>CM031861.1:8947069-9212128 GCA_018697195.1 Certhia americana | reverse complement strand
GTCCGCCCATCCGCGCTGGCAGCGCTGCCGGCGGTGAGCGTGGCGGCGGCCGCCGCGCCCCTCTCCGCCCCGGGGGCAGGACTGCCCCGCTCCCCCGGCCGCGGCCCGCCCGCTGCCCCCGGGCGCACTCGCTCCTCCTCGGGGGGAAACTTCAGCGGCGGCGGCGCTGGGGCTGGCGGTGCGCGGAGCTGGGAGCCGGCCCTGACGGACAGCGCCCCGTCCCCCGCCTCCCCATAGCCGGCAGGCCCGGCCCTCCGGCTCGTCCCGGGCCGTGCGCCCTTGTGCCTCGGTGCCCGCTCCTGCTCGGGAACGATCCCGTTCGCTCGGCTGCCTGACTGCGAGTGCCTCGCTATCCGGAACGCGCGCCCTCGCAGTCGGGAGGGGAAAATGTTAGAGATGTAGCCCGGGCGGAACGGCGATCTTCATTCAGCGGATTCATATTGACGGGCTAGATAGAGTTAAAGCACGGCTGAGAGAGCTCAGGCACCTGAGACCCAGCCCTAGCCGGAGGGGAGGGCAGGAGAGCCTTCCCGGAGGAGGTGGGGGCTGAGGAGATGTCTGCCATTAGGCATGTTTATCCTGACAAGTAGGAGATTCGTAAGGTGCTGCTCCGCTTTCTGGGTTTGTAGGCTGAGAGGCTGGTGGGTGTCATGAGGGGAAAAGCTGAGAACTGGCTGCTCCATTTAACTTCATTTTTCTCTCTCTCTTTCTCTCCCTTTTATTATAGTTTAGGTAAATATCAAAGGCCACGGTGAGCTCAGAAAGTTCAGGCTGGTGTGGATGTTCTGCCTCCCGTTTAAAGACTGCTGATAACGGTTCTAGAAATAGCGTCATCTACAAGTAGAAGCATTTTTTCTTCTTAAAGAAAAAAGTATATCATCGAAATGAGATGCATTTTGGAAAAGGAGAGGGTATTAATAAGAAAAGTTGTTTACTAATATCACTTGCCTCCAAGTGTGTTGGCAGCATTGTTTGTGTCTGAAAAGCATTCCCCCCTCCATCCCCCCTTTTTAATAGAAAAATTATGTCTTTAAAACACGATTGTATAGGCCAGGCATAATTCCACCAGTAATCAGGCGACTCGCTCAGGCTGGCTTGTTGGTGCTAAGAATTAATAATTGATAATAAAATAGTGTGCAGCTGTTGCAGTTGTTACCATTGTAGTCATATGTTTGAGGGCCAGAGATTTTGATGACATCAATAAATGTTTTCACGTCTAATCGCGTGAAACTCTCTGCTAGTCTCAATAAATGCCGCACAAATATTCATCTTGGTGCTGGAAAAGCCAGTGTCATTTGTTTGTTTCTCCAAGCATGCAGGGAGTAGGACAATTCGTTAGAAGTACTGTCAGCCACAGCTCTTTCTCTGAAACTAAGGATCAGGCTTCAGCAGTCCTGCTGCTCAACCTACTGCAGTGAAGAAGGGGAAAATTTTAAAGAACTTGGTAGAGCTAGAGATGCCAGAATGTCTTTTAGGGAAAAAACAGGTTCAGGAGGGCTATCAGATTATTCAGGTATGTCAGATATTACTCTCTAGAGGCAGAAACTTTCTAACTTGTAACACAAAATCAAGACCAGGCCAATGCTGGTGATCTGTCCAAGAGGAAGGAGTACAGAGGAGCTATTGAAGACCGCTGACCAAGATATCTGTAAAGTATAAAGTCCAGTGATCATGTGTGATCAGATTTTGAATTACGGTATACAATTTGACTATATTTTTTTTATCATTTTATGTATTATTTGGCTATAATTTGGTAGTTTGGCACTGACCAAAAGGTGGCTGTGCTGTTCTGTAGCTTAACCTCTGTCCAGGACAGACAAATACACTGACTGCAGAGTGAAATTAATGCGTTTACCAGAGTGTGGTTTTTATCCTGTGGGACCACAAGCTCATTGCTAGCTTGGAATTTGGGCTTGCTGCAGAGTGAGCTCTGGACAGCCTGGTGATGAAGTGGTAATTTCTTTATCCTTCTCCTATAACTAAATGTTATAGATGTTTGTAATACAGCTGTATGGAGATGGAAATTTTCAGTCTGGTGGAGAAGAGAAACTACTTGGACATCACTGCTTGTAAACAAAGGCATCTATTCTCCAAAGCTCTAACTGCATTGTGTGAGCAAATGCCCACGTCTCTGGAGATAACAGCAGTAAATGTAATCAGCTGTGTCTCAAAGCAAATGCAACATTTCCTTCCTGATCTTGCCAGGTTTTGTCTGCCATTTTGTTGTTATTGACTGCATGTTTGTCTTCTTGCAGGCACTCCTAGCTTACTCCTGTGTCAGCTGCAGATTTCCCCAGTTGAGGGGGCCATGTTACATTTGAGATCCCTAATGAATGCTGCACTAATTAACTTTGGTCCTAGAAGGTCACTGAATGATGCAGTGGGATGCTCCTATTAACCTTATACTGAGAGTTACAGTCTGTACACAGTAAGTCTATTTTTTTTTTTCTGTTTAGCTCAGAGCTGCCCTCACACAATACAGTGTACTCAGAAGTTAGGAAAAAAATTCCCAAGCCTGCTACACACAGAGTCAAAATAAGTTTAACTGTTTGACCTACAACAGTTCTGTCATCATCAATTGACACGTTCGTCTTTCTTTTCTTGAAATAAAGCTTTTCCCCAGTGTTCTGGCAGCAGCACAAGGATTGCTGGCAATGAAGTCACCTTCAAAGCTGAGGCATTCATGAAACAAATGCATTTCTGGAAGCAAGCAAGGCAGCTTGCATCAGAATTTTTGTTATGGCTGTGCTGCAACCAGAACTTATTAAGTATTTGTGTTGAGTATTTATAATTACTTGACTTATATTTGCCCATTTGGGCACATCTCACCGTGGGAGTACCTTTTTCTTTAAAAAAGGGGAGGAAGGGAGGCCAGGGGTATTTCAGGAAACCAAGAAAACACACAGAGAAACTTAAGTCACTAATGGGACACAACAAACAAGATTTTTTCACCCCAAAGAAAACCAAAGTTTGTGAATCTGTAGTTAAATGGGAGGACAGAATGACTGTAAAGAAGGACACTGCTGTGGTTAAAGGAGGCCTTTTCACCAAAGGCAGTCACCTGTAGTCCAGGCTGGAGAAGGGAAATGCCATCGTAGGCTAAAGGATTGCTAGATATATCTATCAAAAAACTTACTGTTATTGGCTGTGCCAGCCTTTCTGCCTCACTCTCCCTCTTATAATCAGTTACCCTTCTATTCTTAATAGACATGTCTTCTGCTACTACTGCTGAAAAGTAGAAAATGCTTAGGTAAACATATAAGAAATAGAAATCTGAGTAACCATGATGGGAATTTTTTTTTGAGATGATGCTTTTCTGAGCAGTGTCATTCCTGAGATGAGTTAGTTATTCTTCACAGAAGGTTTTAGGAATGCTTTAAAGGGGAGGTTAGTTAGAAAATAGGTATATCCTCATTTAGGCTTTCCCTCATCATTGAATTCTAGAGGTGATATGTAAACAGGTTAGTGTTAACTAAAGGTAAGGTGTTTTCATCAACAATTCTCAAGTTCCGTGATGATATTAACATGAAAAAATAGCTGTCCTTGAGTACAGTAGAGTCATTTGAAGATTTTGAGATCAGAATTATATACTTTGATGAAAGAAGGGATAGTAGTGTATTTTCATTAGGATCTTTATAAAATTTTAGGGCTTTTTATTTGAACTCACGTGTCATTTATTGACATCTGTTCAGATTTTTAATACGTAATGCATAAAACCAGTGTTAAGTGCTAGGATAGTACTGATCTTTGTACTTTCCTCTGCAGGAGGCCTGTGAGCTGTTCCCTTGTCAGAGTGAATAAAATGTCATTTTGGGGTTTTCTGAGTGATGGTAGGGAGCTTTCTCATGGCAGGTCTTGAAGGAAGACCAAAGTGTTTTTCCTGTGCTGAGCAGAGGAAAAGTGTGTCAAAGCTCTGAGATGCCATCAAGTGTCACTAGAAGCTGTGCTGTACCAGAGGATTAGGAGTGTGCATCTGACAGCCAGTGTCCTGATACAACTGGGACTCAGCTATGTTTTACAGAGTGAGCTGAAGGGGTGTGGATAATGAATGAAGGTTATGAGCGGAAACAAGGCTGCAGCTCATCAGTGGGATTTTTTGCTCCTTTTTTTTCTTGTTCAGTTGTTCTTTTACCCAGGTTGCCATTGGACAAAACTTTACTGCCTAAGGAAAAGTTGTAAGCTCAAAGGAGGAGATTCTGCCCAGAAGTCTGTAAACAGCTTAACACGAACACAAGCTCTTTGATATGATGGACAACTTGCATGACCTCTTTATAACAGATTACGATTTTTTCCTTGATCTTTATACTATTCACATTGTTAATAGAGAGTACTCTGGGTGCTGTAGCTTGTCACATGCAATTTTAATCTATCTTAAGAAAGCTTCCTTAAAACTTGAGAAAGAGGGAGGAAAACACATCTCTTCTGATTTGCCTTCTAATTTGACAATCTCTTCCTTGACAGCTTTTGCAAACTCTACTGGGAGAAAAAAAAGAAGTGTACTGAATAATTCAGCCTTGAGAGTGAATTGAGCTTGAGGAGAGTTGTTGAATTCCCAAGTCTGTGGTTTGTGGTTTTCGTTATTGACTGCTCACATGGATTTAAAGCCCTGTCTCTGCAGTCAGTGGTTTTAATCTCCCCTTTGGATTCTGCAATTTTGTCTGGCTTTCCATCCCTGAACACCAGCTCTCTGTTCTTGCAAATAAACACACAAGAGCCACTGAAGGACCTTCCTGCTTCCAAGGGGAACCATAGATAGCCTGCTACACTAATAAATCAGAATTTAACTTGGACCTGAATGTTGAAGATTGTGCAATGAAAGTTGATGGAGTCATCATGCTAAGTATGAGGAACTCTTCCCACCATCCTCTCCTTATGTGCTGGAATATCCAAATTCTTAAGGAAGATGGAAGTTTGATATAAGAAAAGAACCTCCTGAAAATGGGGTGTCTTAACTCATCCTGAAATTTGTTACTTATATTAACATGCTAATGGGAGCCAGACAATAACAATAGAAGCTGGTCCTGAATTTTATGCATTGGCAGCCAATAAGTAATAAAAACCCCCAAGTTAATATCGTTTGAGAATTTGTAAATGCATAAAATATAGAGCCCATTTTCTGCAAGGTGGAATGATGATACAATACCTGCCACTGAAAGTAGCTTGCCCAGAAAAATATTGTAATTGTAATAGTCTAGCCAGTATTCAGAACTCTATATAATACCTGAACCATGCTCATCATTTCTTAAAGCCACTGAATAAAGTAAATGTTACTACCTCTAAAGCATTTTTTTCCTAGTTCTAAAAGCAAAATCATCTGAAAAACAAAATATAGTCTGAAAATTGTTATCACACTGTCTAGTAGAACTTTTATATAATTAACTCTTATTGACAATCTCACTGAGCGGTATAGTTCATAGGAGTAAATATCTGAGCTCAGTCATAATGTGGGCTGCAGGAAAGCTCTGCTAATGCATTTCCACTCAGCTGCTTGTAGCTACATGTTAACATTTCCTAACCAAAAGAAAGAAATAAAAATGTTTGGTGGTTTTATGATGAATTTGTAAAAAAATGCTAAGGAAGTAACTTTCAATGAGGAAGATATGGTCCCTTATCCTTGAACTTTAAGAGGTAACAGAACCTTAACCTAAAAAAGGAAAAAAACCCAAACCAAAACCCAAGCCAAATTCTTAATACCCAAGGAAAAAACCTTATCTTTGATTCATGGTAAATTAATGCTTTATAACTCACAGATATGTCTAGTGTTTCTGTAGTCATGAACTTCTTTGAAAGATAGCTAAACCTAGTAAAATTTTTAAATTAAGTGACAAGTCAGATGGGATCTGCTTGCAAGTAAAACAAATTCATAAGTCTCTTTGTGGACGGATGAAAATTTTTATTCCTTTTAGATCTATCTTTTGTTCTGATTAACATCTAATCAAATAAACTAGAGTCTATCCAGAAGACAGTATTGATTAAAAATAGTCAAGAATATGCTTTCTGTGAGGCATTCTTGAGGTAGGAAATGTAGAAATGGTGTCTGTTCTGGGCTCAAGGCAGAGGTTGGGTGTGCAATCCTTTTTGCCACAAATAGGAATTCAAATCAGAGTTGAAGCATGTGCATGCACACTGTCTCAAGTACCAGAATACTTGTGGTTGGAGTTAAAGGGAGCAACCCATGTCCCTAAAGGCAGGTGTTTCCCAGGTGTCAGAGTGAATCAGGGCTGCCCGTGGAATGCTCTTGGAGTGCTGGTTTGAGGATGCTGAGGCAGAGCTCTTTCCTCAGATCTCTGGCTAAGGATGAAAAACTTACCTTGGAACTGCACTGCTTTTCTAACAGCTTGGGGTTTCTGGGCAAGGGAATGACAGGGATAACAAATCCCTGTTATCCACATGCAGGAGGAGAGGTGGGAATCCCAGCAGAGTGCTGTAACTCGTAGTACCTGGGTGCAGTGTCTGCCAGCCTCCTGCTCCTGTGCAGCCCAGTGCTGGGCATCAATCTGCACCAGACAGGGAGAGTTTATGGGATCTGGGGCATCTCCCTTCCCAACAGACTAACAAACAACTCCTCTTCCCTGCTGCCATTGAAACATTGGGGGAGTAAATGAGCTGTGCTGCTGTGTGAGATACTTTTGAGGGAGAACCAGGTAAGCTGTTTCTTTTGCAGAGGCATAATTTAAACTTATGACTGAGGTCCCTTGTGTAAATGAGTCTTTTCAAGACTTACTGACAACACAATATAAACATTTCCATCGGCAGAATGTTGTTTTTTTAAGAAATGTATCTCTTTGTGATGCTGAGGTAAAAGACTCAGCAGTTTGCTTTATTTGTTATAATAATTATAACCTATACCTTAGAACAGCTTTTTCTTCCACCCTGTGATCATCTCCCCAAACAGCTAGGAGCTATTTTTCCTTCTCTGAGGATGTTCTGATGAAGCTGATGCTATGTGGTAGGTCCTGGCCACCTGCTTTACTTGGTCATGTGAATGTTTTCCTGAGTCATACTCCCAAAATACATTGTTGCCTAAATCTAGGGAAAAACTGACAATCGGTAGCAGTTGAAGTTTCATATTACAGCAGAATTTATGTTAAAAATAAATTCTCACAAATGATTCCTGTCTGGAAATCATGAGTTGCTTGCTAAGAAACTAGGTAAGCACCTAGTTTGCTGTGTGAGAAGGGTTTCTCTTGCCATTAATTACTTCAGTAACTAAAGTCCACACCAAAACACAACATAGGAAATTGAGATTAGTGTTCCATACTTTCTGGTTAAATATTGAAGCTGTCACAGGAATGTTCTCCAGCCTGTGTCAGCTGCTGTTAACTTTCAGAGCCATGTTCATTCTTCTTTAGGCACTGAGATTTTCAGTTCTTTTCAATGCAGTAACATCTCTGCAGCCAGAAGAGTTAAGGTTGCTTTAGCAAGACAGAGGGCACAGGCCACCTATAAGTTAAGTTGTTCTGTGAGCCAGAACCTGTGGGAAAATATATTTTCTGTGATGAAATGACTCCTGGCCTCACCTTTTCAAATATGATCTATGCGAGGTGCTGTTATACTGAAATCCTGTTTGGGCTACTATGGCTTTTGATTTTAACCCTCCTGGAACAGTGCCTACCTTTAGGAGAGGATTCTAAAACGTATTCCAGGTGACTGATGTAGCCCACCTTTCAGTCTGGAGGAAAGAGGGGAAATGTCAAGTATGGAGCTGGTCCCAGTATTCCCTTGGGCTGTTGCTGCAGTGGTACTTGGAGTGGGTTGATGCCAGAAATCTCCTTGGTCAATAACAGAGGTAGTTTGAATTTTGCTGAGATGTGTGCCTGACTCCATGGATTCTGTGTGGAAGTCAGTGGCCTCTTTCCCCTGTATTAGAAAAGAGAAGGTCAAGAATGCACTATCCACCCTGTACTTGTGCTGGCCAGAGCAGGGTTTGGAGCACAAACTTGGGCTCGTAGGGAAAAACAGAGTCCACAATGTGAAGCTATTGCAAAAAGAGACAAATGTGACTTTGCAGTTTATGGTGAGGAATATTGCATGAAAGACAAAGGACATAATTATCCTGATTTGAAATTGCTGATGCTTCATCTAATGCAAGTTTGGGATACTGCAATTTCAGATATAGCCGAGTTGAAGGTCTCCAGAAAAAAAGAAACAACAACAAAAAAAAATAGTTTGTAAGCATTGCTTGTGAGAAAAAGCTCAAAGAAATAGGTTTCATAGGCTTTTCTAAAAGAAAATGATGTTATGACTGGAAAAAACTATTGGGTTTCTGGCCAGGTTTTCTGGCTTCTTCAAATAGAAATTGAGTATGAATACATAGAAAAATGGGGCAAAATATAATCAACACAACCTATAGGAAAGTAAACATGGTTTTCCATGCAATAGAACCAGATAAAAAAACTTAAGTGAAAATGCGTTTTTGTCTCAAATGAAAATTATGCAAAACATTTTGCATTGGTGTCTTAAGGGTGGTTTAGTTTAGCAAAAATTTATTTTGTTTTGAATTATTTTTCTTGAGTAAATAAGCATGCCTTTGCAGTTGCTGTTGAATGTGTATTAAGTTTAGAGAAAATATAAAAGGTTGTCTTAATTATTCCAAATGCAGCCCATCTCAGGAAATTCAATATCCAGTGCAACTCCCACCAAATTCCTTGTGAAGACTGTGATGACTTTCTCCACACTGCACAACAGCCTTTACTCCCAAAGCTAAGTAAAAGCAAAGTGAAGGTGCCTGTGTTTGGCGTATTTCAGTACATTGCAGCAGTCACTTCTGGGATTTGTTTGTCTGTGTGGGGTCTGGGGATTTTAGTTCAAGCTGGATTTCATCTTGTCCTCTACATCTTAGGTTTCCGTTGTGAATTGTGGGTTCACTTCAGCACAGCGCTGCTGCATAGAACCAAAGGATTAGGAGATGAAACCTTTACAAAGGTTAAAGAACTTAAGTTCTTCCTTATGAATCACACAGTGGACTTATCACACTTCCTCTTTTTCCGCTTTTACTCCAAAAATACAAAATTATTAAACCAGACAGGTATTTCTACTTCTCAGTGTGTACTTTATCAAAATACAGATGTGAGCAAACTAAGAAATATGTGATATGATTTTTTATTCGTAGTTCTCCTCATTGAACTGTCAATGATGACATAAATTTCTCTACATTATATAACAAAGACATTATTGGTAATAACTTTGCTCTTCCTTGGCAGACATGCCAAACATCAAGGGTACAGGAATTTAATCTTATTATTGATAGCAACTAGACATTTTTAAGATAACCATCAAAAAGATCTTTGAACTTTTTGTTCTGTCCAACAACTTGATACTCAGAAAACAAGGAGAAATGATAATAAATTATGATCACCATTTTTTTCCCCAAATGCTCATCTGTCTCTCACAGGAGTTCTTTAACATTTGATCAAAGTATCTAAAACTACATAGTAAAGACCTTGACAATTAATAGGTTAAGATTTACACTCAATTATATCTCACAACATAAGCCATATTTGTGTAAATCTTTTCTGACTGGATTTGCTGCTTTTCACATTGAAACTGAACTTGATTAATAAATGTTAATTAACTTACTGTAGCCTTATGCAATCAGAGTGTAATTTCTTAAGCTGAGAGCTTCTGACCTGAAAGTTATATTTACAGCTTGTATCTCAATTTAAACTTACCTTTTGTTCATTATCATGCAACCAGAGATGAATGAGAAATGTCTTTCCGATTATTTGAAATTTAGAGGACTCTCATGATACATCCTGTTCTAGCATGGGCAGAAAACATGTTTTTTTCAGAGTGTTTTGGCATTTTGTGGTTTTGCTAATAGAAGTGGGACTGTCTTCATTGAACCAAAGACTGTCATCTTGGGGAAAGAGCACCCTGAAGAAAATGCCTGATGCCTCCTTCTATGTGAGTTTCCTCCCTCTGCTGTATCCAGCTGGGAGGAAGGAACAAAGACTCTCTTTTAAATTCTTTTCTCCTTGACTCTCTCAGAAAATTTATTTTCTTATTAGCATTCCTAAACCAAATGAACACACTGACATTTCCTTACAGAAACCTGCTCAGTTAAAGCATTCCTGGCAGTTTGTGTTGCTGTCTCTCAAAGGCTTTGGCAGAGCGAGCGGTGAGTGGGACTTCTCTGTTTTAGACCCAGCATCTGGATTAGGGTTGACTAACAAGATTCTTCTTTCTCCCTTGAGACCTAAGATGACTTCTCATTTCTATGTATCTTTTGTTGGGTATTTTCGGTGGGTTTTTTTTTTGTTTTTTTTTTGTTTTTTTCTCTTGTGTAGCTCATAAAGTCTTTACTCAAAGACATGAGGGGTTGGATTATCTGCTTTCCCCAGGAGTCTGAACTCTTCAGTCCTAGACTTCTTGTTGCCATTAGGTCAGCACGCTGGTACCAGCCTGCTTACTGCAGCTTGTCTTCACCCAGTGCAGACAGCTATTTTTCCCTCAAACCATGTGGAAAAGGAGAAATGATCCATAGCCAGCCACAGTCGTTGTTTTTTCCCCGCTGTTCTGTTTCTGTTCATGTGCAGGCTTTTCAATTTCATGAGGCAGCTTTACATGAAAGCTGAAATGTAATTGCATCCTCCTGAGTAAAATGGACACTTTCTGTGCCAACCATATTTTTAAAGAATAAGATTACAGCATTCACCCTGCTGCATGCTTTCCCTGCAAGCTGATGTAAAGGGATTAAATATTCTAAAACATCAGCCAGACCAATTCTTTATAATTCCATGAGTGTGGAGAAGATCACCTTCATTATTTTTATCAGGGGAAGAAATAAAACATAACAGGGAGGCCTCTTTCAATATACCTTGCTTTACTCTAGGAAATACAAGTGAGGATTCATTTCAGCATTCATCGTGCTTGCTGTTCCTCGCAGGTCTCCATGTTAACTTTCAGTATAATTTCCTTGTGGAATTTGTGGCTTGTAGATCTAGGGCAACAAAATAAATATTGTGCAGTTTGCAGTTTTTGCTGCTTTGTTTTAAATCGAAGCCCTGAAGTGTGATAGCATTTGTTACCCTAGGAAAAAAAAAAAAAAAATTAAAAGGGTGCAGGTTGCCAATGAAACAGTTTCAAATATCTTTTTACTCCCTCCCTTTATAGTTTCTAGTACTCTTTGTCTTGCTCATAATATATTTATGTGACTGCAAGAAACGGGTGGTTTTTAGTATTTTGTCTTTCATTGATTGCATTTGGTAAGATTTTCAGACTCTACTCATGCATTTTATTTTTGACTTGGGCAGCCATAAAATAGTTTTTTTACAGTTATGTTGTGAGCATAGCAGTGTCAATGTATCTTGCTTTCTTGGACTAATGTGTGGACTTCTTTTCTCCCTGCCAGATGACATTGCAGATTTACCAGAAAGAATACTTGATACCAAGATTATGCAATGTAGTTCTTGTTACAAAAATTGTGCTCCATCTCAAATCTGCACAATCCTGCCCTTAACATTGAAATTTAGTCTCTCAAAGCCATCTCTGATATCTACCAGAGTAGTGCCAACAGCCTAATGAAGAGAGGTTAGGAATAATAGCAGTCTGGCTGTTTTGGGAGAGGTTGTATTTGCAAAGGTGAAAGAGGTTCCTAAACTTAGAACAACATGAACTAAAGAGCCTGGGCTATCTGAAGCAATACAGTCTACTTAGGACACAGCAAAGATAATTGAAGGTATGGTTAAATTGTAAGTCCTGTAGTCTCCTTTCAGGAGCTGCTGAAGGGCTAATTCCCATTAGTATTCCCATTAATACAGTCCAGCAGACTCAGTAGATGTTCTGTGTCATGGGGTGGAGGGGGTGACATGCTGCTTCTCCTCTGGTTATTGTCACCCCTCCTCACTGCTGATTGTAGGAGATGCCCCGTGGTGCCACATCAGTGATTTTGTGAGCACTGTGTGCTCATCCCAGCCACAGCAAACAGCAACAACCAAAGCCCAAGGATGCTTTAGAGCCTATGTCTATAAGGATTACGTTCTGAAAGATGCTGAGCTTCAACCCTGAATAAAGTCTGTAAGGACAGAAAGTGTGCAGGGAAACAGAGAAATACAGAGGAAGCACTGTGAGTCAAAGAGCATTGGAACTATGAAAGAAACTGTGATGAAGTTAAAAACAGTGAGATGCATTTAACTACACTACTGGATTATAAACCAACGTGAACACTGGTATTTAGGGGCTTGGGGAAGAGAAGGTGGGTGGATCATCAGAAGAACTGAAAATGCCAAAAGAGAAAGGACTAAAACATCCTAATACCATAATATCCTCATGTAGTGTCAGATTAATGAGTGAGATGAGAATGGGATTGTCATCTGTGTGTCTGCTTCTGTATGTGGAAATCTAAAGGGTACTGACAGCCTTCTTTTTAAGGAAATTCCGAAAATCCTTCTTTTTCTGCACTAATAATCGTAGAAATTTTCTGTCTGAAATGTAAGGTGCTACAAATGCCATGATTTTTTTTCTTGTTGCAAAGCACAAAAAAGGTCTTCATTTTCCGAGAACATCTGGCTATTGCAGTATGTTTTCTTACTGTTAACCTTACTAAATCATGAGGGAGGTAACTATAACTGACCTAATTTTAGCCCAATTGAAGCTAACTTACTCTTCAGTCTCTAAGTGAACAAAAGCATTCATCAGTCGCCTTCATGAGTTCACAGAATCCTAAGATTGCAGGCAACTCTCGCGTTGTATAACCACCTGCAGATCTCAATGCCAGATATCCTTTAACAACATCCCTGCCTAAAACAAAAAAGGTTCAAAGCTGCTGTGGGAGAGAATGGAGGGGGTTCCTTTCCAAGGCAAGCAGTTCCCTTCTTTCTTCCTAGTCCAAGCCTGTAACTACAACATCTGCCTTTCAAGAGACGCTTAAAAATTTCGGAGAGGTAGTACTCGAAATCTGAAGCCAATGTTTCTTCTACCATCTGCACCTCTTATGATGTATGAAGACCTTTGTTAGCTGGTAAAAAAGAAGGGCACTTTATTGGAGACTGGTGATGGTTACTTGCTCTTTTGGGAAGCACTGATTTTGTGTGATATTTGTGTGGAGCATTACTTCATTACTATTTTACTGGAGTTTAGTCTTCTACAGCAGATGTTTCTGTCAGGCCTTTAGACCTTTCCCATTGTATTTGATTTTTGGGAAGACAGAGCCTTTGCTGTTGGAAAAATGTTAACTGAATTAGCTGTGCTCAGCATTCAAAGAGCAATAGCAGCCTTCTGGGGGCTCTTATTTCTGCATCCAGTCTTTTTGCTACCATAAATTGGTATCTGTCTTAAACAGAGTGATAGATTAATCCCCTCTCCTCCTTCCAGTCTTTGTTTTTTCCATGTGAGGTTTTAAACAATCACCATCAATTTCAGCTTTCCAGCTCTGCATTCCTAACTTTAAACCAACCTGACCTCTCCTCTGGATTGTTGCCAGAGGTTCTGTACCTGCTATAGCAGGAGTAGGAATTCCTTTATTGTTTCATTCATGTGTCTTAATTTCCCATCTTTGATGAGCCGTGGCTATTTTCACCTCTGGAGTTTCTGACCAGCCACAGCCCAAGCTGTACCCACGAGTCTCATACCAACTTTAGAAGGAGTGACATTACATTGCTTCCTGCTTTTTAAGCTCTTTTTTTAGCTGTGTGAGCATGTCAAGCTCTATCACTCAGCTGCATATGCTCTCCTTTTCCAAGCTCTACCCTTAACCTAAATTCCATCTTTCAGCCTGGCTGTGGAACTTGCTTGTTTACACCTCTGTCCACAGTCCCCAGGTTGCCTGGAAGGCTCTCAGCCTGCAGCACTCATCTCACTCCTGCTTCTCTGCTCTTCTGAAAGCTGAACCCCAGTGTAGTTGTAGGGCTGGTTGGTGCTTGCCTAATTGGAGTGATAGCTCATTTAACCCTTCTTCCTCCAACTCTCATTTCGGGAGCATCTGCTGATAGTAGAGCTGAGTCTTGAAGGGCTCGTGGGGATGAAGTGAGTGCTGTGGGCAGGACAGGAGCTTCCTGTCCAATCTGCAGCATTTGGGAGAGGCTCAGATGACTGCTGGATTTTTTTAAGAGCTACAGGGCTAAAATGGAGTGGGTAAAAGTCATATTTCAGGTATAGCTTCTACCTTATTTATATCTTTTTTGTCATACTTCTACCTGTGGTCTTGCTTGTCTTTTATGATTTAATGCCCATTTCAGCTTCATGAGTTCCTTTCTTGAGCCATCCCTAAAGTCTCAGCCGTGATCATTGGGCTATTATTTGCCTTCCCATGCTAGAAACTCTTAAGATCTAGTCCTGAAGACTTTTTTCCCCTCATCCCTTAATATATCCCTGCCCATGTGACTCCCACTTCCCGTTTAAATTATAAATTATTAATAACTTGTGCTTACACCATAAATATATCAGATGGAAGAAAGATATATCTCTTACTCAGGTTGGAACTGAGGAATTTGAGTTACATTTTGGAATACTATCCTCTCTAAGATGTCCAGCTGGAGCAATGACTGCAGATTAAATATGCTCTGAATCCCTATATAAAGAGAATTTTCTTCTCATTCATCGTCACTAGAATCAAGCATCATCTCAGGGCTTTAGCCCCCACCTTCCTGATCCCTGTTCATAATCTGAGCCTTATTCCAAGTAATAAACCTAGCAAAGTGGTACCAACCTAAGCAGCCAGTCAAGTAATTTTTGTCCAAAATAGAGGTCTAATCCAAAACCAATTCTAAGTTTGCAGGCCTTCCTATGGTGATCCTCAGTACTATTTAGTCCACCTGCTCTTCTTCCCAACCTTCAGGCAGTTGTGTATGGATTACTGAATTTAGTCCTTTATTCTCTTTTCTGGACTTCAGACTTTCTGCTTGACACCTCTAGCCTAGAAATATATAGCTCTTAGTTTCTGTGCTGTGTTAACTTTGGTAGATAAATTGAGTTCATACCTAAGCAGGAGAAATCATAACTAAAATTTTGGTTGGAAAGCCTGTTGAAATAATGCATTTACATAAGCAACTCAATATACATACACACATTTTCACTCTCAGGGATAGCTATTCTTTCACAGAAAGAAGTTCCATTCATTAGCAGTATTTGTGCGTAGCCTTTCCCTGTGCAATTACATTTCATTTTCAGAGTGTAAGGAGAAAGGCTCAAGCTCTCCACCCACCCCCACCCTTCCATTTGGGCTAGATTTCTCCAAGGAGAGCCTCCCTTTAGGAGAAGCACAGGGAGAACTTTGTGTGCTGTGCTCTCTTGGAAAATGTGTCAACCTGCTATGATCTTTCTCCACGGCAGCAGATCTCGTGGAAAGCCTGGGTCCCATCCAAGTGAGCCAGCACGGATGTGTGTGGTGAAGCCTTCCTCACCATGATCTTATCCAAAAAGCTGCACACATGATTCTTCAGATAGATTAAATTCAGTCCAAGCACATTTTCACTGATGCATGTGAAAATGCATCCTTTCTCAGGAAGGGATGTTTCTAGGCAGCTGCCCAAGTGTTTTTCTTCAACCATTTGAATGGTAGAATTTTTAAAATATTTATCCCTTTTGATGATGAAGGATATTTATAAAAGGTATTCTTTCTTGGAAAAACTAAGTGAATACATTTTACAAAGAAAGAGCTGTGAATTTAATGCAATATCCTACCTGTAAATAGCAGAATTTAGGTTGGAAGGTTGATTTTCTCAGAGTAGATTGGGAGTAGAAAACCCAGATTACAATGAATCTATAAACACAGTTTGCTAATGCAACATCAGTAATGGAAAAGCAGTTTTCAGGTCTTGAATTTTCACAATCAGTTTTAAGACCTTGAGTTTTCAGATTAAACTAGGTCTTATCAGAACTGAATGACCTACTGTTGGTTTATATTTGTTGTAATAAGAGATTTCAGGAAATGCTTTGTATCAAGGCTAACTGCATGCACATGGTTATTGGCAGCTTTATAAAAGGTAAGAGGAGAAGAGTAAAAGAAGGCTGGCAACACCTAAGATTCCTGGAGTGTTCCAGATGTTCTGAGTGCTGAGGCCTTGCCAGCACCCTGCTGCCTGGAAAGATCAGCAGGCTGGTGGCTGAAGACGATGATGTTCAGTGATGTTAAGCTAAGTGCTTACACCCAGCAGCTGTGAGTCACTGGAAGAATTTCTGCTGCAGGGATCCTGTGCTCTTCTATGATAAATTAGAGATAATATAGCCAATTCCATAATAAATTCGCATTATGGCAGGTAAAGTTGGTCCTTTACTTCCCTTGAATTAAGATTGAGCAGCTGTAAATAAACCTGTTTATCAATAAATCACAAAGGGCATGGACCTGAAGAGCTTTGATTATAGTAAAAAACCCCATACACTCAGCCAAATTATACTGCAGCTTTTTTATTTCTAGCTCTATGACATACTTGTGGGTTTGAATCTGCTACTTTGCTTTTAGTTTGAAGACTTTTGAACACAGTCCGCTGCTTTGTTGTTTGCCAGTGGGAGAGAGAAGACCTTTGGTAAAAGCAGCAGTTTTAGAGAGAATTCCACGGCTAAGGTTCATAATAGTCAGACCTTTCTTTAAATTGTAAGCAGCAGTCTTCTCTTTTTTTTTTTTTTTATTTGTGATGAAAGGAGAAGGTTTGATAACCCTGCTTAGCCTTCCTCCATGCTATGTGATTTACTTTAATAAATCACTACTTTGCCTTGGGCTTTCTGCTGACTTGTACCCCAAAATGTGTTTGTCAATCTCTGTCACATCTGTTCTTATCTACCTTCATCTCTCTATTTAGGTAACCTTCTGTATCATCAAGTGCTCATCAGCACAGGAATTCTGGAACACCTCCCTGTCACAGAGCTACCAGTGCGAGAAGCCCGTGTTTCTCATCTTACTTCTGAAACCATGCTGCATGTCTGTGACAGGTTGTGCCCCCCCGCTGGGAGTGCTGAGGGCCTTGTAATTAGGTGAGGCTGTGCTTCCAAGGAGAAGGAAGAGCGAGCACAGGGCTGTGAATGCTCAACACTTGATTTCTGATTCATTTTCTTTTCTATTCCTGTAATGAGAGCTTGCAGTACCAGGGAGATGCTGTATGAATAAGCTACGCAAGTTTCTCAGAGAACCTCTGAGACGTGGAAGAACAAAAATGGTAACTTCAGCACTTTTTCTGTAAAATAAATTTCTGTGAGTACTGGTTCTATTTGTCCTCTACTAAGTGAAGGACCATCCTTTATGCAAACAGTCAGAAAGGAGAGAATTACAAACCAAATGAGAGTGTAAGACATGCTTGACTGGTCAAGGGGTAGAATATGGTAAAGAAGAGATATATGACAAAAAAGGATGTGAAAATGTAGAAATCTGTAGTACAAAAAAGCCTGGATTACAACTGGTTGCCTGTAAAACTCATCATAAATAGCAGTGAGTAAAAAACCTGAGTGACAGTTCTGCTGTTGAGTAGGTAGTGGATGAAAGCTCTGCACCTGAGCATTCTCCAGGTCCCTGCTATGTGGATTTCCTTCTGTTTCTTTCTCTTCTGTGTGTTTTTTCAGCTGCAGGATCAAGGGGAATAGAATAACTAGATCTACTTTCCAGCAAGATACCCTTACCATTGCGTGTGTTGGAATTTTTCGTGGTTTTATTTTAGGTTTTTATTTTATTTAGGATTTTGCTGGTTTTATTTTAAAATCTTTTTCTTATTTTGTTTTTTATCTTATCACCAGCTATGCTCAATATCTAATCTCTTAGCCTTATTTGAAGATTAAGCAAAACAGGTATTGAAAGTGATTTGGGAGTTTTGCGCTTGCAATTTGTCTTATTGGAGAAATCCTGGACTTGTATTTGTCTAGGTCTAGTTTTTTATGTTTCTTATTGCTATTTGTGTCTTTCCACAAATCCATTTCACACTACAACCCCCAATTCTGGCATTACATGCTGATGTTTTTCTCCCCTGTGTTTGTCAGCATTGCGCTTTATCTGATGCACCTGTGAGTTTGACCTAGAGCTGTCTTGCTCCTGTTCATTTTTTCTCACTTCTTATTTTCTGCAGAATCATTGGCGTTGTCTCTCATGATCTCATTCAAAACACCTTCACACATTTATATTCTCAAAAGCTTCATTAGCCAGGTCTAAAATAACAGTTTCTTCCACCTTATTTTTTTCTGTCTCCTAAATCAAAACTTTTCCTCATCACTTCTCCTGAGTTTTTGGTTAGCTCAGGTAGATGTTTAGGATGCAGGAACTTGCCATCAACAGTTGTGAATCCCTCAAAGTCACTTTCCCAGTCCTAACCCACAAGTAATACAAGGCTCTAAAGCTGATCTTGAAAATACCACAAAGAACCCATTAATCTGCTGCACAATTACAATGTAGAACTGCTGTCTACAGCTTCCATATATTTTAATGATTTTTTAAAAAATTTTTTTAACCTCCTTTTATTGCTGTCAGCTGAACTAGATCAGGACAGGCTGAAATTAGTCATAAGTTGCCCCAGGCATGCCGTTTGCTCCCAGAAGCATCCCAGAGACCTGCAGCTCACCATCTCCATGTCAGCTCTACAGCATTCTGCCTGCAGTGAATACATGGAGGAACAGAAGGAAAATGAGGGTGAGCCACACGAGGAAGCCAGAAATGTGTGCAGGTACTTGGGGATGGATGGTAAACTTTAAATGGAGTAACTTGAGGGAGTTTCTCCAGGAAAAAAACTGGCTCAGTGTTTCCCTAGTGCATTGAGAACACATGAGTTACACTCAAGAGTGATGTGGGGAAAGACAGCGAATCTCTTTCACTGTGCACTTTGCCAAAACAAATCTGCTTTTTGTAGATTAGGAAGGCATTGAAAATGTGATTATACATTCTGTGGGCTCCCGTAGGTTTCCTGAGCTTGGCTGAGGAAGAAAGCAGAATCCTCCTGAGATTCCAGAATACTAAAATAGAGAACTGCTGATATGACATAAATGTTGGCTTCAAGGCGTTACTGATGGGCTGTGAAAGGATGGATTTTGGATCTCAGAGAGGGTTCCCCCCTGAGCGGTAAAGTTAGATTATTTCCTCTATTGTTGGTTGTAATATACTGTCTGTGCTTCCATCTTGGAGCCTCTCCTGCCTGTTATTTTGCCTTGAAGTAAAGATTGGTAATATTTCTTACAGAGAATGCTCTGTTTGAAGGAATCTCAGGAAGTGACACCAATAGTGAAGCTGTGTTGCAAACTACCCAAGTTGTTAAACTTCAGGCTTTAGCAGCAGATTTTCTCTGCATTGAGCTACTTTCTTATGGCTTTCATGGCTCTACTTGCTATGATATGACTTTGATACACTTGTTAGGAGAAGTCTATGGAGGTCACTTGTCTCCTTGGAAACCAGAAGATAAAATTACTCTAGTTGTATTTCTATTTTGATATAAATAAGCTTTTTCTTCTCCAAAGGATAGCTACTTAGACACTGAAGCATTAGCAATTTTGTAGTGATTTTCTGTCTTTTGCAAGGTTGAGGGGGCTTACAGTAGAAGAACAATAACAGCACTCTTAATTGGCCATCTCAATTGTACTATTTGCTTCAAGTGTCTTGCATTCTAATTAGAAATCAAAGCATTACAAGATGTTCCCTTACCTCTTTCTCCTGACAGTTTGTGGAGTTTCTCTGTCTTTTGTCCAGTCTTCTCTTCAGGGCAAGGTTATTTCTATGCCAATTCTTTAAATAAAAGCTTTGTGGAATATATTCATTCTATAAATCTTAGACCTCTGTTGATAAAGAGATCATTTATAATCCATGTCACTGAAGCAGCTGTTTTTGTGGAGTTACTAGTGCTGCACTTCAAGCAGAAGGAATATGAAAAGGTGCTAAGAGTCCACTAACTGTAGATCAGAAATACTTTTAGCAGATAAAATGGAACAACACTTGCTTTAAAAGATAGATCTATTTGACAAGTGATTTTTAACTTAAGGGAGTTGAGGTAAAAAAGCAGCAATTAGACAGATGTGCTCTTAAGAGATTTAGTTTCTAAGCATCTTTATTTACTAGACTATTTCTTGTACATTGCAGTGTTTAATGCAGGGAGCCTAACTGGGTTTGATCTGTATCACAACTATTGACCTTATGATTTGGCTTCAGGCATTAGAAGGATGAGAGTGCAATAGGAACTGTCTTTCTTATAATATGTACATATACATACAGTGTAATATATGTACTCTAAAGCAGAGAATTGCTCCTGCCATGCCAAAAAAACCTTCTTCATCTTGTGAAGCATCTCTGATTCCTCTCCAGATGACACTTATGGGGTGTCTCATAGGTTACAGCAAAAGCCTGAGCTTCTTGCCTCCAAATTTCCTCTAATCCTTACTTTGCTTATAGAGGGGAAATCACAAATTTTGCCTCTGTATTTGACTATTATAAGAACTAGAATAAATCAATTTTTGGGACTGAACAGAGCAGTGCATTGGGTATAGATTTTGACTTGGGAAGATTCCAGGTGACGAAAAATCTAGTATCAAACTAAGCTGCTCAGAGGAATCACATGCTAAAACCATCTGAAAATCCTCCTGTTGAACAAAATCACACAGAACTTGTTTATCTCTGTGGGAAAGGATATATTTTGATTTTTTCTTCAGATGAATTGCTGAATGTTTTCTCTAGCAAAAGCCAGTTTAATTACCAGGAGTGTGTTGCACCACTCTAGAACAGCGCTATGTTTATGCTGTCCCACGTGCCTCTAGAGCTGACTGTTTCACACATTGCACTTTATTGTGGGCTTAGGCTGTCCAACTGGCAGATTATTTCTCCAGTACTAATAACAGTTTTGTAATTAGTGTAACATGCAATCCACGTTGTCTCTTGTGGAAAATTCAGTCTCCAAGGCTGCTCTGTTCCGTTGGATTTCTGAGTTACTAAAAATTAGGAAGAATTGCCTCATTGGTATTGTGTGTATTTCCTTTCCACTCTTGTTGTATGCCATTATTTTTACTGGGCTCTTGGAGGCTGTTGGTGGTTACAGAGTTGGAGACACACAGCTCCCAGCAGCATTCTGATTCTCTTTTCCTGACTTTCCCTGGTGAGCAGACTTTCTCCTGTCCCCATGCCAACTAACAGCAGTTCATCATCAAACATCTTGTGACTGTGTCCACTGAATTTTAGAAGTTGAGACTTTGCACTGTTGTGTTCTGCTTGGAGCAGGTTGCCATGGAGCTAGAAGTGGTTTGATGGAAAACTGGATCTGCAAGATGATTTGGGTATTTGGGCAAGTTGTGTGGCACATGTTAGATGGCGAGTAATTCTTTTGGCATTGGAATAGTTTGCATACATGTTATTTCTCTGACTTCCCACCTCAGGACCTGATTTTTGGTTACTTTCATGTGCCCTGACAAACAATGGCTGGAGCCCAACTTTCAGTGCTATATTGATTCTCCTGAAGGGAGGCTTTTTGTAATCTGAAACAAAAATATGAAATAACTACCTCATGTCTTTTTGTGTAAAGGAAATCTTGTTAAGGGATTTTTGCGTGTTCAGATAAGTTTATCCATGGAGAAATGGACATGAGCTTCTATTAGCATTTAATGTTCTGCAGTATTTTTCTGTGGTTAACCATTAGTGAGTTTCAAAGTGACAGGAATGGGCACGATGGCTAAATTGTGCACAAGGGTGATCTTTTATCATTTATATGAAAAAGTTACTACTGCTTCTTCTTCCTGACTTCTACTATAACAAGCATTTTATAAGGAAGAAGTAGCAGTAGAATATAACAGGCGTATCTTTCTACATTTTGTGAGTTGCAAAAAGTGCAGAAAGATATGAATTTCTGAAACATTTCCCAATTTTTATTCTCACAGAATATTCTGAGTTGGAAGGAACCTACAAGTATCTCCAAAGAGCAACTCCTGGCCCTGCACAGGACTCCCCAAGTGTAACACCATGCTCCTGAGAGCGCTGTCCAAACACCCCATGCTTGGTGCTGTGACCACTGCCCTGGGAAGCCTGTTCCTGTGCCCAGCTACCCTCTGGGTGAAGAATATTTTCCTGATATCCCACCTAAACCTCCCCTGACACAATTTCAGGCCATTCCCTTGAATCCTGTCACTGTCACCCCAGAGCAGAGATCAGTGCCTGCCCCTCGTCTTCCCCTCACAAGGAATTTGTAAGCGCGGTGAGGTCTGACCTCAGTCTCCTCTCCTCCAGGCTGAACAGACCCAGTGCCCTCAGCCACTTCTCACATGGCTTATCCTCTGGAACATTTAACATCCTCATGGCCTCCTTTGGACACTCTCTAATGGCTTAATAACTTTTCTTATACTGTGGCACCCAAAACTGCCCCCAGCACTCGAGGTGAGACTGCCCCAGCTCAGAGCAGAGCTGGACAATTCTCTCCCTTGCCTGGCTGGTGATGCTGTGCCTGATGCCCCCAGGACAGGGATGTCCCTCCTGGCTTCAGGGCACTGCTGCCCCACATTCAGCTTGCCAAGGACCCCCAGGTCCCTTTCCCTGGCACAGTTTTCCAGCCTCTCATTCCCCAGTCTGTCTGTACATCCTGGGTTGCCCTATCCCAGGTGCAGAATCCAGCACTGGTCCTTGTCAAACTTCATGTGGTTGGTGATTGCCCAGGCTTCTCACTTGTCAAGGTCTCTCTGCAGGGCCCCTCTGGCTCAAGGGAGACATCAGCTCCTCCCAATTCTTTATCAGCACCTAACTCAGTATCTCCTGAAATCTTGTGTCCAAGTCATTCAGGATGTTGCAGAGCACAGGGCCGAGGATGGGGCTCTGGGGAACCCCATTAGGGGCAGGTAATATGGTGTTTGTAGATAGTTTGATCATATTTTCATGCTCAACTCTGATTAACTGTTGGGAAAATATTTTCAAAAGTAACAAATCTGAAGGCAGCCAAGTGCATGGCTGCTGGCAAATGCCATGGAAGCTTACAATGAAAAAGGGATAATAAGCAAAAGACTACATGTAAATGGTCCAAATAAAGCTGAAGTTGCCACAGATGAAGTATTTTATGCAGAATTTACAAGGCCCAAGACAGAATCTTATCTTTTTAGGTCTCTCTGGAAAGGAAGATCAAAAGTCCTGAATTTTTAACTAAATATTTGCCAAGAAGAACCCAAACCAACATCTCCACAAACT
Source organism: Certhia americana (assembly GCA_018697195.1). NCBI lineage: Eukaryota > Metazoa > Chordata > Aves > Passeriformes > Certhiidae > Certhia > Certhia americana. The sequence continues at coordinate 9,189,078 of CM031861.1, read as the reverse complement.
ACTATCAAGGCACCTAGTTGACTGTAGCAGTTGGATTTTTCTCTATGGCAACTGGAAAACATTGTTGTAGGAAGTGGAGATTAGAGATTTCTTTTTCTTTAAAAGGGACACAGGATTGACTTGTTGTTGCCCTTTTTGAGCTAGACATATAACTCCATGTAATTTAATTTAGCTTCCATAGAAATCAATTTTGAATTGTCTCACTCTTTCCCAGTCAGTACTAAAACATTTAATGGTTCAGGATTTATCTAATGAGCCCTGGAATAACTTAAGTCAAAGTGGTTTGGTAAAGACTAACTTAATTTTTCTGACTAATACTGTCAGGATTTTAGCCTGTTGGGAATAACCCTGAAAGCTGAATGGGGTGCACTAAGTGGAGCTGAGATGGGCTAATAAAACCATTACTGGCTGTAGGTGATGTGATGTTCCTTCACTTCCAGATAAAACTCCAGCTTTATGCATCTAAGATTTTTAGCAAAATTTTCAGTTTGTGTCCATGGTTCTGGTGTGAATATTCAACAGCATAAAGTAAGCTGCATTAATAATAGAATTAAAAAGTGTTCCATATTAGAAGAGTATTGAAATGATAGTTTGAATTTCAGCTGAAGATAAAGTTTGTGTAATGCATCTCTGCTTTAATTTTGAAGTCAGCACTTTATAACTTGTGATAGATCTTTGCTTTGTGGAGGATCTCTACAGCTAGATGTATTTTAATGAATCTGTTTTTCTTTGGTATGCACAGTTACATTAGTACTAAGTGCAGCTTGGCTTGAAATATTTTTATCCCACCCAGAGGGAACTGGGAAAAGAAGCTGAAAAATAAAAACAAACACTTTGTTCTAATACTAATGCATAGTTTTTTGGGGGGTTTATAAAAACCCTGAAATTTTAAAACTGTTTCCTGTATAATGCAGTGAATTATTGATACAAGTCAGGTTTCCAGGACGCTATTTATCAGCAAGGTAGAATTTTCAACATGAAACTCTTTTTGTTTAGTTGGGATGCTTTTGGTGTTTTATTGGATTAGCCTAACACTTGGATTTTGAGAGATTTTGCATATCTCTAAAAAGCTTTTCCAGGAGACTGCAAGTGAGCTTGCTTTCTAAAATGCTCGAGGTGACTACAGTTGAAATTAATTGGAATGTAAAATTTGATGCAGAACTTCTTGTGTTTCCTGTTTAATAGATCTAAGTGTGTAGGAAAGATATATTGGGAAGCTCTTGTTCTGTGGAAAGGTTTTTACTCTGTTAAAACTTGGTGTCTTTGATAAACTGTTCGTAGATTAAAGGTCTCTTGAGCATATATGCATTTTTAATATGGCCCTAAGGGATATGTATGAAGTTTTAAAATTGTCTGAAAGTAATATATTTGTATTATTTCAGTCATCCCCTCTTACTGAGTTTCATCACTTGATGCTGTACACTCTGCTAAATTCTAAACCAACCAGTTGGTTCTGAAACTTCTGGTTTTCTAAAACAATGTCTTTGTACAGTAAAATATTATTTTGTTAGATTACTGGGGAAACCAGGACTCCATTAGGGTGGTTTTTCAAGCAAAACAACTAATTTCATAATTCTTTCAGTTTATTTGTTGTTGCTATTGTAGTACCAGGAGATAATTTATTAACTGCTGCATATCCTATTGACCCTTTGTTTCTGTAAGTTCTACAAACACTTAGAAAATATTTGAGTTCTTAGAAATATTAGATTTATCTTTCTCATTGATTTAAAAAGAGAAGTAAGTATGTTGGCTGCATTAGGATATTGGGGCTGTTTGCTCGAATCCATTTTTGGGTAATAAAAGTGCTAGATTAAGTTGCTATGCAAGAGGCAATGGAAGTGCTGATTCTACTTGCATTTTTATAGGGAAAAGATACAACAGATGTTCAAGAGGATGTTGGGAAACAGCCAGTGCATTAACATAGCATCCAGCTTCTTCTTTTGCCTTGCCACGTGAAAATAAATGTGGCAACAAGTGCAGTTATTTTTGCTATTTAACACCAACCTCCCGGAGTAAGTTTGTTTGTGACTTTTTATAACTTATCATGACTAGTCAGGAATCATTAGATGAGAAATGTTATTTGGATAATGTTATTTGGATTTTACTTAGACCATATCTGAGCAGTGCATTCCTGGAACATGATAGAAGACTTCCACTAGATCTGTTACATGCACATAAACCACCATTAGGCAAACATAAATATGAAAAATAATCAAGTTATTAGATTAGAGCATTTGCTGAAGAGTTAGGAGAAATATCTAAAATACTAGGACAATTTCCTGTTTTTTTTTTTAATGAATAAAAAAGGACCTTCCTAAGATTTGCTGTAATAGCAAAATCAAACCTCCCCATGCAGATGGTTGGGTGCAGTGTGCAATAAATAGACAGTAAAAGTTGAAAGTTGTCAGACTAAAGTGCTGCTCTCCATTACAATGAAATTTGTCTCTTTTTTCTTTTTCTATTTTTTCCCCTTTCTTTCAGGTAATTTCTGAATCAAAGAGAAGTGGCTGCTCCCAGACATTCAGAAAGCAGGTATTAAGAAATAGAATATAATAGAATAGAATAGAAATAGAATATAATTGACTTCAAAGTACACAAGGTCCTTGGAAAAATTTCATCTTGGCCAACTCCCTCTTGAGATGTTGGCACCAGCTGTGTGGGATGCAAGCTGAAAAACTCTACCAGGAGACAACTACCCAATGCTGACTGTTTTTTTTTATTTCTTTATTTTGCTCTCAATTCTATAATTTTTAATCTGTACTGCAATATATTAAATCATGGAATGAGAAGTGTTGCAAGGGTCTTTGGAAGGTTCTAACTGTGACAGGGTATTTTTAATACATCAGTGCTGTGCTGGGCATTTCTGTTATGTATTTTAGAAATACGCATTCTTTGAGTGCATGTGGGAAAAAATACTATAAAAATTGAAAAAGAGCATGACTTTTCGGCTCTAGCTACAAAACTTCTGTCTCTGGAGTTAATATCTAGAGTTTTTTGTCCTCTGCACAAGATTATACTGAAGTAGTTTTGTACAGATGTGCAAGTGTAAATGTGGAACATAACCAGGCTTGTCAGAATTCAGAGTGTCTGGACTTTCTTAGTCTTATGGTTTAATTTTGTGTAGTACTGAAAGCATCAGGGAGTTGGGCTTGATGATCCTTCTAAGACCCTACCATTTTGGGATGTTCTATGTTAATTTATAATATTTTTTATTTTTGTTTGGAAATGCTGCTTTTCTTGGGACTTTGATATGAAGTTCCAGGGCAATACTGTTGCAACAAAAAATTTTTGAGCACTTGAGGATGTTTTGTTTTGGTTTTCCTCTAAAACAGTTAATTAAACGGTGAGATTTACTTTTGCAGGATGCAATAGGGAACAAAACTAAGAGTTCAGAAAGTAAATTTCATACAATAGGGAGAAAAAGAACTCAGGCTGAGGTTCAAGAGGCTTCCAAACAGCAGATTGCCAGGAACAAGTTATCCTGGACAAGAAAACACACCTTGGTTTTTGTAATTTTTTTTTTTTTTTCCTCAAAGATGTCCTTCGTTTCTGTTGGAGAACATCTGACGAAAAAATATATTATAACTCTGTGCTGAGGCATTTACCTGTCCTTAGCTGGACTGCCTGGCTGGGTCTAAATATCCTTTTTTACCTTAGTCTTTTTCACACTTCCTGGATTTGGATGTAGAAGGTGTAAAGAGAGAAGGATGGTGAGGGGAAGGAAATAGCGGTCACGTGCCATGCCTCCCAAGGCTGTCCTCTCCAGATGAAGCCATGGATCTGGCAGGCTCCAGACATCCTGCATCCTGCCATCTGCCACAACTGGTTGAGTTAGAACAGTTTGTCCATTGCTCTGTCTTATTTTGAAACATATCGATGTGTTTATGGGATAATTTGCATGAAGTGACATCCGTGTGCAAAACCTGGTAACTTAGAGCCAGATGCTTTTCAAAATTATTCACATATCTGCTGAATAATTTTGGCAAGGGAAATTCTGTACAACCCACTTGTAAATAGCTCATCACAGTATTTCTCATTGCTAATTTGAACTACCTGGATTGGAAAGAAATAAAATTGTGTGTTGCTCCTCCTTGATAGGATGAGGCCTAACCCCTCATAAAAGCAAACAAGAGATGCTGTTGCTTTTTTTGCCACCATTTTAAGATTTTTCCTTGCAAATGCGTGCAGCATCTCTGTCTTGTCAGTGGTGAGTTCATGATTCCACATCCCTGACTTCAAAAATGCAGTGATAATAACTTTAATAATTCATCCTGGGAGAGAACACTACAATATCTATGGAAACGCTTTTTGCAATGTCCTGCCTTTGTAATATTATTATCACTCTAAATACCTACATTATTTCTGAGTAAATATAATTAGAACTATGTAATGGAGTCTTGTTAGGAAAAAAACAACTTGCTGGGGATTTTTTTCCCCTCTGTTCTACACTGAAATCTTCTGTCTCTTCTTACCCCTCGCTATTTTCTCTTGCATTCACAAGAGAGATTTGGCAAATATATGCCTTTGAGGTAGACTTGCTCAGGAATCTTCAGCGTATTTAGAGTCCAATGATGACCTGCTGGACCATCAAAAACCACCAAATGCTTTATAATGACTAGGAATAATTTAGTAATTCATATTTTCTCTATGTGTTTTTACCTGGCTTATGTGCAGCCTGCTTTTGGTACTGAAACTGGTGGGGACACTGGGCCCACATGTCTCTAAAATATGAGTTTGTTGTGGTGGGGCGGAATGTTTTAATGGTCAGCAAATACTAGATATTGTTAAACCACATTCCACACTTCTGTCTTAAAAGTAGTAGAACTTTCTCTGAGGTGTGTGTGAATTCCCTTTAGGTTGGATAAGCATTACAAAAAATACCATTGTATTTCAAACCTCTTTGATTCAGTGTAAGAACATGAAACAGGCAGGGATTTCAACAGGGGAGGTGAGAGAACAATGCTCTGTGAAGCATCTTGTTCCAGTCCTTGCAGCTCAAGGATTATAAAGGCATCTGTTAAATGCTGGATGGAGATATGAACGCTTTGGAAATGCTTTTTTTTTTTCTGTTTTCCAGACACCATCATCCTAAATTTCCTGGAGACATGTTCTGTTTGTTCTGATAGCAGAATTTCAAAGAATGATTGACTGATTCTGTTATTAAAGACTATGCCCAAGGGGAAAAAGCTGCTCAGTCTTTTGTCTGTCAGATTTTTTATTTTGCCTTCGATGTGTTTTTGTTAATGTAACTGCTGATATTAATTACAAACTGTAGCTTTATTTCAAATAATATGTTTTTGAAGGTTAACCACCAATGTGTGTTTGTAATGTAGTACAAATGTAGGATCCTAATATATGTTCCAGTTTCTTCCTGCTGTTCAGCTGTGACCTGGGCTGTGTTAATCAGAGTGAAGCTGGCACCCTTCCCACCCTTCCCCTCTGTTCAGAGCTTGCAAGGCATCTAGTACGGTATCCAGCTTGGGGTTGAGGAGTGGGATTGGGCCAGGGGAGTGTAAAAGTCAGTCCCTGTGCCAAGGCAGGGAGAGCTTGGGTTGTACAGCCTAAAGAAGAGAAGGCTCTGAGGGTACCTTACTGTGGCCTTTCAGTACCTAAGGGGGGCCTGAAAGGTGGGCACAGGCATTTTAGGATTGCATGCCATGATAGGACAAGGGGTCATGGTTTCAAACTGAAAGAGATTTCAGTTTAGATATGAATTCAATTCAGATTAGATATAAAGAAGAAATGTTGTATAATGAGGGTGGTGAAACACAGGAACCAGGAGATGGGACCCTGAGCAACCTGGTGTGGTTGAGGACATTCCTGCTCTTTGAAGGCATGTTGGACTTGCCAACCCAAACACTCCACGATAAGTGATGAGTTTAGGACTCTGTCATTCGACAAACTGGTCTGAAATGTTTTAGCTCTAAAACTTAAATACAACCCAAGACCCTGCTAACAAGGAGAGCTGGAGTTTGTTGCCTTTCTTTCTTGCATGGCATGTAGCAGGATGGCTGATAGTGCTTTCCAGTTGAAACCTCGCCTGAACTTGGGGCATATTGGAGTGCTTTGGGGCATAGGAGAGCTGTCAGAATCATGGTAAGTGTGGACTTCAGTCTGCTAAACTCCATGCCTTGGGGACTTTAATCAGCTGAGTTGGGTCAGACAAGGCCTTGTGGTTGTCCAAAGCATTTGGAAGAAATGACAAACCCATTGCAAATCTTTCTTGTGGTTTTGGTTGGGTTTTTTGTTTGTTTCTTTTTTTTTTTTTTTTTTTACCATTCTCCTCTATTTACCTGATCAATTGGGGTCACTGCTTTGAAAGCAGAATGGTTTTATTAGAATGAATTAATAATACACTTGCTTGTTGCTATGTTTAAAAGAGTCTGATTTATAGAAATGGAAAAAATCATTGGGTTCTAAACCTGCATAGCTTAAAAATAGGTGTGACTGATTCTATTGTAGCAATACAGTGTCAAAACATGAGATGAAGAAAGGACAAATAATGTGAAGTGTTGACAGCATCTTGTAAAACTCTTTCGGTGAAACCCTGGCGTCTTTTTCAGTGCAAGCTTAGTTTAGCTTAATGTTCTGTGCTCTGAAAGGCAAAGATGTTCAAGATGACTGACTTACTAAATAGCATGTCCTGTTGTGCTGGGTCTGCCAGGGAAGAGTCAAACATGGCAAAAACATTCACCAGCAGTCTTGAGAAAGGAGTTCTGTGAATTAGATGTACAGTCAACTTCCAAAATCTTCCAGAAAGAATGTCCGCAACATAAATAACCTCACTAAATCACTAACAGCTGCTTCTGAAAAATTGACTTTGGGGCTTTGAAGAGGGTACATCGATCAAAATTTCATGAAGCAAAATAAGTTTATAAAAAATAATTTTGAAATATTCCAATTTTTTCAAATTGTCATAGCAGTGTCTTGTAGCTGCTTTGAAAATTCTGTGGCTAGCAAAGGAGACATAGCTGTTGAAACCCAAACAAATCTGTTTTCAAATCCTGTTTCTATAAATAACAAACCTGCAATGCAACTGCAAAGGCTCATACTTAAATGATTTGCAAGATATCAGTAAATGCACCCTGAGTTGTACTTTTTCAAGAATGCTGCATGTACTATTATTTATGTAGATGGAGTGGTTATGTTTTATAAGGCAATATATACCTGCTGGTTAGTTACTAAAAGAAACCCCAAGAGTTTTGGGGAGAAATACTGTCTAATAATGAGCCATAACTTTTAAAAAATAAATATTCATTTCTTGCTGCTGTTTTTTTGGTTTTTTAAACTCAAGACTTTGTCTACTACGTGCATGATATCTAAGAGGCTCAAAGGAAATTCAAGAGCCTGTGGAAAACGACGCAGTTAATGAAAGGTAAATGAGAACAATGTTTTGGGAAACAGGCTATGTTTGGTGGGGAGAGAACTGTCCTGGGAGAGACAGGAAATAGGTTTGTTTTAAAATTTTCTGTGCATAACATCTGCTTAAGCACAAAAAAAATTTCCTTTGCTTAATTTTGAAAAACATTTCTTTAGCTTCCCCAGGTTCTGCTCTTAATAGGCAACACTGTACGTCATCAGAGATGGGACTGTTCCATTAATATCCTGTGGCAGTGTGTGGATTTAAAAGATGGAGTACATTGTTAACTGCTTAGAAGTTTCTCTCAAAGGACAGATTTTGCTTCAAGTTATTGTACCAGTTGAAAGGAAGTTAGGTGAAAGTTAAGAATTAACAAGAAGAGTAAAATTTCTACCTACATTCCAGCAGCTTTCATGCTTTTTTTATTATTTATACCCCATGAATATTCTAATGGAAGTAAAGCCTGCTTATGAGCATCTGGGTGGGAAAGGGAGATGTTAGAGAAAACATTATTTTATACTCTGTCTCATGATTATAACTATTCAAAGGACAATGTTTCCACCTAGAACAGGTTTCAATGAAAATTTAAATCTAAGCCAAATAGCAAGCAAAAATTAACACAGAGGAAATAATCAGATGGCAAATAAATCCTGACAGCTTCTCTTTTTTTTTGTATAAAAAGAACATAAAGGAGTTTGAAAATGTGGTCAGGGTGTCTGGTCTAACATTTTTCCACAGTGCTGTTGGCAGTTTCCATCAGGAGTGTCTGTTTACTATGGTAATACTGTATAAAAATAAATCCTCAGAAAGAACAGAGATTTTTGCTGGGAGTGCTGCGAGTGCCGTGTGGCTGTGTTGGTGTTTAACTCGGGACAGGCACAGTTTATCTCATCAGCCCCTTCTCCCTCTCTGGGCCAGAACCCATGTGCTGCTCCCTCATCCAGGGAGGATGAGCTGCTGGAAATATCCCCCCTGAGCTAAAGGGGGGCCCAGGGGAAGGCTGAGCCCTTGCTGCCCTGAGCTGTAGCTGGGGCATTTCAAACCAGGGTCTGCAAGGCTTTTAGAAGTGCCACGTGATGCAGTCTGTGTGAGCAAAATATCAGCTGTTCTTCATATTCTCTTTTTGTGAGGGCTGGTAATGCCTTAAGTTTTAGATTTTATATCTTTTACATTCTGTACTGTTTTAGTGAGTAGTTTCAAGTTTCATATTAAGTGCTACTGAGCTCTCTTCGTAGAGTAGATAGACAAAAATTCCTTCTCTAGCTTGGGACCCAGGACAACTTTCAGGCCCAAGTACAAAACCAATGATGAAGTGAGAAGAACAAACAAGGAGGATGGAGCTTCGTAATCTGGAGCTGTAATTGGACAATTAACTCAATATGCTGATGGACCAGAACTTATAAAATTGTGAGACCTCATGACCAGTTGTCCATTCTGTGCCCAATTTGGGTTTATCTTGGGTGTAGCTCTAGCTGGGCTCTTGTGCTGCCCAGGTGTGCCCAGTGAAGCCTTTTAATAAATCCCTGCTTTATCCTTTTGCTCTGGCTGGGCTCTGTTCCAGGTCAGCCTTCAGAAGGCTTCTCCTGGAGCCACTGTGATTAATACCACATGAAATGAACCCGGTTTGGAGTTTGGAAATCTTAAGCCTTTAAACCCATGTTTGAGATTTGTGCACATCATTGTTGCTAGTCCTGCAAGAGATATTGTGGGAATGAAAGTCCTGCTCCAGGGTCTTGATTTACAAACTTGTTTTCTTTAAAGTAAAGGATTTGATCAGATAAAGCCCAAAGGTCACTTTCAACCTTAAAATTATTCTCTGATTTTTGCTGTTTGTTGGATATGTTAACTGGAAGAAATGCTGGCTATAATAATCTATAGCATTTCAGAGACTTCTTATATGCTTTCTGAGAGGCATTTAGCGTCTATCGGCAAGCACAAATGACTTACCAGGGCCTTTTATCCACTAATGCAAAACATTTCTTTGAGAATTCTAAAGCCAGTTCAAAATAAATTCAAACCAGTTCTGCCATGGATCATCATCTCAGACCATTAGCTTGCTTAATTATGGGCTTCATGCAGAACTCTGCAGCTCTCTCTAATGCTTTTGCACTAGGTGTGAGCATCCAGAAGTTACTTATGAATGCTTGTTCATCCAGCAGCCAAGCAGATTTGGAAAAGAGCTTTCTGAAAATGATCATGTCCTTTGTTCAGGGATAGAAAGAGGCATATGGCTTTCTGCATTATTCTGCACTGCACTGGTTTAATTTCTGTGTCAGATGAGTCCAGCAGGGCTGTCACGAGCAGCTGTGCTGTGCCAGACAGTCCCTTATTGAGCTGCTTTGTGATGCCAAGGCAGTGCTTGGTGAGAGTCGCTGGTATGGAATGTGCTGTGCCACCCAGAGCCCCTGCTCCCACCCAGTGCCTCATCCTGATGGCTCTGGGAGTGAGGCTGCTGTGCCCAGCCCCTGGGGAATCCTCCAGGAGCAATGTCTGGCCATGATTTCCAGAGCTGAGGCTACTCTCTGGTGCTGCAGCGCAGCAAAGTGATCAGTAATGTTTGCACAGCTCTGCCAGTAACAGTCCTTGGTGTGAGAAGGAGAAATAGCCAACAGAGAGGAGAACAGGTAATGCTCTGCTAAGCTGTCATTTGGCTGCTGCAAAGCATGCTGAGACTGAAATATTTCAAAGAGACACTGAAAACAGGTAATGCTGTAAAATACTTTAGATGAAGTGAAAGAAATACTGTACGTTTGAAATCTCTTGGCACCCCCAAGGGTAGCAAGCACTCCTTTCTGTATTTATGATCATACAAAGACCATGCATTTAGGGTCTTGTTAAGTTATGCTTCTCTTTGGGAGGTTGATATTCAAAAGGAGGAAAAAAATATTCTAAGCTGCACCATGGTTTTATACTGGATAAGTAGTTTAGTGCTGTAGGCAAAAAAGAATACAGGTAAAATAACTTAGGTTTTAATGGTTAGTTGTTCCATGTCACTTCTGCCAAGGAAAATCATTCAGGTATAAACTTTGGGAAGCAGCTCCTATCTCGGAGAGAGGAGCTCTCTGCCAGATTGTTATCTGACATTGTTCCAAAAAGAAGAAGGAGATTAGCCCTGGTGAAATGCTGATTGCATAGGTTCCCCCTGAGAGGATGTGGGGCATGCAACTTTTCATGAAGGTTGTTCAGATGCATGATGAAAATAGAATGTTTGCGCAGTGATTCTAGAAAAAGACAGAAAGCATTTTTGAATTAAGTATATTGCTATGTAATGACTTCTTGCCGGTTGTGAAATCCCTGTGCATTCCATTAGAAACAGCAGCTGAACGTGCCTCCTCCTCAACAGAACTGTTACTTTAGGAGGTGGTTTAGAGGTGAAAATAAGTGACCATGAGTGTACTTACTTCATGGAGCTGGGTCTGTGGGAGCCCTGTGTTTGTGCCACAGCTCATATTTCTCTGTGTTATAGCTACTTGCCCTGTCCTTAGTTAAATGGCAGTGTCTCCTCCTCCTCTGCCTCAGCCAGATCCTTCCCTGGGTGCCTTGCCTGCCCTAAATCCCAGATAAAGTGGATTTCCATATCACTGCCCTCAATTCTTCTAGTTTCGTATTTGCTCTAGAAGAAAGATGGTGGCAGGTTTTTGGTTTTTCTTTTTGTGCGTAATTTTTAAATGTTGCAGCTGAAATGGCTTCTGTGATAAGCAACCAGTTACAGTCACCACAATGTTATATTTAGAGATATTCCTCCAGGAGGGAGCTCTGCCATGAGCTGTGTTGCTTGCACAGCTGGGACACCTCCTCTCAGTGCTGGAGTCACCTGGGAGGGAACACCTGGCAGTGGAAAAATTGACACCTGAAGGGATTCATAACCAGAAACTGCTGCTCAAATCCTGTGCACAGACATTGGGTGGGATTATAGAAGATAATGCAGTGATTTAACTTTGAGGTTATATTTACTCCTTCTCTCTTTCATCTGGTGGTGCTGACCTTGCAGCACCTTGTGTAACTTCTTCCTCTTGTCACTTGGTTGTTGTCTAGAGAAGCTTCAGCCTTTGCAGTAGCTACAGATCCTGTTCCTGCAGCTCACAGGGAGCCTTTATTACATTCTCAGGAGATAGTGCAGTGATTAGGCAGCATTCCAGAGAGCTCTTGCAGTCCTTTCAGCTCTGTTGTATCTGATCACTGGGTCAGGACTGTGCCCTGTGTGTTTAGGGGATGCAATAATGTACGCAGTAAATAGAATATTTTGAGAGAATTGAAAAATCCAGAGGGCAGCAGTAACAATGAACCCCATCTGAAGGTTAAAAGCCTCTTCAAAACATGATACTTTAAGGAGTTTGAATGCAAAGAGAAAGAAAATTAATACGATTTTCCTCTTATTCATTATGAAACCTCAAGGAAGCTTTTTATATAAATAACCATTTTCCTTGGTTTAGCTGCAGAACAGGTGGTAGTGCAGAAGTCCACACTGGAAATGATGTTTAGCTGCAAGCACGCCAAGATTGTTTGAACAGTGGGGAAATTGTGTCAAGATATTACAAGGTAATCTTTTCTTTATCCTAATAAACTTGTGGATGGAACCTAAAGGGTTGTAATTGCACATGGAAGTAATTGTTGTATTGTAGAAAAATAGCTGCAGTACGTAGAATGTGTTTTTCTCCACATTGTGTGACTTCATTATCTAATCCAACAGTTTGCCAGTCAGTTAATCAACCCAAAAATCAATATATGCTCTTAATCAATATTAGTAAACAAATGTAATTTTTCCATTAGTATACGAGACTTGACCTCTTGGGACAACTGTGGGTAACTATGCACTGATCAAAAATTGTCTGCTAGCATGAATTGTTTTCATCTATTTGAAAGAATATTCAGTAAAACTTCTCTCTCAATTCACAGGGTATTTAAAAGTGCACTGCAGCCTGAGAGACAAACCCAGAGTCATAGTATTGTTCCTGGGGACAGAAATGACTGCAAAAATTCCTGCAGTAAGGTTTTTTCCTAGGTAAAATATTAATCCCATATCCTAAAATACTCTAAATGTTAGATTAGCATTACATGTTTTCCTTTTCTGAAACACTCGATACTAAAACATTTATTTAAAGTAAATATTTACAATATATTATAAATCCATGCATTTTCTAATTTAATAATTAATATTTTATATTAATAATGTATTTTTACTACACAGTAGTGTAATGTCAGTAGTATTTAACAGTGACAACTTTATGATGTTAACATAATGTGCTGTGGAGGGTTTACTTTATTCCATTGTGGTATAACCTGAAAGGTCTGGGTCAGTCTTTGAAAGATGAAGAATCTAAGGGTGATGTTTATAGAATAAAGGAATTATTAGCAACAGTTTATCTTCCGAAGTGGATTAGAGAAAGCAGTTTCAATGGGTCTTTATTTTAAGGCTCTTTAATTTTATGAAGAAGTGTGTGTGAGGATCATTAAAATTCACACTCTTTCAATGGCTTTAGGGGTAGACTGGATCATATTTCAGACTGTGGAGCTCCAAGTGGCACTGCATCTCTGAGGAATTCTCTTTTTTCTGTATGATGTGCCACGCTCCATGGTGTAAAACAAGGCCTAAGATTATATTTATAGGGCCTTCTTTTCTTTGGTGGGAGGTGAGCAGGCTTCTTGGCAAGCTCTGGCTTTGGGGCACACTGGGAGAGCACTTTTGGGTGGTACTGGCAGGAAGAACATTTCACTTTATTTTTAGGTTTCCTGGTTTTATAAAGCCTAACAGTGGTTCCTAACTTTTTGGCAAGAGTTCATAGTACCCAAGATGGATCTGCTTTGAGGTTGGAAATAGCCAAAAGGTATTTTGGGTCCTGTAACAAGTGGTGTCTTGGTACTCCTAGTTTACTACAGGTGACATTTTAAAAGATTTTACAGTGAGCAACCAGATGAGAAAGTGGAAGGATTGGATTATTATCCATTATGTGCCATGAAATAAGAGAAAAAATTAACAAGTGCAGTGTTGTTTAGACCTCAAGTGGGGATATTTCAAAGCAGATCTCTGCTCAGCTATGCATTTAACTGTGATTTTTTTTTTATTTTGTTTTCTTTCAACACTTCAGCCTTTCATATAGAGCGATGTGTGTCACAACACAGTGATTAACAGCTGAGTTGTGGAAGCTATGGTGAGGATTAAGAGTGATTTTGTTCTCAGTGCTGAGAAATAACATATCTTCAGAATGGCAGCACTGCTTTGATTGGTATTGAAGGTATTTTCTGAAAATATTCATTGACACCCATAAACTTATAATTTAATATGTACCTTAAGTCATCAAAAGAAATGCTCTTTGGTTGTAGCCATAACTCGCTGTAATCTCAAATATATGTTTTCTTTAAAGACACTTCTGAGGCTTGTTATTGAATTTTGGCTTTATTGTAGCTGGAAACACATTTCACATGATTGTACACTGCAAATCCATTCTCAGGTTATTTATTACACTCTTCATGCCCATTTGACTGTCAGGCTTTCACATGTCCATACAGCCTGGCTTTTGAGGATGGTAGACAAGCATTTCTTCTTTGAGTTTTTCCTTATTCTCCCAGCCTCCTGTGATCCGCCTGTGTCCTGTGAGAGACTAATGAGTCACCTCTCATCATTTAGATTTTCAAGTCACACAAGAATTTTCAAGTCCTTACATCCCCCTAAAGAATATCAAATGCAACAGCAGAGCACTCTCATGGTGCTGTGAAATTTTTGGTTCTGTAAGAGTGAAGAGCCTTGAAACAGGGTGTTTTTTTGATGGCAAAAACTGTAATCTCTCTTCTCCAGACACTGATGATCTTCAGGGGATCTCTGTTTCAGGTCTGCAGTCTCTCAGGAGTCATTTTAGAGAGAGAAGAATGATAGAAAAATGATGGTATACCTGATAAAAGGGTCAGGCTGCATCACAGAAAGCAAAAAGGAATTAGACTAGAGAGAAAATCATTAGATTTAAGGATGAAAAGATAAATTCCATGATAAAAGAGATACTGTAGGCATCTGGGGGAAGAGTAAATACAGAGATGTAGTATTAGTATGAAAATGGAGAGAATATAAAGCAGAAATCAAATTAAATCAAATGGAGGATGTTTAAAGAAATCACCTGAAAACTCAGAAAAAAGAAAACTAAAGAAAGGTGGAACTGTTAGGCATCAAAATGAGCTGTAGGCACCAACTTAAAATAAAGAAATTAATTAAAAGCGAGGTCCTGTGAGGTATATAAAACTTTGTAAAGTGAAAAATGGATATTTTGCAGCTCAGTCTGCATGTTCTCTGGAACTAGTTGTCATGATGCTTTGAGAGGCTCCCTGGAACAGAGGCTGGACAGGGTTAAAGGAATAAAGCAGGGATTTATTAAAAGGCCTTCAAAGGATTCACCTTGGGCAGTACAAGAGCCTGGCCATGGCTACACTCATGATGGACCCAAGATGGACTCTGGGTCAGGAGTTTTCACACTTTTAGAAGTTTTGGTCCATTTTTGGGGTTAATTGTCCAATTGCAGCTCCAGGTTCTGCAGTCCCATCCTCCCAGATTGCTCCCCTCAATTCACTGTTTGCACTTTTGGGGCCTGATGCTGCAGTGGTGTCCTTGGCTCTGGGATTGGAAAAGAATTGTTCTGTCTGACTGAGCTGTTAGCAGAGTTTGCTGACACTTTATATGAAGTTCAGAGTTACATACTAATGCAGTACAGAACCTGGAAAATATGAAAGCTAAAACTTACGGCATCAGTCTCATTTCTTATACTCCCCTGTAAGCTCTGCTTAATGCTCTTCTGTTTACCATTCACTCCAGCAGGGATGACCTCTGTTGTTCCACATTGCTTGTTCTTGTGAGTTCTGTTGTAGCTGCAGTTTTTCCCCTTGTCAGTTTGTTCCTTTAGGCTTCTAAATATAGCTTTGATTCCTTTGAACATGCATTATTGGCCTCACACACTGTCAATAGCAAGAAATAAATTGGTACATAAAGAAACCATGGAGGATTACAAAACCACTAATGTTTTCTCAGGTTAATTGTGTGAAAGAGAGTGAGCAAAATACAGTGTCTAGGCTTAAAGGAATGCTGCTAGGAATACATTTTTTTATTTGTATTCTGAACAACCCTGCAGTAAATGCTCCTGGATTCAGGTATATTGGACTTTTATTTTTTCTCTATTAAGCCATTGACTCCTTGCTGTTGCTGCAGCACAAATTTTTTTGTTATTAAATAAAAGAGGAGTAAATTATATTTCTTTGAGTTTAATCAATTCATAAGAAACTTTAACCTTTTAATATATTTCTCTGTCATATGTAGTCTTTTTATAGATGGCCCCTAAGTTTTATTTATTAACTAAATATTGGTTAGCATCTAGAACTGCTGCTGGCATGGGAAAAGCTCTTAAGTGTTTGAAGTTAATGCCTCAGATTTTCCTCTACTTCTGTGCTAGGCTAATTAAGAACAAAAACTAGTTTTTGTGGAGAACTTTACCCTGGGGTGCAGTTTGTGGTACAGGAATATTTGCTTAATTTGGGGCTGAATATGTCTCATCCCAAGGCTATGGATGCAGAGCTGCCATCGTGAGAGTTTCTAGGCAATCAGAAGTTTGTGAACATTATTAATAACTTGAGCACTGATATTGATAGCTCTAGGAGGCAAACTTGCATTAAGGTAGAGGTTCCTGAAGCTAAGTGTTCATACAATTTTGGTCTCCACTACAATATAAGACATTATGTGGGAATGTTATGAAAAGTGTGATTCTTACTGGCCTCATTATGCTCACAACTAGAGTTGTTTACTCTGAAGTCTATTCCTTACTGGTTGCAATGGGAAAAAAAACCCCACTTTGAAAATCTCAACATGGATGTTACATTCCTTTTCCAAAGACATTTTGGCTTGGGACAGCATTTCCTGGGGGGAAAATGACCATGCTGGATGTCAGTTTGCTGCCTTCCTTGAGTTATGGCTGCAGTGTGCAGCAGAGGAGGTATGGTCCCAGGAGTGTCATGTTTGGGATCAGACATCTGGTCCTGAAAGGCCAATGTGAACTGGGCTTCTCCCCTAGTAAGCACCCATGAATTAACACGTGCAGCAATTAAAGTACATTTAAAGTGCTGCTTTACCATTTCTGGTGGGTTTTTGCCTTCATTTTCTCATTTTATGTTTGTGTTGGTATTGTGTGTACATATGAGAACGTATATTTCTTCCTCTGACTTTTGAAGGCAAACTGGAGGGATTTTTGTTTGCCCAGTCTGTGACAGAATTTGTTCACTCTACTCAAAGATAGATTTGAAGAAAAGTATTTCAGTTATATTCTTAAAAAAACAAAAAAAACAAAAAAAAAAAACCAAAGTAAAGAATTTATTTGGTGAAGAGTACATCCAGCTATTAATGAGATACACTGTCATTTTCTTTCCAGTGATGATTTGGACTGGGGAGGTCCCTGGATACCTGATTCAACTAAACATTTATTTTCTTCCTTGTGAAGAAATTACACCAAATGTGAGTCCTGCTCTCCTCTTCAAGTTTTACCTTGGGCTGTTTGCAGAGGTGCAGGGGTGAACCTTCCTGTAAATAGCATTGAAACACATCCACTGCTCATGGATGAAGATGGAAAAGGAGCTTAGGAGGCAAAAGGTCATCTGGTTGTCCAGAATACACATGGTGGATGAAGCCTAAGTTCTTGGTGGTCCATATACAATTTTTATTTGGAGAGCTTAACAAATCTGAGTTTATTTGGGTCTTCTTTGCACTCTGCAGCTTTGAAAGGAAATTGTCCAGCACACACACAAAAAAAATAGGTTCCTAAAGAACTGTTATTCCTTGATCTTTCAATACCCTCGAGCCCCATGGTGGGCACCAAAATCTGTCACAGTTTGAATGCCAGGTGTCTGCTAAGGAAGGCAGTAGCCTCCCTTGGAATGGAGAATTTAAACCCCCTCCCTCACAAATATTATGACTTTGGAATTAAGGGGCTCTCAGGCAAAGATATGGGAATAGGAATAACAGTTTTTTTGTTGGGGAACTAAAATAGAAAATAAAACCAAAGCAAAAAGAGAAAAAGAAAGAACCAAACTAGCCAAAAAAACGAATAAACAAACCCACTGACAGTCAGGATACAACCTGACCCCCTGTGGGGGTCCCATTAAATGGTGGCTGCAGTCCCAGTGGCAGATGTGGCTCTGGTGAAGTGATGCTCCTGGAGAAAGAGTGGAGTTCTTTCACTGAAGGTCCAGTGGTGAGAGATGGGCCTGGTGTTCCTCTGGGAATCTAGTGGAAAGGCTGCCTTGGTGTTCCAAATCCCAGATTTTTATCCAGGTAGGAATACTTGTCTCCTCCCCCTGTCTGGAGCATTTCCCAGTGGGATGATGGAATTCTCTCAGTGACACTCACTGGCCCATGAGCAGAAGATCTCTCCCTGGAGAGAGGCTGGGTTGTGGAAGAGATCAGAAAACTGCCCCAGTAGGTTTATTGACAGTTGGCCATGGACAGACAATTACACCCCACACACACACACCAGTTTGATCAGATGGTGACAGAATACAGAGTTTGGGTTACATTTTGCACTGACACCCATGACAGACAGAAATCTGCACTCTGAGAGCTGAACTGAAGTCATGAGTGCTGCTCAGGTAGCCATCCAGAATGCTTTTCGATAGCTGCTTCCAGGAAATTAATAATGAAGGCTGTATTTCAATTGCTGGCTGAGCTGCAAAACATGTGATGTACCCTAAGCTTTCATCTGGTGATGAAAGTTTTTAGGGCCAGAAAGTTTAAAAACACAATTTATTTCTTAATAGATAGAATTTATGATTGAAAACTAAACTCGTGTTTTTGTTCTTGAAGAGCAGGTTCATTTTGCAGCCTTTTCTGCCATCAGTGCCATCTGCATAGGCCTCTCTCCCTGAACATGTTATGGAGTTTATAAACACTTCTAATACCTGGGGACTTTTACATCTACATTGCATTTAAGGAAAAATTGCAGGTGGTTTTATAAGTCATGCGGTTTCAATGCATAAGTACCATTTCCTTGAAAGATCTTGCTAAGAAATAAATTTGACTGTGCCTTAAGAGTGAAAAGTCAAATGAGAAAAAGATTTTCTTTTGTAACAGTTTAATCGAAAGCACCAGCTGAGCCTGATTCATTTAAATGGCAGTAGCAATTATTGTCACTGCAATAAATCCTGTTGCTCAGGTAGAGCCTCATTTGTTTAAAACTGTCCAAAGGTTTTTGCTTTAATCAGAAATATAAAAGTAGCCACATGTTAATCAATGTATTATGAAGGCAGAAACAGGGGAATATACCAAAGAACATTTGGGAAGAACTGTACTGGTCTGTATTGAAGTCTTGGGTTTTAATTCAAGTAATACCACCTTATTTATTGCTCTTTATGTATTTGGTGATAGTGGTCATTGGGGAATTTCTTTTGGGAAGTTTAGGAATTCTTTTAGGGATATCAACAAAGCTTATTTAGTGAGCTTTTATGTTAAATTAATTTAAGAATTTTCCTAAAACACTTTTCCTTTTAAGAATGGCAACCAAAATGGAACATTAAAGTAAAATACAGTTATTCCAATTCCTGTACCCATAGACTATAACTAAATCAGCTAAATTGTCTCTTTTCTAAAAAAGAATTCCTGGAAGTGCTGTATGGCTTTGTGATCTTTAACATGCTGGATTTATAGAAGGCCGTTGTAATTCTCCATGAGACTCTTCTCTATAATGCTATCAGGCAGCATAATTCTGTTGATGAAAGGCCATTAGTATAGAAGAAATCCATCTCTTAACAAGTTCCCAGCATCTGACATGAGAGCCAAAATGGTCTGAGGACAACATTTTTTCTGTTGAGGCATGAGTAGAAGTGAAGTTAGTTTTGACAGCTGGAGACAGGGAGGGATCCAGAGCTTCTGGGAAAATTAGTTCAGCACCACTGACAGCGCTGCTCTTAATTCCACCCTCGAGCTGTGAGGGCAGAGCAGACCCGTGCCAGGTGGAAAGCGCTTGTTTTGGTTTTTTCTAGAAGACAAGAATGTCCTGTTATTAGATTGCTGAATCTTTGACAGTTTGCATTGATTTTTCAAAGCAAAGACCACTCTAAATGTGGAATATTTGAATGGTCTCTGCCGACTGCTTCTCTCTTATAAACAACACATTTTCAATTTGAGCTTTTTAAAAATCCCCCCAGTTTTGCCCATATGCTCTCAGGTTCTCCCTAAAATCTTAAGAGCTTTGTATGATTGTTGCTTTTCCTTCTGTGGTGATATTTTTGGCCTGAGACTGAGCTTTTAAAGAATACTCTTTTGAAGGACTAAGCCTTGGTGTCTCGCCAAGATTTTTTAATTAAAACTCTTTTCATCAGATATCTGTATTTTCTTTGAAAAAATAATGATATGCCAGAATGATGATTTCAACACTATATCAGTGGAGTATGCTTTAAATGTATGATTAGTTTGTAGGCACTTGAAATTTAATTTTACAGTTTTCTCCTATCCCATGAGTTCCCTGCTGTGGCATAATTGTTACTGGCAGTGAAAATCTGCAATAATCTCAGAGACATCTGGTTCCCTCAGTTTTATTAACTTGAAGCAGACAGGAACAGATACATTACAGCATACCTATGTCTCCAATACTTGCAATCTTCAAGAATATTAGTTATGTCTCATCAAAATGGTTCAACCTTTTGTTCACAAACTGTTTCACTTTCTTAATGTTTGGGTAAAAAGCATTTAAGCCTTGTTTCTGGCATGAGCTGTGAAAATAACCTGATATTAAAATCAGTGGAGTTGGAGAGCTAAAGAAGGAGAAGGTAAAGGTCCAGGAGGAATCTTTATTTTTGATCTCTCTGTAAGACAGAAAGAAAAGAGGAGCCTATTTGGTGCTGTCTGGCAGAAGTAGCTGGAGCCACTTCGAATGTGGGGAAAAAAAAGCAAGAATATTTGTTTGTTGAGTTCAACATGAATAGGCTTTTCTATTAGAATTGGGTATTCCATCAGGTTTTTAAGGGTCTCTAAAGGACTGGTGCTTTCATAGGTGTTGCAGGCTGGGGATGTTTTAAACCCTGTGATTGCTTATCACCTCCTGGAAGGAGGCATCACCTCACATGACAGCCTCAAGCTTGGGGAGAGGACAGGTGGCCAAAACCACAGCCTGTGGGGAAGGATGAACTGCCAAAATTAAGGAAGAATGTGGCAGCTGCTTTGTTTGCCAGTCTTTGCTAACTTGAGTTTAGGCTTCATGAAGGAGAACATCCAACTGACCCCATGGATGGCTCCAAGCACTTGTTGTTCTTCTGTGCACCCTTTATACCATCCATCCCACACGCATGACAACTGTGTGCCCTCTCCACCCTTCTGTGCTTGGTCTGAACCCCTCAGCATTCCAGGTCTCTTTATCTTCAGCACTTCTTGAGGTGGTTTACCTGGTTTTTCTTCCCAAGGTCAGGATTAAAAGCACAAGAGACAGAATTCTCATTCGGACTTGGATGTTTATTGTTCCTTATCTCAGTTCCAGCCTCACTGACTGTGAGTGCTTCTACATGCTAAGTTAACAGAGCAAAAATGGAACACAGAGTAATGTCTGCAAGGTCTTTTAAAGACTTTACTACCCAATTATGAGATGGCAACTAATTTTTTTTTTGTTTGTTTTTAGCCCACTAACTTGTGAAGAAGAAGAAGAAGAACTATGCCCTAAACCCTCAATTTTATTACATATATATTACTATATCCCAAAACCCCAACTCTAAATCTTTCACCTTGTGATATAACAGACTTCTGTTCAACTACACACTCACAATTTCAGTGCTATCACTCAGTTTTGGAAGCCCTTTCCATGGCCTCAGGTCCAATGCAGTGTAATTTTGAGGATCATTTCCTGTCAGCACAGAAAGCCTGAAATTCTCTGTGTCCAGGGTTCCAACAACTGCTCACCTGCCCCACACAGCTGTAACCCACTAGGGATGAGGCTTGGCCACAGCCCCATTCCTAATCACCACAAACTGTGGTGCCTATAGCCTCACAGATTTTTTTTTTAAAATTTTTCTTGCAGACCCATCAACAAGTGAAAAACAGGTTGTCAAGAAGCCCTGCACTGAACCAGTTGCATCCTCTTAAGCTGGCATAAGCAGAGCTCTTCTTCATCCTTAGGACTCTTTTGCAAAACCCATCTGCTCTCCCCCTCATGTACCTGCTTTTTGTCTGCAATGCCACTACATGCTGATATTTTCTATAAATAAATAAAATACTTGAAGATGTGACTGAATATCCAATGGAAACCATTTTGGTGAGCAAGCGACATCATTTCTTAACCTTTTCAGCATAGCATATGAACATTTCATCATATAAAAATGCTTTGTCTTTCTGAGTTATTAATGAAATAATCATGGGCTTCTATTGCTAGAAGTATTGGAATTGTTAAATAGAAATACATACTCAAAGGATCATCACATTTCTATATATATATATTTAAGCACTAATTTTTTTTTTCCTAAGTGCATAGTAAAGCTCTTTAGAGTAATAAAACATTTTAAACTTGTTCAATGTTAGGTAAGCTATATTCATTATTTAAAATGAACAAATAATGAGTGGCAGCAGGGTTGTATTTAGTCTATAAAAGGCTGTGTTAATGGGTGTTGTTGTTAGCACTCACGATGAAAACAAGCCTGTTTTCTTGAGGTGTGAATCCAAAAAATAGGCATAAAACATTCTAAATTAAAGCAGATTCAAAAGTATTTGATTTATTGGGGAAACAGGACTTTGGTTCAGGAAAAAATTTAAAACAAGAAAGTAGACTCATCAAGGCAAGTGGGTCAATATATCAAGGATTACTCTTTTGTTCTAACTTAAGGTGTAACACCAGAGCCCTTATTTCTGTAGTGCATTTATTGCATGAATGAATCTAATCTTTGCTTTTTTGGTATTTTACCTGGTATTTATTGCAGAATCCTAGAGTACCATACAGCACAAGCTCTGCAGGAGCCACTTGGCTCTAGCATCTACCTATGCTTCCTTTATAGTCTTTTAATGTGTTTTAAGAAATGCCTAAGAAAATTTTAGGAAGTAGAATTTCTTTGAGCCCTGTAGAAGTTTTTTTGAGTTTGCCAAATTTAAATTCTTCCTTGTATTATTGGCATTGCTCCCTGAAATAAAGTCAGAACTGGGACAAATTAACCTGACTGAAAGTAGGGAGGCTTTGGTGACTACCCAGGTGTCCAGCTCCCAGCTTAAAATTTAAATCCTGAGAGGACCCCACAGATTCCCAGTCACATCTACCAGGACACTGAGGCATCTGCAGTGGGAGGGATGGTGGTTGGTAGCATTTGTGCTTGAAAAAGTAAGGTAAATCTCTTGGTAGTAAGAAAAATGCACTGGTGTTGTGAAACTCATGAGAGGATGGAGGGAAAGGCACCGTTGTGCACAGATTCAGCATAATTTAGTGTTTTGGCAATCTGGAGCACTCAGTGTAACAATTTGCTCAAGTTTGGCAGGAATAAAACCTAGGCAGGAAGTGTTACTGGCACTGCTGCTACTAACTCAGACCTTTGAATCACAGCAAAATAAATAAAATATAAAATACAATAGGATAAGAGTAGCGAAGCACAGTTCTGCCTATTCAGCTACTTGTTGCTGCAGTGAAGCAGATGGAGAGGAAAATATATTGAATTACTTTGTGTGCAGAGACCCTGATGTATTTTCCCCCATTTTTTCCTTTGTGTGTGTTTTGTTCTGATAGTGCTACCTCACAAATGCCATTTCAGTATCTACCAAATGTTGCATTTGGCTGGGAGAATTTACTCCAATTCTAATCCAATCACTGCTCACGCATTGGATGTATCATGAGAGACTTTCTAGCACATTAAATCAAAATCAGTGAGAGATTGGACTTTTCTTCCATCTTTTTCTGCATTTGTAATGATTGCTTAAGGGAAGCTCATTTGAAATGAATGTGAAAATAGCTCTGTTCAAAGCAGCAGCATGAGTTTGGGATAGCTTCTGGTTTAGGAACAGTTGAATCAGCACAAAGTATTGATAAGGATGTCTAAAATTCATAGGTGTAGTGGTGGGAAAATGTGTTCTTTAGACCTGTCCTGTAGTACTGTGTATTTTTAGAGTTTTAAAGAAATACAGAGCAATAATTTTAATAATGATCTGCTTCTATGAAAGTGATGGTGAAGCCAGTGTTTGGCAAATGGAAGATTGTTTAATATTTATTAACATGGGGCTTAATTTTATTATTTATTATTTTCCATTATGTTCCGTGCTGATTAAATTGTTGCATGGACTGTAGTTCATAGTGTGATTTGTTTCTAATAGGCATCAAACTGCTCTTTACTCTGTTTTATCTTCTTTTTTTCCCCTAAAACTGGTAGGTTGAGATGTTGGCAGTGTCATATTTGGTAGACTACAACTCATTAGCAGTCCTTTGAGATAAATCTTCAAAAGCTGTTGTGACTTGGTGTTTGAAAAAAGAGGTTTAAGATTTGCTTCCAAAGGCAGGCAAAAATTGGCACTTACAGGTCATAATTCCTGGTGTCATGGCTTGAACGAAGTCACCCAAATTACGCTAATTCTGCACTGGGGTGGTTAATCTGGGATTATCCCATATAATCACAGGCCACTTGAGGGTTGAAATGAGATTTTTTTCATGCTGCATTTGGCTTTTTTTCTGCAGCAATCAGCCTATGTCTCCCTTTGGAAGAGGTAAGGAGATGAAGCAGGAAAGACTCCTTGTGCAGCTGGGAATGTGTGAGGGAGCCCACAAGGGTGAGGGGAACAATTTCATCAAGGTGAAAGAACTGTCTGGAGGAGTGGAAGTCTACACAGGAGGGACAGGCTTATCTGAATTCCAAAAAGCAATTAAAATGCTGACACTTAACACCTAAAAGGATGTGGAATTGTTTTTAAACCAAAGTAAATATCCTGTAGGCAGAATGGGGACTATCCAAGGATGCTGAACCAGAAAAACAGAGTTAACCTACTTATCAAAATGTTTTGGAAAGCAAACCTCAGAAATAAAGTGTCATTGTTAAAGAGCAGAATGAGGGGGCTGTAAGAAGCAGGAAAATACCCTGCCAAGAAGTGAACCTGTGTTCAAAAGGGAAGATACAATGGCTGGTGGACTCCAGCAGGTTAAATGTAAAAGAACAAGAGAGGGAAGGGGGAAAAAAGGTGAATACTAAATCTTTTTTTTTTTTTCAACTACATCAGAATTAAGAATTAAGAGAGTGAGGCTGATAGATGATCAAGGCATAGAAGGAACACAGAGAAAATAAGCCCACAGTAGAAACTTAATCATTTTTACTTCTGTGTTCTTCACCAATGTTATCAGGTAGTGGAAACCTTTCCAATAAGATGACATAAATTCTGAAAGCTTGCACAGCTTTCAAGAGCAGATCAAAGAAATGAATGGGTGAGGAACTCTCTTAGGACTAAATACAAAGATGTTCTCTGCTTCAAAATTTGCCTGAGCTCCACATAACAGGATGCTGGGAGAATGCATCGCAGTAATGTCACTTACATTTCCTGAAAATTTCCTTGAGCACCCTCTTACTACCTTGTTCTCCTCTCCCTTGCCCGAAAAGCTTTTCTGAGGGATTCAGCTGTGTCAGGATTTCAGGCAACTGGAGCAGTGTCAGGATCTGCAGTGTCAGAGCTGTTCAGCACGAGGCAGTTTGCTGTGTGCTCTTCTGCCAGGCAAATCTCCCAGGGCTGCAGTGGTACTGCCAGGTGCTCTGTGGGGGAGAGGGATGGAACAGGAGGGCAGTGGCCACACTGGAAAGCAAGCATTCTAGGAAAGGGGGATTGCTTCTGAGCTGCCTGACAGCCCCCAAGAAGTGTTTATTTCTCAGCCAAAAAAGCATGGAGAGCTCCAGGTACAGGTGGGGTTGGGTACACAATTCTGTGCTTGTTGGTATCAAAGGTGCAGCATTTACCTGTCCCAGGTACAGCTCCTGCTCATCAACACTGGGAGTGAGGAGCTGCTGGTGCCAAGGGCTGGATCACACTCTGACAAGACATATGGAGAATCTGAGCTGTCTCTGCCATCACCTCTGCTGCAAACTGGGTTGTGGCAGTGTGGTGTGCGGCCTAATGGAGCTAGAAAAAGTGATGTTAGTCTCACTTACTGATAAATTAGTGGAAAACTCAGGTGCAGAACTTGAGATTCTGCTTTTCTAACAGTATTTAGTATTTATTCTACTCAGTCAATTAGACTGCAGAGAAATTCACACGTTTCACTTATTTCAGGACAGATTACTGATCAACTATCTGACATTTCCTAGAATTTACCTATGTGTTAATCATTTTGGGCTGCTGTGGAAGAAGTTGCAAAGACTGAGCAAGCAGCTCTTCTTCATGACTAAAATAATACTGCCTGTATTTCCAAATAAATGTTGTACTTAACACTGGGTTCATTCTGCTTGGGAATTTTACATGCAGATAATCTCCACTAAAATCTGATACCCATTCTCTTGATCTTGACTGCTTACTGTATTCCCCTATGACATATTTTGTGTTTTAGATTAGGGGATTTGTGGAAGTCAGGGACCAGAGTATATCAGAGATGGTGGACGCATTTTTGCTTATTACATAGTGTTCAGCAAAATATTCAATTTTCCTGTTTATATCTTAGTAATGTAGAGTACAGAAGTGGAAGAGGATGTTGAACTCTTGCTATCACCCTCTTCTCTGAGAAGTGACGTGCAATATTCTTCAGATTTTTCAGGCCAAAATCTACAGGCCAGAAGTTCAGATTTGTGATGTTGCACAAAAGGTTGAATAGGAATTAAATGAACATATTCAGACACCTATTAAAAGAGAATTATTTTTATCTTGTGTATTTGTTTGCATATTTCAGCTAGTTTAGGGTTCATTATGAATGCACTTGAATTATTTTCTTGATCCAGTATTGATGGAAATCTTTTATAGACAGAAAATAAAAGAAGAAAATTGGTGCTATTGGTGATTTTCCAATTTCAGCTTGAAGAAAGTGACTTTGGAATCACCAGCAAATCCTTCTGATCCCAGACCATTCATTTGATGTGGATATTACAGGAATTTTTCTATGACAGTTGAAGTTAAAAACACATGATTCATTTTCACAGATTGTTAATTTTAAAGCAAGGAGTTTATGAAATTGAACTGTTTGGCTTCTTGGGAATGAGGCGTTTGTAGCTGATCATTTGCCACACACCACAGAGTATTTTTTATATTTTGAAAATGGAAATAAAAAAGTTTTAATGTAATGCTTGATATTTGCTGAATAAGATGTGCTTTCTTGCTAACTTTTGGATATCGATATTGTGATTCTTCTCCAACTTTATGCCCATCAAATTTATTTGATTTCAGTGGCACTGTATTAGTTTTATCTCAGTGTAACTACTTACAAGTTGAAAAACACTTTGCAAAGATATTCTCAGTTGTCTTTTATAATTGCCTTACAATTGGGAGATAGCAGCATTTGAAATGTTAGATCTTAAACAATTTGTTATTAAGTAGGCTCTTTTTGAGATTTTTTATATGTCTGTAGTGCCAGAGTTTGAAGGCTGGGAATTGTAAATGAAACTGCTGCTGGGTTTTTTCCTGGTGTTTTCCTTGACTGCTGTAGGAAAGGGATTAAATGAGGAAAATGTAAAATTTTAATCTGTTCATTTGATAGTTACCCTCTGGTGTTTGAACTGCAGTTACAATCAAATGACTGGGAATAATTTTGATTTGTGTGTGTATATATATATATATACTCAAGACTAAAGATTAGATTTGAATACCTATTTAACGTGTTCAGGTTATCTCATCCTAATGAAACACTGGAAATTCTTAATTCACATTTAATTCAGTGCTTAATCCAATATGAGTGCTGTGCATCACCTGCTAATGTAAGGAACTAATATTCTCTGTGTCACCAATAGTTCCCAGAAGTGCAGGATGACCTAAGGGAAAAGCTCTCAGTTATTTAGAGACCTGTGCAGGCCAGGGAATTTTCTGCACTCTTCTGGTCATGTTGACCAGGGAGCTCACAGATCTCTCTCTTGCTTTGCTCAGGTTAATACTGTGGGTTTACTGATGCACATCTGCAGCTTGATAAGTGCCTTTGCACCAGTCAGTTCTTACATATCTGCCTCCTGGTAATTCCTTTCTAAAATCCATGTCCCATATTGTCTTCTACACCTCAGTAACTGCAAAGTGAGAAGAAATAATTGGCTCGAGTAAAACTACTTTTTCAATTCCTTTGTTAGTTACTGTCTGAGCGACCATTGGCAGTGCTTTCAAGACAGCATCAAATAGATTAATATAAATTATTGCCAATGGTGGTTCAGCCTGGCCTGGGTCAGCACAGAAATGGAGCTGGGGCATTCATAAAACCAGTTCTGGTTAATGCAGTCATAGAAACTGTTCTCATTGCTTCTCAGCCATGAACTTTTGCAGGTTTTTCCATTGCTCTACTCAGTCTCCAAAGATGAAAATGGGAGAGAGGCTGGTTTCCTTCTGCCCTGGGCTCATGGTGGCTTCCAGATGAGGTCAGAGGGGTACCTATTGATTGCCAACATGAGTTGGGTGCTAAATCGATTGGGAAACTTGGGCACAATGAAGAATTATAAAATTAAACCTTCACCTGACTAAGTAGGTATGAATAGTGATGAGCGCTCCAGCAGAGGTCACGA
The DNA here is from genome assembly GCA_018697195.1 of Certhia americana. Taxonomy (NCBI): domain Eukaryota; kingdom Metazoa; phylum Chordata; class Aves; order Passeriformes; family Certhiidae; genus Certhia; species Certhia americana. The sequence goes on along the minus strand of CM031861.1, from coordinate 9,161,087 downwards.
GTGACAGAACCACTCACCTATGCTAGCCACTGGTATAAATTATGCATTTTCCAATTAATATTTAATAAATGTCACTATTAAATATGGAATTCAAAACCACAGCTAAGAAAACAGTACCATTGTCATCTTCGGGCCCATTTGGAAGGAGTCTATTATGAATGTTTGTTATGGAGTAGAGCTTTAAAAAATAAATCTTTCAGCAGCCATACCAAATTTATGTAGTTCTAAATACCTTCAGAAGCAGGGCTCTTGTCCAGAGTAACTCCTCATTCTGAAGTTCCTGCTAGGAAGTGAGATGATTGATGTTTTAATTGTATACCGATAACAAAACAAAAAGAATAGAGGATTATTTAATCTGTTTGAATTTGAAGCTGGCTAGAGGTCAGTGTCAGTGTTCACCTCTTTTCCTCCAGCTCCTCCTTCCACACCCTGCAGATTCCTTGCCAAGGAGTGCCCATCTGCCTTCTCCTTGGACCACTCTGTCTTCCCTCCACCTGAAACTCTCCTGGCCTTCTCCCTTCCCTTGGCAATTCATCCCAGACACTCTCAGTCCCTCCTCATCTTCCCCTTCTGTGCTGTGGTCTCTGTTCTCTCAAGAAGCTTCTGGAAGGTTCAGCACGTGCTGCAGGAATATTCTGGTTGTGGGGAAAGCAGGGAGAAGGTAGTGCCAGCAAATCCCCTGGAAATTCCATACCCCCTTAGCTCCAACCTCTTTTCTGAGGGAACAGATGGAACCTGATGGGGTGGAGGTGTCTTGCTCCACATAACTTGGTTATGGCTCAATTTTATGAATAAAAGTGAAAAACTGAGTGTGCAGCTCGGATGTATGCAATGGCATCTGATACTTTATTTATTTTTGTTTGGCTCTGGAAGGAGGGTGATTTTAAACATTTTGGACTGCCACAGAAGTACCATCTGTAGCTGTCTAGGTTTTCTAATATTTTTCAGGTCATTGGTCACTTTTGGTGGAGGAGGTCTAAGCTCAAGGAACTGAACAGAATTCATCTTACCCTTAACACAGGATTAATGAAAAAGAGAGGAGCTATAGTGGTGACAAATGCTGAACGCTCAATAAAAAGTTTGATTTGACAAAGGTTTTGTTAGGGGCTCACATAAAGTTCAGGTCAAAGAAGAAGGTTTTTGTGGGTTTTTTCCAACACAAAGCAGGAGTAAGTGTAAGAATGTAAATTTTGTTAATTCCAATTAACCTTTTGCTAAAATAAATCCTGAAAAAATGGACAAAAGACTTACAAAAGACAAAAAGTTACTACTCTGTAACTGTACCTGTATGTAGCTTCTTAATGAGCACCCTGATGGAAGTCTTGCATGTTGATAAAGTTTGTTACTTTTAAAATGTGTTATGCATTTGACTTCTTGCTCCATGAAGAGTTTGACAGGTGCACTTGCATCAGGGGAGTACGCTGATATTAAATTTGTCTAGAGATGCTACAATGAATAGGGATTTCTTTAAAGTCCCCTGCATCCCATATTTAAAACAAAACTAAACTAAACTAAACTATACTAAAAAAACCCAACCCTTTGTTGAGATGCTTGCATTTGGGTCAAAAGATGCTCTTCATAAACCCACAGGTCATTTTCTTTGCACAAACCAATCTTTTGGCCAGGAGAACCACCACTCAGTGGGCTCTTATTACATTTTTAGAGGAAGAAGAGAGTTACAAGCAAGGGAAGATTTCTCCTTTACCTTTCAAGAGCCAGCTCCTGACTCAGATGCTGGCCTTTTGCCCAGTGGCTACAGTCTCAGTGGAACTTGTTGCACTGCCTTATCATTCATCTGTTTGTGATCTGGTGGCTCTACCTGAAGAGAACAGGATGGTGATGACCAGGAGGAACCTGCAGTTCATACAGGTGTGACAGCAGGGTGCACACTTAGAGGTCTGAAATATAAACCCCATTCTTCAAGTGTAAGTTAAGCTTAGGAGGTGTCTGCTGTGAAACTGCTACTCAGATGGTTCCTCTGGGCTTTTTGGCAAGGGCTTCACTTCTGGATAACGTTTGAAAGCCTAAATGCAGGAGGAAATGCCCAACTTTAACTCTGGGAAATGTTACATGGATGTGTATATATGGATTAATTTTTTGTTTCACTTTGTGAGTAGCATAGTTTCAGAAGTTGAAGAAACCAATTTTCTCGTGCTGAGCTTTGTTATGGAGTTATATAAACCATCCATCACACAAATTCCAAATACATTAAGCTAAGTGTTTCAGGCTAATTGACAATGTTCCATTAATTTCCACTGCTGAATAGGATCTGGAATATTTCTAATGTAGTTATTTTTCCTTCCAACTCATGCATTACAACAGCCCTCTTAGTGCTGCTTTTGGTCCATTTTCTTCCAATTTTAAGAAAGATATATGAGACAGCAGTAATTTTTCAGGTGTTCAGCTATCTGAATTGAGTTTTGTCTGCTCGCAGCAGGGTCTTAAATTATTTCTTTCATTACCCTGCATTGGTCTGCTGTCTTGAGATAATTATAGTAACAAAGATTTCCTACCAGATATATAAGGTAGAGAAAATTGTCTGTAAGTCAAACTTCTTCTGTTGTCTGTTAAGAGGAAAAGAGAGAATAGGATCCAAACCAGCTGTTCTTAGTTTTGTAGTCTGGAAATTTTACTTTACCTGAAAATTATTGCCAGAGGAAAAGCTGCAGTGCTGAGAGGAAAATTATAGAGAAATGGCCTTGACATTTAGAAAGTAGGTCCCAAACCCTGTAAGTGATAAGTGAGGATGTAACTTCTTAAGAATAGCCATAAAGGAGATCATTGATTTTTATATATTTTAATTTTTGTTTTGGCATTTTTTGATGCTGATTTGATGAAGACCAGACTTAGAAATCTGTGCTAGTTAAATGTATCCTTTTTTTCTCTGTAGAAGTCCAAACAGCTGCCACAATATTTGCAAATTTGTACATTGGTGCAATACCAACTCTGAATAAGGGTAAGAAAAGTTGATTAAGATCACATACCGCTCAAATCAGTTGGAGAGCCTCCAAAGCAATTTAGACATGTGATAGTATTGCTGAGAAAGTTAAAATTAATAGCAGTTTGTTAATAGAGGCCATGCTCAAGTAGTTAGAGTGCCATGCTCTGGCAGATCCCCATCAAGCTGAAGAAATGGGAAAAATGAAAGCACACTTTCAAACATTTTATTTTGCTAAAGCTGCTCATTTTGTTTTGCTTCTCTTTGAGATGCTAATGAAGGGCACAAAATAAGTAGAAGATCCTGATTTTCCTTTCCTTAACCCTTGAATCATGCCTTAACATACAATGGCCACATTGAAATGGGCTGAAATCAGTTACAGAATAATGTATTACCCTCAGCAAAAATGGAGTTAAGCTGCAGCTTTATTAGCAGCAGTAATAGCAGTGTGGAGTTCATTTTAGTGCATGTAATGGATTTCTCTGGAACATCCTCTGTGCTGGACTGATTGGGCCAAAGTCTGGAGCTGTAATCTCAGTCAACTTTATCACTCCATAGTAAGAGTGAACAAATTCTGTGCTTGAATGGTGTGCAAATATCTGAATGTACCTACAGTCATCTCTCTAGAAGAGAATAAATATTTCTGGGTGATGCCCAGCCATGTTTCTCAAGGTTAGAAGGGTTCTCTTGGATAGTGCTTTCCCTTTGCAGCACTGAAAATGTGAAAAACCTTAGAAAAGGCTGTCAAGACAAAATTTTGTAACATATTTGTCATGCTAATGTTACCTAGTAAAGGAACATACTTACAGGCCACTGTGAAAGTTTATTTGCATTCTTTAGCAATGCCTTACAAAGAAATTGTCCTTAAATGCTTTTGCACTTTCAAGATGGTATGGACTTTGTGAAACTTCAGGTAAACAAGCTGAAAAGAATATTTTGCAGCTTCTCTTGTATGAAGAAGGCTATGGGATAAGATGAAGCAAACATGATTGGCAGAGCTTTTGTACTCTTGCTCTTCAAGAACCCTTAAAAAAAGAAAAAAAAAAAAAAAGGAAGCTGAGTGACTGAGTCATATTCAGTAGACCAGAAAGAAAATTTAATCTCCTTTGTACTCAAGTGCATGGATCAGTTACAATGGGCACTTCAGTAGGCTTGTGGGCTGGGGCAGAGCCAGACCTGCCCATCACTGGCAGCAGGAGAATATCCTTGTTTCCAGAGTTCTTCTGCAGCTCTTGGGAGTTCAGCTATCCCCCTCTGCTGCAAGGGATTTTCCCCACAGAAAACCAGAGCGAAACTTGTAACTTTTTGTTCAGATATTCAGGTAATACTTCCAGGAATAGTAAGTTCCAGGTTCAAATGACCAGGAGTTGCACTTAAAGTCAGCAGACACCAGTGGCTTAATCTCTTCATGTGAATACTGATGAGCTCTAATTACTTTCATAAGTACCAATTTTGTGTACAAAAATAATATAGAACTGGGGGAGGAAACAAGATTAATCTTTGTGTAGCATAATAAACACAAATACACACATATTAATGTGTGTGTAACATAATATAGATGTAATAGAAACAAAAGTGAAATTTGTGTTCAGGCTAGGCTGGCAAGAGCCCCCACCTGAGGGTGTGAACATCAAATACTCCCATAAGACTTCACGATTTTTCTGGGACCATCAGTGCTGCCCAAAGCTCTAGATAATTATTTTTTTGCTTCTAAAGAAATATGTTATTTTCATGCAGGCATGAATATATAACAGTATTTTCAGCAGGTGTTCCAGGCTGAAAGCAGGTGACAAGACCTCAAACCTATGCAATAGTAATCTCCCTTCTTGAAAATAGTTCAAAAACTTCTCAACATGTTTGGAATCTGGCATGTTGTCCTATTTCTGTGCTAGAAACTTCATTACCATAACCCTTTGGCAAAGTGGGTGTATGCTCTGTGTATGAACATGTAACACCAATCACTTTCTGTTTTCTTCTATGTATAGAAGAAAAACCTTTCTTAAAAATTCCGCCCTGATCTCCAGCCTAGTTCATTCTCCTAAATGAATGTGTACATTCATGTGCAAATTATTCAGGAGACTATATTCTCTGGCCTTGGGTTTTGAAGACAAATCCTTAAATTTCAGAAAATGCTTCCTCCTTTCCTCACTGGAGCCTGGTATATCTACAAGCCAGCTCAAATCCACTATGCTTGCTGGTAAGAGGCTCTGTCTCCCTTTGCATTCCTGGAGACTGTCTGTCTCATGGCCTTCAGCAAGGAGGAAACCCAGGGGGAAAGATCTACACAAAATCCCAAACCGGCTGGTCTGCTCCAAGGTTGAGCTTTGTTGGAGCCTATGGTAATCACACAAGCAAAGATGGAACAGAGGGAACTGCTACCTAAGCAGTCTCTTAGGCTCAATATAAAGCCTCCAGGAGCAGGGTACAAACTGTGCCTTGTGTTAGTTTGAACGACAGGTGTCTGCTAGGGAAGGCCAGAGCTTCCCTTGGAATGGGGAATGCAAAACCTCCTCCCTCTGAATTGTTATAATTTTGAAATTAAGGGGCTCTCAGGAAAAGATATGGGAATAGGAATAAAAGTTCTTTTTTAGGAGAGCTAAAATAAAAATTCATTATTACAAAAAAAGCCCAAAACCCCACTGACAGAATCAGGATCTAGCCTGAACCCCTGTGGGTCAGGGTGTTGATGGTGGCTGCAGCCCTCCTGGAGTGGCAGATGTGGCTCTGGTGGAGCAGTGATCCTGTAGAAGGGTGTAGATTCCCTCTGAAGGTCCAGTGGTGATAGATGGGCCTGGTCTTCCTCTGGGAATCCAGTGGAAAGGCTGCTTGGTGTCCCAAACCTCAGATTTTATCCAGGTAGGAATGCTTGGCTCCTCCCCCTGGCTGGAGCATTTCCCAATGACATTTATCAGTGTTTATCAGTGACACTCACTGGCCCATCAGCAGGAGATCTCTGTCTGGAGGGAGGATGGGTGTGGAAGAGATAAAGAAAACTGCCCCAGCTTGTTATTTCACAGCTGGGCCATGAACAGAGGGTTACCCCACCCCGAGTTCCAGCAGCTGGTGACAGAATACACACTGCTGGGTACAGCCTGCACTGCAAACCCACAACACTTGTGCAAAGGGGATGGAAGGGACTCGGTGATGGAACCAGGGTTGCAGGACCCAACGTTTTTTCCTCCAAGCATCAGATCAGGCCATCACCCACCAATCACTAATGTTAACAACAGTGCTCTGTGCTGCTCCTGCACCAGGCAATCCCCCTACACCTCCCACGAGATGGGATTGTTCCCTGATGCCTGTCCAGCTGCCAGCTGGCTTAAGCAGCCTTTTGCAGTTTTTTGGGAAAGCTTGAGATTCCGCATCGGTGCAAAAGGGAATGAGTGAAATCATTCACGACTGTGGAAGCACCGTGCTAAAAACTGGAACTGAATATTCAGGCTAGGGATGTTACTATCATCCAGGCTTTTAGGGGACTGCCTGAATGGGTGAAATGAATTCTTTTCCCATTTAACTCCATGGCCAAATTTACTTGCTTTAATGGGAATAGGATTAAAGTCTTTGATAACAGAATTTCCTGAGGAAGGAAAGTATAGCATGGTCATGGACAAATCTAATAATTTTTCTGCTCTAATCATCTTATGCCTCAAAGAGGAACTTATACCCCAAGGGGGCTAATATTTACATAATTGTAATTTATTGGGTAAAGATTTTCCTAACGCAAAGAAACATCAAAGTGTTTGTCTTTGTCAAGTTCCAGAACAATTTTGAAGTTCACATGGAAACCAAAGGTAAAGGAAAATATTCCTTTTAGACCAATTAGAGAGAAATGGCATGCAATATTTGACATCATATAGGCTGTTTGAGTATTTTTAATGGAATGCAATTAGCATTTTGTGATGAGCACTTATCAGTGCTGTCTCTGGGTATAATGTACATGGCTGAGGGGGTGGTTTGCTGGAGAATCTGATTAAAATAATTGGGGATGTATTTGAGCAGGATGTTTGTGCTAACTTTATAGACAAATCAGTGCTTGTGTAAAAATGAGCTTTTCCTGGAATTAAAGTTCTCTCCAAAGAGCAGCGTTGGGTATTGTAATTTCAGTAATTCTACTAGATTGTGTCTGTTTAGGTGAAATACTGATTATTTAGCTGTTACCTCAGGCTGCAATAACTCTAGCTGTGCTGAATTTTAGTATTAAATTATGGTGTTGTTTATTTAGTACTTTCACACATCTTCTCTTCAAATACAATCCAAGTAACTTAACCTAGCGGTACAGCTCAGCTTGTTGTATAACAATCTCAAGATGTTTTAAAGACATGAATTACTCAAGTTTAATTGATTTAACTTCCTAAAGATCTGGGAACTACTTTGCTGCTCCTGCAGGCACAAAAAAGCAAAAATGGAAGCCCAAGTTTAGAAAATGGTGTGAGATAGATATTCAAATTCAACCACAGCCCCTGGCATTCAGGTTTTGTCAGAGCCACAGCTTGTGAGTTTTCAGAATTTTTCAGGACCATTGAGAACATCAAGAGGGCCTGGTTTTGTTGTGAGGAGAGGAAGGAGGGCTGTTGGGAAATATCTTGTATTAGATTGGTGGTGCAGGTGAGGAAGGGTAGCAGAGAGCTCACACAGCACATGTAGGTGACACGAAGGAGCTGGGGAGCAGCTCCAGGAGGAGTCAGGAGCAGCTTCCCTAATGCTCTCACCTGAAGTGGTTTTCCTCCTGTGAATCCCTAGGAGATGATCTCAGCTGTCCTCCAGATTCAAGAGGAAGGCTAGAAGATTTGAAACATAAGGCTTAGACTTTTGCCATTTTTTCCATTTGAATGAGAGAGTTGAGCATGAGCTCCATTTCTCTGTGGATTTAATACACAACATAACAATTGCCTAGGAGGCTTAAACTTCTCGTGGCACAAAAGCAAGTAGGAAAACCCTACATAAGATGCAGGGCTTTGTTCAACTATTTGAATTCGAAGTAAATTGGTTTCAACATATTCTTATGTGTTGGCACTTATTGAACATTTCAGTTCAGTCAGAAAAGTAGCTGACTTTTACTCAGCTCGTAGAAAAGTAACTTTTTGGCTTGTACATTCAGCCCTGATGGGGGTGACTTTAAAGCTTGCTTTATGCTGGCATTTGCCCTAAGGTCTTCACTGTGGAATTTCTTCTTTTCTAACTAAGGTACAGAAACATTGCTATTGATTGGTATATACTCCAACCAGGCCAAAGCCCTGCCCAGTCAAATACTGAAGGGAGAGCTTTAGATAAAAGGGACACTGTACAATCTCAGAATCTGAAATAACAGGGGAAAAAAAATCTATTTTCTCTTATTTTGAGGGCAGAAAATACTGGCCTTGGTTTAACAGATTATAAATTGCAAACCCAAGATTTCAGTTGATAAGGTACTGTTCCCAAAAGACTTTTCCCAAGTTTAAGCACCCATCGAATTTAGGATGATGAAAAAAGTTCTATTATTAATTGATAATTAATAGTTAATCATCTACTGTACTCCATGAGTTACCAAGCAGAAGTTAAAAGTTCTATATTTTCCTCTCAGGCAAAGGTTTTGTAATTTTTGTTGGGTTTTTTTTGTTTGTTTGTCTGTTTGAGCTGTGAAATTTTTTTGTTTGTTTGTTTTCTGTAACTCAATTAAGTTGGGGTTTTTTGAGGATTTTTAATCTCACTGCTTTAATCATGGGCAATTCAAAACAGATAAAAATAAAATAGGAGAAAAAGGAATGCAAAAATAAGTGGTGAAGCTATTGGAAGCAGCAAAGTAATGGTTCTCCTTTTACTTTGCTGCCTCCCCATAAAAAGGATTAACATTTTCTAATGAACACCTTGGAAGGAAGATCATGACTCAAGAACTCCTGGACCTTGGGACTGCACCAGATCCCATCCCTGAGTAGATATGGGGGTTTTCAGAACTAGAATTTGACAAGGGTTTACAGTCTGCCCTAGCTCAAAATGTTCAAGTTGCTCTTGGATCTCACAGATCTTCTGAGATTTGCTACAGAACATTAATTAGTATTCATGAGAAGTACTGCAGGGGCATTTTTCTTCAGAGTTTAAAAGTAGCTGGATGATTGGGATAACTTCTCAAACAGTGTATTTTCTTTCTGGTCTTGTTTATTAAAAGAAATAATAGTGGAGAGAAATTCACTCCCTCAAACATTGTGATAACATGTTTGCTTTGTTTTATTATTAATCCTCTCCATGAAAGTCCTGTTTCATGTCTTAGTAGTGGCACCAGTAATTGCTGTGCCCAGTTTTATTTTCTCAAAAATTCACAGTTAGCGAAAGGTTTTCAGTGGTTTTCAAGGATTTTGTTGATTGGAACTCCTCAGTCACCCCATATATGAAATACAGAACTTGGATTTTCCTGTTGCAGTTTATTCTAGTGGAAGATTTAGAAAGAAATGTCTGGCAGAAATAACCCTATATGGCTTTGGTTTAGACCTTGATCTATCACATACTCTAATCAATAGGCCTCTTTCTATGAATTAGGCAGGGGTTTAAATGGCCTCTTATTATGTGGCTGTTTTGTCAGACTTTTCTTTTCATGTCTTCCACTAGATTTTACTACAAGAGGAGGTTCAGGAGAATAGTATTTGGGTTTCATGATAAAATTTGGGGAAAGGATGTTTATCCTTTAACATAAATAGCACAAGTGTCCAGGTGGTGCAGTACTGAGGAATGCCTTACTTTGCTTTGTACTAGAAATGCCTCTGGAAGGTTTATGTGTTATTGGTAAATGCTTTGGTTGGACAGAGTAGCATTTTCCTATCCTTAAAAATTTGTGATGCTTAAAGTCTGGCTTTGTCACTGTGCTCCCAGCACAGCACTGCCCCCTGCATCATTTTGGTCCTCCTACCTAAGACTTTTAAATTATTGTCTTCACTGGCAGAACCTTGATGTGACATTTCTGCCAAATTTTGTGTTCACTCTTTAAGACTGAATTATGTCAAGGGAAAGCTGGTAGTGTCTAGAATAAAGGAAAGAGTTCCCAGAAAAAAACACCTGGGATTTTCTTGCTTCTCCACTACCTTCTGGGTTTCAGTGGCAAAATGTCCTCTGGACTGGCTTTTAATGATACACTTGCCTGTATGTGAGGAGAATGGAGGGAAAAGGGTATAAAAAATATGCAGGTTTCGCTATTTACTCAACATTGACAGAATTATTTGGGGGGTTACTTTGGTTTTGCCTTCTAGCATTTAGTTAAGTGATACATCAATTATCACATATACCTATGTATTCTGACTTATTTCACTTTTGGAAATCTCTAATAAACATATTCTGATTAAATATCAAAGTGCATCCCTTTTGCCTTCCCACCCCTGTGTTATTTTCTGTCCTCTGCCCGCTGTCTGTACTTTCTGTGTGTCCCTTCTGGGAGGGTGTTTTCAGCAGGCCCCCGGTGGGATGCACAGCTGCCATGGATACCAGCAGCACAAGCTGAGGAGGAAATTATCAGATACTGGAAGCAACAGCAATAATGGGTGAATGTCCAATCTTGTATATGAGTAAATTGTCATCCTGCACCTTAGGTAAACTATGCGTGTATCAGAAATTAATTTTCTGCCTCCTCCAGGAGCAAGTTTGTATTTATGTACCTTTGAATAACCTTGGGTTTTATTTGTAGGGAGCACATTTGTAGGAAGTTTTATTTGTATGAAGTGTTTTCATGTAATGACTCCCTTTGATATTAGATTGTTTCAGAAATTGCAAACCCAGTGGTAGCTGCTGAGGTTTAAGCCTGTAAATCAGCAGGAGGAGCTAGTCAGTGAATTGGGGACTAAAGCGATGACCCAGAAGAGCTGGGGTGTGTTTGCCTACTCAATGCTGAGAAGTGAAGGAGTGGGGAGTTGAAGACACAGCTGAAGGGGGGTACAAGAGCACAGTAAATATTCAGAGTTTGAGGTGGCAGCACTGACTTGTACATGGTGAGCAGTATGCTCAGCAGTGGAGAAAGCAGAAACTCCTCAAAGCTTGAATCAGGGCTGATGATATTGTGGCAGAGTTCTGTCCTTTTTTAACCACAGTAACACCTCTAATTTCCCTAGAAAACATGTACGGGTAGGAGGGAAGCTCTGCTACAGGTTAAGGTAGTTGACAAAAGAAAGACATTTCTGGAGGAACTGTGAGACAGGTCATGTCAGCTCAGAACAAGATAAAATAGTCTCATTTACCTCAGTCCATTTTGAAAAGAGAGAAAAAGAAAAATATTTTCTGGGTAGGTTTCATCATATTTATTTGTGTGGTATCCCCTTGCACAGTAGGCCCCTAAATAGGCTGTAATTCAGCATGCCTTTAAATTTTTTTGCTATTTCTTTTTCAGAAATTCTGGGGTTTAGGCAGCAAGGAAGCAGATTTAATGCTTGTTTGTTGTGGGACTCAGCTTTGGCTGATAATATATATGCAATTTACTTTGCATTTGTTTCAGTCAGCCTCTGTGTCCAGTGGGATGGATGGGATGGGAGTACTCATTCATTTTTTCCATCATGGGATTTTGCTGCCCTTAAAACAGAAATGCAGACGAAATGTCACATGATGCAGTTGAGTAAGGGGTTTTACCCCAGTGGAAGTGGTTTAACTTCCTCAGGTCCTGAGGAGGGAAAAAAGGAAACAAACATGGACCTTCAGTTTCCCCAGCTTTCCACTTTGGGTCTGAAACAAGTGGGAGCAGGGAGGATTTGGCAGGCTCCATACCTCTGCTCACAGAGGGACTCTGAGATGAGTTGCACCTTAGGTTTTCCCCACCTGCAGAACCCTTCACTAGGGAGGCTTAAAAGTGGTGGATGCAGCAGCAAGACAACGGCTCTGAGTGTCCTCAGGCACTGGAGAAATCTCTGAGGTGTGATTTAAAGTAGCTTTATCCTCTGTTGTGTCTCACTGCTCAGTGCACATGCAGGCTGTAGGACCAGGTTTGGTAAAAGGTACTGGCTCATGAGTCAAAAGACAGGTTTTGTGCTTTAAGCAAGACTTTGTAACTTCTTCTTCTTTTTTTTTTTTTTTTTTGTCTTTTTTCTTTCTTCTGCACGGTCCATTAGTGTGATGTGTTCTGAGGGCCAGGCAGGAGTGTCCAGTTGAGCCTGGCAGGGTCTCTGGGTGCAGTTGTGATGTGAATAATGTCGCCATCAGCACAGAGACATTATTTTAGCCACATTTAACATTGCTCAAGCCAGGCCCATGTACGCATGAAAGATTCCAAGAGCAGCTAATGTGCAGTGAGGATTGCATCACTGGGAGGCTGTAAGGTTTCATGGAATGGCTTCAAGGGTGCTTTCAGAAGCAATATAGCTCAGCATATGTCAGCAAGCTGGAAAACAGGGGAAAAGCAATCCAAGCCTCATCACATACTTCCTTGAATCTACAGAAACTGAGTCCAATCTAACTCCACACAAATGATCTATTCCTTCTTATCCTCTCACACTTTACACACAGAGATCCATAGTAGGGAGCAGCACTTTCACTTTTATTTATGTAATTTGTTTTCCTAATTCTGGCAAAAATTTAGTCTAAATGTGCAGCATAGGAAGCATGTTTTCAAAAGTCTACATGGAGTAATTCCAGCTGGTAGACGACCAAAATTATTTTGTGCCATTCACAGTAAGTATATATAAAATTTCAAGGTAGCCTTTTGTCCCCTTGAATGTGCAAGCTGACTTTTAGCAGCCTGATCTCCTGAGAAGGTCGGGTGTATACAGGCAGCTACTTAGGAGATTAGCACATTGAACATGTGAATTAAAAAGGATGACATTGGTCTCAAAGATTTAAGTAAATCCTTTCAGTTTATTGCCTTACAGATGTCCTCTGACTTTGCCTTGTGGTTTCTCCAGTTGATCTGGGCAAAAAATACAAAGGCATAGGTTCAACGTGTGTGGTAAATGAGATGTGCAGTCATTTTTTGGCTAACAAACTGAAGTCTGATAGCCATGTGAGAGAGATGAAAGGCTACTATTTGCTGTTCAGAGCATTTTCAGTGAGAACACAGCCTCATTATGCAGAAGCATGAAGTGGTAGACACAGGAAGGTAGAGGGGCTGGAACTGGAGTCTGAGAATTTTGAAAACGTATTGATTAGTAAATGTGATAAAAACAGCTTACAAGAGGGAGCACAGTTATTTAAAGCAAGCATGTCAGATCTTCAGTGAATAACTGGTATAGCTCTAAATAACTTCTGTTTTAGAAGTGTTTCATTTTTCAAGGAGGACTGTCTAGTGTGACAGTCACTGAGGAATAAAGCTGACATTAAGGATGTCAGGGAGGAGGCTGCATGTATGTTGAAGACTGTTGCTGATGATACAGTGAAGAGACAACTGAAATAACACAGAAACTGATCACAGGGTGGGGCAGGCTGGAAAGGCTCACAGTGGACACCTGGTGCAGCCTCCCTGCCCAAGCAGGGCCATCTCAGAGCGCATGGCACTGGACTGTGTCTGGATGGGTCTGGAATATCTCAGTGAGAGACACTCCACAGCCTCTCTGGGCAGCCTGTTCCAGTGTGTGATCACTGCACAGTGAAGAAGTTCTTCCTCAGGTTCAGGTGGAACTTCCTGTGCATCAGTTTTTTCTCATTGCCTTGTGTCCCATTGCTGGGCACCACCATGCAGAGCCTGGTCCATCCTCTGGCCCCTCCCTGCAGACACTGACAGACAGGGATGATGTCCCCACTCAGCTGTCTCTTCTCTAGGCTGAACAGGCCCAGCTCCCTTTGCCTTTCCTGATAAAAGATGCTCCTGTCCCTTCATCATCTTTGTTCACCACCCCTGGACCCTCTCCAGGAGCTGCTCATCTCTCTGTCCCGAGGAGCCCAGAGCTGTTCACAGCCCTCCAGGTGTCCTTAAAGGGCTGAGCAGAGGGCAGGGTCACCACCTGACCTGCTGGCCATGCACCCCAGGAGAATATTGGCCTCCGTGGCCTCCAGCACACAGTTAATAATTTGAAAAGAACTTACTGATGATACATGACAAGGCTAAACCATGGAACAGTTCTTTGCCTGATGTAAATCAGCATAGCTCCAGGAAAATCAAGAGAGGAATACTAATTTGTGTCACAGCTGGTAATTTATTTTGTTGAACATATATTTTACTTCTTTATTTTCCATGCAGGATCAGAGTTACTCATCTGTTCATCTCTGTACTCCAGCCAGGATTCCCTCAGTTTGATAATCCTTCATTTTTGTGTAATATCTTAATCACTTCTGATGCAATTGCTTAGGATATTGTGGCTATGCAGAGGATTGTAATTTGAAGTGAGAAGCAAAGCAGTTGGAACAGGAGAATTCATAGTGGTGATACTGAATTTTTCACTGTCTTTCAGATGCTTCATTACTTTGGTGATAGCAATAGAGAATACAGAGTGTAGAGAGTGAAGATTCTGTCATGGTGAAATGGCAACCTGTGGTAAAAGTATCAGCAGAATTATGACAGAAATAATTGGTTTTAAAATATAATGGGGCTATTTCTCCTAAGTTTTTTTTTGTTGGGTTTTTTTTTTAACTAAGTATCTTCCAAGCAAATGCCTCCAGACAGTAGTTACTGCAGAATAAAAGTCTCTTTCCATAGTAACTGTTGAATATCTAAAATGCTGTTGGAGTCTCTACAGAGAAGTACATTCAAAACAGGCACTGGACAGGTCATAAATTGGCTGCTCTCAGACCTTTTAACACAATACAGTTATTTACAGACATTTGTTCCTCTGAGGAAACATTTTAGACCTCAGTCCTCTGATGTCAGACTGGGTTAGTAACATTCGATCTATTACAAATCTCTGAGGTCTTTTGTGACTGCTGCAATAATAAATTCTTCTTGTTATGGCCCAGTATGGTTTAAACAAAATGGCTGAGTACTGAAAATACTGTAGAAAGTTTTGTATTTTTATGATGTGATGTTTCTGGGACAGGCAGAGGAAGGTACTTTTGATCTTTTCATAGCACAGCAGTGCCCTGAGACCATGGCTAGACCCAGGGAAGTTATTTTGGACAACTAGTTAACTAACCAAGGTATGCTTAAGTCATTACAAAAAGACATTATTATTAACCCAAAATTATTCACAAATGGGAGTAAAAGATGCTTTTTCTTATTCCTTTTGAGTTGTGCTTCAGTTTTAGAACTTCCAAAATTAGGCTTTAAAGGTGAAAAGAGGTGTTGATTAAACAAAATGAGATTTCCAAAATAAATTCTACATTTCAGATGCAACAGAGCTTTCTATTTGGAGGGAAAAAAAATTGTGTTAGTTTTTACTCTAAGTTACTTTTTCACTTTTTGGCCACACAGCTGCATTTCTGTGCAGCCAGAAGGCAGGGCCAGCCTGTCAGGACTGCTCACCTGCTGCTTTTGGGTGGTGTGGGTAGGAGGAGGTCTGACCCCACAGGGCTCCCCCATCACCTGCAGCTGCTCCAGCGCTTCCAGGGCCTGCCCTGCCCATTCCTGCTCCTCCCTCTGCTGCTGTCCTTGTGGTGATGCCTTAAGTTTTGGCTTTCATATTTTCCAGGTTCTGTACTGCATTAGTATATAACTCTGAACTCCATATAAAGTATCAGCAAGCTCTCCTCACAGCTCAGTCAGACAGAACAATCCTTTTCCAACCCCAGAACCAAGGACACCACTGCAGCATCAGGCCCCAAAAGTGCAAACAGTGAATTGAGGGGAGCAATCTGGGAGGATGGGACTGCATAAGCTGGAGCTGCAATTGGACAATTAACCCCAAAAATGGACCAAAACTTATAAAAGTGTGAAAACTCCTGACCCAGAGTCCACCTTGGGTGTTGGAGTCTGGAATTACGAGAAATATTTCTTTGCATGTTTAAGAGGTTCTAAGATCTCTGACAAACAGTATTTTTAAGCTTTGTTCATGGAAAAAGGGGTTTTAGGCTCTGGAATGAAACAGAGTTTTCAAGAATGTGTATTAGACAGTAGAATAGTGTGTAGTTTTATCACAGGGTGAGAATTTTAGATAGATGGGTTTCTAGAATGGTAAGCAGGTGATGACAAGATGGAGAGGTCCACATGGCTTTTGGGCTTTTTCCTTCTTCCTCATCTGCCTCCATGTTCTGCTGTGAGGTGGCACGTTATAGTTGGCTTAGAATAGAAGCTAACTTTCTAACAAAGATAATAGTTATTGGAGAAATATTATAAATAGTGATTACATGGATTGTAGTATAAATATCCACTCCACCCTGAGGGTGGGCGTATTTGGTATTTGGAATTTGGTATTTGTGGGTTTTGGGGTTTTGTGCCTTGGACTGACCTACAGTGAAGAGCTCTGATGGTCAGGAACAGAAAGTAATGATAAGAAATAGTAAACAATGAAGAAAACATAAGAAGAGATGGTTCATGACCCTTTTCTTCAATCTCTGGCTGGAGGAAAAAGTCTTTTGCATTCTTGGGTGGCAAACAGCCGGCAACAGAGACACAAAAGATATTTTTTCATAAATCCAAGACGGGATCTATCATGGGTGTAGCCACGGCCAGGCTCTTGTGCTGCCCAAGGTGAATCTTTTGAAGGCCTTTTAATAAATCCCTGCTTTATTCCTTTAACCCTGTCCAGCCTCTGTTCCAGGGAGCCTCTCACAGGCATCAGTGTCACCAGGGGTGGAGTGGTGGCAGACACAGGTGCTGCTGGTGGCAGCAGGCAGGAGATGGGAGATGGGAGTGTTTCAAATTTCGGTTTGCAGGCGGTTTCAAAAGTGCCTCATCTCCCAGGTCCTTTTAGTTGCTACCAGATTCTTCTGGGGGATTCTGTGACAGTTCAAGGGCTTTGCCTGCCCTCGGTGACAGAAGAGGGACCTGGCAGTGCCCACTCAGCCCTTGGCCTGCAGAGGTGACAAGTGGCACCAGCAGCCTGCTGAGGGGAGTGGCTCTGGGTGCAGTGTGCCCTCTTGGACCACACAATTAGCTATCCTAAAATGGAATTTCACTTCAGCCTAATTTCTGCTGCTGCTTTCCATCTCGATAACATGGGTACAGTGAGTTCTGTGTAAACTGATTATCTGCCCCTTGGGCTGCTCTTTTGTTTGTGCTCTGTAAGCCCATATGAGAGGCTTTTGTTTCCTGCAGATGTTGATTGCGTTGTACTGCATCAAAAGGAAATGATCTCTGCCTCAGCAGAGGCTCGCTTTGAACATGCTTTTATACACTATCCATACAGCAATTGTTCTTGATTTCAGGAGAGGAAAATTAAGATATATAGAGCCAGACACCTTTATGTTCAGCTGTCTGAGCATGAGTGTGTAGTGTAATACTTTTTTTGGACTTTCAGCAAAAACAGATTGAATTTCTTTTTTCTTTTGCCAGGAAAAGAAATTGCAGGGAAAGAAATTATGTCCTGAAGAGCTTTAATTCTTTTGATTGATCTGAAAAGCAGTATAAATTTCTAGATGATAGATGGCAAAGGGATACCCAGACTACACTGAATCGTTCAAACAGCTCTACTGCATGGTTCCATCACACCCCCACATTCCCTCTCAGAAGTGAAGCTGATGACAGTGGTAGATGGCTGGAGAGATAGAACTGACAATATACATTGTGGCTGAACCCTGGGGGGGATTTACAAAAACAGAAATACAGACTGAACCAAGGAGAGTTTTTAAAGATCTTAAATGAATTTCATTTTCATCCAAAATCCCCGTATTTTTTCCAGCTCCCTGCCTAGCAGCGTAGCATTCTGAAAACAGCTAAACCTTGGAACGCTTCTCAACCCTCCAGGAGAACAATGCAATTTCATTTATTGGTTTGGTTTTCAGGTGAGATCATGACAAGCCATCACCCATTGGCAGTGCAGGGCTGTGAGCCCTGGTCCAAACCCCAATCCTGCCTCCTTTGAGGAATCAATCTGCCTGTTTCTCCATTAGCACAAACTTGTGCCCCTGTGTTTGTTTTTAGTTTTCCTCCTCTGTTGCACTTTATGCTGAAGGAACAATAGAGCTCTGTATTACGAAATCTTCTTCCATTATTTATCAAACCAAACACATCCTGGCATGACTTTGCTTTTCCCCCTAGTAAGTCTTCAAAGCCAGGGCTTAATAAATAGTCTCTGCACAAATGCTCCTGTATCCAGAGTGCTCTGTAACACTGGAGTGCAGTTCTTTAAATGTCTTAGTGGATTTGAGATTAGAAATTGAATTGCCTGATTCCTAGATATGTTTGGAAAAAACATGTCAACATTAATTAGATATTTATTTATTTACTCAACATATATTACTTATTTATTACTTATTTATTACTTATTTATTAATTACCTAATAAACATAGATAAACTATTTTCTTTTTAACTTAGATGACCTTTTTTTTGTACTTTGAATTAGGAATTTTATATTGAAACATAAATACGTATGTGGATTAGTAGCTGACCGCAAAACGAGGCAAAATAAAAATCCAGGTTATCTTGAATTTAAGTGCTGCAACACTTTTTGGCATTGATTGTAGAAGCACAGAATCCAGAACCCAGATTTAGCAATATAAGATGGTTTCTGCATGAACTTAAATTCACGGAATGAATTAATGGTGGAAGAGGTGCTGCAGGATAAGGTTAGGTACATCAGAATAAAGCTAGGCACATCTGAAGAGCATTTCAAGGCAGCAGTTCAGACCAGTCTGTGAGCACCTACTTTGAATGAGTTGAGAGAGAGCAGGAATGAAAATTAACTCATTGCCATGGAATCAGAGCCCCAGGAGCCTGGCTCTGTGCAATAGGAGTGCACATATTTCCGAGCCATCTGCTGAAGTTTGGTACCTTTGGTCTGTATTTAAAAAGTGCGCAGAGTGCACTGTTCATTAATTGACTAAAAGTGGAGGTAGTGGAACAATCTTTGATGTAGCAGCTCAGTGGTTTGAGCCTCGGTTCAGGCAGTGAAACAGCAGCAGGTTCCTCTGGAGGGAATCCACCCTCCCTCCAAACCCTGCAGGAGTGTGAGCAGCGAGGGATGTAGGGCTGGGAAGGCACTCCGTGTTACAGATCCTGAGGCTGTTTCCTCATGGCAGGACAGGATCAATGGACCTCAAGTGGGAAAATGTATCCTGGAGAGAGAGAGAGTTTGGCTCCAGGTGACCCTCGTGTCTGAGCAATTCCTGTGCCCCAGCAGTCTCCAGCTTCCCAAGAAATAGTCAAGTTCGTTTTCCCAAAAAAGCAAAAAGCAGCCCTGGCCATGTTGGGAGACAGCAAGTTTTGATACCTGGATGTCATGGGTTGCAGCGCAAAATGTAACCCAAACTGTGTATTCTATCACCATCTGATCAAACTGGGGTTTGGGGGGTGGTGTAATTGTCTGTCCATGGCCAACTGTCAATAAACCAGCTGGGGCAGTTTTCTGATCTCTTCCACAACCCAGCCTCCCTCCAGGGACAGATCTTCTGCTCATGGGCCAGTGAGTGTCACTGAGAGAATTCCATCATCCCACTGGGAAATGATCCAGCCAGAGGGAGGAGACAAGTATTCCTACCTGGATAAAAATCTGGGAGTTGGAACACCAAGGCAGCCTTTTCCACTGGATTCTCAGAGGAACACCAGGCCGATCTATCACCACTGGACCTTCAGCAAAAGAACTCCACTTTTCTGCAGGAGCATCACTCCAACAGAGCCACATCTGCCACTGGGACTGCAGCCACCATGGAATGGCACTGCCACCAACACCCTGACCCACAGGGGGGCAGCTGGGATCCTGATTCTGTCAGTGAGTTTTGTTTGTTTGTTTGTTTGTTTGATTGCTTTCCTTTTTTTTTTTTTTTTCCTTTTTTGTAATACTGCATGTGTTTTTGTTTTATTGTTTATTTTAGTTGCCCTAATACAGAACTGTTATTCCCATTCCCATATCTTTGCCTGAGAGCCCCTGAATTTCAAAGTCATAATAATTTGGAGGGAGGGGCTTTACATTCTCCATTCCAAGGGAGACTCCTGCCTTCCTTAGCAGACACCTGTCATTCAAACCACAATACTGGAGAATGTGAAATTCAAACTGGGAGCTGATTCCTCCCAATGCTAATGGTTTTTTACTGGGACCTTCACTCCTCCACCTAAATCATGCAGCTTTCTGTTTCATGATGCTTTGGAAAGCTTGAAAAGCTGGTGCTGGTCGTTGAAGTTGAACTCAAAAATCTCAGAGTCCTGGTAAGCATTTAGAATGAAATGTTAAATACTCCAAGTTTGGGGCTTTATATTAAAAATACTAAAGTAAAATTAAAAACGATTGTTCCTGATGGCTTTTCTTTATGACAGAGCTCACCCTCAAAAGAGTAAAAGTGTATTTAATTTCTTCAGATTTTCTAGCCGTGAGAAGCAATATGATCAGTACTTAGTTTTCAAATTAGAATATACTTTAACTTTAAATTACTTTAAATTACTTAAATTTAAGAATATATAACTTAATATACTTTAAGTTATTTAATGATATGTTTTTTAATTAATCACCCCATGATTTTTTTTTTCAGACAGCCTACTTCATAAGGAAGAATTTTATCAGCAGATTATGTTTGCCAAACTACAGGAGCATTGCATATTGTTGTGATATTTACAGCTAAGTTCTGCTAGGTGACTATTTCTTGTTTTCTTTACATTGATTTTACCCCATTTTTTGGTTCAGAATATAAAAATTGACAATGTGAAATGTTAAACTGAGGATTGACTTAATTGAAACCTTTCATTCTCAATGGTTTTAAATTTAGTAACTCAGAAAAAATTCCAAATTCAGAGTCTTAGATCTTCTCATCAGAAAAGATATACTTCTCAGTAATAGGTTGTCAGGTTTTGAAATCTTTTGAGTGCTGGGGGAATATGTACTGAAAATAATCAACTAAACTGGTTTTGGTCTTGTGGAGCCAGTCTGTCATGGAAGAGCATTTCAAAACATGCAGGGATGTTTCACCAAGGTGGCAGACAACATTGTTGGTGCTGATATGTTCTGCAATGTCTCTGCTGAGTACGAGCACTTACACCCAGATTTCATGCTCTGGAGTAAGGATACCAGTTCTCTGCATGTTTAAAAGAGGGAAGGATTGAAGATTGGGGTTAAACTCCACTTTGGCATAATGAGGGAGCTCAGCTGTGTAATAGAATAAGAATGTATAATATGTGTAATATATCAACATGCAATGATGTAAAATGCTCCCTTCTCCATCCTCTCACTGATCACTTCTTTTTCTATGCTGGGGTGTCATGTCACATCTTTCCTAGGTTTGCTGGAAGTCTCTTTTCCCCAGTTATTTGTTATTGAAGCTGATTTAGCTTTAGCAAAAAGAGTTATTCAGAAGCAAAAGGTTTTCATTTTGACATGCTTTCTCTTAGCCTCAAAATCTCCATTTCCTGTTGTTCTGGAAATAAAAATACTCTGTAATCTGCTGAAAGCAACCACCCAGTGCTTCCCTATGGTGGGTCTGATTTATTCTGCTGCCTTTTGCAGAGCACTCTGGTGCTGGCAGGTTGTGGCAGTCTGGATTTGGTGCTGGTGGGGTGGTGGGGGTTAAGAGCCATCTGGTCCTGTGATGATGGCTGTGTGAAGGGCTTAGTGACTGCAAGAATGCCCTCTGGCCACAGTAAAATGCATTTAAAGCTATTTGTGGTGTCATGGAGGCCCTTGATAAAGCCAGACCCAAGATTTTGGGAGAAAGTGTTTGTGTGATGTGCATTATTTCAGGGTGCATTAAAGTCTCCTGATCACAGACTACTGGCAGTAGGTACTGGGTAAAGGATTTCTGGATTACACATGATATAAAATGAGGAATTCCCTGGTGTGGGGAGAAGGAAATCACACCCCAAAATTCACTGCAGGTGGTGTGGGCTCCTGCCCCATCCAGTGTCACTGCTCCTGCCAGGCAGTGATGGCCTCTGCTTAGAGACCACAGCAGGGTGTCATGGGTTGCAGCGCAAAATGTAACCCAAACTGTGTATTCTGTCACCATCTGATCAAACTGGGGTGTGTATGGGGTATAATTGTCTGTCAATGGCCAACTGTCCATAAACCTGCTGGGGCAGTTTTCTGATCTCTTCCACAACCCAGCCTCCCTCCAGGGACAGATCTTCTGCTGATGGGCCAGTGAGTGTCACTGATTGAATTCCATCATCCCACTGGGAAATGCTCCAGCCAGGGGGAGGAGCCAAGTATTCCTACCTGGATAAAAATCTGGGAGTTGGGACACCAAGGCAGCCTTTCCACTGGATTCCCAGAGGAACACCAGGCCCATCTATCACCACTGGAACTTCAGAGGAAAACTCCACTTTTCTCCAGGAGCATCATTTCAACAGAGCCACATCTGCCACTGGGACTGCAGCCACCATGGAATTGCACTGCCACCAACACCCTGACCCACAGGGAGGCAGCTGGGATCCTGACTCTGTCAGTGAGTTTTTTTGTTTGTTTATTTGTTTGTTTGTTTTCTTTTTCCCTTTTTTGTAATACTGCATGTGTTTTTGTTTTATTTTTTATTTTAGTTCTCCTAATACAGAACTGTTATTCCTATTCCCATATCTTTGCCTGAGAGCCCCTTAATTTCAAAGTTACAATAACTGGGAGGGAGGGGGTTTAAATTCTCCATTCCAAGGGAGGCTCCTGCCTTCCTTAGCAAACACCTGTCATTCAAACCATGACACAGGGGAAACTCCAGATTCATGGCACCCAGGGTAAACTCCAGATTCATGGCACCCAGGGTAAATTCCAGGTCCAAGTCAACCAGGGTAAACTCCAGGCCCAAGGCAAGCCAGAACCTACAGCACAGAAAGACGTAAGTGGCCTGAATGATAATTTCAGTCCATCACTTTGTCGCTATTGACTCGTGCCCGTTGGATCGATGCAGGCAGATTAAATGTGAGAATGAATGAGGAGAGCTGCAAGTAATGACCTGCAGAATCTTCCAGCAGTTGAACTCGCTGTACCAGTGCCAGAATTTGATCAAAGCCTGTCTTTGTATGACTGGAGTGTAGGGAAGTTTTAAGATGACTTGAACAGAAGGTCTCGTTATTTTTGTTTGAATGTAAATATGCGGATTATTTTCTCTAAGAAGAGAATGTTATGTTCATGTTTTTTCCTGTCTGTGTGCTTGAAGACAGAATATTACATAAATATTGGTCAAAGCAAGCTATTTTTGATATCTGTACTCCCATCAAATCCTGGGTGTTTGTCATGAAAACAAAACCAGCTGTAAATCTGTTATATTTATTGCTTTGCATAGTTGCAAAGACGACCTCCACTGAAAACCCCTCCTTGATAAGTAATTAAAAATTGACTCACCTGCTCATCCTCTTTGAAAACATCTTTGTAGCTCATTTCTGAATTTAATGAGCCTGACTTCAAACTAATTCAAGATTTAACAGCTGCTTTTACTGCTGAGAATTGTCAGCAGCAGCCCTGGCCAGGCTGCTGGTTCGTTCAGCAGGCAGCAAGGTAGAAACCTCTTCAGCCTATGCAAAACTCTCTGCTCTCTCCAAAGCCACACGTGGCCCACACCTCTGGCTCTTGGTGCTGACTAGTTGTGTTCAGAACCTGCTGGTTTACACTGATTTCTGAGGTTTCAGCCTTTTGCCTCCTGGAGTGTGTCCATTCCTATGCCTGTAATTTGCTGGAGATTTCCATGGGATTAGTGCACAGCAGACAAAAAGTAAAAATTAACCCCTCTGCCTGTGTGCATCTAAATAATTGTGCAGTTTCCCAGTGCTTTACAGATGCATGAGTAAATGCATAAACTTCCTAAGGTTCACTCTTCATCTCAGGTTCCCTGTGATAAAATGATGTGACACGATGCATAAACTTCAGTGACAGTGTCTTAAAACTAAAAAGAAACCAAAGAGAATCAGGCAAATTGAAAAGGCAGGGGTTTCTCCTGGTTTAGTGGAACTGATGTTGCTTTTTTTGGGCAGGAAGGATTTCATCTTTATGGTGCTATCATTGGCCCCTGTTAACATACTAAACTTTACATAAATGAGCATTGAGACTGACACAAGCCTGGCCTGACATGCTGATCATCTCTTTATTTTAAATACATTTGTATCTCCAGCTGGAGCACAGCCTATAAGTAGACACTGGCCTTCATCCAAAAGTTAGGCTCTGCTTTAACAACTCATAGCTCACATCTCTTTGGGGTCCTTCTCCAAGTGCATGTATGGGAAGTTAGGTGTGTGAAATGCAAGAACCAGGGACTTAAAGCTTAGGGATAATATTCTGCAGCATTTTAAAGCCAAGATGTCTTTTGTCAGTGCAGAGAAAACCCAGTTATGTCATTACTCCTTTCCTTGTTGCACAGGCAAGTCTGGCAGGGTGTGCTGGAGAAAGTAGCACAACCTGAACATATTATCTCATTCCTGGGGGCAGGAGACAGGAGGAGTTTGGTTTAGGATCTAATGGAATAGAGTTGTTCTCATACATTTGTGCTCAGATGGTTGCTAATGTGACAGTAAACTGTAATCCCTTTTCCCTTTTTCTTCTGTATAACAAATTGTGTTTACCAACTTCCCTTGTAGATCTGCACTAAAACTTAAAAAAATGGAGTATGTGATTCAGCACATAAAGAGATGAAGGTTGGTTATATTTACTCTAACTGTCTCTTTAGAAATGTATTTATTAGAAGGATAGTTATATGTGAAAATATGAAATGAGCTTGAGTGGAGTTTTTTAGGGTTTTGGGGTTGGTTTGGGTTTGAAATTTTTTTAATATATTTTACATATTTTCTTAGCTGTGTGGCTAAAATGGTCTAAACTCAGAGCAAACTTACTTGATCAAAAGCTAGGTGCACAAGGTTTTGTGGCTGTGTACACACAGTGTCTCGACTGTGCTGTGGTTTTCTTGCTGGAATCTGGAAGCAAACGCACCAGGAACTTCTTAATCTTTGCTTCCCCTCTGCTCTCAGTGCCTGGTTGATGTGTCTGAAGGCCTTTCCTACAAGTCAGGCTGGCAGAAACAGAATCTTTGAGAGGGTTTATGGAGTTTTTGTTCTCCTTTTTGTTCAAAGGAAACTTTGCTTGGAAAAGGACTTTAATTTTTTTTCTGGGACTAAAATAATTTTGATTCTTTCCTTAATAAAATAAGGTTTCTTCAAGAATTACAGTGATGTCAAAAGTATTGCAAAAGTTAAACCCAGATACTGAGACTCCATAATTTATATAGCTGTAAAATAAGGGTTCCTTCTGTAAACGTATTTGTTTTCCTTGTACAGACTCCTGGAGTTCCACAGCCACCTTTATCAAAATGAAATGACTGACTGGAAATAAATGTTTTTCTTAAGTAAATTGTAAAGTGGGTAGCTGCAGGATTTCTTCCAGGCAATTTGCTTCCATTATATATAGAAGAATCACATGCTAATTTGTATTTTTTGTCCAAACACGCAGAGCAGACTTGCAGCAGTCAGACTGCTCACAATAGGATTCCTGCTTGCATTCTCCTGCTAACGAAGCCAGCAGAAGGGGAAGCTCAGGCTCACGAGCAGGAGGTTTCAGCCAGCAGAAACAGCCTCAATTTTTTCCAGAAATACTGTTTGAAGAAGGATGAATTTATTGTCTTTGTTGTCATCAGTGTCAGACCTGCCTCACAAAATACAATTTGCACTGAGCACATGGGCTTGGCACAGGGATGAGCTTCCCTTGGGAGAGAAGAGGTTGTGTGATTTGAAGCTAAAGGTGAATTAACTCAAATGCTCTTTTAGCTGGAGATGCTGCCTGTGGGAGGGAAAATGGGCACTGCCTGGTCTGGGTTCTGCTGGCAACCATCCCTGCCCCACACCTTTGTCACATCCTTCGGTCCCTGCAGGGTTTGTGGCTGTGCTAATGAACTTCTTGAGAATGCTCCAGTGCCCTGAGTTGTTTGGCAGGTTGTAATCAGGGCAATTTAAAGATTCAGATCTTTAATCAGGAGCAAAGAACCCTTTAGAAGAGGCATCTTAAGCGAAAAAGAACTTCTGGGTCCTGATTTATTATCTACTTTGTGCCAAGATATTCTGACAAATTAGAACCGAAAATGTTTGGATTACTTCAATTTTTAGAATTTTAGATTTATTTTTTCTTTCCAGAAACAAAAAATGCATGATCTCTGCCATGCCCTGAAAATACATGTATGCAGGGTGGTCTGAGTGGTAATAAAAAGCCTGAAAATGATATTTTTCCATATGGTCTGTCTCTTTTGTGCTTTTACTCCAGCCCAGACTCTCATGGCTTCTATAAAAGGAAATTTGCTTGTGTGAACTTAAAAGAATTTTCTGTGTCCAGTTATTACAGTCTTTATACAAAGTATTCCCTCTCAAATTAGAGGAATTCCAGCAAGACAAGTGAATATTTCTTATGTTTCTGCTCTTGAAATCCAGTGGGCAATTTTTAATCAAGTTTCATGTTGAATCTATTAGTTCTACAATTATCTCATCAGTGAAATTTCCAGACAGAATAAGAGGCTCTGACAGAAAGAGGGACAATCTACAGAGATAGAGAAAATCATAGAAATTACCTTTTTAAACTGTGAGCTGGAAAGACAATGAATTCTACATTACTGACACAACCAATCTCCAAACTTCACAAAAATTTGCCTCATTCTGTGTAAGTAATAGGTTTTGGCAGAATTTTGGTTTTGTTGGTGTTTTTTTGGTTTGTGTATTTTTTTTTTTAATAAATGTGTAGAACATTGGTTTTCCACAGCATCAAGGGAATTTTAGTTTCACTTTGTTTTCATGTACTGTGAGCTATTGTCTTTATAAATAGTGCAACAAAGGAATAGATGTTGGGGTTTTGGAGCTCTTATTCCAAGAGTTCTCTTGTATTTGGGTGTCCTACTTATGACCCCCCAAATGGGAATGAAGAGTATCTGAACTATACCACAATTTTATAAGACCATTTGGTTCAAGGCCTCAAAATAAAAATCCAAATAAGCAAAACCAAAACCCAAAACCAGACAAACAAACAAGCAAACAAACCCCCTTCCACAAAAACAAGTACAAACAAAAACCCAAAAAGACCAAGCCAAGCCAACCAACCAAAAAAAAAAAAAAAAAAAAAAAGCCCAACCAAAAACCCACAAACAAAAATCAAACAAAAAAAAAAAACCCTGGAAAAAGAACCTCAGCCCTGTGTCACTGCTATGTGCTCTAAGCATTATTCTCTTCTCTTTTTCCTTAACAGAGTAAGAAAAAAATATCACCCATCTTCAACAGAAGGCAGAATCACAAATCATCTGTTCTTCCTCCATTTTTACCCTTGCAGTCCTTAGCGGAATTTGAATAAACCTTATTTCTGAACTAAAAGCAAATTGGTTGACCAAAAATGTCAATTCACCTTCCATCAATGGATTTAAATAGTGAAATTATGCAGAGATTTCCCAGTGCTTACATACCCAAATGAGTAAATGCTAGAAATGCCAGCAATAATGCCAGTTCTCATCCTATTTACTTTCTAGGTGTGAAATCCTGTATAACCTTTGCAGAAACCTTTCAGAAAATTGAAGTAATCTGAGTTTAGCTTCCTTTGTCTCAGGGATGGTTCAGCATATGTGTTTCCCTCTGCTCTTCCACTTTTCAAGAATGGTTCATTTGTCACTTTTGTCACAGACAAAAGTCTGGAGGTAGGATCCAAATCCTTTTTGTTCATATAAGATTTAAATTTCTGCTGAGATCTTCAGTTTATGCCAGATTTATTCATAAAAAGAGGCAACAAGTCAAAGTAGATGGCTGCTACTTTATAGTAGTGTTGTTATTTTACTGGAGGGACACACTCTTTTTGCCCTTTTCCCAGTAGATAGGGGCTAAATTAAACCAAGAATCCAGGAGTTTGACTCTTTGATCTTGAAGTGATTTTCCTTGAAGTTTTGCATTTGTAAACTGGATGAATATGTCCCTGCTCCATAAGAAAAAAGAAGCAGACAATAGTGATTGTAAAGGCTCATCAACATATTCGCTTTTTGTATTAGTTTTGTTCAAGCCTTAGCTAGATTAATGTTATAATTTTTATAAAAAGTATTGATAATTTAAAATATAATGTTTTTTTGACACTGGTTATATGATCTGAAATTGTCTTTCAAATTTTCGTGGGAAACCCCCCTTTTTATTTTAATTTTTATTACACTATGTCCTCAGTTGCCTGCCATATGGTAATGGAATAACACAGTGAATTTAAATACTGGTCTGCTGCTAAAGGAATGAATTGCTCTGTCCAGCAGGTAACTTCTCAGAGTTCCTGTAACTATTTAAGGAGAGAACCATGAAAAAATACCTGAATTGAGATCTCTCTCGCAAACTTTCACATCCAGTTGATGTCTTTTTCTCAGGGCAATGCTCTTTCAGCTTCTTCATCAGGGTTTTTTTTATTTTTTAATCCCTTGCATATGTGAGGAAAACCAACTGTTTCTGTAAGATTTTTTCATTTTAACCTGGAATTCAAGTTTATTTCCTGTCCCTTCACTGTATCAGTAGAGAATAAAACTGTGGGATATCAAAACTTGAGCATATTTCTGTTGTAGATATTGTCAAAGGATCCAGGTGCAGGGAAGGCCATAGGGATGGGTCAGATTTATGGTTTGACTTGAGGATTTGAGGATCTTTTCCAACCTAAGTGATTTTATAATAGGTTCTTTATTTTATTACACCACCTAGAATATTTAGAAAGCGCATTGAAGCTGTGGAGCTTTCTAAACTTTTTTTTTTGTCACATCTGCAAAGAAAGAAGAGTTTCCAAAACAGAGGGGCTCTGAGACACCACAGCAGAAAAAAAATCCCTCATTCATCTAAGTATGAGGACCAAGCCTGCCGAAGTTTTATTGCTCTTCAAATTCAGCATGGTTTCTTTTTGGAAAGTGGGATAATTAAGCAGTTATGACTCTTCTGCATATTTTTATTATTCTAAGGCAGTGCAGTGACAGGGCACTGCTAGTTTAATGGGAGAGCTTAATTTTAAAGAGGATAACACATTGAAAGCAAAAATCTATAATTTGTACTTCATCAAATTTTCCAGCTTTATTTCTCCTCTCTACGTTTTATAATGTAGTTTTAACGGTAATAATAAAAGCAAAGACAGGCACATGTGATACAGACACAAAAGAAGAAATTGCTACCAAAATTTAGTCCATACCCTGACTTTATCACAGAAATTTGAGGAAAATATAAACATTATAATCCTGCTTTTCTACTTGAGGACAATTTCATTGTCTAACTCCACAAATGACAGGATTTGTTTCATTATAATCACCTGATTATTAATGACACAGCCCCTGAGAAATTGAATTGCCAAATTAATAACTCCCACTATATAAAATTAATATAATGAGTGCTTATCTTCTTGTACATTCTAAGCAGGCTGGCCTTGATTTTGTATCCCTTTTTCTTCTTTTTTTACTTGTGATTACAGTGTTATCGAAATATAAAACCTTTAATTGAAGAAAAGGATATGATTAATATGATATCACCATCAGGAATAGTCAATAAATCAATGTTTTCTCTCCAGAAGTCTGTAAAACCTTTGGCACACTTCCCCTTTGTTTGTGTGGATGAATTGGGTGGCACCACTCTCCCCACCAGTTCTGTCCCAGGTTTGTTGGTCTAGATAATTATACTCTGAAAGGTGTATTTCCTTCCAGCTCTGTGTTTGTGCAGCGCCTAAACCAAAACCCCTCCCGTCCTTGCTTGGAGATAATATTTAATTCATTAAATTAATTAAATTCATTTAATTCAGTAAAAATGGTGTCTCGGAACTGGAGAGGAGGCTCAGCTTGATGCTGAGGCCACAGGCTGGTGTGGAACTTGGGGAGGAAGTTCAAGGGGTGATTCTCAGGGGCTCAGCAGATGTGCTCAGTGCAGTGAGATGCTGCTGTGTTCCTACTTTCATTTTCAAGGGGCTGTGCAAATTGCTGCTCTCCGAAAGCAGCTGCCTGCTAACGCCACACATAGATGGAGCTGCTGCTATTTACCCAGCATATTGTCTTATAAATAATAATAATAAAATTACAGGGAGCTTATGTGGAGATTAAATGTGTTTCCCCACAGCAATATGAATATTGACTCTGGAAGGCTCCTCCTGCCAGGGCAGAAACATGCAATTTTGTTACAGCCTCAGAGGTAAATACTTGTGTTTGAACAGTGCTCAGAAGGAATAATGAAGTGTTTTAGTGGCTCCGTGCTTCATTTCTGTAGATTCAACAATTTCTGTCAGTTCTGAACACAGAGAGGAAAGCTTTCTCCCCTTCAGAAAATATTCAGTGTTTAAAATGTGGGAATCCTACTGCACTGAAGATTTATATGGGATTCTTTCATAAGGAAGTTTGAATTTTTGTTAAACTTTGACTATATATATATATAGCAGATATAAATTCTGCTATCTTAAGTATCTGTCAAAAAATGACAGAAACATTATGAATAATGGTAGAATCTGGATTTCTGTAGGAGGAAAAACAAACCCCCAAACTGTTTCCTTCCTCCACCTAGAGGGAACACAGGGTGAGAAGCAAAGAAGGGTGAGTGGAAGGGCATTAATAAAGGAGACAGAAGTTTCATTGCTGTATTGCACTAAACATGTGTAACAATCTTATGCTCGTAACTAAATCTGTTTCAGGAAAACACACCATACAACCTGGGAGACACTGTCCTGATTAGGAGTGTAAGATACTGATGTTTTAGGGGTGTTTTCATCCTTCAATTGGATGCAGAAACCACAGGGAATGGGACAGGGTGGCTCACAGAATAAAATAGAAAATGGTCAAAGGCAAGAAGAGGTTAAAAACAAGGAGAGCAGAAGAAAAGGTCTGGTGAGGAGCTGGGCAGAGGGATGCAAGCACAGAGGCTGGTGCAAAAGGGCATCTCTGGTGGCTCTGTGACCTTTGGCAGAACATTTCTCATTCCAGGGCTGCTTCATGTATGGCTGGGGATTTCAGAATGTGAATTAGTTGATTTCAGAACCTGATCTGTTTCATGCCTGGACAGTCCTGTGTTCCCTGAGTCACTGCTCACACAGCCTGTGTCTTCTAAGGTAGGTAACTTGTGGTGCCTGGTGTGGGGGAGGATGAGTTTGGGTCTGAAAGCTTTCAGAAACAAGAGAGAAAATGCTGCTGAGTGAAAAAGCTTTGTGTGGCTGTTATTCCCTGATGTAGGACCAGGAACATATCTCAAACATGGGGTTGAGATCCCCTGGGGTTTTTTGGGCTCATCCTAGTGACAGAGGTGTGTGCTAGCAGTGCCAGACCTCAGGTACAGGCTCAGGATATGGGATCTGAGGGAAATAGATGTGTTGTTCAATGTTTGTCAGGGTGTCAGCAGCTGAGGAGGCCCCTGGATAAAGAAATTTCTTTCATTTTTCTGATCGAAAGGCACAGAATGAAGGAGCTTGTACAACTGCAGCATGAGCCTCTCTTGTATTCTCAAACAGCATTTCTGTTCTATACAGAGTAAAAATGCACCCATACTGAGGCCAGAATTTGATTCTGAAACTCATTCTGCAAGATGATTTGTACAAGGAAGGAGAGAGTGATCCTAGACAGATAATAAATACAGGAGAACTATGCCAAATCATGTTTCAGAAGTGTTGCAGATAGAAAATTGTATCATAATATATTACACATGTTGCATGAAATTAAAAAAATCAATTCCACTGAGTCGCAGTGGGAATGTCCTTTGGCTGGAGCTCTGGGTGTCACAGTGCCCTGCTTAATGCTGACCTCTGGCTAGCATCTTGAAAATCAGGGCAGGAGAGTGGTGAACAGTATTTTTTGAGAATACATTTTTTCTCTCCAGATTAAGGGTTGCAAAGAAGAAAATGTGTGTGCAAATGTATAGCACCTCTCTTGTTGTTCCCTTTCCTTGAACGCTGTTATTTTCAGTATATTCAGAATCTTTTCCAGTTGTGTCTTCAGCTTTTTTAAAGACTTCCTTATTCTGTCATTTCAGGAATAACCCCCCCTCCCCCAAACCTACTTTTTACCATCTGCACTCAGCTACTGAGAAACATACAGAAGCTTCCATTGCTAATCCCTGTTTGGAATTATTTATCTCTAGCACCTTCAACAGCTTCCTGGGGTCGTTAATGCTCAGTTGTGTGGCCATATGTTTTGGCTTGAATAACAGGTATCTGCTAAGGAAGGCAGGAGCCTCCCTTGGAATGGAGAATTTAAATCCCCTGCCTCGAAATTATAACTTTTGAAATGCAGGGGCTCTCAGGTGAAGATATGGGAATAGGAATAACAGTTCTGTATTAGGGGAACTAAAATAAACAATAAAACAAAAACTTATGCAGTAAGACAAACAAACAAACCAAACCCACTGACAGAGTCAGGATCCCAGCTGCCCCCCTGTGTGTCAGGGTGTTGGTGGCAGTGCCATTCCATGGTGGCTGCAGTCCCAGTGGCAGATGTGGCTCTGTTGGAGTGATGCTCCTGGAGAAAAGTGGAGTTCTTTCACTGAAGTTCCAGTGGTGAGAGATGGGCCTGGTCTTCCTCTGGGAATCCAGTGGAAAGGCTGCCTCTGTGTCCCAACTCCCAGATTTTTATCCAGGTAGGAATACTTGTCTCCTCCCCCTGGCTGGAGCATTTCCCAGTGGGATGATGGAATTCTCTCAGTGACACTCACTGGCCCATGAGCAGAAGATCTGTCCCTGGAGGGAGTCTGGGTTGTGGAAGAGATCAGAAAACTGCCCCAGCTGGTTAATTGACAGTTGGTTATGGACAGACAATTACACCACCTCTAACCCCCCAGTTTGATCAGATGGTGATAGAATACAGAGTTTTGGTTACATTTTGCACTGCAACCCATGACCACATTGCATTTCACATCAAGGAACCCTGTGTCTGTGTCTGGATGGGAGAGGGCTACTTCAGCCAGGGTGCTGCTGAAGCTGTGGGTGCTCTCCTTGAGGCAGCTCTGACTGACACAGGGTTTGGTTAAATCCTACTGCCAAGGGCACTCATTAGACTAAAAGTACTATTTGTTTCAATGTTGCATTTCCATCCTTTATAGAACTTGGCTGGAACTTTGCTGGTTCTAAAGTGCTGTGCATCCTCAGGAGGGTACAATTTGCTGTAATAACGGATGTGGATAGTGCTCCTGTATTTAAATATTCAGCATGGAAACATTTGTGTGGGCATCGTGAAAATTTTCTGTGCACTTCAAACTGGAAGCAGAGACAAAACCATGCATTTGATTTGCAGAGAGAATGGGAAAAAAAAGAAAATCCACCAGGCCCTGCAGCAATGGTATGAGAATATTTGAACAGCCCTAGACCCTGAAGTGGATCATAACTCAGGAGCAGAGTTCTTTTTTCCTTTCTCTGATCCATAGCTGCTGTGCTGCAGCAGGTTTCCCTGTCCTTGTGGGGAGCTGATCCCTCTGCTGCCTCCCAAAGTGGTGCACACAAAGCACCAGGAGAACAAGCTGGGTAAAAGGGCTGGGTAAGTGATTTGTTATCATGAGGGGAGCATGAACTGCCTTGGCTCCAAAAATGCCTCTGGTTTGTGCAATCCTGCATTTGTAAGGCCAATACCTGTTCATGTTGAACCCATTCTATGCAAGGCAGAGAGTCTATATTTCCAACAATTATTTTTTTCCAGAACACATTGTTTCCTGTGCTTTATGAGCTGAAGGATGCAGTATATTCACAGTTAAGTAAGATCTGACTTCTGTTGTGTGCACAACCCACCATGATTTTTGGAGGTAGGGTTACTTGTGCACTCCTGAATTGTCTATGGAAGTCACAACATTTAACACTGTCTTCAAAACCACCAGCAAGTACCTCCTAAACCTTCCTTACACAACATTATATCCTGCTTTTTCAAAGAATATCAACCTCTGAAAATGTTGGCAATGCCAGAATTCTGGATGTTCGTACCACAGCAGAGAGATTTCCTCCTCCACGTTCTCAGTTTGGCAGGAAAAGTATTCCCTAATTTGCTTGGTGTGATGAAAGCTGCCTCATCTCTTCTCCAGCCTTCTGAAACCAGTGTCTGTAAAAGAGCAAACCATGTTATGGGGCTTAAGATTTGGTGGTGACATGGGTCTGTTTGTTTGAAATGGTTTTTCATTTTATGCAGCTGTAATTACTGTTGGCCAGTACCTGTCTGGTACCAGCATTTTACAAATTCTGTGACAAATGGCAGTGGTGAGAGGACTTTGTTCTTCACAAGTTCAGTCATGAGTCACATCCTGGGAGGTCCTGTAAAATATAGATCATCTCATTGTTGTTAGACTGAATAAATATGGATTTGCTGCACCCCTGTAGTGATAAGGGCAGCTAAAATCCCTGGCTGCTTTAAATTGCACCTCATTTCTCCCAGGGATGGAGAATTTAATGAAATTGCTTAGCAGATGAAGCATTATAGAGATCCCTTTAGACAAAATGAATGGCTTTAGCTAATACTGTTCTTCTGAGATGGAAGGGAGCAAGTGTATCAAAAAGCATCATGCTTAATCTCATCATTTTCCTCTACTAAAGGCTTTCATGAGTTATTAGATGAAGCTATTTGGATGGAAAACATGTACATAACAGATGAGTGTTTCACTCAAGTATGTTATTTAGGTTTTGAGAGGCACCATTACTGATGATCCTGCCCAAAATGATGGATGCTCTCAAAGGGGTTAAGCTGAAGCTACTGTTACATGAATCACCCACCAAAATCCAATTGAGTTGGAAACGGGGGAAATGTGTAGAATGTGAGGATTCCCACGTATTCAAAAATATGAAAATAATCATCTGAGCATGTTTTTCTGTAGCACTGCAAGAGACATTTCAAGGGTAGAGAGAAAATGCAACTTCCTTGGAACAGCAGCTGGGGAAATACAACGGAGTACTTGGGTATTTTTTGACAGCTACAAAATCCACTTTTCTGGATTTAGCAAAGGTGAAATTCTTCCACTATTACACCAAAACTGGCAGCTCAGTGTCTTTGCCTTGCAGCTGTGTCTGCTGCTGGTGACAAAGAGGAGTTGGTGGCTTGTGGCAGTAGAGGATGGAGGTGCCAGGGGGACATGGCCCAGTTGAGCTCAGCACATGTGGCTGTGGCAGGGCTCACCAGCTCTGACTGCACCCTGATGGATGCAGCTGATTAACACCAGCCATTAGGAGTAGCTGCTGTGTTTGATTAATTCCATAACAGACTGAACAAAACATATGGGAGCGTGTGTGTGTGAAGATACAGGCTTTGACAGAGGCTGGATATAGATACTCTGGCTTTGACAGTCTAAAATCTATTAATGCTTTAATTAAAATGATCTGTGGAGCAGATGAGGAATACATCAGGACCACTCTCGCAGGAGAAACAGCACCAGGATGTGTATAAAGCAGCTCTGGTTCAGTTTCTGTTGTTTTCCAATGCTTGTTTTATGCTCTTATATGGAAACAAAAATAAAATCTTTACAACTTTGTATATTCCCTTTAGCATAATTCTTCCATTCTCCTCCCCTGCCCTCACAGCACTTGAGTTCTTTGTGAGAGGAGAAAATTTTGTTGTAAGTGATGGCAACTGAAGTAGATGAACCCACTGCTGCCTGAATATGCCAAGAGACAAATGGATAGAATCAAGTTTCCTCTAGGATTTAGGACACCAGAATAATAAGTTCCCTGCCTTTTTTTGGTAGAACTATGAGCTATTCCTTCAGTGCTTCCCCATTACTTTTTCCAGGATTATACTATCTCCATGCTGATACTGCTTTGTGAAAAGAATTCTCCCTTCTCTCAACTCTTTTTCTAGTAATGTGTAAGTTGTGTTTCTGCTTTTAAGGTGCTCAAGATTTGCACTTGAACCTGTGTTGCATTGGAAGAGCCCAAGATTTATTCTCTCCTTTCCCCTGTGATCATGTCACTAGCTGGGTTAAAAGCTCTTTCTGGTATAAAAGCTAATTTTGTTTCATTGGTGACGACAGGAACCATATTTACAGGGGCTTGGTTATTGCATGACATCACTCTAGGACAGCTTAAAAATATATCCTGACACAGATGTAGGTCGATGTCAGACAGGGGAAGTCGGAGACAGGGAGTGGGTGGCCTGAAACGTTGACTTTTTGTTGTGGTTCCATCGTCTAAAAGAAGATCTCCACCACCTCCTTCCACAGACTCTCACCTCTCCAGTTCTTCCTTCTTCTTTCCACTTCCCATTTTCTTTGGAATGGCTGATTTTGAAGTTCTTGGACCATTAAATTATTCACGTTTGCTCACAACCTAACATGTTCACAAAATATACAGGGTCAAAATACAGACTGAGCATAGCTGGCAAAAACCAGAAATGGATGTAATTTTTCAGTCCTCTAATTCTTAGTAAAGTCATAGAATGGCTTGGATTAGAAGGGCCCTTAAAATTCACCTTGTTCCACCCTCCCTGCCATAGGCAGGGACACGTTCCACCAGATCAGGTTGCCCAAAGCAGTATCACTGACGTGAGGTAGCAATCCTCTCCTGGTTTTATTCTAAGGGAAAAGCAGGGTATTATTGTAGAGAATTCCTGTTTATTTTTAATGAAGAAGGTCCAGTTTTCCCATGTTATAGCTCTGGGAAGTAAGACAAGTAAAAACAGTTTAACCAGAGGAGAAGAAAAAAGTATTTCTGTTGCCCTAAGGGGATCCAAATGAAAATAGGACTTTTGAAATCTCAGGCAAAAAAAGCTGTACCTGATCCACCTTGGAATGACAGCTCATATCAGGATTCATGGGGTTTTCCATAATTCCTCCTTTTATAATTTGTTTTTTGTGGGATCCAATACGTTGGATTTACAACTCATATAAAAGTTATGCAATTTTTTTATTTTTTAATTTTTTTAAAGAATGCTGTAGAATAGATTGATCTTTGCTGGTCTTCCTCTGGAGTCAGTGAAGTTATGCCATGAGGCCAAAACTTTCTTTTACCTCTTTGTGATGTTAAAGCGCCTTTAAATTGCCAAACAAACAAACAACAACCCCCCAAAACCCGAACAAATTTTAAAAACCCCAAAATAAAACCAAAACAAGACAAAACCACAAAAAACTCCAAGAACAGCAGCAAAAATTAAGTGTCTAACATTGCAAATGAAATGTTCTAGGGTGGGAGGAGGATGGGAACATAGAAGATCAATAGGCTCTCCTGTCCTACCTTCTCTTGGAAAAATGTTAAAGAAATAACCCTTCTCCCCCCAAAAAAATCCAATAGTGGAAAATTAAAGGGTATGTTATGAAAACTCTTCTTGTAGCCACCAAAACTGGTTGTGGTATAGAGACATCTCATGGGAACACTTGGCACTTTGTTGTGCTTCCGTGTAAAATAAAGCCATCCCTGCATGAAGGGTGTGCACAACATAACAAAACCAAAGGATCTCTAGAAAAATAAAATCAAGTGTTTTGTGAGTAACATCTCGGTTTTTAAAAATTTTTGAAAAATATCTGAGTCATCCTTGGTTTTGCCTGTCAATTCACTGGTGGAAGGATATATTAAAATGATTTTTTTTGCGCAGTATTTACTCTGTTTTCCCCAACCATTTGGTTTTGTTTTGTCTCTTCTTTGGCTTTTGCTACACTTTATCCCTCTTTTTCTGTTTGTTTCTAACTTTATGGCGAACTAAAACATTAGATTATTGCTGTGGGGACATAGCACAGATGGTTCAAATCCTGGGCTGTGGAGGAGGTGAGGGGTGAGGGAGCCTTGCTCTTTGCTGAGCCTCTCCAAGGAAGTTTCTCCCTCCTCCAACTGGACATCTGTAATGCCATTCCTTTTCTTCAATCCTGGGGAGAGCAGGCTGGGAGGTTGAGCCTCCTCCATGTGCTTTCTCCTTGGATTTCTTGCCTTCTCGTTGGTGCCAGCACAACACGGAATTCTCTCCCTCCCTCCTCCAGAAGAACTTGCTGGGTTCTGATGGGAGCCACTGCCTCATGGGAGGGGAAGGGTTGGGACTGTGTTTCTGCATGTTTAGCCTCCAAATTCCTGTGAATCAATCCTGCAGGACCAGCTGTCTGCTTTTAGCACCCCCTTTTCCAGCACACACGAGGCACAGACCGTTCAGTGATGCTGCCGGAACGTTTTCGTAAAAACTATGGAGGTGGATCTAGGCAAGCAAAACAAACCCCTCACATGCCTTATTTTCAAAATCACGAGATTCACGCTGGGCTTTTTTGTACTGGGAAGGTTTGTTTATTTTGTGTGGCAAGCTGCTGAGACAAAGTCCTGTTGAGGAGGGGAGGGAAAATGTTTGGGTTTTTTGTGCGGCAATTTTGCCTGCTGTTCTCAGTTATTATCTGCAAAATTGTGAAATTCAGTTAAATCATTTTAGTCATCTCTTGGCTGCAGGAAATGTGTAACTTGGAGAGATGAGGAATTATGAAATTGCTGAAAAGTTAAGTATCAGCCATGTGTTATTTTTTTTGTACAATTTCTACTGACTTTTTTTTGCAGCCAAACATACACTCAGTTTTATAGGGCTTCCAGAGAGATTGATTAATGTTTCTTTAATTATTAAAACCAAAACCAATGAGAGAGGATCCTGAAGAGTTTCTGAAAGAGCAAAGAAAGCCCAAGAAATGGTCTTTATTTCCTCTTAGACACTGAAATCTTGCTGAAGTCACTAAGTAGTTTGGCTTCCATGGGCTCTCGGAGGAAAAGTACTGAACAAAGTTATGAGCATTAACCCAAGTGTGGCCTGAGAAAACACCAAAATTACCTTGAAAGCACCCTGTCATTATTTTGCTTGGAAAGATTTTGGAGGAAATGTTTTTCTAGTGCTGAACCATCACATTCTTTATTCTAAAAGGGCTTATTGGAGGACAGGGAATGTGTAGGCTCTTCTGCCCTCTCTGTAGCTATAGCTGAAAAATGCCAGCATGTGGCACTACCAGACAGTGAGCCGTTTGGGAAAAACTATCAGGAAAATAAAACAAATTTCAGCTGTGCATAACAATATAATGCCTCAGAATTTAATTATGGGGTAAAACTCCTCCCTGTTCCTGTTCTTGCATTGTTCTTTGTCATTGTTGTTGCAAATGCTGGAGTAGATGGAGCAAAGAGCTCTGCTTTTTTGTTGATATGGAAGTAATATTCTATATGGAAGATTTATGCATTTGTATCTTTTATGTTTTATATGGAAGTTATATTTTACGTTTTTATGATTCTTCCTCTGCATGATGGGTGCTATCTACCATGTGCTGTTGAAACCACAGCAAGGTGTTCTGTGGTAATATCAGTTCAAGACTATTAGTGCTGGCTCACTTTCTCACTGCTCCAGAGCAGTAACCTGCAACCCCTCAATATTTGCTTCCATTTTAAGCCCAGAGTGGTGCCCAGAACCCAATTTAACCCCACACAAATGCTGCACCAGGTGGGGTGGATTGTTTAGTCAAAACCAAGGAGGTGTCAAGGCCATTAAGCCTTTTTATTCACCCAGTATTTCATGATGTGAAACAACAATTTTCAACATAATAACAACAATAAACAACAAGCTGAAGGAGCTATTTCATAACTATGTTGATCATTAATAATATTCACAGCTGCATTTAATCCAAAATGAAGCCACTGTCATGTATAAACCCACTTAGAGGGCAGGCAGAGATGTTGAGCAGCTGAGAGCCTGCTGCTGTCCTGTGTAAAGAGGAACTGCAGAACTGGCAGCAGTCAAAAGAGATGGCTCACATCTGGCAGTAGATCAACAATGATTCAGCCAGCAACCTCTCTAGAAAATACTATGGGGCAAAAATACATGGTTTAAATAAATAGTATCACACAAATATCCATTGACTTTACATTACACAGATTTACCAGCCAGTACTTGGCTGACTGCGGCCGAACTTAGTCTGATTTTTAGACAATAGATTTTGTTCTTTTGGCAAATTGGACAATAACATAATAGCAAAAATCATCTTTAATGGTAAATGTAAATTCGGAGTTTTACATGTAAAAAGTACTGTGCATATCTGGAAAGAGCTGTAGCACTGGAAGCATTGAAAGGATACAAATGTCAGAGAGCCTGAAAGGTGAACTTCCAGCAACTTCTCCTTTGAGTACTGAGAACATTTTCCCCCTTTTTTCCTTTGGCTTTTGGTGATTTTTAGTGCTTTCATGAATTCCAGAGGAAGCCTGCCTAAGTGGTGGGCAGGTGTAACTTCACAGGGCTCAAATGGGGAATTGCACAACCATTAATCACAGAGCAGGAGCCCTGGGCAGGGAGTCAGAGTGCATTGTCTGCCAAGCACTTTCCTGCAGATTACTTGATAATGATATTAAGATTGATCACACAGTGCTGGTCTTTTAGGTGATGGGAGCTGACCCACTTTGAAAGGGGGATAATTTGCAATTTCACTGTACCAAACAGAGATAATGTAACGCAATTTACTAACAGGATTCCAAACATGCGTAACCTTAACCCTGTTTTGTGAAGAAAGTATGACCAATTCACTTTGTCAGTCCCCTTTTCTACAGGGAAGGATCCTTTTCTGCAGAGGTTTTCAGACAACATTATTATTATTATTATTATTATTATTATTATTATTATTATTATTATTATTATTATTATTATTATTATTATTATTATTATTATTATTACACTGAAGAAATACATAAGACAAAGAAGGTGCAAAGATCTATTATGCAATCTACGTACCAGAGAACAATGCCTGATCCCACCCACTCCCTGACAGGCAAAAAAAGTGGGAAAAGAAATTGTTGACAATTCTTTACAAATGAATTCTCCCTGCTAAATCCTAAGTCCCTGCTACAATGCCTGGTGGGGTGTAAACATTAATTGTGAGCAAAGCAATACCTGATGGTCTGAAAGACCTTTTCCAATGTAAACAATTTTATGTTTCTATGTTCTCTTAAATGAACTCTTGAAATACCTGAACAAACCTACATATGTTTTAAATTGGTACCATCACAGAAAATTTTAGATTAGTGCTTGTATGATCAGCAACTAGATTATGAAGTTGGAAAGTGTTAAGGAGAAAATGTTGATGTTATTTTATAGTAGTCATAGCAACCTAGTTTTTGCTTTTGTAACATTCTGGTCTTACTGGATTTGAGAGGAGGGTAGAGGGAGCAGGTTTTGTTGTATCACAAGAAAAGTTTGCTCTGCTGACACTGTGCTTTGCTCTGGCTTTTCTGCAGTTCTGTCACCCAGTTCCCAATTGCTCCAACAGATTCCCTCCATGCCAGCAGGAGTAGCTCAGGGAAGATAATAGACCTAAAGGAGCAGCTTAAAAACTGAGGGCTGAGCAATCAATTTCCTGCTGTTATTTTAGGGATTGGTTCAAGAGACCTGGCTCTTCCAAACTGCTCAGCAAGAGGTTTCAGAGGCCTGAACTGTTGCTGCAGGGATGTTCTGTGGGCCACATACCTAAAACTTAAGCGTGGCAATGCTGACGGTTTTAACAGTTCAGGTTCCTTTTCGATCTACACCGAAGTGACTTTGCTGAAGAGTGCTGTCTTAATTAAAAGAGAAACCTTGCTCTCAAGGGATGATGGCACTTTAGAACGTGAAAGGAGTCAGTAA
The DNA here is from genome assembly GCA_018697195.1 of Certhia americana. Lineage (NCBI taxonomy): Eukaryota > Metazoa > Chordata > Aves > Passeriformes > Certhiidae > Certhia > Certhia americana. The sequence goes on along the minus strand of CM031861.1, from coordinate 9,119,781 downwards.
CAAGTCAGAGCTATGACCAGCAGGAGTGTGAAGGACTGCCCTGCTCGAGCCCCATCAGCTTTGGCACTGTCCCATCGGCTCACTATGCCGAATATGCCTGGGTTTGTGTGGCTGTGCCCAAAAACATTGAAACTAAAAGTGCTGTGCTATTTCATGAGGAGCTCTGCCTGCTGCTGTTCATCTCCCAGCACTGCCTGAGCCTCTGGTGAAGCATGGGAGGCTGGGGAAGAGCAGAGCATCCTGTGCTGGAAAGCTGCTCTGATGCTGCCGCCTGCAGCCACGCTGCAGCAGCTCAGGGCTGGGCTGCACACTCGGGCTGTGGGGTTTGTCTGCACATCTCCCTCCTGGAAACAGCTTCGAGCTGTTACTTGAAGGAACTCAAGGTATTAATTGCAATTCATTCTTCCTGGAGTGAATTAAACACACAAATGGTGCATCTTGACAGGTATAACTGAGTTGTCCCCACTTAGAGCAGCTGTTCTGGGTTTGGTCACCCCAAAAACGCAATGTTCTAAAAACTTAATCTGAGAGCAAGCTTCTTCAAGAAGGCAAACTATTATTTATGAATGTATTTAAAATTATAGAAAATAGAAATACCAAGTTCCAGACTTGGTTTCTGTTGTTGCTGTTGTTTTTTGTTTGCTTGGTTTTTTAAATAGTACTTTAGGATAAATGCAGCACTTCATTTTCTAGCAATACTAAAGGAAGCAAGTTCTGTGATTCAAACCAATTTCCCAGGGTCCTGTTACCCCCACAGCCACAAAAGAATTTATGGAAGTACAGCTCTGCTCACAAATGAATGCTTTAACAACTTTGCCCTTCTTGAAATGTGGTAGGCAGGATGCTCTCTGTAAGCCAATGTATCACATACATTTTCAGCTAATTGTCTAAATATAAATTGAAAAAAGAAATCTTGGTGAGAAATTTATTATTTTAAAGGAATATTGAGTTGGCCGGCAGTTGTGTTTTATATTTTAAACTCTAAAATAAAAAATAAAAAAAAAATCAGAGGTTTTTTATAGTTCTTAAAACAGAAATGAAGTAGAAGGAGTATTCTTTGAGTACTATGTGATATAATCACCAGTGAAAATTTGTATCTTAATTAGCAGAGCAGTGTCTTTTACAAATTAGAATTAGTTTGTCAAGAGGTACTTGGAATGATAAGAGTACTTGTTGCTCTTTCTGAAAATTGAAATTATGATTTTTTTCCTGATTGACAAAAATAGAAAAAAAATAATATTTAATAATTTATCTTTTTTGATAAAGAGCTGGAAATGTTCTCCTTTGTTAGGTGACTCATGCTGAAACCTTTTTCAAATTACATCAAAATAGATAAGGCTGTTGTCTTCTTGACTTGTAAGACTGTTCTAATTTTAAAATGTACTTTCTTGTGAATAAAGAGAAAAAGCTGATTTTAAATAGTTAGCTCATGTGAAATTAAATAATACATTTAAACTTTTTAATTTCAGCTGCAGCAAAAATGTTTCTAAATTGGTACTCCCGTATGAAGTTTTTTTTTTTAAGTTTTATTCAACCTCCAAAAAGATTAAATTTTTAAAGTTTATTTTCCCTTCTCTGATTCAGAGCTACAAAGCTTTCAGGGAGCACTGAAAAAGAACCTGTCCTAAGCCTGAAATCCCTGCTGGGACACAGCCCAGCCTTTGGTCCGTCATGGTTTGATTCAGGCTGGGGTGTTTTTGATGGAATGCATCCTAGCATGTGCTGCAAGTCCTGCTTGCAGGAGAGCAGGGAATTAATGCTGCCTGTATTGCTTGGGAAATGGCTCTGGATGTGACCTGGATGAAATAAGCATTGCAGAGTTTTTTATTTTTGCATTATTTGTGACAAATGGCAAACAGTGCTTTGCTATTTATTAATGGTGTGGGGATCAGTAATTCTTCTTGGATGGCTCTCCACAGAGACAATGTTTCCTACAGGCTTTTCAAGGAGGAAAAGAAACCCAAAAAACCAAACAAAACTTTCCAGACCTATAAACTCTGCTTTATCTGAGCACAGAAGAGATTTTTTGTGGGTAGAACTGTGGGATAGAGCTGCCCATTGCACTCAAATCAAGCAGGAGAAAGTTAGGACTGTATTTCTGTGCACAAGCTGCAGCAAGTTGTTCAGCTTTCTTAGCAGTTCTTACCAGTTTCCACCTCAAAAATGCTTCTCTTTATACAATATCAGGGAATAAAATGCTGTCACCACAACTACAACAGGTGCTTTGCTGTCTCAGTACAGGAAATCTTGCCTGAGAAGAAACAAAGCACCTAAGTGACTTCTGAGTCACAGTGGACTCAAAATCCCATCTGTAATTCTAACCCTGGGCTCAACCAAGGTGTTTTCCTCCTTTCCATCCATCAGGAATCCTGGCTACAGCCCCCGGTGCCGCTGGGTCACCAGTGCATTCACCCTGGGGTTTATGTTTTGATAGTTTTTGTTGATTTTTTTTAACCCACACACAACTGTCTATGTTGGCATCCAGTGCCATCTAGTGGGATGTCATTTCATTTCTCCAGTAAAGCATTTCGAGCCCTTTTGTGTGTGGATACATCGATTCCTCCCCGTACACTGCTGTGCCCTCCAGGAAAGATCCATTCATAGATATTTTTTCTCATTTCTGAGCGTGTAAACTGGAAGTTGAAACGTAGCAAAAAACTATAGAACTATATGTTTGCAAGTAGATTGATTGAGAAAAGTTTCTTTTCCTTTGGTGAAGACATTTGAGAGAGAGTGCAAATATTTTGCTTTTTTTAAATAGCACAGCTGCTTGTTTGCTCTGGGAGCTATGTTTCTGTACTTGTGCATCTTGTTTTCTGTGTATCTTTTTTTGTAAGAACTATAAAATTATATTTTACCATTCATAACCTTTTATGAACGTTGAAATCATGACACAGACCATTTTCAAATTTTTTTACTTATAATCCTGTCTTTTCTAGACATTTCCTTGGTTCCCCTACTGCCCAAGAGATCTTAAGGATACTGTAAGTAAAAAGCTTTTTTTTTTTGTTTTAACTTCCGACTTATGTGGATAAAGTAATGTGTGGTACCTCAAGGTTTATGAGTAAAGGGTTGGGTCTGTTATTTATGTTTTTATCAGCTGTTGGCCCTTGGCTCAAGGCTTATGAAGAAGTTTGAATCCTAACCCCATCCTCATTGGCTGTATCTGGGGAGGTTACTTAAGGAGACTTTGTTGAAGTGCCACTGGCTACTCCTGTATGTTCTCCTTGCAATATTACAATATTTTGGGCAGCATCAGTGGGAAGGAGAGCATTGCTTGGAAAGATTCTGTGACAGAACCATCTCTGCTCTTTTCCTTTATATGCACATTCTCTCTCTCTCTCTTTGCAGATAAAAAGGAATTTTATTATTTATTTTATTGGGACAGCTGGTTTGCTACACACCAAGCTGCTTTGGGGTGCTTTTTTGCACTTGGGCCATGGGTGAGGGTTTGAGGCTCTTGGTCTTTCTTTGAAATGTATATAAAACATATAATTCAAAAGACCTATCTCAAAATTCCCTTCCACGAAAAGGAAACAAACTGTGAGTTACGAGAGGCTTAATTTCTGCTCCTTGTGCAAATGTGTTACTTTCACAGAGAGGGAGGGCTCTCCTGACTTAGTGCTTGCAAGTTTATTACTGATGGCAGAGTAACTGAGGCTCCTGAGGGCTTCAGTGAGGAAGATGACAATGCAGAGCTCCGAGCAGTAACATTTTAGCTGCATTGAGACACCTAGACCACGTGTGGAAACTGTCATTACCTGCTGAGCTGGTAACATGCCCATGAGTTATGGCACAATCTGTTCTGTTTGGAAAGCAGGGGAGAAAGAACCCAGTATCATTCCACCCAATAGAATTGCTTTGTTTTGCTCAACACTACATCCAGTGGCTGAGTCCCATGGTTGAAAGTGTTGCAATAAAAATACTAAATGGGTTTACATGAGGAGCAAAGAACACTAAAATGCCTTAAATGTGGTAGCAAGAGGTTTTAGGGGTTTTAGCATACTTCAATTACTACCTCCAGCTTCCCGTCAGCCTAGTTGCACTCCAGTTTTAGGATACAGGGTTTTTTGTGAACACACTGGTCACTTCTAGCTGGCTTCAAATTGGATTTCTAGAGCAGCAGCTCTGCTGTGAGGCCCCCCTCACCTCCACCATTTCTGGGTAATTATCACTTGGACCCGCAGTGTCCCAAAACAGTTTTCCAGTAGCACAAAAGATCAGTTGAAAGTTTCACAAAATCTCAGATGTTTTGAGAGCTCATTTTAAAGGATTTTTCCTTTCATGTACCACCAGGCTTTAAAATGTGATCTTTTAAATAGTTTCTCTTTTATTAAAAACCAACAACAGCAACAAAACCCACATGAGAGTAATACACAAATACATTATGTGATGTTCCTAAGTTACCCTGTGATTTCAAAAGAAAAACGAACTGTTTGACAAAGACCTTGATGAAAACAACTTCCAAGTAGAAATAACGACTGGCTCTAGTAAAATCCACTCACTCCTGATATCCTGTTACCTTGAACAGGAGTGAAATGTAAATAAGAACATGACTCATGTTAATAATTTTTTTTTGGTGTACATAATCATATTAGTTGAACAGAATCTCATACAAGTGTAAAATTCATAATAAAGATGTCTTTATTCCAAAATAATAATAATAATAATAATAGTAATAATAATAATAATAATAATGTGTTAGGCAGACAACTACGAAACATCTACACGAGACTTTGGTAAGAAATGTTCATGGTAGCTTTTTTCATAATTCCACAGCAAACAAAAACAACAAAGGAAATCTAAAAATGCAACCAAACAAAACTTTGTTTAACTCATATGTTGCACAAACAGAGTCCTACTGTATATTTGTTAAGCCCCTAACTTTTTTATTTTGTGTAAAGATTCTATTGTTTGTGTATTAGAAAAGAAACATACATACAATGCTAAGATCTGGTAGTTGAGGTCTACAAAACTGGTGTGACATCTGTGCTTTGAGTTCAGCAGGATTATTCAGGACATCAGAACAATAACAGTTCTTCTTTTTATTGACTGATAACCAGTGGCTATTACACTACTAGAAAGTTTACAGTAACAATGCAAGACTTCTACATGTTGTATATCAGAGATTTTTCTCTTTTTTTTGTTTTTTTTCTGAATAGAAAATCAACCTCTTTTTTTCTTCTTCATTTATTTTTGTTTGTGTTTCTTTTTTTTTTTTTTTTTTTTTTTACAAAATGTAACAAGCCTAAATGTTTCTCTTGTATCAAGTTAGAAGAAAGACAAGTGATCTGTAAAACATTGCAACAGAAAAACAAATGTGAAGAGCTGAAGGTAGGCAGGAGTGGTCACACATTTCTGACACGGTGCAATTACCTCGTCATTTCATCTATTAACAAGGTGGGGAAAAAAGCGATTTGCAGCATTCAGAACTTTAATGAGCCTAAGAGAAATGACTGGAAATCACACTGAACAGCCTTCTAAGAGACAGGAGGAAAAAAAAAGGATGTGGAGAATCAAATTAGTAAGAAGCACAGAGAAAAGAATGCCAGATTATTTTAATGGACAATTTCTGGGGCATGTTCAGAAAGGTGGTGTATGTTTTCTGTAAATGTATTTGGCCTACATGGTCTTCGGCAAAGGGAGTATTTAGTAGACAAAACAGCTTGATGAACTGGAACAAATGTGAAAATGAAAACACAACGCTGGGTTTCATTGATTATTTGCTGAAACAGGCACAGTTTTGCAAGATAAGCTTGAACAAGTGGTAAGGGTTGATGAGATAAATCTTGTTCCTGCACTCAGCAAATTTTTCCATTCAGGAGAAACTTCTGCTCCCTCTGCCGCAGGCTCACTGATCCTTCAAAGCCTTTAAAAGCACTCTGCCACACATTTGATGGCTAAGGATTCCTTTTGTGAGTGAATGGCCTCAACTGGGACACCCTCTGCCAGCTCAGCCAGAGATGTTGCTCTGCCCTGGCTGAGACCCTGACATGGATCATTGTGGCCCTTCTCTGCAATTTTTTCACCCAAAATATGCTCAGCTGGTCACTCCTCTAGTACTTATATAATTCCACTGTTTTCTTCGTTGGATTTTCTTTATTTTTGGTGACAAAAGTGAAATGTAAGGTCCTAAATGCATTAGTGAGGGAGAGTCTTGCTGCTATGCTGTAATGGCAGTGTTGTAGAGACATAAACTGCATGGTTTTTGAACAGGCACAAGGAGGCAAACTATCTGAATTAATATTATTAAGTGAGCCAAGCTGTGCAAAAAGTAAAATGTTTGGTTTTAGCATTAAACCTTGCTGTATTGTTCTTTCTCCTGGTTTGGTTGGCTATGGGTGTGCACCCATTTAATTTAGCAGCAGCAGGAGAGGGCTCACACTGCCATTGGTTCCATTATTTCCCTGGCCTTTCCTTCACTCCAAATCTGCAGAACACAGTAAAATACCTCGAGAAGGGGTGGGATGTGATGGCTGTGAAAGTCCTGAGCAGGCCTTGCAGTGTTCAGTGGAGAAATGCTGATGAACAGCCCCCCAGTTAATGCCTCCAGCCCAGCAAGCCTGTTCAGCTGCAGAGGATCCCCAGGGTGGTGGTGGTGGGGAAGATGAACAACTCAGAGGGTTGTGGTGAGCAGCAATACTTAAAACCCAGCTCTCAGGTCCTCAGGGTAGTGACCAAGTGTTAAGGGAGTAAATCACTTTAAGGCTGGTTTAGAGACCATTAAAAAAAATATCTCTCCATTCATTTCTCTCAAGCTTAAGAGTCAGCATCAACAATCTTTATTTTCAGTGCATCGTTCTTACTTCTGTAGAGAAACAGGACTGTGTTGCCTTGCCTGGACCAAAAGATAACCCACCACCTTCCCCTCTTAATCCTAGATTATTACAGGGAAAAAAAAAAATTCAGGAAAATATTGCATTCCAATAGCAAGTGGGGCCCAATAGTCTCCCTGATTACACCTGACTCTGTGTAGGGATGAGAGCTAAATTCTGCAGGAGATGGGGTAAAATAGCAATTAAAAGAGTGAGGAGGTATTTTCTAATCTCAGGCAGGTTTTTTTTAGTCAGGGAGGGCATTTAACCTGACTAGGATATCCACAAATGGGTAATTCTCGCAAATTCAGTAATTTTTAGATTACCCTATATTCTGAGTAAGAAAGTCATAAATAACACTGCTATAAATGTATTCTTGTGCCAATCTATAATCAGTTTTTTTAAGGGACTGTGATTGTTTCCTTTCAGAGGCTCATTTCAGTTTTGAGGGATGCATGAGAGCCTGGCTTACCTTTTCTCTACAATTCTTGTTTTATTGTAAACCTGTCTCCCTCTTCACCTGTGAATAAGATCTTTGTGAAACTGAATCTAATTCTTTAGTGTCTCTCATGTGGAAGACATCCTGTGGCACAGCTGTTGCAACACTCTGGACCAATTTCTACTAGTTCTGTGTCCATTTTGAAAGGCAATGGATAGACCCAGAATGGACTGTACACATATTATGATATTTGCATGTTTTCTTTATGTGCTGTCTTGACTTGTGTTGTGGTCAGACATCACTATTGAGCTGCAAAAAATATTTCCTTTTTAAGTTTTGAAGAAAAAAAGACCTTCTTGCATGGATCACAGCATCCATGTGAAGAAAAGTGTTTATGATTATTTTATAATAATAACTATCAGCTTAACCCAATAGTGTACAAAGACAAACATGCACTTTTAATGTTATTGAACCAGCATTACTGAAATTATTCCTTGGCATAGTTGTGGAATCACAGAGGCACTGCTTTGGATTTTCAAAATCAAATCTAGAGAGGAATCCTCCCACAGATGAAACTTTCTGTCACTTTAACTTAGTTTTGCTAATATGCATGCATCCCATGTCTTTACAAGTGGTATTTCTCTATGGCTATTCCATGTCCAGAGATGTGTCTCTATTTTAGTTAAATAACTCACCATGACTTTATTATTTTTACGTATTAAGGGCTGGCTGGAGTACCAAAGACTTACTCTCAGCATAAATCCGTGAGGACGTATTTATAAAATATTTTTTCTTGCACCAGCAAGACTGAAAAGCAAACCACACTGCAAAAATGAAAACTAATAAACACTTTATATTTTGTTGTTGTTCTAAAAAAACAAACCAAGGTTGACTTTCCATTTAGCTCAGAGTGCATCACTTGGAACTTTGTGTTTTGTTAACAAGGATGGACATTACATGCTCTTAGCTCCTTTTTGTCTTTGCAGCTGGTAAACTGAGTGCTTTTGGACCTCTTCTTTACCATCATGTAGCGCTCCTGAATTCCACCTCCACAGAGTGTAGAACATTCTGTCCAAGAAGTCCATGGTTTCAGCCTACAAACTGAAAAAAAAAAAAAAAAAAGTGTTAAAAAAAAAAGGTTAAGTTTTTAGGGGCAGAATCCCCTGCTAAGTATTACCAAGTTGCATTTGTCAAACACTGGAAAAAGTAAAAAGAAATTTAATATCTGCATTACCAAAGACAGATAAAATTATGAAATTGTTAAATGTCAGACAAGCACGAGCCCCAGCTTAGCAGTAATTCCCATCCAGGTAATCTTAATTATACCACAAAGTCTGTTTTGTTGGTTTGAGGAATCAGCACTTGAAGATACTGTCCCCCATTGGAAAAGCAGTTTGAGCAGATCTCTTGGAGCAGCCTGAGTCTGAATCACACTACTGAGGTGGAAATTAGTTCAGTTTTGAAATTCAGCATTGGACCCAGGAACAAATATTAAAAATGTTTGAAGCTAATGGGATGCAAAGATTACCACCCAGATCTGCAGATACTGCAATCAGTCCTTTGCCAGGTGTAAAGTTTAAACTTCTTTACACCTTTGTGTGGAGTAGCTAAAGTATTTTTAGTGCTGGTGCATGAACAGATGTGGGCCTTTGTGGGGCTGACAATTCTGTGTCTCTGAAACTTCATAGCTGAAGGCTTGTCAGGATCTTTTCTTTCCAAGGGAAAGCTTCTCACTCTCCCAAGAGAAATCCTGTAAACAGAATCTCCAAACAATATTGGTTCTCAAAACAACATGTGGTGTTTTTCATCCTGTTTTCCATAATATAGAATATATAATTTCTCTTACTTAGCCAATGGTAATAGGGAAGGTGATGTTCCCATTCACCAATCACTTTTTACTTGGCGAAGTACCTTATATAAGGTGCTCTGTTTTGTTAATAAAGAATCCCTCTTTTTAACCTTCTGATGAACTTATTTGGAGTCTGTGTGTTTCTGTTCATAAGTAACAGTGACATTTCTCCGTGGTGCCCTAAGCTTAGGCTGGGTGATTTTGGTGATGGGCAAGCACTGCAAGTGGCTGTGCATGTTGCATGGCTAAAACTTGTCTGAAGTGCTGAAGATGATCCCCTAGAATGCAGAGGAGCTGCTTCCAAACTCCTGACACTCAGAAAAGCCATGAACATCCTGAAAGTGGCTGCACACTCACCTGGATATTGCTCACTGTCCAAATTCTTCTTTGCTTGTTCACTTCTCCTTTTCTCCCGGGCCTCCTTCCAGCGCCTTTTCTCCATCCCTGTTCCCCTCAGGCACTTCCTCACTCTGCATTTTGTACGCTGGACGGTCTCAGGGCAAGCTGTTCCCCCAAACTGGGGCTCTATTTTAATCATCCTCGTCCTGATCATGTGGCCCTTGCCACAGGAGGTGTTGCACTCGGACCACTGGGACCACTCCGTCAGCTCACAGTCAATGGCTGCGGGGAATAAGAAACACCAAAAAATGACAAAAAATCCATGAGATCTAACCACAGGGTCAAGAAACACACAGATGAGTCTTTACACCCCCAACTACATGAACCCTTAAGCCTCCAATCTCCTCAGCAATTTTTTGGAGACTGCATGTCAAATTTTTCTGAGTCTATCTCTAGCAGAGGTGTTATTTAACACGCTCTTCGATTTCTTCTTCAAGAGTGGTGCTGGCAGATCACTAAAATTACAAAGAACATATAAATAATTCTCCTGTGCCTTCTTCAATTTTCCCACCCATCTGTCTGTTTTGTAATGAAAAGCTGTTAAAAATTGAGTTATATATAAAGAGAATTTGTGTCCTCTGAGATCTGAGCCTTGCTTTGCTGGCAGTGTTATGCAATAAGCCATATTCACTAATACCATTATATCTTAAAAGTTTTCACCTTTCAGCACTGCTTAACGCTTACAGCCCCAATGAATAATAATCAAAATGATATTTCACATTATTTAAGAAAAGCTGAATGAGCAATTGCAGTGTAAAAACCTTTTTAACCAATACTTTCTGTGAAAAATAATGTAATTTGTGATAAAACCACATAAACCAGCTGGAAACAGGATGCTAAAAGCAATCATATCTCATTCATTCAGCAGTGCCTTAGGCTATCACACTTCACAAAGACTGAAAAGCAACCAGAAATTTGCTCTACCCAAGAAGTGGGGATTTTAATGGAGTAAGGTAAAAAAACCTCTGCAGCTGTCTCCACACCATCCAGTAACAGGTTGCAAGGTGATACCATTCAGAGGTGTGAGAAAGCCTGTTTTGTGCTCTTTCTGAGCTAAAAGAATCACACAGGTGATTTCAGCTCTTCTTTCTTTCTTTCCTGGCACACGGTCTGCATTTGGGTGATAAACCATGCTTTATAATTCTGATTTTTTTCCTGCTGGGGAGTTGTCTGGAGCTATAGTGTGTTAAACACTGCAGAGCTGTATTCCCATGGAAGTATTGGGAATTAGCATAGGGTGAAGTTGGGCAAGCTGAATTTAAGACAGTCGTATTTCAGCTCTCAGTTGGTGAAAGTGTATAATAATAATAAAAATAATAAAAATAATAATAATTTAAAAACAATGTGCAGTTGACACCCCGCCTATCTAAGAATTGATGCTGAGAAGTGGTGGTAGAGGTTTGATTAATAGATTTTGACACATAATTAGCCTCCTCTTCCCAAGGAATTCTCCAAACTCACGGCACTCTGGCAGCATGCATTTCTCTGCTTGTTCCAGTTCCTCATTGCAGTCTCCCAGCTCAGCAGCAGATTTCAGCATCCTCTGCCGGGTTCTCATTCCCTTCCCACAGGTTACACTGCAGTCACTCCACTCAGACCAGGGAGAGAGCAGGCAGGGGATGGTGTCTGGTAGGAAATAAAAAAGGTCATGAGTTCTTATTGTTAACAGTTTCTCATTATAAGTAAATTACAAAGTTACACATTTTGAAAATCATACTGGAGGAAAATGTGCGAAGTTTTATCTGTCATCAGCCCCTTGTACTTTCTTGTCACAAGCTGAATGGTGCTGCTGTAGAAGCTCAGAAAACTTTATATTAAATTGAAAGGTTTGCTTGATTTAAATATCTTTGTTGTCTTTTTCTGTATCTAAGTCATATCTGCTGGGTCTCACTGCATCTGGTTTAGGGATAATGTTTAAAATTGTTTAGGGAGCTATGTTTCAATCATAACTCCTGTAAAAAAAAAAAAAAAAAAATCAAATTTTGCGGTGAACAAAATGGGAGTCAATTTAGTTTAGCCTTAAAAGTGAAACTTCTATATTTAATCTGCAAAATAATGCTTTTAAAATTATCTTTGATGAAAATTTAACATTTCCTAAGGGGCAATAAGGGACAATAATGGTGTGGCTGGCTGATTGCACAAAAGAAACACCTTAATTTCTGAACTTTCCATGAGTTAAAAGGGGAGGGCACTGTTTCATTTGTTTTATTCTACTCTTATGGTCAAATATACTCTATATTGCATAACTTAGAGTTGTTTAGGTGTGGCTTGCTGATACACACACCACTGTGTGGGTCATACAGCAACAGGATACACTGAACATTTTTGATTGATGCTCTCACCCTGATAGGGAATGTGCTACTCAATGCACAACCCCTAAGATTTTTCTCCTGATTTTAAGAAGGAGAAAGGAAAAGCAGCACTGCTTCTGGTTTAGCTGTGTCCTTTTTGTGCTGGGGCAATGTGTCAGAAATGATGTTTCTTTTTAGAGCAGGGGAAGAGGCACTCCCAGACACTCACGGCACTCTGGCATCATGCACTTCTCTGCCTCAGTGGTCTCTGCCTTGCACATGGAGCCATCAGCAGGAGTCATCTTGATCATCCTGTGCCGTCTCTTCATGCCCGTGCCACAGCTGGCACTGCACTCATCCCACTCACCCCACTCAGTGACAAGGCAGCTGCTGGGAGCTGTTTAAAGTGGGCAGAGAAAATTGTTCATGAGTATCACAGGACCAGCCCAGTTGGAAGCGATCCCCAGCGATAATGGAGTCCAGCTCCTGGCCCTGGACAGGGTCATCTCCAAGAGTCACACCATGCCCCTGAGAGTGTTGTGCAAACACTCTCAAAAACACTTCAAACCTCTTGAACTCTGTGAGGCTTGGTGTTGTGGCCACTTCCCTGGGGGTCCCGTTTCAGTGCCCAAATTTTTTCTGATATCCAAAGTAAACCTCCCCTGACACAATTTCAGGCCATTCCCTTGAATCCTGTCACTGTCACCCCAGAGCAGAGATCAGTGCCTGCCCCTCCTCTTCCCCTCACGAGGAATTTGTAAGCGCAGTGAGATCTGACCTTAGTCTCCTCTCCTCCAGGCTGAACAGACCCAGTGCCCTCAGCCACTTCTCACATGGCTTATCCTCTGGAACATTTAACATCCTCATGGCCTCCTTTGGACACTCTCTAATGGCTTAGTAACTTTTTTTATACTGTGGCACCCAAAACTGCCCCCAGCACTCGAGGTGAGGCTGCCCCAGCTCAGAGCAGAGCTGGACAATTCTCTCCCTTGCCTGGCTGGAGATGCTGTGCCTGATGCCCCCAGGACAGGGATGTCCCTCCTGGCTTCAGGGCACTGCTGCCCCACATTCAGCTTGCCAAGGACCCCCAGGTCCCTTTCCCTGGCACAGTTTTCCAGCCTCTCATTCCCCAGTCTGTCTGTACATCCTGGGTTGCCCTATCCCAGGTGCAGAATCCAGCACTTGTCCTTGTCAAACTTCATGTGGTTGGTGATTGCCCAGTTCTTTAATTTGTTGAGGCTTCTCTGCATGGCCTCCCTGCTTTTGAGGGACTCAGCAGCTTCTCCCATTTTTGGATTATCTAGGAATTTGCTTAGTATCCCTTCCAATCTTGCATCGAAGTCATTTATTAAGGTATTGAAGAGCACAGGGCCTAAGATGGAGCTCTGTGGGACCCCAGCAAGACTCATATAAAAAATTGTTTGGACAGTGCTCCGGCTGTTGGCTGGATTTTATGAAGCTGAATGAAATACTTACAGCATTCCTCATTTACAACACACTTTTCAGTCTCTTCAGTAGGCACTTTGCACATGGAGCCATCCTCGGGGAACTGCTTTACGTATCTCTCCCTGGATCTCGTTCCCATCCCGCAGGAGACACTGCAGGGGGACCACGTAATCCAGTCAGACATCATGCAGGTGGAACCATCTGAAACACAGAGAGCATTCAGGTGTGGGGATTTGTTGTGGTTTTCTCAGGAGGGGGGCGATTCCAAAAACGTCAGAGGCTGGAATTAATGCAACAAAATTATTTCTGCTTATACAAGCAACAGTCAGGTCCATCAAACTGAAAGAGCAGCCTGAATTGCTAAAGAACCCTCGCAGGGCAAAGCCCTGGCAGCAGCTGGGATCCCTGGGAGCTTTGGGCAGCAATTGGAGCCATCTTCTTTTCTTCTTTTCTTCTTTCTTCTTTCTTCTTTTCTTCTTCCGTGGTTCTGTGCAAGTGAAGCAAAGCAGCAGCAGCAGCAGCAGCAGCAGTGTAGGAGGCAAGGGTAGGGTAAGGTAGGACAGGATAAGGTTGCAAATGCAGGACTCAGTTCAGGTTTTAACCCTGAATCAACTGAAAACACAATCGTAAAACAATTTTCTCTACACCTATTAGAGTTCTACTCTAAAATGCGAAATACAGTGTCAGTTCTTACACATCTGTATGTGTACTTGCACACATTTTCTATCTGCGCACATGTTCTATATGTTTATGTTCTTGGCTCTATCTAAAAAATGCAAAGCAATATTCTACTGTATTTTTATTGTGCCTGTGAAGCACTGAACCTTTAACTGGCACTTAGGGCACTCTGTTTCTGCTGAAGCCCAGGCACTCTGCTATTACTAAAAACACTTAGAAAGCATGAAATATATTCTTACTTACTTAATACTAATGCACTTGTTTATGTGGCTTAATATATCTTGATTTCTCTAAAGGCTTTAACTCAAATTATGCATTCTTTTCTCTCTCTGAGAGATTCAGAGAAGGTCTAAATTCTTGATTTCCAACAGGGATTGACAGAGATGCTGGCCATTTGTGTGCAGCATCCCTTCCAGGCTGTCCTCTCCTCTACTGCATCCTTCACTCCTCCCCCTTACACCTCTGTGCACTTCATGCCCTGGCACAGCTGAGATGCAGAATTCACCACAGACAGCTTCCATCCATGTCCTTCAGCAGTTTTCTCTTGGCCACAACTCAAGCCATACTGCAGCAATCCACATCCCTGAGAACTTTAAAGGAAAAGTAAACTCTGCAGGGTATTCTCCTGCTCCACCTTCCATTCCTGGTTACCTTCATCGCTGCAGCCCGGACCCATGCAGGGCTGAAAGTCTTGGGTGTCTGGGCAGGGCACACTGAGGTCCAGCTGAGCTTTAAGCATTCTCTGCCTCATCCTCTTGCCCTTCTCACAGGTAGAGGAGCTGCAGGCTGACCATGGGGACCAGTTTGAGTAGATGCAAGTCTCAGGGGTATCATCTGAAAGGTGAGGAAAGGCATTGAATAATAAAAATGGTACCATTTTTCTTTCCTTTACTTGGCTGATAATTACTTCAGATTTCTAATTATTCTAATAATAGAAATCCTCAGATTTCTAAGGAAATAACACTATTTCCTTCTGCAGTCTATCTTCTCCATTTTAGCCCAGGAGAAAAAAGAATTGCCAATTGCTAGCTATTTTTAAAAAAAAAAAAAAATAAAAAAATTATTTGAGCCCCCAAAGTCTTCTTTCTTTTATTGCCTGTATTGTTATTGTCATCTCCTCGGTATACATGCAAATTCTTTTCTGTGAAAGGGAAGTTAATAGAAGAGACCAGAAGAGATCAAAACCTAAATCACTGTTTGACACTGAGTGGAATTTTTTGTTGCTAAGTCAGCTTTGAACCTTATCTACCAATGACAGCAGGGAACGGAACAAAATATAAATTATTAGTAGTGCACTAATTAATTTCAAACATTACCTTCTTCTTTTTCCTCTGGCGCTAGATCTGCCACAATATCATCTATGTTATCAGGAACAATATTGCACTGCTCCCCCTGCAAAAAAATGATTGTGAACACTGAAGAGAGGAAACTCATCCATGAGGGGTTAAACCAGTACATTGTGAGACACTACTGTGTCTGCAGTACCTTTTTCTCTTTGAATTCCTAGGCATACATAAAGAAAATCCCCAATTAAACAGATGCAATAATTGCCAGAGTTAGGAAAGCTAAGACCTCGAGACAGTTTAAATTTTTTCTGCTGTTATCTTTGCTGTGGATTGGTTAAGGAGTGTAGATTTGGAGGGAAGAGAGAGAAAGAATTGATTCTTTTTTTTTTTTTTTTTTTTTGCTTACAAAGTAGATTTTTGCTTGCTTGAGAATTTTACTTATATATTCTACCTTTCGTGCAATTCTCTCAATGACAACTCTGGCCACCAGCTTGATAGACCCTCCTTCTGGATCATAAAATGGGCTTTGAGGATGATCTAAACTTGTAAGAGGTCTGATCTTCTCCTGAGGCACTGTAGGTTTGTTAGGAGACTGCAAGCAAAAAGAATAACAATGTTATAAAAGTAATTAATAGTTAACAATACAGTTAATCTGCAGAAATTAAAACTTCTCTGAAATGCTAAATTCCAATGTAAAATTAACTTCGTATACTCACACGGACTGGTATGGGGATTTGTTTTGTTTAGTTTTGTTTTTGTGGGTTTTTTTTGTTTGTTTGGGGGGTTTTGTTGCTGTTGTTTTTGTTCTGCTTTGCTGTAAGAAATAGTTGAAGTTTCCTGTGCCAAACATAACAGTTTGTTAGGCACCTAAATTCGAGTTGATGTAGCTGCTGGTGGCACTGCTTTGGTCTGTCCAAAAGGGGATGGGCACCCAAAGGCCTGGTTGTGACCAAAGCCCTCTGTTTATTCCACATTGAATATAACAGGTGAACATAAATGAGAAATTCTTTACTGTGCTGTGACCAAGCCCTGGAAAACATTGCCCAGCATGGGAACAGAGCCTCCCTTACTGGAGATATTCAAGAGCTGTACAGAATTCTTTAATCTGCTCTAGGATCACCCTGCTTAAATAGGGGCACTGGACCAGATGACTTGCTGTGCTTCCTCCCACCCTTACCCATCCTGTCCTTCTGTGGTAATAATACCCCAGGTGAATGTCATGTTATCCCCTCAGTGCTAATGCTGAGGACCTCAGGCAAAACTGATACCTGGAGAGGCTCCCTGGAATAGAGGGTGGACAGTGTTAAAGGAATAAAGAAGGGATTTATTAAAAGACCTTCAAAGGATTCACCTTGGGCAGTACAAGAGCCTGGCCATGGCTCCACCCATGATGGACGCAAGGTGGACTCTGGGTGATGAATATTCACACTTTTATAAGTTTTGGTCCATTTTTGGGATTAGCTGTCCAATTGCATCTCTAGGTTCTGCAGTCCCATCCTCCCAGATTGTTCCCCTCAATTCACTGTTTGCACTTTTTATGCCTGAAGCTGCAGTGGTGTCCTTGGTTCTGGGGCTGGAAAAGGATTGTTCTGTCTGACTGAGCTGTTAGCAGAACTTGCTGAGACTTTATATGGAGTTCAGAGTTAGACACTAATGCAGTACAGAACCTGGAAACTATGAAAGCTAAAACTTAAGGCATCAAAACAACTGACAGTGAAGTGTAGTTAACATCTGTTGAAATTAATTTTATTTCATTTTAAGAAAAATCTTTAGCAGAGTAAAAGTACAAAGGCATGGATGGCATCACCACGGATCAAACTGCTTTCCTACTTCACTGCTCTGAGGTGACACATTTGAATTAATTACAGATCCTGGCTGTACCTCATAGGTGACGCCGCTGTCGGTGCCAGCATCCCAGGGGATCAAATCCTGTACGACTTTCTGGACCCAGCCGCAGTCCTTGGTGCAGAGATCCTCGGCAGAGAGCCCCACGTTCCAATCGGGACTGGGTCCCAGCATGGTCAGGAAGGACATCAGGTGCCGGTGGCGATCCACGGAAAACTCGGCAGAGGGAGCAGCTCTCCTGCAAATCCGGAGGAAGAATGTTAATGGCTGAACCAGAGGGAACTGAATCCAGAGAGCTTCAGCATCACCCACGGCGGTTTGTAGTAGGGGAAAGGGATACAGAAATACACAGCTGCAGCAGTGTGCTTATGCATTAGTGGGATGATAATAATAATAATAATAATAATAATAATAATAATAATAATAATAATAATAATAATAATAATAATAATAAATAAAGGCTGTTGAAACACTTGCAATAACTCCGGTTAAAATAGCAGAGAAACACCTTGATTGCCGGGTTCCTTTTTTTACCCCCGCCTCCAAATCTAACATGAGTTCTAACGCCAGAAGTTCTTGGGAGTGCTACCGTGCGTGCAGAAATAACTCATTAATGGAGTCTTGATGCTCGTGTGAGTGGGAGATGGGTGGTCACTGCCAGTCCCGGGGGCTCAGTGGGTCTGGGATCGCCTCTGCTCATCACACCTTGATCTGGAAAGGATGCGCTGAGCCGCCCGGGCTGGCAGCAGCTGCCGCGTTCCTGCGCGGCTGGCAGCAGAGCCAGCCCTACCTGGAGGCTTCTGTGCTCAGAGCAAGAGCTGCCACCCAATAAATCCCTGCTTTAGTCCTTTAACCCTATCACCTTTCTCCTGAGCAGCAACAAGTGCAGAATTATTTAAAATGTTGTTTTGGTAATCCTCTTCTAAATTCTGATGTCAACGAAAATTTTCTTCTTGGGTTAATAGAGTCAAGTCGAGGTTTTCTTGGTTTTATTTTTTTTTTTTTTTTCTTTTTTTTTTTTTTGTTTTTTTTTTCTTTTCAAGTTCACTGGTTCAGAGCATCTAAAGACCACATTTATTTTAAATGCGTTTTTACAGTCTTATTTGTGCTTTCTATTTTAGTTAGGTAACTAATAATAATGCCCATGCATGCATAATAGTGAATAGACACTGTTCTACTGTACTTATAAGGAGCTTATTCTTCCTAAAAATGCTTATAAAAGTGTGGTATTTATTTGTGGATTTTTTTTTTTTTTTCTGGCTCAAAACCACTCTCAGCACATTAAGAATAGTAGAACAGCTCAATGATTTTTCAGGAGTTATCACGAAGGTTCAAAAGTCAGATATCTATAAGTTAGAGTGTTTAGTTCCCCTTTAAGAGGCAAGTTAAGAAGCATTTGTTAATGCGTAAAATGTTCTGGCCACTTCTGTTCCAGAGTCTTTAGAAGTCGTTTCTTACTGTGCAAATTATCTTCCATTGAATTAAAGACTCTGAGTAGAAGAGTTGCTAAGTACTTGATGTCATTAATCGTGCCTTTCCCAGAAAGAAATGCAAATGACTTTTTTTATTAGAGATAGAAGTCTGATTTCAGTTTGTCTAATGCAAAGTCATAAAATAATGAATGACAGTATCAACTTCCCTCAGTGAATGTGGTATCCTGATATATTTGTCAAGCACAGAGCCGTGATTAGTCTTAAAAAGCCTATTAACTGAATTTGAGTAGCTAAAGGATTTACTGCATTATGAGGGTTTCTGTGAATTCCCTATAGGAATTCTATATTTCAAACAGGGTAAGCAATACACTGTAAAAATAACAGAGAAATGTGTGTTTGTGTAGCTGATCTTGAGATGGAAAATCTGTCTAACATGGAAATGGCAGAACATAATATTCATCATGATATTAATATAAATAAAAATATGTGTGTGTTTAAATTATATCTGTATTTGAATTATAACTATATCAGTGTCGAAACCCTGTTAAGGAACATTTCAGAGTGAGATTCACTCTGCCTCCAAGACTTTGGATGTGTTAAATATCATTAAGCTTGAGCCTGCCATAATTGTCTAATTCAGAGCACTTTGCCAAAAATCACCTATCTTCTGCTCCTTTGTTAGGGCAGATAGACAATGTTATGGCCATTTTACTATCTTTTATCCTGCCACAACTTAAAACAGAAATGTGAAAATTCATAGAAGACAAATGTTCTTTTTTCTTCTCTTCCTCCACTCCTGTGCAGACATTTTCCAAATGCATGCAAATTTGACAAGCACTTGTAAGGAGTATGGATACGAACTTGAACAACAGTTGTTTAATGTTGCCCAACATCCAAAATCCAGAGTCCTTCCTGAGTTGCTGTAATTAAGGGCAAATGGACTGATCTAAGGTACCACCCATAACTTCTAACCCATAACTACCCAGGTGTAGGGATAGGCACAGACTGGGCTTACACAGAAGAAAACTCTGGGGTTTTTTTTAGCTTTTTAATAATCTGACAAATTTCAGCTGTTTCCAGTATCCACATGAATGACTGATTTATGAGGCTGGCAGGAACCAAAATTCTTCCTGCATCCCTCAGCAACAGATCTTGCTCAAATGCCCTGAGCCTACACTGTAGATCTCCATGAAGGAAACAAGTATTAAAATGTATTCAGCACACCCTAAACCCAACCTTTTTTCATTTTTGCATTGTCAACGTTTTGGATAAATCAGGAATTTGGATCATATCTTTTCTCTTTAAAAATTTTAGGGAGTGTTCTTCTGCAATAGGTTGAGCATATTTGGTAAAGCCCACAGGAAAGCCTGAAGTGTAAATAACTTGTGAATTTTCTGCAAGAGACAAATGTGTCCCTTTACTTTCCCCTGCACAAACAAATGCCTAAAACCAGTGGCAAATGAGAGCTGCAGAGCAAATCCTGACCATTAGGAAAGTGCCAGGTGAGAGCTTTGAGCCCCCCCAGGGCAGGGGAGCCCTGCTTTCTTTGGCTGAAGCTGAGAGTACTTTTCCACCCTGAGCCTGAGCAGCCTGCTGGCAATTCCTGTCACCCAGCACAGAGTGAGGCAAGTGCCAGGCAGCATCCTGCATCCTAATGTTTTCTGTTTTCTTTATTTCTATCCAATTTTGGTTTTGTAAACAGGATTAGGATCTCCAGCTATAGGCCTGCCATATACTGAGCCATGTAAGAAAATGTTCTTTTATTTCCTCCCCATTTTTGTGTGTTTGTGTTTTGGAATGAGGCTTTATTGGTTTCTTCTTTCTGTCTGTTTTGGGTGTTTTTTTTTTGTTTTTTTTTTTTTCTCTTGTAAGACTGAAAGAGCACAAACATGATTTTGCTTCACAGGTTTTCTCCCTAAGTGACAACCTAGTTGCTATCACTGCTGGGGGTGGGGGTTAAGGAAGTCTGACAAACCAACAGAAAACTCAGCTTGCTGCAAGACACATTTTTATGTGTTGAATCAATATTGCTGTGTTCTGCTGGGGTCCATGAGGAAGGTAAGAGAGGGTGCATAAGGAAGGTGGTTGTGTAGAACTGCTGAATAAAAATAGCAAAAAATATATTTGGCAGAATAAAAGTTTGTGGTTACTTTTGGTTTGATATTTGATTAGTAAAGCAAAAAATGTGATTAGCAAGTAAAAGAAGAAGTTTTTGCAGCCTGAGTATATACTCTTTTTATTATCTGGGTAGTAAGACCCAAATACAAGGTTGAGATTTTACCCCCTTTTGAAATTAAATTCTGATTCAGGAATTATAGATTTTAGGCAGGGGGAAAAAATCTGATCTATACCATGGACTGAATATATGAGAGTAAGGTTGTTGGAAATAGCTTAAACCACTCCAGATTTTTCACAGAGCTGTGTTAAGGTATTATTACCCTAACCCCATTTGCAGAGTCTGGATCCTAGATTTTATTTGAGTGTACCAGGATCTGATCTCACTCGTGCCCAGGATGATGCAGCAGCCTTTTCAACCAGGAAGGAAAAAGTGGAAACAGGGAAACTACTCTAAGTCTGATCAGAGGCAGAGGGTTGAAAGCAATGGGGACCACATTGCCACTGCTTTCGTCTCGGTGGTCCTGACGATCGGAAAACACAAATTTTTTAAAAATTAAGAGTTTAGCTAATGGTCATGATTACATGACCATGAAAGCTGAGTATTTTCAGAAATGCTAAATGGACTTTCCATTCTATCTCTAGTAAGCAAAAGTAGCATCCTTCTTTTTTTAGAGACTTGCACTGCATCACATCTACAATTTCCAGGATGAACGTTGCTATTTACTCATCCTTAGAACCTTCTGCTGTTGATACAAATAACAACGTGAGCATGGAAACACACTTCACACCTTTGAACTTCCTACCAACAGCACCTACACAACATCTGCTTTATTGAATATGCTTTAAAGTCAGAACTTCCTGAAAAGTGAAGTAGTTTCAAAGAAAAGAAAGGAAGAGAATTAAGATCTCATTTTCAAAAATGGAAAATACTTTTAGAAGCCTGTAACTAACAGAACAAACTAGATGGCCTATTTGGGTGTTGTATTATTATGAAAACCATTGATGAAGTGATGGAGATTACCATTGCTACATGGACAACAAAGTTTTATGTACAGGGATCAACACCTGAACACAAACCCAGAATTACAGGTTGCACAGAAGGAGGGGGGAGAACCTTTAATTCTGATTACATGCAGGGCAGGTAGGCGCTTTAGCTAATGTGTAATTTTAACATGTCCCAAAAGGGCCAGGGGAAGGAAAGCTGCATGAGCACTGAATCAATGAAATTTGATTGACATCCATATAAAAAGTTGAAAAGCACATTAATGTTAGTTTCTCTGAGCCCCAAAACAGAGGAGGTGACAGAAAGAGTTTGGCTATTTTATTTCATAAGGAAAGAATGAAAAAAGAAAGAACACATTTAGCCTTTTTACTATGAAGACCCCTACACAACCTCTTACCTTGCTGTGTGTCAGCTTTTCAAATGAGAGTGTTGCTATAACCAGTTAAAAGGGGTGGATGTGCTATTACATATTGAACTAGAGAATTATATCATTACCACTGGCATTTAAACTACTCATCAGAGCAAACACTGCTCTAAAATAACATTAATCTGAGTGTTTTTAGAAAGCTTGACAAAAGGAAGGGATTTTGTGCACTCATGTTACAGGCATTTTCATGCTGTCCTCTAAGCATGCCTGGATTGCTACTGTAGATAATAATGATATATTTATTCATTAACACATCAGCTATTTGATTTAATGCCTTCTTTCATTGACAGGCATACCTTAATGGTGTGATTAACAAATGTCAGTAGGTTTCCTACACTGCAAAAAAAACCCTCAGGTACCTCAAGTTAGGACTGCAGTTTCTGAAAGTGCAGATTTTTTTGTGTGTTCTTTGCAGTTTGTCACAAACAAGGTGTGGTTATGATGCTGGCAATATTCACTCCTGCTTAGAAGAGCTTTGTGCCCCTTCTTGGATTATTTACTATGCATTTGCAATCAAACCATGCTTCAGGAGTCACTGGGCAGATTCAGGAAATTTCTCTTTGTTTCCCAGGAGCTTTGGGGCTACAGATTGTCTGCCTAGAGTAATTACAGCTGTATTTACAAAGGAAATCCCACGGGGTGTTGTAAGAGCACCGCTGCCTTGTATCTGTCTCCTTTTTCCCCTGGCTGGTCTGCAAACCCTGCTTGGCCTGAGGAGCAGCAGTGGCAGAGCAGCTCTTCAGCCTGGCATGAAAACCACCTGGGCCTGAGGTCTGAGCCCCTCCTGCCCCCTTAACAATATCAGATAAACAGCATAGATCTATTTATGGTCTGCTTAGCAATGTGTGTGTCTACTTATGATTCTGCTTAGCAGAATTTTTGTTTGGACTTGGTTGCTTTCATTATTTTTTATTTACTTTACAGCTTCACTGACCGTGAGTGCTTTTACATGTTAATAGAGCAAAAATGGAGTACAGAGTTATGCTTTCAAGAGTTTTTAAGTTTAAAATAATTATGAAAGGCTAACTAATTTATTTTAATTTTTAACCCATAACTAGCTACTCATGTCTCACACTGTGGATTTTTTTAGCTGATCACACAAAATCACTCAAATTTGTGAAGAAGAAGAAGGAGAAGAAGATGACTATGCTCTGAACTCTTTATCTAGTTACATATATATTACTATATCTTAAAACTCTACATTCTAAATCTTTTATCTTGTGACATAACCCACTTTTATTCAACTACACACTCATAGCTTCAGTACTATCACTCAGCTTTGGAAACCTTTTCCATGGCCTTAGGCCATGAAATCTTTGAGGATCATTCCCTGTCAGCACAGAAAGTCTGAAATTCTCTGTGCCCAGGGCTCCAACAGCAATAAATTCTGATGTGCTACCAACTTAACTGATTCTGAGTATCAGATCACAGCAAACATCTCCTTTTAACAAAAGATACCATGAGGCTATTGACTGGAATACCTAAAGAATGTGGATACTCCTTCAAAATCCTTCAAAGAATTTTAAAGTAATACCATCCTATTTCTCAAAACTATTTAATTTGCAAATGTCTTAAAAGGGGAATTGCATTTTGCATTTTCCCAGTCCCAGTGTAACCTCTGAAGATACCCAGCACCTTAATTAATGCAATTCCAGTTCATCCAGCATCCCTCTCCATCCAACATGCACATGCCTTTTGGTGTCAGGAGATGGGAACTAGAGTAAATGTTTAATTATCATTTCATTAGTAACAACATGCAAAGGGGAAACAATTAGCAATTCTGCAAATAGAGCTGTGCTCACTAGAAATGGAAATGGCAAATCATCCCAGCTACCCAGTGAGGATTTACACAGGAATGAGGAGGCAGGATTAGTGAGGACACATGTAATTGCATGGAAATGATGCTGATGTGATCACTCACTATATTATAAAGGGAAATTATTTTGGCTCAAGGAAAGACAGCAGATGGTTTACAGTCATAAAACTGTAACTACCAATGGGAGGAACTTATAGAGGAAAAAAAAAAAAGCAAGGAATGAGATGTTTGCAGAATGGGATGAGGAAGTTTGATTTAACTGGCCATTCATTTCCATGAACAATGAGTGTAAAGTTCTTGCAGGGATTGTTCTTAGTTAATTCTTTTCTACGTTTTAATACTCAACTTTTTTCCTTGCCTAGTGACATTTGAATTTTAAGTAGGAAGTAAACGGTGACAGAAAATGGAGCTGCCATATGTGCTTGCTCTGACAAAAAATATGATCAATACAATTTTTTTTTTCTTTTCCAACAAACACATATGTTCTTACCTAGAACTTTTTTTCCTTGAGATTGGATTATGAATTTCTTAACGTGGGTGTCAGACCATCTGTCAGACAATGAAGTTTCCCTAGGTCCCAGTAATATCCATTGCACTTAAGGCAATTCTTTTTCATAAGTGTGACATGGTTTTTGGATTTTTTTTAGTCAAAACTTAATAAATTTATATAACTCTAAATGGTACTCAGTTGACATAGGTTCAGGTAACGGGATACTTCACAATACCATGGGAATGGATGCCAAGAGAGGCAGAAATTTGCTCCCTTGAGCTGCTAAAACACAATTCAGCAGTGTTTTGTCCTGATGTCTGGCAAAAAATAAGAGACTGAGGGTTTTTTTTTTCTCATTTAAATGGAGCTCTGTAAAGACATTAGAGTAACCAAGTTGTGAGGGCAGTGTGTGTTGTTGGATTCACTCATTCCTGTTAAGCTCATGAAGTATCAATAAAATGGAAATTAATATGATTAAAGATTTTATCTTCCATTAATTATCCAGATATATGCATGCACTTTGAACCCAGTCTCATCCTGTCTCAAATAAAAATGCCTGTTATTCTATATGGGTTTTTAAAACATGAGTTATCACTGACATATACCTTCTGAGATTTTTGGGTTTGCTGTGATAAATATGTCTACTTTGTGGGAAAAAAATAGGATTTATATTTAAAGAAACCCTGAAACATTGAACAAAATTTATTTTTTCAAGGTGAAAGAAAAAAATTATCCATTTAGGTCCAATTCTTACATGAAAACTTCCATTCTGAAGTCAAAGACTTTTAACAAAAGTGCTTTAATTAGGTTTGCTGATGGATTGATCTGTTCATTTAATGAAAACTTCTTCTGCACCCATCTGTCAGGAGTTCAGGGACACAAATAAACCTTCCAAAGTCAGACAGGTGGGGATCACCTGAGGGTTTGGGGTCTGTAGGACAGGACACCAGCAGTGTGAAGGAATGAGATGCAGCAAGAAGGGAGGATGTAGCACTGGAGATTTCTGTCATAAAATACAATTTAGCAATTAGCCAAATGTAGAGTTGGAGCACTCGAACTATTTCACAGCTCCAGAGAAATTTATGTATTTTTCTTCATGTTATCAAAAGTCACAGCTCACTTTTCCCTTGTATTTTGATTTTTTTAATATTGGATTGTCCTTTCTGCATTACTGTTTCTGATTAGATTGGGGGTTAAGATTCTATTTTTGACCATATTAAACTTCACTGGATGAATCCCAGTTATCTATAAAATCATAAAAGGAGAAAATAGCTGAGCCAGACACATCCTTGTGTTGCCATAGAAACACGAGACTCTGTCTGGCCTGCTCATTCCTGGCGTTTTGTACACAAAGCCTCCAAACTTTGAAAATGTTTCCTGGTACCATACTGTCATTTTGGGGAAGGGAACTTAATTCCCAGCAGAATTGACAGATATTGGCTCTAACCCCATTTTAAGGTAGACAACAATGTGACAGTGGGAGATGACAAGAGAGATAAGGATTCCTGGGGCAAAAAGATCCTCCAGAGATTTGCAGAAATAAAAAGTAAAGACACAGGCTGTAGTGGCACCATTGAAACAAAATGTTGCCCTGCAAGAATAAAAACAGCTTCTTTATAGGATGTCATATCTGGGGGAAAGCAACATCTTTGCAGGCCAACATTATATTAAATTCCTGGGGTGCATATCTTGAAACAACTAAAGGTAATATGACTTTAAATGCTCCAGTTGTACATCCATGTTCATAACAGATTTCATTAGATAGATCAGATCTACCAGAGCATCATATTTTCACTTTTTTTGTCATATCTTTTAGCAGGAGTGGGTACCATAGAATGACTAGAAAGTTCTGGGAGTATGAATTGTTGCTTCCAGAGCTTATGTCAAACTAGATCTACTGAAAATCCAAAGCCAGAAATTTTATTTTTTTTAAAGTCTGTGCTCCTGTCCCCTTCTAAGGAGTTGACTATGAAACCTGAGTTTTAAAAAAACAAAGCATTTTCCTCATGACTGCATGACACCTGGTGAGGAAGCATTTTTGCCACACAGCTATGACAAAAGATTTCATCCAAAAATTGAGTACGTAAATCTGGACAAGATTTTTTCCTTTAGTTTAAGGTTTTTTCTTTGTCCTTTTATATAGAATGCATTTTCCCTCTGATAAAGGGCATCTTTATGCCTTTGCTGTATTTCCCGGGAATGATTTTACTTAAAGGGAATTAGTTTCTGAGGAAATCAGCTTGAATTTAACCATTGTTTTTAGTTTCAGGGCTTCAAGTTTTTGGTTTTTTTGGGTTTTTTGGTTTTTTTACTTGTAATTGATGTAAGGAAAACATCATTATTGTGATAAAGAATGAGGTTTTCACATTTACATCTGTTTATGTATTATATAAATTCAGGTCCTGATTATGGCAAGAGTAATTCTGCCAGCTGTGATTTAGGTTTCAAAGGCCAATTCACATGTGCTTCTTGCTTCCACTTCACCCTGCAGCTCCACCAAAATAGTTCACCTTTAATTATTTGAAATTGTTTTTTCATTCCTGAAAGCTTCAGTCCACAAATGTCTCCCACATCAGCCTGAGCTCTGAATTCTCTTTCAGCTCTCACTGCATTTCTTCGGATTTCACTGTGGCCTCTGCAGATTTGTGTTCATCCATTTATGGCATCTCAGATAAGGTCAGTTTCTGAAGGAATAATGAGCTACCAGATGTTACCAAGCAATCACAGGAACACTGAGATTTCTGTGCACTCATTAAACTTGGTCAGATTCGGAGGAGTTTTTCAATTCTTTGATTGTCAAGTCATTTTTCCAAAGGAAGGCAACACAAACCAATCAATAAACATCTATTAGGACATTCTAAACACAAGTAAAACATTGTATTTTCCTCCAGCTTGGCATGAAAATTTCAATCTGCATACTTAGCATGCAGGGATTTAAGTTTAGACAAGACATACCTCACACAAAATCTTTTTAAAATATTCCCAGAGTGCTTGTTGAAGAGGAAATATGGCCCAAACAGTACAACATTACAACTTTTATTCTTATAACAGCATAGCTGGAGTTGGAGAAAGCCACTTAGGGAATTTTAAAAATACTTTCAAGCATCTCAAAATTTAAATCAACTTATCTGTCAAGACAAAAGCCTACCATAACTCTTCAGAAAAAAAAAAAGATAAAAGGTATTTTCTTTTAGAATAACATTAATCCAATGAGGTGTCAAATATAACCACATTTCACACATTACAATGCTGAGCCACTGAGAATGAATTTGACAATTCATCAGCCTATTCCTCATTTCAATTCTTCATGCCTTAGCTGCCAGCAGTTTTATTTCCTTTCAGTTGTTCGTGATGGCTTGTTATCAATGAGATGGGCTTGTGCAAATGTCATTATTTCCTTGCTGGAAGTTTTGCTTCCCTGGATGCAGCTGCTGTTGATGGGAAGGATGTTACTGTGCCAAGAAATGCTCACATCACTGTCGTCAGAGACATTTTGCTGCTGCAAGCTATTAGCTGCGATTAACAACATAAATATTTTTGCCCCCAAGAATCCCTAAAAATTCATTAAAGTTCACTTCAGGCAATACTTGGATTGTACCTTAGCACTGTACTTATATTTTAGTTTAAATCTAATTAATTATTCCTCTTGAGCTGTTCATGCCGTCCACTTTACTCTGGGGAGTGATGCTGCTATTTTATAACAAAAGTTAACATTAATTTTTTTATTAAATAAAACTTAAAGTTAATTCAACCACAGGCACACCATAAGGTGTTCAATGGGTTAAATCTATGGAGGATATCAAAACTTGCAAGAAAATGAAGAAAATGAACAAGCTTTTCTATTTTGAAATAGAGAGGAAGTGGAAACCAGATTAGTGCAGTATTCACCTAGGAGAAAAGGTCTAACAAGTAGCATGAAAACCAAGCATTATAAGGAATATAAGAAGGAGCAATAAATAATAATCTTCCTTACTTTTATATCACCCTCTGATGACTATTAGTCACACAAGAAAAAATTATCCATGTGTGATTTATTTTTCAAATCATTAGGTGGAACAGTGTTTGTAATCAATTTGTATAACCAAATATTAATGACATCTAGTGCAGACATGATTAAAGGACTATGATATGAGCTTTTCTTATCCCTTTGGAGACAACAACAAATATAATTTAGACAATGCCCATTGCAGCTGGTTAATTGCAGTTCATCTGTATTTTGCCTTTCTGAATGCCATTTAAACACAAACACAAGTGTGCATGCTAAAATGTGGTGTTTTGTTGATTTTTTTTTAATCTCAGTTGGGTTGTCTGAGAACCTGATTAATTGAGCTACTGAATAATTTACTCATTTCTATTGTACATTTTTATAAATTACATTCTGATACCAACATCACCTATTTATGTGCAGCTATTTATTTATTGCATGGCAAGCCAGGAAACAATTTCATCACTCCTAATGGGACAGCACAAGGGTTACATCTACTGAAAACAAGCAGCCAACCTCAGAATGGTTTACCCACCTAGTGCAAAACTAAACTTTTGTGACTTCATAATATTTTAAAATAAATAAAGGCACAATTTCAAATATTTTAAGTGGATGGCTAGGAACTGGTTGGAATTTTCCAATTAATTTTAGCTTGCAAACTCTGAGGAATTTTGTGTGGTGCTTGTGAATAGTTCTATCAATCCTTAATAAGACATTCTAGGAGGACTAATTCCCAGAATTGACTAACAGACATTGCCAGGTCTCCAGTCTGCAGGGCTCTGGGTATTTCCTTATTTTTCATCTGAAGCCTCTCTGTTGTCAAGGCTGAAAGGTTCATTGATTTGAACCTTCCCCTCTCAATGGTGATTAAAAATTTCGTAGAGACCAGCACTGGGCCCTGCCACTGGGGTTCTGAGGGAGACACAGCAAACATCTGGCTCCAGAGGAGAACAGAGGGAGAATTTCTGTGGGGGTTTGGTGTGCCCACACTGAGGCTGTAAATGAGACAGGAGCTGGCCCAGAGCATCCCTGGGTGGGTCCGTGTCCCACTGACACAACTAAATGGACCCTCTCTGGAATGTGTGGATTTCCTGGACACTCAAACCAACACCACAGGCTCTGAGCAAACACCTTCTGGCCCTACAAAAAGTGTAGCATTCCCTGCAGAAAGTGAAAGCAGCTCTGTGGGAAGGTCATTTAAGGTACATCTCAGCACATATCAGTGCTATCTGACGTGCATTAAAAAATGTAACTGCCATAAACTGCTTAATTATTTGAACCTTGGCGTTTATAAGAAATAACTGCAGTGGATTGTCTCAAAATTAAAACATGAGACAAGGGACTAAGCAGCTTGGTTTTACCAAAATCTGAGGCAACAATTAAACAGGGAGATAAAAAAAAAATCTTTTTTCCTCCAGTAAAATCACCAATCAAGGCCACAAATCCACTCTGTACATCTGTTTCTTTTTCTTCCAACAGTGTCCACACTAATCTCTCCAGAACAAATCACTCCAAATACAGGCAGAACAACAAAGTACTGATTTTGATTTCAGCCTACAAATATTTTTTTAATATATGCCTTATTAAAAGAGAAATGCCTGCTTTAGTTGTGATTTACATGCACAAATTCTGCATATGCAGCTTAGAGAGAAATAGATGAATCACATAGATGGATTGGTAAATTAATTCCTCAAATTCTGCAGACAGACAGACAGACAGACAGATCAATTACCTAAATACTGAAAAATGAGATTAATTCTATCAGATTTTCTGAAAATCTTAAAAAGATTCCTAAAATCACATATTTATTTTATAGACCATCACAGGAGGAAATGTCTACTTGAAACTTTAATTCTAAAGAACTACTCTATTTATTTTGATTTTAATGCAAATGTTGTAATTTTCTCCTATTTTCAGTGGAGAAAAATGAAGCAAGTAATAGAAAATAAATTTCAACTAGATGTAAGTAAATTACAATTTAATTTAAAAGTGCACTTTCGGTTGAACAACAACATTGTGGGTTTTAAGTTGAATTCAGTAAATAACGGTCAAAACAAGGAGACAGATCTAAGAGTTTTCTTTTCAAATGTACCTAATTTATGTGTTCTGTTTTAAATAATGTAAAGGAGTTTAGAAGAAAAAAGAAGATGGAAATAGAACAAAACATTTCTGATCTCCAGCAACAGAAGGTGGGGTTGTTGGTTGTGTTTTTATGCATATGGTAATGTTACTAATAGCTATTTTAGTATGTTAACCCCTCAGGAATTGAATTAGGTGTTTGCAGCACAATAAATTGAGCTGTTTAACAAAGAAGAATAAGATGATGAGGAGGAGTTATTTTATTTCATTTCAGAAGACAGTAAGGAGTTCCAACTCTGACCTAGGACGTTCTCTATCTAACAAAATCTAACAACATCACATCATTCAGTGTTGTAAATGTGGAGGCTGTTCTAAGGAAGAAAAGTTTTATGAGAACAGGACCAGCAGCAAATTGCAGTGAAGTGAGAAAAAAACCCAGCAAAAGTTAAAAATTTATGCAAAATACAAGTAAAGTGAGAAGCTAACCAGTACAGAAAGCCCAAACATACACCTGTGGCTTGGATTTCAATTGCCAATGAAAACTTATTGATCAGAGCAAATCCACTGCATGATCAACACACAGGCCAAACGTTTTTTGTCAAATGGTGAGAGAAGAATTCTGGAAGACTGAAAGAGCTTTTATTCAAGAATAAAGGCAGGAAGACGTAGCTGAGTATGTCAGCATTTTTCCCCTTAGCTTGTATGATCTGTCAACTCAAATTTATTTTGGATCAGAACAGTTTTTCTTTTTCCCATCAACTTTCTATAGATTACTCTTTTATTTCTGGAACAGTTTAAGTCACAGTACCTATAACAATGTTAAAACCCCATACTTAGGAATATGCTGTCCCATTTCCTGATATCCTCCATACAAGCCAGGAAAAACAGCCCCAACATCTTTATGGTCAGACAAAAAAGATCACAGGCATGCAAAACTTGAAATGGAAAGAGGTGGATGGGATAATTTTGGGGGATGATAAGGTAACCACACTAACTTATAAACTTTATATACTTCCATTCATTGGAATTACAAAGGACTAGCCCTCCTTTTCTTTCAGGTAAAATAAATGGAAAAGAGCTTTATTTTCTTTCAAAATAAATGGAAAAGAGCTGATTAAATGGGTGAGGTAAAGAGTCAGGGCACAGCCCTGAGGCACTGGGAAGCCACAGGACCATGACTACCCACACAAACATCAGATAGAGGTGAAATGGAAACAGGAGGGACAGTAAGTTTTCTAAACTTCAGATAATTCAGAATGATAGTAAAGAAAAACGCTTTTCACTTCAAGGTGCCTTGGTTGTGACTAAGAATGGACTGAGGTAATAGAAAGGTTGAAAAGAAAAAGAGGTTTTACATCAAACAAAAAATTAAAGTGAGAAAGAAGTAAGAAAATTCTTGTGTACACGTCATAAAAGCTAACCTCTTTCTATGTCAGGTACTCTCACCATGCTGTTTAGCCAGATAAAATACCTTGAATTTCTGCATTGAAATATATTTTCTATAGGTTGACCTACTAAACTTTCAATTTACACACTGGAGAATAATTTCTGTTCTCTATGGGATCTGTGTTTGTATTTCTCAGTAATAGGCTGTACATGGAATTTCAGATTCCACAGTGTTGCACAGGGCTACGTGCTTCCCTGGTTTACAGGGAATACCAAAGAGTGATTAGACCCAAGAATTACAATTCAAATACTTCTCCTTTTGTGTCTCAATAGTGATGTCCAGACTTGAAATAAAAGGAATAGAGGAATAACAAGTACAGAAAAAAAAAAAAAAAGATGGTATATATTTTGGGAAAGGGAATTAGAGGCAAAATTTTTAAAAGTTTTAAAAGCTCCCTGTGAATTTGATGCCTATTAACTTTGAAAGTCTTGCCTTCTTTATCCCACATTTTTCTGTCATGGCTTGTTTATTTTACAGGTGCCAGATATGCAGATTTGGATACCAGTGGTACTATCCGGTTTTGATGTATTTTATCCTCCATACTGCCAAAGGCCAATAATTTGCAGCTGGGTGTGAAAGTAAAATTTGACTCTGCCTCAACCATGGCCGTGAGGAAGGGGAGCAATGAGCTGTACACTTGTTTATACAAGAAAGATAAGAAAAACTACTTTGATTTGACAGCATGCTGGAGACTGATACCAGTGTGCTCCAGGAAGAATGCACTCCCTGCGAGTGCTTTAAAGTCAGAATTTCAGACACATAATTTGGTGATTCAAATACGAGCAACAGCAAAATGTTTTATTACTTGGTCTGGCACTCATCCTTCTCATGCTACCAGTGATGCTCTTTCAATTAGGCAACCAAAAAACTGGTTGACAAATATCACCCAAATGAACCCATGGGAAATCTCAGGAGAATTTTCTGCATGCTGATGCCCTGAATTAAGAAACTGAATTAAGGATAATGAAGATGAGTGATAGGAAGAAAAATAAAAATGGAAAACAGTGACAAAGAGCAGACACATTGAGGAGAGGATCCACAAAAAAACAGGCAGTGAAGTTTGGCAGGATGTTGTTTCCACATTATATCACACTGGGAGATGACAGGGAATCATGAGGTAAACTATGAAATGAGAGCAGGCTGAATTTTCCAACTTTTGACACTGCACATCTCCATAAAACATTATTATTATGCATTTTAATATGCATTTATAATTGCTGCAAAGCAGATTCAGGAGGGTTTCTATGCTGTGTTTATCATGGCACCTTGTAGTGTCACTTTGGGACTACTGTCACACCCTATTTTCCATTATATATATAACCAAGGATTATGTGAAAAATAAAATATTCAGGACTTTTAGTTGATTCTTGATTACTAAAATGGTTGTGCTGTGTATAATAATAGAAAAATTTTTTATCCTGAGGAATCATTATCCAATACTTGCACAGCTCTAATCAAGATTCCAAGGACAGTCCACCTTAGAAAATGTGAAATTAACCACAGTTAAAGGATATTAAAAATTTTGTCTTCTTGTGAAGCTTAGATCATATTTTTAACTGGAATCAGAAAGCAGGACATCATGTCAAAACATGATAAAAAATATTGTTGAAAAAGCCAAAAATCACCCCCTGCAGAGCATTTGAAAGCAAAAATACCAAGATTTATTCTTTTTGATGTTCCTGAAAGGTGAGAACTGCCATAGAGAACAAGTAAGAATGGACTGGAAAAAACATGTGGAGGATGTTGCAAAAACATTCACAGGTATGTCTGCAAAAAAAAAAAAAAAGCCCTAGAAAGCACCTGAAGTTGTTCACACTCAGATTTTTGTGAAGTTTCTGGGGGCTGTATAAAATCAGGAATTATGATCGGGGCAACACACTTTAATTAGCATTAATTTTTGTGATGCAATATATTCAAGATGACACATTTGGAGCAGGAGATCCTCTCTCCATCTTTCTGTGAGCAAAATGCAAACCTGCTCTATGCCAAAGCCTCCCAGGCAGCCCCAGCAGCCAGCTCCAGGTGGTACTGTGCACTTTGGTAACAGAAACACCAGACACAGGAGCTGCTTCAGGACTGAAGCTGGAGTGAAAAAGCAAATGGCTTGTTTCAGATCAAGCACACATCAGGGCAGAACAATGGAAAAGTTTCCATTTTATAATCTTCATTTAGAGTGAATGGAAAGAAGACAGCTAGGAAAAAAGTGCTCTTCACAGGTGCTACATGGCAAACACTACCAAATCCAAATCCTGGGAACTTCCAGGATAAGACCATAAATAAGGAATATTATTGCTGTGACCTCTTGCATTACACAGGCCAAAAAATCCCAACCTGCACTGCCTGTGCAGAGCATACAACCCTGTCTCAGGGTTAAAATATATTCCAGTGGTGGAAAATCCAGCTTATGCTCAGGTAAGCTGCTCTTAGGCACAGTGGTAAAGTCTTCTCCCAAACCATTTTCTTGTGAATTTCCTTAGCTTCCATGTTAAGAAGGATTTCATACTTTGATATTTTGGTGATGGCCTTCTTTTTTCATTTGTTTGTTGGGTTGCTGTTTTTTCTAGATTAAAGAGGGATCAGTTATCAGAAATCTTTTCACTATTTAAGCTGAGTTCACCTCCTAACCTCTTTTTTTTGTTTGTTTTTTTCTTTTTTTGCAGAGGGGAAAGGGATAAAGTGAATAGCTTAAGTCCTAAGCTGCTTAAGAGTTTCTAAACCCCTTTAGGGTAGGGCATGTTTTCTGAAAACTGAACTCTTCTGCAGGTTTGTTGCTTTGGGTTTTTTTTAAACTAACCTTCAAGTTTTCACATACTTTCTGAATACAGGTGACAAAATCAGACACAGTGCTTCATTAACTGCTTCCAGGAAATAGGAAACAGGACTATTTTTCTGTACAGTCCTGCAGTAAACTAATTGCTCTGCTTCTCCAAGGATTTAATTTTCTGTCAGCTCAGTTCCCTTTTACTGTGTCCTCATCTTTAGTCACTTCTTGCAGGTCTCACTCATTTGGGCTTGGATAAAGAGTGTGAACTTTGGGCCAAGTGTAGATAATTTATCCAGGAATCATCAGCTGTTCACTGACAC
This sequence comes from Certhia americana, assembly GCA_018697195.1. Classification (NCBI taxonomy): domain Eukaryota; kingdom Metazoa; phylum Chordata; class Aves; order Passeriformes; family Certhiidae; genus Certhia; species Certhia americana. The sequence continues at coordinate 9,084,851 of CM031861.1, read as the reverse complement.
CACCCCTGAAGGGCCACCAAGAGCATCCTGAAAGACAAGATTTCTTCCCTTTTCTGCTGAGCGCTGGAGAGCCAAGAGCCTGGATCCTGGGAAGCAAATTCCTGCCTCACTTAGTAAAAAAAGCCGTGGTAATGTTATAGCACCACCAGGATCAGGAGGCTGCCATGGAGTGTTTTGGATTGGCTTTTTGAAGAATTAATCCTTTGAGAGTTTTTTGTCGGTGGATGAGGGTTTGCTGTAACAGTGCATTGCACAGAGAGTGAGACAGGATGCCAAAAAATGCTGCTACTACATACAGAACAGATTTATGAAAGCATTGAATAAACATCAGTATTTATGTGTGGGAGACACAAACTCCATGGGATAGTCCTGCTGCCACAGTTAGCCAACCAAAGCATGTGAAGAATTAAAAAGAGAAAAGAGAGAAGCAGATGTGGGGGAAAAAAACAAAACTAAAACAAAACAGGAAACCAAACAAACACACACCAACACACACAAAAAAAAAAATGTTGAAAAACTCATCAAGCTCGTCTATGAACAAATGTTTAGGTTATTTCTTTCCCAACACATAGGTCTTGAGACAGACAATTCCCTACTTACTTACACATTCAGAGGTTGCCAGGCTGGCCACTGTGCCTTGGCCTTGATGACTGTCAGAACCTCATCGCTCTGTGAAAAGAAACAAAGGGTATTTTTACAACGAGAGCAATATACTTTACAGTAGAAAAAAGTGCAAGGCACTAGATCAGACTCTGACTGCTTTAAAGCTTTAAACACCAGCAGCAGTTTGCAGACGATGGCGGTTTGGCATCATGAGCTGAGGGAAAGCTTCCACCAGGAATTCACCAGCTTGATACAAAACAAGGACAGAAAAATTGCTCTTAATATATGACAGATCTACAGATAAAAACTAGAGGCTGCTGCTCTGGGGAACCTAGCACACCCTGTGAGCATATATCATATGTTATTTATTATCACTATGTATGGAAGGAAGTATGGAAGAATGTAAAGGCTCCATGGTGGATGCACTGCACTGGTAGCACATTCCCTTTGTTTTCTACTTATGCACGTGAAAATCACAGGGTGAAATGTAGCAGCCATCTGTGGAAACCCACAAAGCACTGTACAAAGATTATTTCCTAAAGTCTATTGTAATCCTTGCATCAGCACTTTTAAACTTTATATTGCTACAATAAACTCAGGACAAAAGCAGGAGACCATTAACAAGGCTCAGATGCCCAAAAGACATCTATCACACTTCTTTAGAAGCGTTTTCCCCATCTCCCTTAGGAATGCACACCAGTAATTCACCTGGAGGGACACAAAGTTCACAATTCACTCCCATGATTTCTACTGTCTTTTAAAAATATTTCCCAATTAGACCAAGAAACCCACTTCATATATTACCAGTAATTGGCACTTCCAGCAGAGCTGACCTTTCAGCTTAGTGATAACAGTGCCATTTCTTGCTTGAGAGCAACAGCTCTGACACTCCAGACTAGCCCTAGTCCATACACAGCCCAGTTCAAAGAAAACCAGGTTTCACTGATTGTTTCTACCACTCTCAGTATTTTCTGAGTCCCCCCCTTTTTAGCAAAGCAAGGGCATTAGGAGCTGATGGACTCTCTCTGTGACACAGGAGGCTTTCAGCCTCAAGAATATAATTGTGACATGACCTTAGCCTGAGTAGATGGAAAACCCACTTTTTGGAAGTCACTTTTATTGGAAAATCTGTATTGGAAAATCTATTATTTGGAAAGCTGTATGTATACACAGATGCCTGGGAAATTCCTATACTACATGAAGTGTCCTGAGCTAAGACGGCTGAAAATCCAACTCTACAAAGGCAAGAGTATGGAGATATTTTGCCAAGTTCCCACACTACTGACACAGGTAGAAAAAAGAGAATTTTGTGATGGCAGGGAGCAATCAATCAGCATGCCAGCAGGGAGATCCTCTAAGGCAGGCACACCCTGGGTGAGCCCAATCTGTCTCCCAGCCTGCCTGGTCCATGAAGGGGAGATTCATCACATCTAGGTTCATCTAGGGCAGCCTTCTTCTCACTTCCATGCTTTCAGAGACAGTTTTGCACTCAAAGTGGTTTAAAAAGTAACTGATTAAATGAATGAAGTTAAAGGACATTGCCTGTCTCTGACCACAAAACTTTCCTTAATTTTTAATTTTCTTTGTTTCAATATCCTAAAACTTGCCAGCCAGGCATATCTTCATTTACTTGCCTTGAGAAGAAATTTGCATTTAAAATTATTAACTGTGAATTTTACATATCAACGAGAGTCTGTCATGAGCATAGATGGTTATGTTTATTAAAGTAATACACTGCTTATCTAATAGTAGGCAGTAATTATGTCACTAGTATCAGAATCAGTCATGTCTGAAAGCATTTCAACATGTGCTATTCGAATTAAAAATGCACACCAAGAGTAGATGAGCAGTGACTTAGAGCTCAGTAGTTAAGTGCAGAGGGGAAGAAATAAGGAACAGTGTAGTGTAGTGAACATTCAGACATCCCTGAAATTTTAAGGGAGGTGGAAATTCAGATGTAAGCACTGAATACAGGGACATCTCCTGCATCAATTTAAAAAAAAAAAAAAAATAATTTGCAGAATCCAGTGTTTTGTTGAGCCTGGAGTGAAAATACACATTTTTCATACCTAGAGCTCCTTGCCAATTACATAGGATTAAGATTGCTAAGAATTACTAAACAGCAATGGCATTCACATTTTTGTATTAGCTTTTGCATGTTGTTACTGATCATAAATATTTAGATACAGTATACATTACAACTCCTTTTTAGCTGTTTGTTAATATAACAAAATCTCACAGTTTAAGTATGGATTGTACTGCTTTTAGAACTAGTAGTGCAATAGATAAAATATCTATGTATCACTTATAGAAATGGTAACATGATGTATAGACCTTAACAAAACATAAAATGTGAAAAAGCTCTTGTGTAACTAAAAGAGCTGTGTAAGATCATCCATTAATTGACCCATCTGAGTGATAACAGTGACACAAAACAGGGTACCAAAGAGGATGGGAGGAGAACTCATCATTTTCTCTTATCAACAGGAGTGTGAAACAGCAGGAATTAAATCACAGGTAGAAACAAAATTTATTGATGTCCTACAGATAAGCAAAGATGGGAAAAATCAAACACAAAGAACCAAACCCAAAAGAATCAAACACAAAGAACACAAACATCAAAACTTCCAGGAATGTTTTAATAATGTATAAGCTAATGAATATGCATATAATCCCAGCAATGTACCTGCATGTAGAGACCTTGATTTTTAGTGTGGGCTGTGCTCCTTGGCTGTTTGTCAAAGGCACCCCAGTCCTGGTATTGATCATTTATTTATCTCATTATTAATTTTTTTTTTTTTTTTAATTCTGAAGCATAAACTTTTTTTTTATTAAGATACAATTTAAGTCATTACTGTTGCAGACTGATACTCTGGAACTATGCAGGTGTCTCTGTCATGCACACTCCCAATGTCTCTAGTGAGGTCTGGCTGCCAGGCTTGGGGATGCCAGCCCCACTTGCCCCATGAGTGGCCACTGTCCTGCATCTCCCCGACCTCCTGTAGGGATCCCCAGGCTGGGGAGCTCCTCCAGAAAGCAGTGACCTTCCTCTGCCTCCAGACCCTCCAGTTGACCTCCACATTTTTGAGGATAAACTTGGTAAATTTAAGCAACCCAAGGAAACTGATGTTATCCAGGAATTCACAGCCTGGATAACATCAGAACCTGTGAACAACCCACGGAGGGAGAGCAACCTATGGAAAAGAAACTGTGCTGGGATTTGCTGGCCAGTCTCTTCAGCCATAATTATTGGCAGATGGTAGAAGCTGAGAGGACATGAAATGCCTGAAGAGAAACCCACAAATTAGTAATAAATAACCAGCTGATGTAGTCCAACTGCCTTGAAAAACCCAACTGCACAGACTTTACTGTAGAGGTATAAACTCCACATTTTCCTAATATAATAAAAATATAATTTTATTCACCTTATTTTAGTGCTTGCTGTCCTAAATTTCTACCCATTTTACTCTTCTCTTCATATCCCCAGAGCTTTATTTTCATTAAAGTAATTAAAGAAAACAATGTCTTAAATTTCCACCAAAATATGGAAAAGAGAACTGGGATGTTTCGCTGTGGTGTGTTGCAAGTTGTCATCAATTTTGTATTTTTCTTGGAAGAAATGATTCAAAGTAATGAAACTCTAACATTTTGGCAAAGAAAATGAAATGGTTTGCAAAATGATGGAGTGTTAAAATGTTACACTGTCAGAAGTTAAAGGGAAGGGCAGCAATGCTCCTGCTTGGAGCTGATGAAAATCCCCCAAGTGTGGTTAGACATAATCACTGACAAAACTTGGTCTTCTTCCTGAAGCTGCTTCTGCAATTTCAGTTATGCATATAATTATAGGATTCCAGCTTCCATTTGAAGTAGAATGGCTCCTTCTCTACATGCTTAAAACTTGCTCAAAAAAACGTGCTCAGTGGAGCCAAAGTGGTTTCCAGATTGACTTCAATTTAATTTGGATTGTGGCCTAAATTAAAACATGCAAAAAATTGCAAACAACTCTCCTTTTCTCCACACCCGCTTTCTAAACTGGTGTTCAAGCTGGAGCTGAGTGTTTGACTCAATTGCTGTCCCCTACAAAAGTACTGTTCTCCTAAAAATCCTAATGGCATGATTTTAAAAGGTTGATAACGTCATTCTGATACTGACAGCCTTACTGTTACCCTGAAGTTGGTAAAAATTAATCCTTTGCTTTACATCCATTTGTTCCTGCAATGTATAAATGAATGCTCATGCAGAATAAAGTAATTAAATGACAACACACAGAACCCTGTGGTATAAAACCACTGCTAAGTTAAAACCTTTCACCGTGCACCTACAAAAGATTAAAAGCATTTCCTCACTTCAAGAACAGAAAGTGGGACATAGCTCAAAAAGGCAGCATTAAAGATAGAACTTGATTTGAAGTCTTTCTCAGCCAAGGGGACTTAAAACAACATGTTTGAGGGTAAAATCCATTAAAAAAGTAATGAAAGCTTTCAGCAAAAGTTTTAAGTATGATCTGAACACCCTTGAAATGAAAGAGAGAGAAGTAGGATCTAGAAAGCCCTGGAAGTTATTCCATGTGCTTCGGCTACTTTTTGGTAGCCACCATGATTAGCATCGATTCCGTACCATCTCCAAGGTATTTTTGAAAGTTTTATTACTATTTTTATTTTAGGTGTGCCAAATAATGTTAGAAACTATCACTGTGCAGATCACTCAGCACTTTGAAGCAATGATACGATTCGGTTCAGCTAAACAAATTAATGTGTTATCTGACATCAAAATCAGAGTCAGAGCAAATGAACTCTGGGAATGAAAAACACCTGGTTTGGGCCAAAGCTCAATTTCACTCATCTCATACTGCTGCTGCTTGGCATTCACTCCATTGTTTTAGAACAGAGAACATTTAATTCCTTCCACAACACTCCTCACACTATCTGAATGCCTTTCAATCCACAGCGGATTCATTTTCACAAGACACTCAAAAAGTAGAAAAAGCAACATTATCTTCAGTTCCCAGATGACAAATTGAATGTCTTCTGGAAACAAACCTACATATCTGGGTTCAAAGATAGCATCTTCCCCTGCAGGATCCTCCTTCCCCTCAAAAATAATTTGTTATTAAAGAAGAAAGAGATAAAGTGAGCATGAAAAAGTGTATTCCACAGTTCTGTGGGGAACAAAATGCTATAAAAATTAGAATGATGTATTGCTTTGGAAGGATTGTTGGGTGCTCTTAAAATCTTATCAGTCTTCTATGATTGGTATAAATTGTCCTTAGTCAACCTCCATTGTGTGCAGACACACAGAAATCACAGAGAAGAACGAAAACCAAATCTTGCCTTTAAAGTATTACCTAATGCAAAATACCTGGTTAAGTAATGCTCAACCAATTACAGATTTCCATGGCATATTACCCAAAGTAATGCATGTCTTCTCCTATTGATAAAATCTGAAGAAAACTTTCCTACCTCAGTTTTGTAGATGTATTTGAATGAAAAGGGACACTGATGCAGGGTCATTTCTGAAATTTGTAAAAACTTCAAAAGAAAAAGAAAGTAGGTGTCTTTTGTGTGATAGCAAAATATTTCTGTGATAAAAGCAGTGCTGGATGCAGTTCAACATGCAAAGATGTTTTTAGAAGAGTATGTACAACTACTGGTTTTTTCCACTTCTTAAGAAAGAGTATTTTTGAAAAGTTTAAGCTTTTAGTCACAAATTGTTTCATTTGAGAGGGAAAAACACCCAGAATTAAAGACAAAGACTTATTTTTATCATTTGATAACAACTAAATTCTGTTTGAATCTATGACTGACTTAGATTCAGACAGATGATACTTAAAGCCACTAGCACAGGTCTGGAATTATAATAAGAAACAGCAAAAATGCATTTCAGCCAGTGGAATTACATCAGGATTGTGTTTGCCCATTTTACTTCGACTTTTCTATGTTTATGGTTACAATTTTGTGGTAGCTGAGAAAACCACATATATTTTAAGACACATAAACATAAACATACCTGAATGGAAATAATTTTTTGATCTTAGTATCTACAAATTCAACATTTCCCTGTACAAACAGCCATTTCTTTAATTAAAAAGTCTTGTTTATTTTCTTTGAAAAATAGGTAATGTCATTTCAGGGAACACAAAATCTGAGTTCTTTAGTTCACCAATTATGAAAGTCTGGGGGAATTTCCAGGCTTTTCCTAACAACCAGGCAATTACTAAAAACACAATTTTGGGTTTGAGATAGATAAAGAAATACTACTGGAGTGAAACTGAATAAAACCAGAAGGACAGCTGAGCATTTAAATCCATTTCTGACTGGTCACTGCCTGAAAACATCCCTGCTTCAGGAGAGCAAATTACCCAGCATCTCAGGCAGACCCAGCTTCACTGCTGTGCTGTACAGGATGGCTTTTCTGAACTGGATACTTAACAATTTTGTATTCACTTTTACAAAGAAAAACCTCTCTGTCAGATAATCAGGCTGAGGACTTTCCCCAAATATGAGTATTATCCATATTTCCCAGAAAATATGGAAATATGTGTTAAAGCTGCACCATTTCAGGAAGGTGATTGCATAGATGTTAGCTGACATTGCATGTTTTAAAAAAAGCTTTCTGAAGGTACTATAGGAATTATAATTCCTTTTCCTATAATTATAATTCCTTTTTTCCTATAATTCCTTAAAATGGACTTTTTAAAAAAATTACTGGGATAGGAAGCAAAAAGAAGCGTGTTCATTGTGAATCTAAGTTTATATCCCAAAAGCACTGACTCACTTTGCATGAACAACCTTCTGTGTTACCTGTCCCCAGGGTTTCCTTTCACTGAGGTGGAGGTTTCAGAAGGTGAATGTGGGCTGAAATTGATAACAGAGCTGTTGCTAATGGCAACATTGAAAATCAGATGCACTGGTTTATTTCCGTGGAGGTGCAGTTACATAATCTGGGGTGTTCCCAATAAAGCAATAATTCATGTTTTGCACAGTATAACACTTAGCAGTGTGTGTTAATGAGCCCTAGGTATGCTCTGGGGAGCTGAGCTCTCATTTTCTCTGCCTGAGCAGATTCCTTAGAAAAGAGTCTCCCTCAGGAATCCAGTCCTTGTTTGCATGTTGATTTTCTACAGCACATTTTGCTTCATTCTATATTGAATGCTTTGCTGTCCCTAGGACTACAGAAACATTTTGAGATCCTAAATTACTTTGCCAAACCCAAGGGAAAAAGCTTTTTATTACAGTTCACAATGGCTACTTCTTAAAGCAGGGGATCAAACCTGATTTTGAAGCTGACCTTAAGTGGTGCAACTCCCACCCTCTGCTTAATAGGTTTATCCAACACACACCCCTTTTGACCTCCTCCTGTCTTAACTTTCCCGATTCCATTGATCCTAACCTAGCCTTTAAACCTAAGTGCTATAAAACTGCTGCTACTTTAAACTCTCAAAAGATTGGACACCAGAAAAGAAATGGGGGGAAAAAAGCCTTTGACACCAATTCAACACATTTTGTGTGCAATAAAGCAGCTGTATGCAACTGAGTGGCAAGACAAAACATGCATTCAATGGAGATAATGATAAAAGTGGTTTAAATCACTAGATTCACTCATCAGATTCATATTCACGTAACTACAGTGGGATTTTTTTGCTCAGGCTCCTTGAAATAGTTTCAAAACAGTCAGGGATGAAAGCATAGAGACAGGCTCTTGGGCATGCTCGGAATAAGTGAAATTCAACTGCTTAAATATCAGCAGGAAACCTCAGGAGAAGGTTGGGTCTGCTCTGAGAAGCAGGCCAGGGAATGGGGGCATAGAACAATTCTGTCATCTGCTAAATGCTGGCAGTGAGACTCCAGGTGTCACAATTATTCTTTCTGATGCTTTGTTCACACATTAGCCAAATGCAGGAACTTGATCAGAGGAGAAATAATTATTTGGTTTATAGCAAGGGGTTTTAAATAAGACCAGCAAATTAGCTCAGGAGGTGAGCTTTCCTGACCTTTGATAGCGCTTTGACAAATCAATGTAGGGATTTTATTCCATTCAGGATGCACAATAAAATTTTCTAAACGTGTTTTAGGTGCTGTACAGAGGCAATCACAGCAGCTTAATTTCCCTTCAGTAAAGATACCATGTCTAAGCCACCCTTTACTGTTTCTTCAAAAAAAAAAAAAAAAAAAAAACAAACCCAAACCAAAACTCACCAAAAAACCCCAACATAAATATAGCTTTGTAGCAAATTAAGGAATTGAGGATCCTACCATGAATTATATTTCATGTAGTCTGGAAATCAATATTTTAGGGAAATCAGCTTTCCATCCCTTCCCAGCCCCCAAGATGTTCAGCAGTGCTGTGACAGGGTGCTGCCATGTGAGCCCTTCCTCTGGCACAGTGCAGCCTCACGGTTTATGCTTTGACATTAACCTGCTTCAGAGTTTAATGACCAAAACACCTGGCTCTGGGATTTGGGATAAAGTCATCTCTATCTCTGCCAGGACTTAGGAGAGCAGGGTTTTAAGAGGAATGTCAGGGATTTCTCCAACAAGGGGAGATGTTGCCATTATTCCCATCAGGGGCTGCCTTTACCACCTCCTTTCCTTGCAGTTCCTTTCCCCTTGAAAAGCAGCTCTGTCTGCACTGTGTGACTCCAAGGACTACCTCTGCACTCCTCCACAGAGATCAGCTCCACTCTGACAGCTCTGATTCTGTTGCTGGACTTCAACTCTGCCTCAGCTTTTCTTCTGCACCCCTGTGAGTGCAGACAGAGAGACACAGAAGGAGTCTGACTATACTGCCCATCCTGCAGACAAGACTGGCTTTTAGGGCAGTGGGGAGATTTTGTTTGTCTCTGACAGGGAACTCACCTGTCCTTTTTCTCAGTGAGGACTTGCAAAGGAATCTTTCCTGGACCCTGTGGCTCAGTGGGAGCATCTCCCTGACAGTTCTGTCTGACCCCGTCCTGGGTGCAGCAAATACTCAGGTGGACCTTGTCAAACCACTGGAGCAATTTATCATTGAACCTTGTTAATACTGTTGCTTCTCTCTTGTAAGAAATGTATCTCCCCATCCACAACAACAGGGGCAAATCCAGAAACTGAGACTGGCTCTGAAAATTTCCTTGCTACTTAGAAATTTCAGTGGCCTGAGCGTGGGTAATGCTGACATCCATCTGTGGGGGTTCACTCTTGCTTTCCAGTTAAACAGCAGGGGAATGATGTTTTGCTGTGGGTTTGTTTGGGGTTTGGGTGTTTATTGATTTGTTTGCTTGTTTTTGTAAGCTATTTAGCACTAACTGTTCCCCAGGGCAGTGTGGGAAGTGAGATGAAGGTTATGTCTCTACCTGGTGCCCACAACACTTGTTGCTTAAAGAGCTCCAACTATCTTTACATCAGTTAATATGACTACACTTCACATGTGCCACTGAGTAGAATTAATATTTAAAGAGGAATTACATAGTACTGCATTAAATACTGTAGGAGGTGCTACTAGAGTGACATCTGCACTTGATATCACTAACATACTAGGGAAGAGCTATTAGTTCCACTGGAGAAAGTACTGTTTGGGTATCTATTTGCTTATTTAGAAATGCAAAAACAGAAGAGAAAACTAAGAGATAAACCCTGGAACCCTGGAATGCTGCATGCCATACTGTAGTAACCAGATATAAATAGATGATGTGCAATAAGCCAGACATGAAGAAAGGTGTTTGTCTAAAGGAACATCTCTAAAGTGTTCTGGAAAAGCCCATGGACATCAAATGGCTGAGTGCAGCACTCATGTAATTATTTTATTATCAGAATAATTGTAAGTTAAAGACCACAAACAGAGGCTTGCACTCTAAAAGCAGGTATTTGCCATATTGCACTATACTCACAATATTAACTCTAAAAGCAAGAAATTAGTGAGAAACAATCAGTGCAGTGAGGTCAGGACAAACACAACTATTTCAATTCTATCTGTGAGATACCACCACTGGTAGGGGCATGCCTTAAGGCTGTTACCCCAGTGTACTTCTAAAAATGCTTATTGTGAGGTGCATCCTTTGTTATTTCAAATGGTTGTTTTGAAATCATGTGTACACTGACCTGTTTATATGCTTATCTCTAAAGCCGATGTTCTGAAATTAGGTTTAAATTTCAGAGCTTAGCTGTTAGCCACGTTATCACGATGCATTCTATGCACAATGCATTCTTATGCCACGAAGCTGGCATTTTAAATATTCCATGGCATGTTCAGTCCCAAAAAACTCATAGTAATTGCATGTTTAATAAACCTTGGTAGTTCTCATTCCCATAGTAAAGTACATATTTCTGTTGTGATCATCTCATTTGTATTCCTTTAGGTCTCTAACAGACTCTTTTCTTGTAACTCTGTGATCAGGATTGTCCAGTGTTAGAATTGTGCTCAGTTCTCTTAAATCAGGAGTACTACGTAAAGACATTTATTTTCCTTCATCTTTTACTTTCTCTCCCTCAAATCCTCTCTCATACCAGGCTCCTGCTGAGGGGTTTCCAGAAGAACACTGAACACCACCATCATTCACCATTTTATTTGTACAAAAAAGCACCAGGCCAGACTGGTCCCCACTGAAGTCCTAGCTCCAGGCATTACGCCTCTATATTAAAACCCTTTGGTACCCCTTAAAATAAAATTAGGTACTTTTTATTAATCTCTAAAGAGATTAGAACAGCCACGTTATTGAAAGGCAAACTTCCAAAGGGGTTAATGACTGGAGCAGCAAAGTCTGGTAAATGCCACTTCTTATTATCGAGTCAGTGCTTGGACCCTATCCACTGGACTGTCTTTAAGAAAATGTCACCCTGTGGCTAATCAGAATGCATATTTTCAGAATTCATGTTTCTAATGCAAAAGCACCCAAAATTCACAGGGTTGCCCCTTCCTGTCTTCTCCTGACACTGCAGTTCCACACTGAAATAAGCTGATGGAAATGTTCACTCACAACAGATTTGCTGAGCTGTTGCACCACAGGAAATGGTGGGAGTCTATTAAATATGCAATTAGTGCCTCATTCTCTCAAGTCACACAAGCCAATTAATAGCACTTTGTATTTTCATGGCACCTTGCCTCAAAACATATTAAAATGCTTTTAAATGACAGAGTTCTGGAGTTCTCCTGTTTGCACCATCCCATCGTGCACACAAACTACAGAAAAGCTGGCAGAACAAATACACCACTTACAGTTCAGAAAGTATTTTTTCCAAGCCTCCTGACAGAAGTTTGTCTGTCTGACTGCCAAGACTCCAGCACTGACCTCAGCACCATGATGCCACTACAGGCCTTGCCAGAATAAGCCTGATAATGTCCCTGCTCTGATGTAAAAACTCTGAAGAAGTGACAGCAGGTAGTCCACAGGTAAAAGTGGGGACACCAAACTTTCCCTCCTGCTCTGAAAGAATTGTTGCTCCACTTTCTGAAAACCAAAGCAGCTACATGCAAACACGGCACCATCCACAATCAATTTGAATTTGTGGCTAAAACTTCGATTAACCCAGCAAGCACCAGCAAGTTGTCTGAGAAACACATTGACTATGTTAATTTTGTGTAAACTAATGAACAAATAAGGATAATTTATGGCTCAAACCACACTTTCCACATAGCCAAAATCCATGTAAAAGCAACCTAAAGCACACTGGAAACCACACCCTGAGCAGTCACAGCTTTGAAGAGAAAATGGATCTCCTTTGATATGCACCTGGCTAGAACTGGCTTATAAACGAGGACACTTGTCTAAGGAAGGGACATGAAAATTTTAAACAATTCCTTTCCCCCAATATCATCCAAAAACCTGGACACCTGCTATCTCTCATCCTGTTCTTGATTCATTGTATTATAATCTATGCTTGAAAAAAACCAAAACCCAGCCTTCAAAAAAATTCTTTCAAACTATTAATTCACCCTCATCCATCTCTACCCCAGACAGAAAACAAGTGACCTTTTGCCACTCCATTCAGTCTTGACAGTCATAACGCCAAAATGAAGTTTTCTGCACGCCAATAGACTTCCTACAATGCTATTTGCTGTTATAAAATCCAAACAGAGGACATAACATTTCACATCAACTCTGCAAATGAAATAGAAGAGAAGATAGAATATGATCGTGGAAGAAATCCTACAGTCAGAAAAAATAAAAAATCCAGTCTCCAGTAAGATGTGCTTTGATGGTCAGGAAAATTTACAAAATATCTTCAATGTCTGGGAACTTAGATCCAGTACTCTCTGCTGATGAGCATTTCCTGCTGTCTCATGTGGACTTTCTCCCCGCCATCCAGCTGATTAATTAATTAAACACAGTCAATGTTCAAACTTTGCAATTACCTGAAATTTTAAGCATTGTCTCTTCCTGTAGACTTTCCTCCCATCAGACAAACATTTGTGAAAACTCTGGGAACAAAACCCAAGGTTTAATTCTCTGAACCACCCAGCTTCAATTTCTCCAAAATGTTCTGCTCATTTTAGAAATGAAAGCAAATTTCCCTCTGACTCAAAGATCTGAAAAGATCCCAATTGCTCACAGGCTTACACCTTATCAATTATTCATTTTCTGACTCAGAATTGCCCTATACAACTGACAAGAACATTTGAAAGGCCAGATATTGTTCATGAATAATGTTAATTTAGTTTTGAAATAACAGGATTATGCAAAAGTTATGACTCTTTTTGAAGAAGATACTACTTGATATAAGCACAACAGGTGAATCTGAATATAACACTTGATATGACCAGACTTCTGATGTATTTAGGATTTTTTTACTTTCCACCTGCTTTACATGTAGTTCTTTGTACATTTTCCAGGGGCAGGGATGTCTAAACTGCTCTGAATGCCTCTCTCTTCCTGACCAGTCCCAATAGTATCAATCCTTCTCGAAGACTTAATCACTGCTTAACTGGCTCCACAAGAACTTACAGAAAGCTTTGAACATTTACAGTTTCTTTTTCTACTTTCAGGTCCACATTTCTCCTGCTTTGTTCTGCACAACTCTCCTACAATAAATCACCCAGAATTATTGGTCCCATGTGGGTGCATGCCTTTCATTTTTGTGAACTAAAATCCAACCATCTTATTGACTGCAGCTGTTTTTAAATACACTTTGGTGTCAGCAGTGATTTACTTTTTAATTATATTATTTTATTTTAGAGGAGTGGTCCTATTGTTTTCTTAATAGGTGCTTTAAAGGCAGTGTTCAAGTAAATGAAGCTTCAGCATCTGAGCAGGGAAAACAAGCTAATTCACAATTACTTAATGAAAGAATTTTCTACAATAACATTCTTGATGAAAATATCACCACACTTCCCAAATGTTTTACATTTCAGTGTGATGATAAAGGGTATAATTTCCTTGAAGTCCTAGTGAGCATTCTTGGGAGATTCTTGCAAAAAAGACCAGCAGGGATGGTACAAAGATAAGATTATTTCTGTCTCTTCAAAAGCCTGAGAGACTGCTTTACTGGTTTTCTAATTCAGCTGCAAAGACAAGTCCTGAATCAAATGCTCACCTAAATTAAAGACTGAGGATTGGATCTTAGGAGAAGGCCTTTTTTGGTCTCCGATATATGTATGCAATTTGTCTGCAGGAGCATATTTATGCTGCATCTGGGGAAATATTGAGCATACAGGTAAACTGGTATTTCTCCAGAGAAATTGTAAGATTTTTAGAGATTATAATCAGTAAAAACAAAAACATCACAATCCATTGCAAAAATGAACTCTAGGTAATGGAAGTGGGAAGCAAGGACACATTGGTGAATGTGGAAGATACAGGTTTATCCATGTTCTGTTGACTTGATTTTATGAAATACTTCATGAAAAACTATCCTGGGAATGCACTGTATATTGTTTCTTTCACACATACATGAAGCATCATATATTAAAAATATTCATGTAATTCTATTAAACATTTGATGCACTTTCATGATATGGAAACTTTATGAGCACAAATGATAAAATTGTCCACCAGTTCCAGATGAGGTAGTTGCTTTCAGTTTCTATGCTACTGGCCACTTCTAGTCTGGCTGAATGGAGAACAAGGTATTGTACATTTCTGTAACTCTTTCTTTTTTAATTGAATATGCAGAATTGAAAAGTAGCCCAATAAAATCTGTGGGCATTGTTTCTTCTGATTCTGTGCATCTGCCAAAAGCCCCAGTGCAGTGCAAGGGTAACTTCATAACAGGCTCAGTTTCCTGACCACTTCCAAAGGGCACCCTTCCATCCTTCAGCCATGGACTGGTAAGTGAGAAACAAGCCTCAGATAAATGCTAACTATGTCCTCTCGTTTGGGTCCAACCCTTCCTTTCAGAGATAAATGTTTATCTGCATTTTGGAGGACGGAATCTTAACTTTTGTTATTGAAGACAAGAGGTCAGGCTTTTGTTCCTGCTGTGATCCCTTGCTCATATTGAGCAGGGAGTCCTTAAAGAATTCCTTCTTACAGAATTCAAACTCTGCATGTTTTGGGTTTGCATCTGTTTGCTTACCTAGGCAAACAGGGGAGAGATATTTAGGAGCTCCATCACTCTGCAGCCCACAGAAGGCTTCATGAATGCACAGTGCCAGCATTTCAAAATCTATACCACCTACATTCCACTTAATTCCATTATCTTAACAATAACATTAGTTCTGATGTGTCACTGGAGCCTCTAGAGCCTAGAAATGACTTAAGTATTAATATTTGAAGCATAACCATTAAAAAAATAAATCTGAGTGTCATGATTTCTCATTCTATTTCATTAACATGCTGGGGAAAAAAAGGGCATTCAGCAAGTTTCCATGGCCATGATCACAGATTTTTATGCCAGAACAACACAATGAAGGTGAAAAAAGAGCTTTGTGTCTGTTGCAGTGAATACAGAATTTCACTCACATGGATTTACAATGAACACCATAATGTGGGGTTGTATTCAGATAAATACATCAACAAAATGCCATGGAATTGTTTGTTAGTAATGACACAAAGTCAAAGACAGGATACATCTCTGTGTTTGGAAAGTTCCTGGGGAATTTTGGGCTCCAAGCCTAACAAAATAAAATGTATGTGTTAAGCAGCTCACAAGTTTTTGCAACTCTCATGCTTTTTGATGGTGAGGTTCCACAGCGTGGTCACCTATGGTATTTCAAGATCAAAGAACCATCTAGGTAGATGTATTAAATGAAAATAGATTTGTAACCAACAAGGTTAAAAGAACTATGGCAGATTCTTGAAGGTCACGTCATTTTCTCCCTTTTATTAGGCCACATCTGGATGTTCTGAACAGCTCCAAAAATGATTTCACCTTGATTCATTTAGAGAGGAAAAGAAGAAAAAGGAAAGATTCAGAGACATATTGAGGTTATTGCTGACATCTGTCTCAGAAAATTTTAGAAGAGAGAGAAATAGTGGATCCATTTAGTTCAAAGAGATACCTGGGAAATATATTGCTGTGAATTTCTGTGAGTCAAAAAAGGGCCATTCAAGAAAGAGATTGGGGAAAAAAGCACAGTAGTCTTCAGCCTCTCAACTGGAGAGCCAGCTGCAGTGGGACATGCTGCCATCTATTAACTTAACTTTCAGATCTCACAGAAGACACATCTAGCAGGAATCACTGTTATGTTCACTTAGAAATTTACATTTACTTCTATTTTAACATAAAGGCCCTGGATGCACCTTTGCTGTCTTGAGAAACAAGAGACCCATCTTGTTTGTAGGACCTCCAGTATTTATTGTGTTTTTCCAAAACCTTGGGCTTCTATCCCAGGCTGTGAAACTGAAATGCCTTACAAGGAATTTGGCCTTGGAAAACCCAGCTCTTAAAATCACCACAAGCTATTGCTGCTGTTATTGAAGAGTGATTGAAGGAAGTCCAAGATCATTATTATCTTGTAATGCTGGAAGATGGGATTTTCCATTTTAGTGGGAGATAGCTTTTGTTAAAATAACTTCAGTGAAAATAATCAATTGCTTATTCATCTTTGGAGCACAATTTCTTCTGGAATACATTATAACTTCAGGAGTCATTGTTAAACAAAATGCCTGAATTAATCCCCTTCTGAATTCATCCCTCTGATTTCCATCTAGCTCAGCAGGCAGTTGATGGCTGGGGGTCTCTAGGACTATCTCTTCTCAGCAATGGCAACTAATCAATTAACATGGAACTGGTTAACACCTGCAGGCTTATCTTCTCATCCACACATTGCTTCTGCAACCTCTGCCTCAGGGGTGAGCTGTATTTTATCTCGTGGAGGTAAAGGACTTGTTCTCATCCATGTGTGCAGGATTCCAGAGAACAAAAATTCAGTAAGAGCTTATTTATCTGAGTGTTTGACATTTCTCGGCTGTTTTGCGAGTGAGAGCCCAAGCACAATAAAGGATATAATATTGTTATCTCGTAAGAACTTGTCATTTGTTCATTTTACTCACATATCTGCGAGGCAAAGTTATTGTCATAAAGTTCTTATTGTCTGGGGAATGGAGAAGTGACTCTTGAATCACAGCTGCTCTTGTGCAGAGTAATGTGCAGTATAGTACTTCTAACACATTGCCTTAAAAAGAAAATAACCATCCTAACAACTTGAGAGATGTTTTTAGAAGAAGCAGAGCTCTGTTTAATGAAATAACAGAGCACTAGCCATTAATGGTATTTAAAAGTTAGTACTACTATTACAATTCAGCTATTTCATATATAAAACATAAAATAAACTTTTCAATACCCCATTTGAACCTGTGGTTAAAGTGCTGTAATACCCAACATGCATTCGGCCAATCTACTGTGTAGCATAAACACGTAATTTTATCAGGAATTATAGCATATGAGTGCTTTTATTGAATTGTTTGTATAAAGAGGGCTCTGTTTACACATACATGATGGTATTTCAAACAATGATGAATAGAAAATGATTGGCTTCCTTTCTAATATACTTCACATAAGCACTGCATACACTTCATTCAAGTATTTGCCTTTATTTATTATAGCAAGTTTTGTTTGCAAACTGAACTTTTGTAAGAAATTCGTTCTTTTGCTATGGGAGCATGGAGAACAGCATGCATGAAAAGTGGGAGATGAGTCTTTGTATTGAAACAGGAGAAGGGGTAGGTATGATTTTAAAAGAATTAAAAAGAAGATATTTATTCAATCAACACATTGAATCAGTGAACATTGAGATTTCCTGCTCTAAGCTATAATGATGCAGCTTGTGTATGCACACTTCAGATCTGCAGGTCCTGATCTGGTTTCTGCATATCCTAAATCCACAGATAACCTGTGCATGAAAGAGAGGTGCAAAGATACATTCACACTAGGCACAAGACTGATAAGTGAGGCTTAGAAATGGGCTCTTATCACTCTTGGCAGCATTTTTCTGGTATGGGACTCCAAGACAGGGAGATGCCACCACTGATCCAGCTCACTGATTGCCTTGACCCCTCGATGGCTGTGCTGTCACCGAGCTCAGGCTCAGACACCCCCGGGGCTCCCAAGTGACTGAGTTGTGACAACATGGCAGGAAAAAGGGAAGACAAAAGGGAATACTCATATGCAATTACACTAATTGAAAAAACGAGATCCAAAAGTTCAAATCAATATGCCAGTGCTCTAAGGCAGAGTAAGAACAGAAGTTTAAAGGGTGTGGATTTCTCTCTCTTGCTGAGCAAAGACAATTGGAGCAGGGATTTCCAGGGGGAGTGGATCTGACCTGGGAGGCTTCTATAAACATCCCACATGTAGTGGTTGTCAAAACTATATTGTTAGCTGGAATTAACCCAGATAAATTCCACTGCCTTCCTCTGCGGAGCCTCATTCAAAGCAGTCCTATTAGCAGTCCTTTCAGTTTTGAATTTGTGCTGCAGTGCAGAATAAAATGTGAATTCCTGCTCTTTGTTTTAGATACTTCCAACAGTAGCGGAGTCTGGAAATATGAGAAATATTTCATTGCATGTTTAAGAGATTTTAGAATCTCTGACAAACAGTGTTTTTAACCTTTGTTCATGGAAAAAGGGCTTTTAGGCTCTGGAAATAAAGCAGAGTTTTCAAGAGTGTGTATTAGATAGTAGAATAGCGTGTAGTTTTATCACAGGGTGAGAATTTTAGATATATGGGGTTTTTAGGATGGCAAGCAGGAGAAGGCAAGCTGGAGGAAGCACATGGCTTTTGGGTTTCTTCCTTCTTCTTCCTTGCCTCCATGTTCTGTTGTGAGGTGGCACATTATGGTTGGCTTAGAGTTGAGTCTAACCTTCTAACATGGATAACAGTTATTGGAGAATTATTATAAATACTGATTACGTGGATTGTAGTATAAATATCCACACCACCCTGAGGGTGGGAGCATTAGGCATTAGGCAGTTAGTAGTTGGAGCATTTTGCATTTTGTATTTGGTAATGGGGCTTTGGAGGTTCGTGCCTTGAACTGACCTGCAAGGAAGAACTCTGCAGGTCAGGAACAGAATGTAGTGATAAGAAATAAAAAAAAAATAAGGAGAAAAACCTCACAACCAGTTCTTCAAGATCTCTGGCTGGGGAAAACAAAATTGTACATTCTCGGGTCAGCAGTAAACAGCCGATTAACAGAGACAAAAACACAAAAATAATGTTTATAATTCTGAGACAACAGCATTATAAATGCTGTCCCTGCTACCTTGCCTGAGCTAATTAGTATTCCAAAACATGATGAAAACACACCAGCGTGGATACATTACCAAGATGGTATTGGTGGGTCTATGGTGACCTGTTGTACACCAGATGTAAGAACAAGCAAGTCCTTTGTTAATGAAATATTCACATCCTAAGCACTAAAATCACTGCTTTATCCCATAATACTGCCGTGATTAATATTAATTAATCTTCACATGTGGTGTGAGAGAAATAGCAACTTCATCTACCTTTTTCAGTATTATTCTTGTCTTCTGGTTTGTGTGCAGTCTTTTCTGTCTCATTACTCCCCTTTTCTCCCCATATATTTTTAACTTCCATTTGCTTTCTGACTTCATAGCTGTCTAGGGTATGGATCATATCTGTCTTGCATGCCTATAAAAATATAACACATCTATACCTAGAGGCCCTGGTCTGGTCTTTAAAGCACTGCTGCAACAGCAAAAATCAATAATACTTGGTATAGTGGAAATGAAAGAAGGTTTCTATATGTGAAACCATTTAGGAATTAATAGCTTTGCAGGTATGGCAACAGAGTTCCTTACTAATTCCCATGCTTTGCCCCTGTTGATTGCCCTAGGGGATTTATGGTTTCTTTCTGCAGGATAAATTAATTTGTGCACATCTCTTTGCTGCCACAGGCAACCAAGTTTAAAGCCAGTCTGGGGATTCGTGCATGAGGCTGCGACCACAGAACAGCAGGAGAGACACACACAGGTTTCACTTCACAGATCCTGGCTTTGGGTCATCCTTAGTCCCTAAGTCCCTGGTTAAACTCCTGTGAGCTTGGAGTCATGTCAGGTCATTGCAAGCAGCCCATGGAGTGCTCAAACCACTGCTCTTGCAGAGGAAGCATCTCTCTACATGCCTTATTCCCCCACATTCCTCAGTCACTGGTCAGCAGTTCCCCGTGTGGATAGAGGGATTTTCAGCCAGTCTAACCCATCAAAGCAGACCTTGTGCTCTTAAATACCAGAGACTGGGAGTGGAAGGAAGGGTGAGCCACTTTCACAATAAACACAAGATTTTGCCATGTCATCTAAAGCCAAAAACATGTGCTGCTGTCAGGAGTGACAAGTTCCTATACCAGAATCAAGAATGCTGAGGGAGACAGGAGCAGAAGGAGAGGAGAGAGAAGAGAAGCACATTTTGATTAAGGCAGTATGTTAAAGCCATGTTAAGGCAATTTGTTATATATTATCCTTTCACAGCACAACCTGTTATTCCTTACTAAGTGGTGCTCATAGCAGAACAGGAAATTTGGAAAAATGTCCAAGACACTGGGTAAATCAAGGGTTCATATCATTACAGCTGGATGACAATTTTCCAGTGAAACAATGCTACTTTGCTGAGATCGAAAGAGTTTGTAGAAATACATATTTGTTTTGATTAAGTCCTTCCAAACTTGGGCAGCTTTCTGCTGGAAATACACTTGGTTTCCCACCTAGCAAGCTGCTTGGGAGCTTGGGATCTCATTTAATTTGCTCTCAGCTGCTCCTTGAAGGCCTGACAAATCCAGGAGCACACTGCACATAACGGGAACTCAGATTCTCACTCAAGCCATCACTTTTAGGATTGTTTGGCTCCCTGCCATGGAGCTGAAATGAGGAGGCTGATTCCCTGGCTTTCCAAGCTGCCTGTTGGCTGTGGCAGCTGCCCAGAATTGTGGGCTTCTTGCAACACTGGGAGCCTTGCCTGAATCTGGGGCTCTTCCATTTCCCTGGCCAATTTTCCAGGAGTTGAAGACAGCCATTACTGTCTCACTCTTTGGAAAACAAACATGCAAACAAAAAAGCCCCAACACAAAACAGCCCCATAGAAGTGGAATGAATATTCCAGTACACTGGAAATGCAAATATTGTGCTGCTGAGCATTGATGTAGCTGTCTTGGGCTGCCTGTTTACTTTAGGCCCCTCTGAGTTCGGTCACAATTCCAATGGCCCACACATGTCACAGTGAGTCAGGCGCTTTTGACTGGGTGAGCTAAAATACTTGAGGTGCTGGAGGAGCACCTTAAAAAGTTTCACAGATTTCACAAAATCGTGTAGGAGTACTTAGGAATGCCCCCTCTTAGAAAACACTGCCCTGCCTCTATATATCCATAGCCTATTACTGTTGATGAGGAGATTAAAATGCAAAAAGAGCTCTTATTAGACAGAAAATGTAGTTTGGCTCCATCTTTAAGCAAATTAGACCCTAAACAGGATTTGTAAGTGCATTTTAAAGAGAAACAGCTGTTATTAACCCACTAGATATTTTGGCTTAAAATTGACTAAAAAGTAGGCAATGGTCTTATTTAAATAGCATGCAAAAGAGATGTGGGAGGAAGGATGATTATCTATATTATGCATGACTGAAAAGCAAGCTCCATTTCTGTCTCTTTGTGCATCTAAATAGTGTGGTGACACACAATTAGAATACTGCATGAGGAGAATGTGTGAGAGTGGCCTTGGTTTGGAAGCTCTGTGGGGTTTTTGAGAAGCATGTGGCTCTACCTTACATGAAGAGTGCACCCTGCCAACCAAGTCCCTGCCAAATTTCATGTATCTACATCCAAGTGATGCCAAGCATATTTCTGACTGGGGTTTTTGAATAACCCCTACTTGTTTAAAAAAATTGCTCTTCACTTCTGCTGATGAAAAATAATAATTTCAGTACTTAACTCCACAGAGTCAATTTTTTTGTATATGTTTGCAGTAATGGGGAGTTCATATACATGTAAATAATGTTATTTGTATGATCAAGTTGTATGTGTGCCTGTGGAAGTCTACATGAAAATCTGTCCCTTAGAGAATGAACCAGTTAAATAAAAAGATGCGTGAACTCTACAGTTGGGAACACTGATTTCCTATGAATAAAAATCTTACCAAAAACGGTATTTCACCATTTTCATATTAGAAAATTTTGTACTGCATCCCTCTGCCATGAATAACCTCATGGCATGCAGTGAAAAATGTAACCCAAACTGTGTATTCTATCACCATCTGATGAAACTGGAGTGTGTGTGTGGGGGGGGGTGTAATTGTCTGTCCATGGCCAGCTGTCAATAAACCTGCTGGGGCAGTTTTCTGATCTCTTCCACAACCCAGACTCCCTCCAGGGAGAGATCTTCTGCTCATGGGCCAGTGAGT
Organism: Certhia americana; assembly: GCA_018697195.1. Taxonomy (NCBI): domain Eukaryota; kingdom Metazoa; phylum Chordata; class Aves; order Passeriformes; family Certhiidae; genus Certhia; species Certhia americana. Next base: position 9,062,488 of record CM031861.1, on the reverse strand, counting down.
GTCACTGAGAGAATTCCATCATCCCACTGGGAAATGCTCCAGCCAGGGGGAGGAGACAAGCATTCCTAGCTGGATAAAAATCTGGCAGCCTTTTCTCCTGGATTCCAAGAGGAACACCAGGCCCATCTCTCACCACTGGACCTTCAGTGAAAGAACTCCACTTTTCTCCAGGAGCATCACTTCATCAGAGCCACATCTGCCACTGGGACTGCAGCCACCATGGGATGGCACTGCCACCAACACCCTGACCCACAGGGAGGCAGCTTGGATCCTGACTCTGTCAGTGGGGTTTGTTTGTTTGTTTGTGTGTTTTTCTCTTTTGTAATACTGCATGTGTTTTGGTTTTATTGTTCATTTTAGTTCCCCTAATACAGAACTGTTATTCCTATTCCCATATCTTTGCCTGAGAACCCCTGAATTCCAAAAGTAGCAATAATTTGGAGGGAGGGGGTTTAAATTCTCCATTCCAAGGGAGGCTCCTGCCTTCCTTAGCAGACACCTGGCGTTCAAACCACGACAAACAAATAAAACTGTTTTACCCTGTCAGCCCAGACACCATGATTTATCACATTTAAATGCAAAATTGCCTCGAAAGATAAAAATCAGGTTGAATGTTGAATAGGAAATGAGTTACAATCATAGATCCTAACAAATGTGTGCATGCTTAATGATGTGTTTTGTTGACAGTTTTTAAATATTCAGTTCCCTCATTTTACTCAAAATCATTCTGCTCTCTGAAGAAAGGTAAAAAAGCTTTCAACTCTTTTAGTCTGAGAAAAAAATAGCTGAACTCTTCAACTTGGTACTTCTTTATTCTGACCTTTTTAAAATCCACTGAGAATTCTTTTATTTTTCCCCAGCTGGTCATTCCCTGAGCAGCACAACACAACCTCCTCTTTGTTCTGCTCTGTGACTGATTAGGTTGTAGCTCACTCATGAAAATGAACATTGATTATTGCTGTGCACTCTGCTTATGAACACTCTTTCTCTGCTCAGCTCTCTGCACCTACCACCCATGTGTGTCCCAATTTATAATGCTGCAAACAGATTCAGGGGAGAGGATAAATGGCAGTGCTGTTCACACGTGGAGATATCCACAAATGAGATGTGTGTGCTTGGACTGGGTTGTCAATTAAAACATCTTGGATGCTTCCCCTTTGGCAAAGAGCTGTGCTCAATAGCATGTTTATAAACAGATTTACATAGCTTTTCATATTCTATTTTTCCCAGATGGTGCAGTAAAGATTAAAATGCATTAGTGATGAGCCGTACATATCAATGAAATAAACCTCCCAATTAAAAAAAAAGGTAGAAAAACAAACATAATAAAAAAACAAAGGAGTGGAAAAAATAAGCCATCAGCCATATGTTGAATTAGAAAATATCAGACTTGTTGGCAGCTTCTTGTGACTGTGCATAATTCCTCTGACCATAACACAGCTCAGGGACATTGAGCCCTGGTAGGTCTAAGACAGAAAGACTTCAAACATCCCCCAAAGTCTTTTTTATCACATTTATTCTTCTTTCTGTGTTGAATGCCTTTTGCCTGCACACTCAAAACTGTAACCAAATGCTGAAAGAGTAGGAAGCTTTTGAGGTTGATTTGAATTGTATTCAACTCAAATTAGGTTTTATAGGGATTTTTTTTAAGGTTATTTTGAGTCATTGCTTCATTTAAGGGTGTTTTTCTTCAGAATTGCCAGTGACCCTACATTTCAGTTATTGCTGGCTTAAAGTGCAGCAGTAATCACTTAACTGCAATGTTGATTTCTAGAATGTTTATTATGTTCTTACATTATATTAGACTTCACTATTACAATGTCTTATTGTTTGTTACAGCATTCCAGAAACACCCCAATGAACTAAGGCTGCTGTCCAGCAATGAACAAAACCCAAGGAAGATGCTGTGCATCCATAGGTACTGAGACACCACTTACAGACAGCAGCCTGAAAAATACTTATAAATCAAAGTAATGGCAAAAATTTTCCAGCTGCAGAAAAATTTTCTGAGTTGCAGAAAAGCTGGCTGGTGTGAGAGGTTTTCCCTTTATTCCTTTCTGCAGGTGGAATTATGCTATTTGCTAAAATCTGGGAGTTGCTACAGACTCCTAAACCCTCACAAGGCTCTTTCCACTCTGAGGATGCCAGAGCTCCTTTAGCAACCACAAGAAGTGACCAGGTTTGACAGTTTCTGCCTGGAGTTATTGCAGATTTCTCAGCTCTTTGTCAGTAACAGCTCCCATTAATTCACCTCAGAGACACTAGATAGATGGAGTAATTGGGACTTGGGGATTTTGATGGCCCTTTGTTTTTGGGGTTTTTTTTTCAGTTGTACTGATCTGTGGAGTATATTCCAACTGCAGGGAGCAGATGGGTGGAGGATCATATTTTGTCTCATGTAAAGACACAGCAGGAGAGCACAAAGCTTCCATGTGCTTCACCATGCCACACAGGTGAAAAACTTTCAATGGACATGTCCTCAAATCAGCCACTGAGTACATCTCTAATGCACATCCAAAAACCCTGCAATCTTCTCCACAGCACTACTTCTGAAGGTGCCCTCCCTGGTTTCTCATACCAGAGGAGGACACGAGTCTTTCTGAAATAGTTCTCTCATAAATGTAAACTGTTCTCATGTGTGAACAGCCCCTCTCTTCCTGGGAACTAAAGGTGACCTTCATAAACTGCAACCATGTTTGTTTTAAATGTCTTTCTTTGTGGAATGAGCAATGAAAGAGAACAGCCTCTTTTTGGTACTCTGGAGATTGTGAGATGAAAGCGGAACAATTGAAAAACATTATTTTAAAAAATCTCCAACAAGGAAATCAAAGTCTTTCACCTGATGTGTTTTCAGACTGATAACTGATATTCTGTGGAAATAATCATATCTTTAACATGAGGTATGAACAGCCTAAGACACTATGAAAAATAAGGCAGTCAAGACCAAAACAATGACATTTTAATGAAGGAAGATGTAGCTGACAGTTAATTCTGAAACTGAGCTATAGAGGTCCCATCAGGACATCACCTTGTTCAAACAGCAGCAGTACTCATAAAGGCATTTAGATGCTTTTCTCCCATCACAACCAGCTCATAAAAGGTAAGAATAATCCTTTTCCATCCTTCAGAAATCTTTTGTACTCTAAGAATATTACATGCTTGGAAAAAGAATAAAATTACGTGCTTGGAAAGCAGTCCTGAGAGCCACAGGAATGGCTGGCCCATCCCTGCTGTCACACAGTGGGAAAGACAGGCAGGGACAGCACGTGGATGGGAAGCACAGGCTGGAGAAATGGGCTTTGTAAAGTTCAAGAAATGGAAATTCAAAGTCCTGCAGCCTGGAAGAAACAACCCATGCACCAGGGCAGAGTGTGTGGGCTGACTGTCCGGGAAACTCTTTTGCAGCAAAGATCCCAGGGGGACAACACCACATCCACCAGGAGCCAGAAACCTTGTGACACAGGAAGAAATAATGGAAAGCATTGCTCAGAATTGCAGCAAATCTCATCCAGTTGTATTCAACTAGATATATAGAATATAAACTAGTGCTGCTGAAAAACAAAGGACACTCAATGGCATTAAATTCACACTTCAGCAACACAATTAATTTTCTTGTCAAAGACAGGCAAAGTGATATCAACCCAGCTGCAAAAAGGTTACAGACATAGCTGTTGTCTTATGCTCATAATTAAATATTTCATTTGCAGTTATTATCAAATGTTAACTAGAATATGTTTCTATCAGCTTCCTCTAGGATTCCGTTTAGCATGCAAAACATTTCCATCAAAAAATCTATTTCCATTCTATTGAAGACAACATTTTGCCTTGTATATGACTGAATACAATTCTTCTGGTATTTTTTAACTCTGAAAATATTTCAGAGTTTTGGAATGCCTTACTCCCACACCACATGGATAGGCAGGAGGGACACAGAGCACAAGTAGCCTGATTATTATTATTATTATTATTATTACTATTATTATTATTATTATTACTACTAATACTATTATTATTTACATCAAGACATCTCTGTTCTTCTCTGCCATTACAAAGAGATTTTTATTTGATCTCAGGAACAATGCATAGAGGAACCTTCACCAACAATCTGGTTTAATTTGGTGTGCAATTTGAGAAAATTTTCAATATATTGAAGAGCTGAGAATGAGCTTTGTTCCTCCAGTCCTTAGACTACCCAAATATAAAAAGCAGCTGGAAAAATCAATCTAGTGTAACTCTTTCTTTAATTATCTTTAATCAGAATTAACTGTTGTTCCAGCTACAGGCAGAGGTTTGCACAGAAAAAATTCTGGGTTTTTAACAGCTTCAAAACTGCAATGGTTCTTACTGGAATGAGTTCCAGAAGATCCAAGAATGGCCAGTGTCAGCTGGCTTTTATCTGAATTTATTTACATTGAAAAAACCTGAAAGATCAAATGTTTCTAGCAAACTGAATTAAATCATATAGAAATTTGTCATTTTGAGAATAAGACATAAATTGTAGGTACCCCAGGACAGCTGTTTCTGTTCATATAAATTTAATAACAAAAGATACAGGCTTTGTTTTATAATCAGTGGTTTTGAGCTGACATTTTAGTGTAGTTAATTATGAATTTTTAGTTCTATTTAATACATATTTGGTCTTGTATAAAAATTATAAGTAGAAGAGTATTAATCATGCCTAACAAATTACAGCTGCAATGAGCTAGATAGCTCATTGAAATGAAACTGGAACTGAATTTTCCAGAGCTCAGGTCAATAAAATATTTGGAATTCTTCATTCTACTTCAATATAATTTCTGTTATTACTCCCCATAAAACTCTGCTTGAACTTTCATGTGAACGAGTATCCAATGTATACCTCTCAGAAAAGCCTTAGACTTCAAAATCAAAGAGTTGTAAAGCACAATTCTGTACTGATCCAGAGTAACATGAAAAGTACTTCCAATCTGGAGCACAGCTGCAACACCAGAGAAAAATGTAGATAAATAAGTGAAATTCATATTCAGTTTTCATGTGTTTTGAAGGCCAGACTGTCCTGCAGATTTAAATGTGTATTAATAGAGTGAAGATGATAAAGTCAGTATATGATTAAAGACTGACTTTGATTGCAAATCTCCCCCTTAATGGAATGTTATTTGAATCTCTCTTGTGCCTATCCAAAGAAATTCTCATCCTGCATCCATCCTTTGGAGAATGTCCTATGGGAATGAAAATCTGCTGACAATAGTGAGGAACTGAGCACAGACGTGGTGTAGGTGTCCCTCAGGGATGGGAAATCCTAAAAGAGAATCTAGACAGCTGCTTCGAGTGTGCTGCCGAAATTATCTTAGCAGTCCCAGCAGATTTCTTCTGAGAAATTACAAACTACAAATATTACAAAAATCCTCTTAAAACTCCTATTAGTTTGTTTTCATGTCCTTTTATCACTGCAACTAAAAGAATTAGATTTTTTTTAAGCTAATTTTTGGAAAGTAGGTAATTTTTAAAAACCATAGCAAGTGAGAAGCCAAATCCAGCCTTTTCACCAGAGTGATGCTAATAAATTTCCTCAGTATGAACACATGGTTTGTATTCACTTTTCTCTGTGCCAGATGGCAGCTTTTAGGCTACTGCACAAATGATTATGGAGTACCAATAGTTCAGACATGTTTTTACTCTAAAACTGTTTTTTCCCCAATAAGCAGCCATTCTCTCCATAGGTTCCACAATGTTTCCTCAGGTATTCTCCGTTCTTTCCTTCTTTCTTTCATTACAGAAGACCTGAGAAGGTATTTAGTTGTCAAAGGAAAATGAGTTTTAGCAAGTGACCACTCAAGTTGGGATCAGCTGAGTGGATTCTGCTCTCACCTCATAATCTTCCTCTATAAAATATCCATATTGGGAACTATGCCTCTGACACGAGTAAAGATCATTCTGTTGATTTAAAAGAATCCATGAAAGCTCAGAAATTAGTGTAATCTGTGGGGAGGGGGAGCTTATATTGGTTCCTTTGTTTTTTTCCTTCTATCCTATCTTAAATCTTTAACTGCTCCTTAACAATGAACTACTAGTGCATGTGGACAAAAAAGAACCTAAAAAACCAACCAAACACAAAACCCCTACACACATTAAAAAAAAACAAAAAACACACTCACCAAAAAAAAAAAAAAAAAAAAACAAAACCAAAAAAACCCTCAAAAAAAAACCCCAAATAACCCTGAGCTATCAGTTTACCCAGAGAAATAATACATCTATATTTCTCACAAATGTTCTGCCACTGGGTGACTAGAAGACACCAATAAAGAGATAAAAAAGCCATCAACAAGCTGTAGGACATGAAAAGGTGGCATCATTTCTCTAACACCCAGGACATGACCAGCCCAGACCTGGCAGCACCCATTCAGAGTGAAGAAATAACTCAACCCTCAGTGCCAGGGGCGTCTTTTTAGTCCCAGAAAGCAGAACAGAAGAGACAATGAGATTTGCATGGTGCATACTTGACCATTTTAAAATAAGTTGACACCAGCAACTCATTTTAGTCCAGCTTGTGAAGAGCTACAATTCCTAATAGCTGCCCATTTGAGGTGGGACCCAGGAGCTCAAGTGCTCTGACCAACTTCAGTAACCTTATTTCCTCACAGAAACAATTGGAAATATTTATAGACATTCATGGGCTTGAACTTGAAAAGGAGATATGATGAATTAGTGAGGACTTCAGCCTTGGTTGTTGGCTTTCCCTTTATTTTCTTGATAAAATGTGGTTTTCTTCAACAAATACATTCCAAGAGTTTTGGCTGTTTTGTACCCACTCCATGCCTGGAATCAGCAAAAATGATAAATCTCTACTGTCCATCTCTGGGGGTTCATATGTCATCTAAACAGGCTGAGGGAACACAGAAATACCACATTCATGGCACAGGAGAGGGGCACATGCTCAAAGTGGACAGGTTACCTTTACTCTTCATACTCCTTAATGGACAGGTTAACTTTACTCTTCATATTTAGAAGCACCAAACAATTGCACATGAGGTTCAAGTCAGACGTCTTTATTAAAAATTACCCGGGCAAAAGATCATTTAATGTTGTAATTATGTTTCTCTCTCCTAGAGATTTTCTCAGAATGTATCTTAATGATTTAACTGCAGAGACTGCACAGGTGGCCACAAGTTTTGGGGAAGGGGGGTTTGCGGCCACTACCCCAGAGAAATCAGAGTTGTGAGAGAAAAAAATATTTCATTAGGAAAAAAGAAATGAGAGAGAGTCTGTAAGCCAGTGGGGCAAAAGGGATATAAAGCCTGTTTCCAACTGAATTGGCAGGAAGTCAAGGCCTGTCAAAGCAGTAAGTGCAGCAAAACTGAAATTGTCAGGCACTGTTAGTCACTGTGTTCATGTGCTGGTGCTACTGGAAGTGTTTAAAAGAGGTGTCAACCACTGCTATTTAAAAATCCACCTGCCCCCAGCCCACTTCAACCACAACAAGAGTGAGGAAAAACCATCAGGCTGCTCCACATGTGAGTCCTGTGGCTCTGCAGCAGTTCTGGGAAGGAGACTGCTCAGCTTCTGATTTTTGGGACGTGCAGAATGATGCTCCCCAGGTGCAGCTAGAGACACACTGAGGGTGGGATACTGAAGAGAAGCATTTTTTAAAGGCTACAAAGAGATAGAAGCATTATTTTGTATGTGGATGTCTAAATATTTTTTTAGATCATTCCTCTTTCTAGCCTTTCTGATGCTGGTTAGTTTATTTCTGAGGTGTATTGTTCTTCCTCAACAATCAGTGGCCTCACTGATGAAGACTTTTGAAAGGTGTGTATGGAAAAATAAAAAAGTTTTAAGACACCACCCATGCCTGGAGCTGCCACATATTGAGGATCCTGCGATCTCTGCTCCAGTGGCAGTGCGAAACATGCCCTCAATTACTGAAATATTTATCTAGGTAATAAAGTAGGGGTCATGGTATTTCCCTAGTAACAAGAGAATAGGGAAATTTGTTAAGAATCAGTACGAGAGACACTTGCACTTTAGAAGATTATAAATAATACATGGAGTCTTTGATCATGCTATTATTAAAATTATTACTTAAAAATTTTGTGTTCTCAAACTCAGTACCAGGGAAGACTATAATTTGCTGACACAGATAACATGATCTGATCTGCAGATTCTCTCCTTTCCCAGTTCCCTAAGGATGAGGCCTCAGCACATTGCTGTGTATAACCATAGAGGCAATTTGGGAAAAAAAGATATGGAAACCTTGATAAAAAGATTCCATATGATGCAAAATTTGGCAGCATGCTACAGAAAGTCAAGAACAGATCAGCTGTACTGCAAGGATCACTTGTTTAGTTTGATTAATTCACTGCAGAGGTTTATAAATACATAGAAATGTAATACCTGGATTTTAGGGACCAAACATGTAGAATATACAATCCAAAGAACAGGATCCCAGAATAATAATTCTGGAAATGGCTTAGGAAGCTGCAACTTATTAACTGAGATGATCCATGAAGACTACTAATTCAGACTTCAGTGTATAACCTGGTAAATAAGCAGGAAATGGAAATTACAGTATTTGTCACCTCCTTATGTGGACAAATGCTAGTACTGGCTTCCACATGAGAAAAAAAAATTAAAAGTGAAAAAAGTGTCAGGGAGAAAAATATTTTAAAAATGCAATATCTAGAGAAGGTAAAACGACACTCTAAATGAAAGATTTAGGACACTAGATTTATTAAATTTCTTTGCAGAAATGTTATGGAATTAATTGTTTCCTGTTTTTTACACCTTAACAGTGAAATCCCTTCAGGTAGCAGCTAGTTCTCAAATCTGCTATGCAAAAACCCCCACCAAAATCCCCAAAAAATGAGCAGATCCCAATGGCTCAAGTAAGAAAAGCCTAATTATTCACCTTGCCATTCTCAAACAACCTCTCCACCTGTAAATAAATTAGAAATGTAACTTTGTCACTTGCGGGTCTTTAGATTAGCAGTAGGCTCATGAATCAACCAAGGAGCTTCTCGGTTAAGTAATGACAAAAGTGAGAGGGTATTTCAGGGACTGGCAGAAACACTGATGAATTTAAGTCATCAGTTTTTTAATTAGGCACTGAGACATGATGGTGCACGAATTATTATGACATATATATCATTTGGAACTCACTAGCTACAAATAAAAAGGCATGACAGCGTTCTCTGATAATGACAAACTATCAGAGATCACATTAGCACACAATTTGCTTACAGGATGGTGTTCAAAACAGCTGCAAAGAGCAAGATGGTCTCTGCTGTGGATCATTCACCAGGGTAAATAAAAATAAAACATCTGTGAGGAAAGCTCCCAGAGAGGTTATGTGAGTGATTAAAAGTGTGCAGTTGAGAGCTCCTTTAGGACAGCAACTTTCCCAATGACAGGGCTACCAAAGCTGGCGCTAGAAAGGACAGAAGAAATAGGCTTTTGAAGCTTTGTAGGGATCTGTAAGGAGCTGCTTAGGTCTAATTGGGCAATCTACAGGTTTCTGGCCTGACCTTTTGGCCTGTAAAGTCAATATGCCATTTGAGTGGATATATTTCTTCCCTCCCCAAGCTGACCAGATGTCCTTGGGAGCCAGAGATGCCCATATCCTCTTCACAGAACCACTTTCCAGAGGTCAGTGACAGCTGTTAATTTAGGTCCTTTAGGCATTTGGGTGTGCTGCTTTTCCCAACCTTTCCTGGTTTTTTGTTTCCCTTTTGATGCAAAAATCTCTTACCTCCTACTCCTACTTGACTAATGAGTAAATCTTACTGCTCAGAACTCCTAGGAACTCACCTGACATGAATTTTCACATTTGTTAGCAGAGGAAAATAAATAAGTAAATAAATAACCTAATACTCTTTAAAAAGAAACAAATGAAGTGGGAGAATCTCCACTCCAAAGCACTATCCTGCAAGGCTGATGGAAGTATGGGCAAGGCCTTTAACTTTAGCCACTGGGTGGAAATCAACTTGTCTAAGAATTAAAGGACATAAAGCTCTTGGTGCTCAGGCTCAACACTGACAGGTAGACCAGGTATGACACCTGATTGATTTTTAAACACATGGTTACTGTCACAGGACTCCACAGAACACATGAAATCATTCAGGGGGAGACAGGCTAAGTCTATAGAATAGGAATTAATGGGGAAAACCATGCATAGTTTGGGAAGTCACTGTGCTGAATAGTTTTTGTTTGTTTGTTTTGGTTAAATATCTGCTCAGCATCCAACATTCTCACCCAATATGTTACTCACTGATGCTGCAATAAAGGATTCTTTTTTTTTTAAATATGCATTTGGAATTTAAAAGCAATGGAATAACTGCAATTGCTGTTGATGGATGGAGCACACCTTACCTAACAGCTCCTTTGAAAAGGAAGAGCATCCAATTCCTCTTCTCTCTCCCTGCATGATTTACACTGGATCATGTTTTATCATGAATAAAATGCAAAAATTGCCCTCTCCAGTAAAACAGATATATTCTCTGTATCCTTTTAAGAAACAATACCTATTTGAAAAATTGTTTAACCAAGAAAAATCTAGTGAAATTAAAGCATCTCGTTATACTACAACTTTTTTTTTTTTTTTCTTGGCCAGCTATTAACTAAATTAATTACCTCGCTGCTGAGTTAATTAGGTAATATTAGCACATAAATACCCCAACTAATTATTCTAAGCTAATAAAAAGACAAGTGCCGTCAAACATGTCTGACGCAACCGTATACGTTGAATGTAAATTTTCTCATTTGCTTCCCAATCCAAATTCAATTAAAACATTATAAATATCAGTCACTCCCACAAATGAGTTTTTTAGCATCACAAGCTAATCATTCCAGAAAAATGAATGAAAAAGACAATAATCCCTTGCATAATTATACTGCCAGTTAGAAAGAATGAGTTTAATAAATAGCTCATGGAGTTCAGAATTTAAACGTGAAATGTTCACCAGCCAAATAAGTGTATCTGCAGCCTAATGGCCTGAAAATGAGCCCATAAAGATATGAAGGAAACATACTTTTTTACTGGCCTTCTAATTGCTCATTTGAGCTACTTCTTTCCTGTTTTCCAAGGAATCATTTTTATAGCATTAGTTATTAATGCAGACAAATGTTATTAATGAAGACAAATCTTGATTGCTGTCAGTTTTGGGGGACCCTCAATACTGTCAAGTGGTTTTTTAATTGTTTTAAGAGTGAAGACCCAGTTTATTAGTTTTTCTTATTTAATGGCAGTGTGATTTACAAGAGGAAATTCAAAGGTTTTGGCCAATGCTAGTCATAATTCAGAACTAAATGTACCCCCTGAAAGCTCACAAAATGGATAAGAGCTGATAATAAAAGCTTGACAAAATCTTTTTAAGGTAGGGGTGGTTATGTTTTGCCTTTTTCCAATGCATTTGAAAAGAAAAAAAGCTTTTCTGACAGTAGTAAGTTCATAGCCAAGAGCATTAAAAACTCTGCTTTCTTTTAGGAAGATATCCTGAAAGTTTGCAGAGAGAACAAGACTTTTTTCTTTAATTAAGATCCCATGTTGTGGGGTATAGTAGTTTTTTCAACATATCTCTTCATCCATCATTTAAAGAATTACACAAAAGGGGAAAAAAAAAAGAAAGAAGAGTAAACAATAAAATACTACGTGAACTAGGGAAAACACACCTATCAAAAATACATTTAAAGAAACATTTGGAAATTCCTGTCATTTATGCTAGGAAGATATTAAATATGTTCAGCAAATACGTTCAAGATTTTCATTAGGAGTTTTAATTTCATTATCTAAATGAACAAACTATTGCTTGAATCTTTTTGTAAATTAAAACAATTAAATTACTTCACCTTGAAAGAATAAAGTACAATCCTTCTTGACCTTATATTCTTTATTTCTGTCCTTGTCTCATCAAACGCTGTTTCTGTGTTTCAAGAGGCTTAAATCTATTTAAAAGGCCAAACACATTCTCTGGTTTTCACTGGCATAAACAAAAATAGGATTTATTTTTTTGCCAGCACTGCTGAATTTTCAACTTGTGACCTAGTCCTGAAATTTTTATTCAGTTTTTTGAGAGTGTGGCCCTGTGAGCAGGTTGCAATACAACCCTCCCCTCAGAGCCCAAATTCTTTGTTTGAAATCTTACCACAAACCCATCTTTATGTGTATTTTAAGCAACTGTATCATTTAATCAAGGATATTATCTGCTCATTAAGGATCTGAGGATCATGGAATCAAGCAGAATATTGATGGCGGCAATATCAAGGCAGAAAGATGGAACTGTAAAACATGGTGCTCACATTAGCACACAAAAGCAATAAGTAAAGAAAGTTCTGTGTGTCAGGGCAGGCAGGTTTGAGTCATGACTATTTATTGTCCTGTGGAGTTAACGAGGTGACCCACTCTCTGCTAATTTAACCAAAGCATGTCAGCTCTTAAGCCAAAAACATCCCAAATTTTATTTATATGTTGCAAAGAGCTATATCTATGAGACTGGCATTTCACCCAAATTCACTTGAAACGTGTTCAAATAATTTATCTTCTCCAGAAGTAAGGCTTTTTACTACCTTCATTAATTTGCTTTAAGACAACTTCTAAGCAAGTATCTTTTTGAAAGCAACTTGGAAGCAACAAAGAGATGAAAATCAGACCAAAATCCACATCTCAGTCTGCAGTGCCCATCTTTCCAAAGCCCCAAGTGTTCTCTGACATGAAGACCTGTGTTAGAGGTCTGCGGAGATGCCCATGGTGACATGGCAAGATGGGTTTTGTCCAGTCACTCAAGGACCAAGAAAGATTTGCCTGCTAATTTTTTTTGTTTTATCACCTCAAATATTTAAAACTCTCCAAAGGGGCTTTTACTTCTCCTGTATTTTCAAGAGAGAGAGAAATAAAGAAGAGGTGAATGAAAGGAATGGAAGGATGGAAGGAGAGGAGGAATGAAAACTGACTTGCAGCAAGAGCATCTCAAAGCGATGTAGGTGTCCAGAAAAGAGAAAAAAAAAAAAAAATAGGACTCAGAGGAGTCTTATTTTTTTTTGCTGGTTTTCTGCATTCACTTTTGTATAACATTATGCCAACTGTTTTAGACACAGAATGTATAAAGCTGGACATGTGAGTGTCCTGAATCCTAAACCTCATAGCAGGTGTGAGAGAGTAGAGAGAACAAAAAGGATATGTTTATTTACCAGTACTGAAGCACAACCAAGCAGACTGTATCACATCCTTATTCTGACAACAGCAGCTGCCGTGCACCACTGCCATATTTCTTTATCGAGCACGAGAGCAACTGAGAAATACAGACTATTTCCAAACTGATGTAAACAGTGATTTTATTCTGAGTTTATAGAGTTAAAAAAATGTAGCAGAAGATAAAGATCCCCAGAGTGTGGCAGCACCAGACTTAATGGTATTTCACGACCACTCTCTTTTGCTGTGGTTATCTCAGACAGGCAGAGATGGGGAGCCAAACGGGGAATCTGTTTGCAGTGGGCAGATACCACTACAGTATCTGCCCCACCATATATTTATAAAAATCTCCCTGCTGTTCCAGGAACCACTTAAACATGAAATAGCTAAGTTACAATAAGTTACAATTACTGAATTCATGGCATAACTGGCTACAGTAAAACCCTTCTGCAGAAACTTTGCAAAAAATATTCTAGCATAGAGCAAAAATGAGTCTCTTTCATTTTGTGCTACTTCTAATGCATCTTAGATGTGCCCAGCACTGTACCTGAGAAATCTAAAACACTTTCTTATATTATTTTTTGTCTTCTAGTTACACACAAGTCCTACATATATACATATATTTCGAAGTCTTGCACTTTTCACTTAAGTGATTCTAAGTTGAAGACTGCTGTCCTGTGTAATCACTGGCATGAAAGAAAAGCAGCAGATGAAATACTTTTCCTTTGCAGACTGTCTTAGAGCCGAGATCAGTTTGGAGCTCAGTTCTGACAGTATATATTGCCCTTATTTACCAGGAAGATAAAATTCACTGGGTGAATTTTCATCACTTCTTGGGGATGAAATTTAATTAGTAAGGACTAGAAAGTTTTCTCTTTGTCTTAGTGCTTGATTTTATACAACTAATATGAACTAAAATATTATTCAGATTTCTATACTATCTCTGCTCAGTAGTAACAAGAAGAAAACACATTTTTCTCATTAGCATTCTTCTTTCTAAATGCATGAGGAATACAGGGATTGACAGTGACATTTTCTTTTGAGAAAGAGAGCTTCCCTTAGAAAATTCATTTATTTCTTCAACTAGCAATCATCTTCTTAAATTGGTAATACTGGATATACTGGTTTGATTGCCCTAATCCCCTAAGAAATTCAGATCAAATACAAGTGTGCTAAATAGCTTTGACCAGAAAATTAAAGGAGGGGGAGGAGGAGAAGGAGCTTCTCTGGGCTGTTTCCAGTTGTCAAGCATCCAAAATGACTGTGGCCAGCTGCAGTCCCAGCAACATCCTGGCTCCTTCCTCGACCTTCCTGGAACATCTCAGGAGTGGCTGAGATCCAGCAGCAGCACAGAGCTGCTTTCCTCTCTGGCAGGGTTTGTGCCAAGCTCTGAACAAGTCCCTGCCCTGCAGAAACACAGATCCACCTGCCTGCTCTTTGCTGGACAGCCCTGGCCCCAGAAAGACACGTTCCTGATGTGCTAAGCAAGGAAAAAGAAAAAAAAAAAAGACCTGAGGAGAAACTGGAAACTGTAAGTCCTTGCCATCAACAGAAACAGGATGGCAGCAGCCCTCTTCTTCATGCAAGGAGTGTGTTTGGGCACATTTGGGGCCATGCCAGAACACAAACCCCAGGAAATCTTCCCGGCAGAGCTGATTCCTGTCTCTGTGAAAGCACTGGCATGTCTGCTCCCAGCAGGTGCCCAAGGACAAAGCCTCTGGAGGCACCCTCAGGCTCCCACAAGATGCCACTGAAGGAGCAGGAGGCTAATGGAAATCTCCTCCAGTGCTTTGTACATCCTGACAAATGGAACAGTTTCCTTGGAGCTGGGAGCAGTTGGTTTATCATTTCTGCATGGTGCAGATAGTGGGTTTTTGGACATCCAAAGTCATGGATTATCCAACCTGGGTAAAAAAGCCCTGAGAATGTCCAATGTCTGAAAGCTGCTGTGGGAGAAATTCAGCTTTTTGAATTAAGGTGCAAATTTCTACCAGGAATGCTATTAAATATGAGAATGTCTCTGATGGCGCTTGGGTTTATTGGGACTTGAAGTATTTAGGGTACGATTATTTTTGTCCAAAATTGTAGGTTTGAAAGAGTCTATGGGCTGTGAAAACAGATATTAAACAGGAAAACAACTTTGCTATTTTCAGGTCACAGCCTCTATAAGGATATCAAATGTCAAGTTATTTGTTATGGTAGGAACTGTGCAGTGAAAGGATTCTTCAGGTGAGATAAGAACAACAGATATGGAATTAGGGCCTCCTACTTCACTGTTAGATTACTTCAGCTGTATTTATTCCATGTATTTAAAACTCCCTTGTATCAAACCTTCTGTTGCCATCTGTGTGCCAAAACCCCCTAAGCCTTGTGCTCCACTGAGCTTTGGAAAAAACAGAGACAGAATTCTGACTCCAAAAACTCTTTACTCTACAGATCCAAGTTACTGACATTTCTAGACCTAAATATAAAACACATTCAGCAGCTATTACATCATATATGATATTGCATTATAATGTTATTATATATTATATTTTATCATCTTGTATTACAACTAATTATGTTATAATTTTTTTGCACGTGAAAGATGGGGACCTGCCAGTCCTAAAGTTTGATTCTCACTGTTCCTCTGCCACTAACACCATTCTCAGAGGATGGCCAGCTAAGCTGGGGATCTTATGTTTTCCTTATGTAATTTAGTTTTTCCATCTTAACTTTTCAGAAGCAGGATGACTTTTTCAAGGCAGAGAATAGTGTATCACCAGAATTTTTTAGCATTGGCATCTCCTCTGAAAGGCTGCCCCGGGCATTAGTTGTAAAGCTGTGGAGACGAGTTAGGAATTTGAGGATGCAAAACTCGTTTCTCAAATAGCCATCATCTCCCAGCTGATGATGCACCATTTCCCAGCACTGCTGTCTTGGCTGAATTCCAGTTGGATCTGGGCCTCTCAGTGGCATTTGCTGTTTTATTTCAGTTTTCTCAGATATCCATCACCCGAATAACAGAGTTGTGATTTAATTACAAGTCACATGTTACAGCATTTTGTGTCATTTCCGTATGCTTTACACACACCATTATACTTCTTATATGGAAATAAAATTTTATGGCAAGCCAGATCATTATGGGAGTTCAATATAGAAAAATTTAAAAATTTAATAGAAAGTGTATATTCCTTGCAAATATTTGCATTGCCATCTCACCCCAAACAGGCAGCAAATAATCAGCACCCAGGCAGCAAATATCTACCTCATTTCTATTTCCATGCCTTATTCTGCAGTGGCAATGGTGTTTCTCTGCCTTGCAAATAAGAACATAAACATGTGGAACATCTGGATGTTTAATGGGATGAAAGAGACAGTGGTTCCAAATTGTTCACTAAGTGAATGTTATTCCATATGCCAAAAATACTTTGACAGATCCCCTTGAAACATAATTTCAATTACATATGCCTCTGCTCTCAAAAGCTGAGCTGTAAACATCCGACAGCTTCACTCAGTGAGTCTGCTTCCCTGGGGAGCTCAGAGTCCAATCCTCTGATTGAAAAATTAAGAATGCATTTTGCTCATCATTTCTCTTCTCTCAGTTAAAGATCTGAGCAAACTTGTGCCTATCTACTTAATAGAAACATTCACAAATTTCTTGTCGGAAATCAAGTTAGCCAAACTAACAAGGACTACAGCTCAGCAAAAACAGGGCCATAATCTAGGGAAAAATCAGATTGCTCAGCATTAAGGATAGTTTAGTGCAGGGGAATATAGACATTGAAGATGTGTGAGACTGCGTGCAAATTGCAGGTAGGCAAACAGAAAGAAAAGGCCTTTTCTCTACAGTTAACACAGAAATCAATAATTGAGAATGAGTCCAGAACTCCACCCATATTTCAGAACACAATTTAATTTTAAAAGAAGATTTTATGAAAACTGGCACAGTGGATGGATGGCAAAGTCAAAAGACTGAAAACTACAAACATGTCTGTGAAAACTTGTCTTTATTCAGTTCTAATAGCAATATACTGTGTGAATTATGAATCTTTGATGCTTCTCTATAAATTAACTCTCTTTTTAGATTAGTTTTCTCACCTAGATATTCTCTGCTCACAGCTGTCATAGAAGCTTTGGGTCCTGTGTATGGCATGCCAGTTTTAAACTCCCTTTCCTTGCACTTCAGATGTTTCTGAAACCCATTGTAAATTTCCCCTGAAATCCATTGAAAATTTCTCCTAACACTTACTACAAATGAAGCACATAGAGCTCTACAGAGGCTGCTTTCAGAGTGCTTGCAGCATGAATTCACTAACAAAAAATATGATTAGGACTTACACAAGGAATCTTCAGCAGTGACCTTTCTCCAAAGGCTGAAACAGATTCTTTTTAAGGAATAGGTAAGCAAAAACACTCCTCATGTGAGGAACTACACTGGCTAGGCATACTGAAAATATTAATTACAGCCCAACTGAACAAGAAATGAATATAAATAATACTAGATACAATCCTCCCAGAGGCAGTTTGGGCTGTTCACAGAGGTTGGCCCAACATTAGGTCATTTACATCACAGAGTTTAGGACCCAAAACTCAGGAAGAAGAAAAGAGTCAAGCCAACTCAGCAGATGTTCCTTCCCAATCAATAGGTTTTGTTTCTGCCTTGAAGGGGAGGTCATCACCTGAGTCCCAGGCTGTTTGCCCAGCCCTGAGGCTTAGTGGTGCCTGCTACAAAATGCAACCCAATGCTCTCCTTTTCTGGAATTGGGATCAACTTCCTCTTCAGTTCACCCAGAACTACACTGAAAATGTGTAATAAGTTCAAGATTGCTGTTACCCCTGTAGCTGGGTGTAGGGAACCAGATAGAAAATGCTCCCACCTCACTGGCCCAAACAGGACTGGATGGGTCCTGAAAGGTGGCTGAGAAAATTGGGCTGCACTGGTGACAAATTAAATATCAAAACTCGACTCCATCAGAGGCTTTACCTTTCATTTAACATACCTAACTGTAGAGTTACAAGCTTAAGACCAACTTTTTACATCTTTATTCAGTTCTTAAAATGACTCACTCATTCAGAATTTCTTTCAGAAATTTGCTTAATTAGGCAGCAAGAATCCTAAGTCAATGACTTCCCCCTAACTAAATAAAAAGTCTCAGCATAATAAGCCACAAATACGATTATGCAAAGTTTTTTTAGTGAAATATTTGCAAACAGTCATTTTTGGGAATTAGTAATGGGACCACAATGCAGCCCTCAGGGATACTCTGTGGATGTGTGCTTTATCTTGTTACCTTTGCATATTTGACCAAGGGGCAAATACAGGAATTTCAGTGTACTACAAATACATACATACATATTGCTATGCCCTCAGCATCCTTCTGACACCTGGGAATCATTTCTTGGTCCCCTCCCTCCCTCCCCTGCACACGAGTGCTCTACCAGGGTTATTTACTTTTGAGTTTTCCTTACCCCTATTTAACATCCTTTTGGACAACTCCTTAGCAAAGGCATCTGTTCTGCCGTGACTGAAAACTTGTCAAAGTTTCATTTTTCCTCCTTGGCACTATTTTTACCTTTTCTCAGTCAACCTGCTTGAAGGGAAGCCAGGCTCTGCTCTCTGCCTCTCCTTATCAGTTTCATCACAGCCTCCTCTGCACAAAACCACACCTCCTGTTTGTCCTCTATCACATTGCCTTGCAAAGCAGAAGTGGGAAGCTGTACCAAGGCTGTGCTTCTTACATCCTGCCCTGCTCTGGAAGTCAATTGTCTTTACCCTCCCTCTATCTCATGTGTTATCTCCTGTCTTCCCTCTCTGTGATCAATGCATTGTTTGTGGACAGGTTTGGCCTCTTACAGGAAATAAAAAAACTGGAAACCCCCCAAAAGAACCCAAATTTTTACACTAGCTACTTGTGAGGACTGCCTATAATTACACCCACACATATATTTTCTATGTAAACAATACAATAGCAGCTAAAAGAAGCTGTGGAATCATTAATACAGGGGAAATGACACATTGGCTCAGAGACAAGTAAAGAGGGGATTAGAAATTCAGGCAGAGGGACAGAGATAAGTCATAAATAACCTTTTCTGTGGTCTACCCCTCCCCTTGAAATGAGGTCCATGAAATGGATAAGACTGCTTATGGATTAGCTGCTAATGAATTGCCACAAATAAAGAGAAATCAATAAGGAAAACCTTCCCATGCAAAGTGAAGAACATATATTCAGACCAACAATATGGGTGAGATAATTACCAATGCAATTTTGTTAATTGGGACCAATGTATTATATATATTTTTTTAGAGCACTGCCATAAAAACCAAAATGTTATTTTTACTTGCAGAGAACCTGCCAAGTCTTCTCTTTGTACCTGATGAAAGACCATACAACCAGCTTACTGAAAATCACTTCAAGGAATTTAAAGGCAGAATAATAACAACGCTGCTAGAGGGAAGAACAGGAGAAAGTCTGCTGTAAACATGAAAATAAAATGGAAAGAGAGTATAAAAAAATCATGTAAGACTACTGTCACCAGGCTCCTAGAAAATCGAGCACAGCATAAAAATAGTAATGATAATGACAGGAACAATAAAATGAAATCTTTGTTCATTAATGCATTCATTAAGACAGAGGAAAAAAGATTGTTCTTCCTGCTATTACAGAATATTTATCTATGCAAAGCATATATGCAAAACATCATTTCAAACTGCCCGTCCTCAACAAGCAACCACAATCAATTGTGGGTCAGTTTGTTGCCCTCGTGTTCCACTGGAGGAATGCTCTTGGGGCTGTAACTCAGATTTGGCCTGTTTTAAAAACCAACTCAAGTGAAACAAGAAAATTAGATTTTTGGGAATCACAGGACAGTTTTTGAGGAATTCATTGGAAATGCTGAGAGAAATCTTGCTTGATGGACACAGATTACTGCACACCAATACTTGGAAGTTACACAACCAGACTGGTGAGTGCACTTACTGCACTTGGTAGCCCAAAGGGAAATATCCAGAAATGATACTTTTCCTGTTGCACGTTCCTGTGTTTGTGTGTCAAGGGTTGCAGTACAAAATGTAACCAAAACTCTGTATTCTATCACCATCTGATGAAACTGGAGTGTGTGTGTGTGTGGGGTGTAATTGTCTGTCAATGGCCAACTGTCCATAAACCTGCTGGGGCAGTTTTCTGATCTCTTCCACAACCCAGACTCCCTCCAGGGAGAGATCTTCTGCTCATGGGCCAGTGAGTGTCACTGATAGAATTCCATCATCCCACTGGGAAATGCTCCAGACAGGGGGAGGAGACAAGTATTCCTACCTGGATAAAAATCTGGGAGTTGGAACACCAAGCAGCCTTTTCCACTGGATTCCCAGAGGAACATCAGGCCCATCTCTCACCACTGGAACTTCAGCAAAAGAACTTCACTTTTCTCCAGGAGCATCACTTCACCAGAGCCACATCTGCCACTGGGACTGCAGCCACCATGGGATGGCACTGCCACCAACACCCTGACACACAGGGGGGCAGCTGGGATCCTGATTCTGTCAGTGGGGTTGGTTTGTTAATTTGTTTTCTTGTTTGTCTTACTACATGTGTTTTTGTTTTATTGTTCATTTTAGTTCCCCTCATAAAGAGCTGCTATTCCTATTCCCATATCTTTGCCTGAGAGCCCCTGAATTCCAAAAGTTACAATAATTGGGAGCGAGGGGGTTTAAATTCTCCTTTCCAAGGGAGTCTCCTGCCTTCC
Organism: Certhia americana; assembly: GCA_018697195.1. Classification (NCBI taxonomy): domain Eukaryota; kingdom Metazoa; phylum Chordata; class Aves; order Passeriformes; family Certhiidae; genus Certhia; species Certhia americana. The sequence continues at coordinate 9,041,604 of CM031861.1, read as the reverse complement.
TTAGCAAACACCTGTCATTCAAACCATGACATTTTGGGAGGGAAAGGCTGAAGCAGTCTGGTAGGGTTGGTAACAGTTCTTTCTTTCTGCTGCTCTTGCAAGGAAACTATAGTTTCATTCTGTGTTCCTTTTCCAGGAACAACTTCCTACTCCCAGAATTGCCACATGAAAACTGTCAGGTACCTGTTGGGAGCTCAAATGCAGGTGTGCCTGAGGTCTGGTTTCCCAAACTAAATGAAATTATTGGGAACAAACAGCAAAATGGAGAATTAGGGAGATTTCAGGGAATTGTACTAAACCCAGAAGTTATATATTTCCACAGTTTCCGTGACTTGTTTGAATTCTCTATCTAAATTTTAGTGGCAATTTGGCTGCTATCTTTTGTCTAATTAAAACTAAATGTAGGCTGTACTTTAACTCTATTAATTCCCTTAATGTCATTATCTCAAGTTTGCAGAGGTGCTCAATAGCATCTACACTGGTGCCCCTTTACATAAGGTTCATTGCTTCTCTGAGTAATAATGCAGGTTGAGGATTCAAGGGGTGATTTAGTTAGAGCTAAATAAGAATAACTTAAATTAAAAGAAGAGGCTTCTTAATTTGTGCTGCAATTTTTTTCCTTTGTATTATTACTGCTTTTCCATCTCTCCTTTAATAAGATGTCTCTCCCTCCTGGTAAATATCTGTCTACTTGCAAAGACCTTTGCATCTATCTTTTTCTTGTCCTTCTATTTTTAGTGCACATCTGTTCCTGTTTTGACCTCAATTCTCTTTCATCTGGGGCTTAATTTTTTCCGAATCTTCCTACTGCCAGTTCTTCTCACAGCTGCCGGATCCCTTTTCCTTGCAGATCCATAATGTTTCTGTTGGTGGTAAGTGCCTGGACTCCCTCTCTTGGTGTGGTAGGGGAAGGCAGCTCTGCAGGATGCCCTTGCTCAGCTTGACATCTCAAGGTTTAGCTTTCATATTTTCCAGGTTCTGTACTGCAGAATTGGTGTGTGACTCTGAACTTCATATGAAGTGTCAGCAAGCTCTGCTCACAGCTCAGTCAGACAGAACAATCCTTTTCCAACCCCAGAACCAAGGACACCACTGCAGCTTCAGGCACAAAAAGTGCAAACTGTGAATTGAGGGGAGCAATCTGGGAGGATGGGACTGCAGAACCTGGAACTATTAACCCCATTCTGGGGACAATTAACCCCAGAAATGGACCAAAACTTCTAAAAGTGTGAAAACTCCTGACCTAGAGTCCACCTTGGGTCCATCATGGGTGAAGCCATGGCCAGGCTCTTGCACTGCCCAAGGTGAATCCTTTGAAGGCCTTTTAATAAATCCCTGCTTTATTCCTTTAACACTGTCCAGCCTCTGTTCCAGGGAGCCTCTCCCAGCATCAGGTAGAGCCACCTCCTTCCCCCAGCTCCTCACTCCCAACACTGACAGAGTGGACAGGTTCCAGAGGTTGCACCTTGCTCTCTATTTATTCCTTGCACTTTTGTGCATTTCTGATACCTCGCTGTGTTACCAACCACTGTGAATTGAGCTCGTTGGCGTGCATGAAAATAAATACCACTTTTGTTCCTTTCATAGGCTGTAGTTCATTTTTCTTTGGATCAGTAATGAGGAAATTTGTTTCGTTCTACTTCATTTCTCCTCTTGGCAGCCGAACTGGGAGCATGAACAGGAAGATGCAGGAAGGTCTTTGGCTTTCATCTCAGCCACAGTGATGTTTGCAGAAGGAAGTGCTCATACTCACCTTCTCAAGAGCATCTGCTGATGCAGCCAGAGCTGCTACCAATCCCAGGAGTGCCCATCCCAGTGCATTTTGGGGGATGCCTCCCAGCACTCAGCCCTGCCCTTACACTCCAGTGCCTATGGGAAAGGCAGACAAAGCCCTTTGCCTCCCCTCCTTATCCTCCCTGAGACCACTGATGGTGTTGCTGCCCCATTTGTATAAACTGATTTGGAAGAAAATGTCATGGTTGTGCAAACAAGGATCAGCTAACATAAATATTTTCCCACTTAGCTGATGTGTTCAGTACTTTTGTCTTAGTCAAGTTCCCATGCAGTTTCAGAGTTATATAACAATGGTGTAGCACCCAGATACTGCAACATTTGAATAAAACACTCAGGCTAATATTTTTTTTTAAAATGTAGTTTAAAAAAACTATTCTGTACTCTATGCATATTTTCCAAAAGCCACATACATCTTTAGCAAATTCAGATAGCATAGTGAACATGTCAAGTTTAGAAATTTCTACCTCTAATTCCATGTAAGATTATAGGAAAGAGGAACGTGCACTGCAAACACTGCTCAACTAAAATGTTAAAAATTATTCCTTCTGCTTTTCGTCCCTCTTAGTGCACAAAGAGAATCTAATTAACATGCTCAGTATCTCTCCAGAATTCAATTCAAACTCAAAGTATGCTATCAAAGGCTTGAACATCAGACATTCCCAATCAGGAATGATTTGGGATGACTAAGCTACCTCTAGAAATATATTAATTTACCTCTAGAGGGTCCTCATGAAAAATGATACCAAATGCAGTTAAAAGGACTTTACCTGTTTTTAAGAGAGAATAATAAAGTTATTAGGAATTTTCTGTAACCTTAAAACTGCCTTGCAATTGTTGAGTATGCTCGTGTAACTTGGCAAATGCAGCAAATCACAGTAACTCCTGAGCAGACCTGTGTGTGATATTTTTCTTTTCAGCTGATCTTTTCTCACTGAAAAAAGTTTCCTCTCCATCTTGAAAGAGACAGAATCTTTCAGGATCTGCAATTTTTCAGGTTCTCTCCAATTTCACCCAAGAGTGTCATTTGCAGGTTTTGCATTCTCTTTTCCTTTTTCTGAAGAAAGAAATTTCTATGTGTTAGATTTCAAACCACCCTGATAGCATTTCCCAGCCAAGTAATTCCTTTGATGCAGTATCCTGCACTTCTACCTTGCAGATGATAAAACAGGTTTTAAGCGTTGTTTATCACGTGCTCAGGGCTGGTGTGACACTTCAGTAAATGCAGGATACTAACCAGCTAAATTATAAAGAAGAAGAAAAGGAACATGAAGCTGTTTCTTTCAAAATCTCCTTCTGGACTGCACTAAAGCAGATCTGCCCACATTCAGCACGGTAAAGGAGAAGCTCACTATCACCTATCAATTTGCTGGTTTATGCAGGCGTCTTATTCCGAGCACATTAAAGGAATGTTGATAAGAGCAAAATGGCTTATTTTTTTTTTTAGTGTAGATTTCAAAGAAATGTTCTTACGAAGGAAGGTATGTCTAAGGAGTAGTTCCTTACCACACCACTCTTATTAGCATTTCTTCAAAGATGCCTTCAATTTGGTGCCAGCTACAAAGACAAAATCTGCATTTGAATAAAGACATTCAGAATGAAGTTGAAAATTGTCGGAGTTTTATGGAAAAGATGGACATAAGCCATAAAGCTGAAATGCAGCAAGAGAAGAAAAGACAGTAAGTGAGCACAGATAAGCAGCTCTTGTGTGTTAGATATGGCTTCAGAAAAAAAGAAGAGACTGCCTGTGTTCCAGCAGCTTCCTGCTGGTCCCAAAAGAGCAGGGAAATTTCAGTCATTTGACTTGTCACCAATTACCACCAGAGCTAATGGCAAGGAGGTCTTGTGGTGTCTCTAAACAATTACTGCCAGGACCACTGAAACAGACATCCCAATATATCCAGATCTGTGTGATGAGAGCCTGGTCCTTCACAAAAACATATAACAAACCCAGGGAGGATAATTATGCAGCCTCTATGAGACAATTTTTCTTCATAAGCCTGGGCAATTAGGGTTCAAATCTCAGTATGCTTCGTTTGTTCTATATTACTTAGTTGGGCCAAATGTGTATATAAAAATAAACATTCATCACAGGTTTGGAAATAATTTTTTAGAACAGGGTTTAGAAAGGATCACGGGAATGCAATCCACATTTCTGTTTCTATATTTCTATCACAGGGACACAATGTTTGCCAAACCCCGTGACTTATTTCTAGCATTGCTTGTGGGCTTTCTTAGATATTATGTATTAACTGATTAATTTCTCAAATTAACAGAAAGCAAACTAACATACAAACAAAAGTCTTACATTCTGTATAAATCTGACCCTTTCAGTGTTTTTCTTCCAGAAAGATGATTGACAATGACACTTCATACCCATTTTTCAGTTCCTTGACTCCATTCATAATCTTTCTCAGCTATAATTCAGAGACAATGACTTATTGTAATTTAGATACCAATCAGCTTAATCTCCAGGACATAATATAAAAAGGTTTCACATAAAATGTTTGCCAAGAATACATTGTCTTTATCTTGCTTCCAGTGAAAACCAATGAAGAAACTTGGATCCATTTCAGCTAAACTCTCTAGTAGTATTCAGAGGTCTCTCTTACAGAAACATAAATTTACCTTTTATTCCCATGAACTTTACTTGTTTGCAAAATTCCCTGTGAGTCCCCTTAGTATGCTGTACATTTCATTTGCTTCAGTTAATGCTTCCATGGACAGCCATCCTTTTTTCTTTCATTCAGATTTCATTTTAGTTCACTTAAAACTTTCTGAGAATGGCGTTCCATTGTTCATCCAAATGTGTCATCCTGGCTTTTCACTTCCATTCTGCCTCTGGTTTACTTAGTCCTTGTTTAAATAAAACGTTAGAGCTCAAACATGTCTTTTCAAAATGGTTTGGTGAGAAAATCTTTCAGATAGAGCATGAAAAAATTTAGATGTCACAATTCAATTTTTTCAAACTAAATGTGTTGAAGCATTAGTGGGAATAAGTGGTGAATTCTAAACAGTTTTAAATAAAATCTGACACTGCAAATCTGGCACTGACATTATCCTTGGAGCAGCTGCTCCAGAAGACAGAGGTTTCCTGAATGTTCCTATAAACAATCAAATCTTTAAAGATACCTCCCAAAAGTCTATGAGGAATAAAGAATATGCTTTTTTTTTGTTGTTGTTGGTTTTTTGTTTTTGTATAAAACATGCCGATTTAACAGGTGTTTAATTATTACATAAGTACCTGGTTAGCTTCTAATTACAATGTTGATGGAAATCTCAGTTTAGAATGCAACATTTTGACTGAGGGACTTTGATATTGTAAATTTTGAAGGGAACAGCTAAAGGCAAAACAAAATAAAAATATCCCCACTGGAGCAACAGAGAGCAGGACATTTGAACAAATTTACACATAGCAGGAATAAAACTTTTTTTAACTTTATTTGGGATCAGGCAGGTAAAGCAAGCATTGTTTATATCTTGATTTCCTAACTAAGGTTTATGCTCACATTAACATACCATTGCACACCACTCAATGTATTAAAAAAAAAAATCATAATATAGAAGTCATTCAAAGATTCATAACAAATTCAGGCTTTAGTCTGCACCAGTTAAATACAAATGGGTAAGATTTCCTTGGAATAGCACAGAATTGCACATCAGGGCAAGACCAAACCAAAAATAATAGCTTAATCTATCTGGAGACTAGAAATTCAATGACTGAGAAATGCTGGACTATGACTCAGGACCACTTATAAAGATAAATTGTTGTAATAGACAAGGCAGGAATTATCTTTGTCAAATGCCACCAGCTAACACTTTCTTCTTTTAAGTTGGTTGGGCTTTTTTTGAGAAATCTTGTTTCAAAATAACTCTGAACAAGCTCAGGAAGTAACAGACTGCATTCCAAATAAAGGCAACAAAAGCAGTGAGGTTTTATCAAGGGGGAAGGCACACAGGAATTATATTCTTAATTTGGTGAGGGAATCAGCATCACTAGTAAAATCCTCAGTCTCTGTAAAGGCCTCCATGGGCTGAACTATTGGTCTGCTTATTGCAAGTCATGAACATCATATTAATAATTGTATTGTTGCTTTTTATGAGCTGCAGGGACAAATGATAAAGCTGCAGCAATATAAATTTTGTCACAACAAACTGTAACCAACATCAGTTCATCATCCTCATATGCTGGGAGCTACTAACTCCATCAAACACGTTACAGTGCCTGCTCTACATGCTTGCAGGAAAACAAGAATAAAGAACAGAGGGAAAAGCCACAATTTATCTCGTGAGTTTTACTTTTGTGGCTTAATACAATGGTTACCATGCTACCTTGTCAGGCTGGAGACAAATGGAGCAGTTGGAAGCTGAAGCCTAAAACAGTTTCAAGCCTGGCTGTGCTCACACATTAAGAAATGACTGGAAGCATCCTCAGCTCAAGGAGAACTGAGCACTCTGAGAAAAGACATAATTCCAGAAAACAGTATACTCTCCAGCTATTCTTTCTTCTGTTGTCCTTTTTTTTTTCCCCTCCTGCTGTTGTTGAAATGTTAGCATCAGTTGGCATAATTTCTGCTCCTCGCCTGCCAATATTTCAGTAAAACACTGATCATTCTGATGAGAAAGATGAAAAAAACTATCTGGTTCAAACAGAAAGTTGTATAAAGTTCATGCATGATTCAGTCTCCTGTAGGGCTTTTTAGTCTATAGCATAAATCTCTAGAGCTAAAATGTAATAAAGAGCAAAACCAGTGCAAGAAAATGAGTCCTAAAACTTTAAAGACCACACTTTACCCTTGCTATTCACACAGAGCATTACCTAATGCAGTACAGAAAAAAAATACCCAGCTACTTTCAAAACAAGCAACAGGGAAAACTTGAGTATAGCATGAACACAAGTTGTTTTTAAAATGTATGATCCCTGGCAATGTTATCCCTTTGGCACCAATGTTTTTAATTTCCTGTATGTTTCAATCCTAAATGTAGGAGGCTTGGATTCACTTGGGTTTGGAGAATGGTCCCTCAACATAGCAGGTGTCAACCAGCTTGACTCTCAGATTCACAGCTTTGACTTCAATTCCCCCTCCCAGTCCAGCCCATGCACCCAGCAGATTAAATCTGGGCAGTTCTGCAGTGGATCAAAGAATTCCCACCCACAAAAGGCCTGCAAAGACCTCTTCATCTTCATGCAGAAGCAGCTCCAACTTGCAGCACTTTGCCCCAAATTTAAGTTCCTAATAGCCTCAGTGCCATTCACAAAATCAATTTTTAAATGGGAAAAAACTAAGCTCAAAATTAATTTTTTAGGAGTCATCATAATCAGTAATGACATAAAGCTGCCTAATTTTCAGTGAAAATCTTACTGAAATACTGTCTTTATTCAGCAAGTACTTTGCTGCTCTCCCACTCAACTTCCTATGTCTAAAATGCGACATATTTACAGGTTTTGAGTTTTTAATGATTTCCATAAGAACTGGGCTGCAATATGCAAACACTGATCCAGAAGTTTAAATCATAAACAGGGAAAACATATTCTGAGGAAAAGAATGAAAAGAACTGATTTTCATTTGTGTGGAAATTATCTGCTGGTAGGTAGCTTGGAGCTGGCTAGTTAGATCATTAATTTTATTTAACACCAAAATGTTTGCACAATAGTAGCAGATTCTAGATTTCTCTATTATTTTTGGGTGCTAAAAACCTTTTCTGTGCCATCTTTGTCTATTGGAAGTTGCACAACTTTAACTTAGGAAAGTTGGTGAGCTTTTTTGGCATCTGTCCTGTTATATAATAAAATTAATTCAAATTGCAGTATTAAATGTTTATATAGCTGCCTTTGTGCGTGTTGAGTGGCTATATACTTACATGAAGTAGAAAATAAAGAAAAGGAAGATGAGAAGCTCTAAGAACCAGGTTACAATGGTTTTTTTCCCTCTCAGATGACACAAGATAATTAAAAACCTTAAGAGTTTTCCTCACAGAAAAGCCATACCCCTCCATTTTCCATGAACCGTCTTGTACTTTCTTATAGTGAGAGAAAAACATTCTAACTGTACATTTCCTCAATCTGCCATTGCCCCCTTCAAATATGAATAAATCCAGTGGAGGAGATTGTTATGCAGAGGTTCCATACAGGCATTGGACACATCTTTCCAAAATTAGGAAAAAATATTTATTTTCTTCAATAATACAAAAGATCCTACATTATCCAGCTTTGATTATGCCCTTCAGGTGTTGTGTCTGAGAGTCTTAAATACTCTCACTCCCTCACCCTTACCTTTATTTCTCTGTAGGTTTGAATAAATACATTAAACAGACACAAACCTACATTTCTGAGTTGCATTAAGAGCATTTAAAGCTTATTTTTCAAGTTATACGAAATGCCTTCTGTATCACAGCCTACAATATCTTTTTCTTTTTTTTTTTTTTTTTCCCCCAAAACCACCATGAATGTCCTTACAACCAAAGGCTGATGCTAAACCAGCACAGCATGCTGAGCTGCCCTGCAGGACATCCCCACACCACTGCTGTAGCTGTCTGCAGCACCAGCCCCGCTGAGGGGCTGCCAATTTGGCCAAAAGGAAGCTGTTTTGAAAACTCCTCCAGGATAAGATCACTCCTTTTTTCAACAGATTTGGGGCTTGTGGCTTTGGAGTGAAAAGTTCAGTGAAATACTTCCAAAACAGCTACCTGTTCTCCAGTGCAGAGATTTTCTCTCCAGTTTTGTCTCTGGTAAGGCAAAGCTTGTGTCTGCAGAGGACCTCAGGCCTCTTTTGATTTCCTTTATATTGGCAACATAGGTTGCTGCATGTGGTCATAGCATAAGACAAATAATTAAAAGGCTTTTAAAAGAAAAAGAAATAATTGTAAATCATTCCTCACGTGGCGTGCTTACAGGTGTAAGACCTGCTGCTTGCCTGTGCCTATAAAACTTTGGCAAAAGGAATGATGCACAATGCTTCTTGAAATTATATAAGGAAGGTTATAGGCAGATATATAATTATATAAGGAAGAGGACTCTTTCAAGTGCTCTGTGAATGACTGCCTCCACTGGGTTGGAGCTTGGCTGTGAGAGGCTTTAAGATGTTGGTACCTCTTCAATAATAATTAATATTAAAATATAATATAATATAATATAATATAATATAATATAATATAATATAATATAATATAATATAATATAATATATAATGTTATCTATATTATCTATATAATATTATATATTACTTATTATATATAATATGAAATATAGTAATAATGATAATAATTATAATAATTATAATGATAATAATAATAATAATAATAATAATAATAATAATAATAATAATAATAATAATCTATTCTCCTTGGATCAGTGGCACACATCTTCCAGTGAGTATCAAGGGCAGGGGCATGGCTGGGGATGGTCCCTCTGCTCTCAGCTGTGGGCACTGACTTTCCCCTCAGCTCCGTGGGAGGAGCAGACACAGTGAGTGTGAAGGCACATCAGAGGGATCTCCCACCAGGCAGAGCTGTTGGGCATTACCTGCTGAGTACAAGCTCCCCAGTTATGCAAGAGAGGGGCTTTGTGGCCCTTCCTGGCTGACAGGCACTCATGTAATGCATGCAGCATTAATAAAAGCACTGCTGTCCCTGCCCCACCAACATCTCCCCTCCTGTGCTGCTCAGCATCCCCGTGATTCCTCTGACTAGCTTTCGGCACGCAGGCAACTTTCCTTGTGATTAGGCAAGAAGCATATGGCTGTTGGGCTGTAGCTGTCACCAGTTGCCATGCTGAGTTTGAGGAGATACTGATGCCTAAAGATTTGGCTTTCATATTTTCCAGGTTCTGCACTGCATTAGTGTCTAACTCTGAACTTCATATAAAGTCTCAGCAAGCTCTCCTCACAGCTCAGTCAGACAGAACAATCCTTTTCCAACCCCAGAACCAAGGACACTGCTGCAGCATCAGGCCCCAAAAGTGCAAACAGTGAATTGAGGGGAACAATCTGGGAGGATGGGACTGCAGAACCTGGAGCTGCAATTGGACAATTAACCCCAATATGGAAACGGACCAAAACTTATAAAAGTGTGAAAATTTGTGACCCAGAGTCCACCTTGGGTCCATCATGGGTGTAGCCATGGCCAGGCTCTTGTGGTGCCCAAGGTGAATCCTTTGAAGGCCTTTTAATAAATCCCTGTTTTATTCCTTTAACCCTGTCCAGCCTCTGTTCCAGGGAGCCTCACAAGGCATAACAACCAGCTGAATCCCACAGGGAGCATTCCCTGGATGTGCTGCAGTGCTGTGTGATCACCATCACATCTGTGTTACCCTGTTACCTGTGTGTGCTCTGTCCCATCCTGTTACCTGAGAGCACTCCATCCAGCTCCAACAGAGCCACGCCGTGTTCCATGTGCTGAGAGCCAGCAGGACTTGGGGACAAAGCAGTTTGTGCTCTCCCAGGCCCCAGCAGCCAGGGCAGGGAGATAATAGGATAATTCCTTATCCTATTCCTTATCCAAACCAAAAGCCAAGCCTGAAATTGGCTGCCTCCTATTTGCACCAGACCTGACCCCTGTCTCACCCAGTTTCAGAACAGAAGTTGAACCTTCACTAGATAGACAAGGTCTAAAATGCCCACTGTACTCTCCTTTCAATTCTTGGTGGCAAGCCAGAAAAGGGCTAAGAGTTCAAAACAGCATATCCACATGAAAGAATCTCAGAGATAACATTAGTGTTTCTAGAGATCATCTCAGAAAAATCACAGCCTCTGCTCCTTACCTGAGATTTGCTTGATAGATCTAATAGGATGATTTTACTCGTAGTGCATATCTGCTCCTAGATAGGCAATGTGATTACCCAGCACTGGATTTCCACTGTAAAACTAAACTTTCTTTCCCATATGGCACTAATTGCAGTACAGGATCTCAGTAGGCGTATAAAACAGAGAGTACAAGAAAGATCTATAGCAGAGGCAGGCTCTGCTGGCTCTGGAAACATTTCTGTGCAAATTGAAAGCTAAAACCAGAATTTTTAACTAAACGACACAAGTGTGTTCTCAGGTTTGGGAATCAAAATAAATGTAGGTATTTAGTTTAGGTCTATCTGTGTATGGAGCAATGATCTCATTGCTTATTTTAAGAAAATTATGTGTAACACAGATTCTAAATAATGCAAGATTATGCAAATCTTAATAAATGTTAAAGGAAATAACCATGACTCTGAAGATATTGGCTATTCCAACAGTTTGTCTCTTCATTCTTTGTCACTAACAGTGAATCAATAAGGTATGGCTTAAGGAATACTGAAAAAAATAAAGAAGGGAAAGAAAAGGGGATTAGTGCAGTTGATTTTTCTGTTTTGAAGATTTTATGTCAAGAAACAAAAGAGAAGTTGAGAGAGCAACTATTGAATCTAGAATGACCAGAAAGTTAAAGTTTTACTAGGAAACACTAAGGGCCATGTGAGCCAATATAACTTTTTTATGTGCAGTTATGATGAGAATTTTTTTATATATAGAGAAACAAGGTTCATTTTTCATCTGAAGTTCTACTGGGTGTGTTCAGAGTGGTATTTGTGCAATAAATTACTTTTTATTACTTCTCTTTGCTGTTACCACTGCAGTGCTACTCTAGAAAATGGGAAATATTTTACTTTATCTCACATATTAACACAATTCTTAGTAAAGTCTGCTATCGCTGCTGGTTTTGCACATGATGACATGAAGTGATGATACCAACAGCCTGAATAAGACTCAAGTGATATTTTGGTCTTGGTACCACTTTCCGTAATTAGAAGTTTAAAACACCATGGGAGTGCATCTTTCTAGATAGATATACATTTATTTGCTAACCAAAGGTGTGTGCCTGCTATATGACCTACTCAGCTTTTCATCCAGATTTATTGCCAGGGATTTAATTTTTCAAAGGTAGAGCCAAAATTTTAGACTCCTATTTTGACAACATTTTTTTGTAGCATCTCTATAGATCATGTTTCATAAATCTCTGAAAAAAAAAAAAATTGTCTCCAAGACTATAGTCATAATCACAAACCATTGAGGAAAAAAACCAAAATACTTTATATCTTGTTGTAAAGAGCTTAAAGATTTAATACTCCTTTGTATGCACACAGTTTGTGTGATTTGGAATCGTGGTGGCAGGGACCTCATCCCTGTGTGGGACAGGTGAGCAGTGTTAAAGGTAAAGAGACCTGGAATGCTGAGGGGTTTGGACCAATCAAAGAAAGGTGGAGAGGGCACACCTTTCTTTGAGGAAAGAGGTAATGCATGTAGGATGAATGGTACAAAAGTAGTAGGGAAGAATAAGTCAGTGGTGCTTGGAAGGGTTCATGAAGTTGGTTGTAGAGGTCTCTTTATCTAGTGACCCCAACATGATGTGAGAGTAAAGCCAGACAGAGGAAAGCCTCTAGAATGAGACACTGATGTGATGGAGAAGAGATTGCCTGTGGAACAGAGTCAGAAGAAGAAAGCCTGGAGAAGAGAGCCAGGTTGAACAAGGAGCTAAAGAACAAAGCAGGTAGACCAAGAGCCTGCATCACTAGATGACTTTTAGATAAACACCCCCTCCCCAGGTGAGTGGCTAGAAGCTCAGGAATGAGGGCTCAAATACTGGAAGAAGGGTAGATATTGGATGTCCTGCTGTGCATATTGCAAAGCAATAGGAAAAGGTATTAAATGTGAGGAGTGAGCACTATGCATTTTGTTTGTTTGGTGTGGATGAAATGGTGTGAGAATTAATGCACAATCTGCCTTCTTTGTTGAAACATGGGAAGGAGCAGGGAACACGCTGTGGGATGCACCCACTTTGGGGGACGAGAAAGCTGCAGGGTTGCTTAACATTAGGCAAACAAGAGTGTCTCCTGAAAGATAGGGAGGAGTCTTTGACAGAAGTACCTAAGCAGGTGCAATTTCTTGAAGACAAGGTGAATAAGTCAGAAGCAATAGTAAGAACACTAGTCAAGAAAAGCTGAAGCTAAAAAAGTAGCAAGTCCCCTTGAAGAAATGGGGGGGGGGGGGGGGGGGGGGAAAGCACCTCATCAAAAACTTAAATGTCCCAGGTCAATCAGCAGAAGGGTTTCATTTCTAGTCTAAGTCAGCAAATGAAAGAAAAAGACACTTCTGTTACTCAGGTCATAGAGTTCCTCTCTAATGAAATGCTGAATTTTTCTGACGAGAGGAGTACATTAAACGCTAAACTGCAAGACCTTGAAGCTGTTCATAATAGTTCAGTGGCAGAGCTAAACTGAGTATTGCAGGAACTTGGGGATTGTAAGAAAGAACTGGAACATAACCAGCTTATGTTAAGCAGTAGAGAAGCTGAGTTTAAAGAGTTAATGAATGAAAGAGGAGATGAAGTGCAGTCTTGGGAAAATGGGCAAGGAAAAAGAGAATCTGAGAAAGAAGCTTCAAGCAGCGTTGATAGTAGAAAGTGATCTAATGCAAACAGTTGAGAAATAAAAAAAAGTAGAAAAAATCAGAGGAGCTGTTGAAGAAAGCTAATGAGTTAACAGAAAAACTGAAACTAATTGAAGGCCAAAGTAATGATTTTGAGTCTCATCTTGAACTTTGAAACAATAACTTGTAGAAAAAGATGCCAAAATAAGTGATCTAACCAAAACCTTATCTTCAAGAGCATCCTATTTAGAGGAACTTCAGCACAATAATTCAGAACTGAATGATATGTCATAGCTGAAAAACAAAATGTTTGTGAGCAGAACTTAAAATCTTTTGAGGCTTGTTCATCTGTAATCTGTGCTTGATAAAAGAACAAGGGCATATCAAGAGGAATGTTTTCAGTTGCTCTTAACTCCTGATGAGGTAAAGTCTGAACTTTAAAAAGAAGGAAAAATTGTTGGAAAATTCCAGTTTAGAAGAGCCTAGTTCAAGTGCTGGAGGTAGGAGTGAGTGTCTGAATCCCAATAATGATGTTAATGCCATAAATAAATTACAAAAAGAAAAAGAAGCTTTACAGAGGGTATTTTTGGCTATGAGAGAAGATATGAAAAAAATTCAAGAAAGAAAGTGAAGAGCACATAAGACTGGCAACAGATTTTGATGAACCCACCTTGAGCAACTCAAGCAAAAACATAAAACAACAACCAAGATTCAGGTTGCATCCTTGAAAGAGTCAGAAAACATGATCACCTCACTACCAAGTGAACACTGAGCTAAAAGAACTAAGAAGTGATTATACAAAACTTCAGGAAGAAACAGAGTAGTTAACAGAAAGTAACTCACTCCAAAGGAATTTAGAAGGAAAAGTCACCTTTTGAACTATCAGAAACTGAACTGAGAGAAGCAACAGAATGTGAAATCCAGAAACAAATTAAAACAGAAGAGCCACCTGCAAATCTGAATGACTCCAAATCTCAAAAGCAAAGAGCTGTAACAGAAGAGAAATCCAGAGAGTGCCTCCAAATGAAATTAGACAGCTTTAGTATCGTATGAAGAAGCCCTGAGAAAAAATAAATGTCTAAAAGAACAAATAGATCAGCTGATGTTAGAAATAGAAGAAAAAGAACAGACTCAGACTAAACAAGATCAAGTGCTTAAAGCCAAATCAGAAAAGATCAACAGCCTAGCTCTGGGACTAGTAGCATAAAGCAAAAATATTGAAAGCTAAATAATCTGTACAATGTGCTTCTTTCTTAAACCTATGTGTTGTATTTCAGCATGTCTTTCTACCTATTAGTCCTACATGAAATATGTGTGAATATGTTGTAATATCCATTTATGTCTTCATAGAAAGGCTGCAATTTTATAATTTAGAAAGAAAGGGGGAGTTGAAGGAGGATGGATAGAGATAGTGCTGAAGGCATTCTTGCCCCAATAAATTGCAGCTGTGTCAATTACCAAAGAGTGGGAACAGTCTTGCCCTCACAACTATGGATGGGTTTTATGAAAATGAGCACAAAACTGCACAAGAGGAAGCGTTGGAAAGAACAAGACAAGCAGTAAGCAGAGACATTACTTCAGAGATAGAAGAACTAAAATTACGGAAGATAAAAGGAACAAGAGAACCTATGAAAGCGGTGGCAGGAGCTAGAGAGAGAGCACTTCTATTATTCAATACAAATGTTGTGTTTGTGAAATACAGCTATTAATCTTTGTCAATATCCCTCAGGCAGAGGTATGAAAGTTAATTCCTAAGGTATAAGTATAAAAACTTTTTGATGATATGTGATGTAAGTTTGGGAAATGAACCAAGGTCAGTACATGGACGCATTACAGAGCTAGTGGAATCTGCATAAAAAGATACAAGAACCATGTTTGCTATTTCTCCTGCAGGGGCCCTGCAGAAGAATGGTAGACATGGCATGGCCTTTATTTGAAAGGAAAATAAGGGGCATACAGTTTGTGGGGATTGGCATGGGGCTGGGGCCAAGCCTCATCCCTAATGGGCTACAGGTGAACAATGCTGAAGGTAAAGAGAGCTGGAGTGCTGAGGGGTATGGACCAACCAAGAGAAGGGTGGAGAAGGCACACAGGTGTCATGCACGTGGGATGGATGGTATAAAGAGTGTACAGAAGAACAAGTCGGGGTGCTTGGAACCATTCATGATGTCAGTCATATGTCCTCCTTCACCGCTTTAACTCGGTCTGTTGTTTCCCACAGGTTCTTTTTTAATTTCAAAGTCCTTTCAAAACCCTCCTAGATCACCATTAGTTTGCTCATTAGAGATGGATGTTTCTTTCCTTAACTTCAAATGTTAAACTGAAGATGTGAATTAGAAAATCTGCCAGACACATGAGACTAAATACTGATCCACAAGTAAGTCTTTTCCAAATCATGAACATAACTTCTTAGGAAATTCTGTATTATTTCCTTTAGGATGGTAGAGACAGAAACTAATTACTGAATAACATAAAGTGTGAAATACACTTTGCTTTATAGGATCAAAGCTTATTTTCTCTAATTCTAAAAATACAGATGTAGGAAATGCCTGTTATAAAGGAGGATAGTTCTGAACTGAAGAGACGTAAGATATTCTTACAATTCTTCTGCTTCTTTAAATCTTTCCAATACTGGGGTAGAAATGATCAGCGAAGCTCTATGGTTTTGATTCTTCACAGTACAGGTTAGTTCAGCTGTTCCATCACAATTGTTGCTAAGAGCTTGGAGTTCACCATCCAGGCGTTATATAAACACAGGTTAGTGTGCTGTGAAGTAAGAAAGTCATAAATTACAGTGTCTCCTCATCTGTAATTAGAAAGCTGTAAACTCCAAGCAACAAGAGGCTTTTTGCTTCTCACATGTGTGATGTGTTTGTATGGACAGAGAAGTTTCTCCTGTGCTGCAAGAGAATCCTGCAGCAACTATGCTCTGCCTCCGTGGGGGAGCCACGATGGCCTCTCTGTTGGAACAGACTTTGCTTATTTAGAAACCACAGAAATTCATCCCTGGCTGAGTGTATTGCCTGCTTACAACAAGCTCGTTTTATATTGGCACTGTTAAATTCATTTATTGAGATGGCTCCAGGCTCTACAAGCAGAAACTCCCTCCAACTTCCCCTCAGCAAAGCAAAAACAAAGGCTAAATAACTGTGAGTGCACAACAAGAATGAGAAGTTCTTGAAAACAATAGCTGGTTAGGAGAGCAGCTATTTAAAATATTAGTAAATCAGCATGTGGCTCTGCAGAAGAAGAGATATAAAGTCTCTCCCATTCTCTTCCTCATTTCTCATTGCTCTTTAAGAGGCATGAAGCAGTCAAGAACAGCATTTGTTTGGCATTAGGAAAGAGTTCAGTTTAACTGAGAGCTAAGGGAATCCTCAAGCCAGGGCAGATCATTTATGAATTTGGTAGGACAAAAGAAAAACCTCTATGTATCAATATGGCACCTTCTGAAAAAAATTTTGGTTTTTTTTTTTTTTTTTTTTTTTTTTTTTAATAAAAATAAATATTAAAAAAAAAATTTTTTTTTTTTTTTTTTTTTTTTTTTTTTTGCAATAGATATAAATAACATTGCAAAGTGAATTCTGAGTCCCATTATGACTTGATAAATTCCTATAAAGGATCCTCTACTTCCATCTTCCTAATAGGTTTATGTACTGTACTTTAAGGCAGTACACACACAATGAGCATCAATTGTTTATACTGCTCTGCAAATCATTGAAGGAGTTATATGTAGTAAAGGAGTAAGATACATCAAATTAGCTTGTAATGGCAAGGCAAATAAAAGATGAATGGAACAGCAATGCAGAAAAATAAGCCTATTAGCACTGAACTCAGTAATAATAGCCCATTTAGAAGTACTTTAATTAATACCAGTCCTTGAATGCTTGTGGCAACTGGAACAAAGGAACAGATTATGATGAGGTGCCGGTGTTTTCCAACCTAAGAAAATCCTCACATGATTATTTATGATGTTTTAATTGTCTGTGAGGAGAAATTGTTACTTTTGATTTTACTACACACCCTTAATTTGTTCCTGACTTTCCAAATATTATTTCAGTGGTGATGCTGGTAGAAAACATAATTTGAGAAAACCATAACTACTGAGGGCAGCTTACCAGAACTGGTGCTGTACCCCCCAAGCAGGTGTTGAACAGCAGTCAGATAAGAAACAGATCCAGGCTGCACAAAACATCTCCAGGGCAAAAGATCAGACAGAAAAAATCTCCCAGGTTTCCTCTTTCAAAAAGAATACTTGTATGATGGTGATATAATTAAGAAACATTTTTTACTAATGGCTTTTTCCATTTATTTGAGATTGGTAGTCTGCACAATAGATTCCTTGTAGCATGATTTCCCTCAACTCACTCATGATCTTATTTCCTAAATATGGCTCTACAACAAACTTAGCAACGAGCACTTTTAGCAGTAAAGAGAAAAATCTATTTTGATAAACTGACTCAGTTTAATTTTTACACTGCATGAGGAAATATTGATTTCCAACATGTCCTGCACATTGCATCATTCTTCCTCCATGGCAAAGTTTACATAGATGCTGCATATTTGCATCTTCCATAAGACAAGCTCTAGCACTAAGTAGCAATTTAACCAGAGAATGCATAATTCAGCAGCTCCCCAAACTTCCTTGTTCACAGCCACATTGCATATGTTTCTGCTTCAATTCAACACCATGAGGATCTCTGATAGCAAGTGTGTTACTCCTGCAAATTTCCATGTACACATAAGATCCTTTACATGTTTTCAGCACTCACTTCTCCTAGGATGTTTTTATTTGAGTGATCCATTCTTACCACTTGCAGCTCTGAATTCCCAGCTACCCTGACACTGAATCAATATTGAAACGATTTTCACACTGAGCTGGTTGTTCCCCAGCAAGAGAAGCTGTGCTGTGTGAGATAAAGACCTGCTTGAACAACTTGGTCCTCCTAAAATCACACCCCTGCCTCCATCCCTGGAGTGCAAGCTCAGAATCCCACCTGCCAGTGCATTCACTGCAAGAAAGTGGTAGAAAAGAGGCAGGTGGCAGAGACAATAAGCTCCTTTGAGTCCATGGATGTTGGGATCCATTTTTCTAACTGTGCTCCTTCTCTGAGGGGATTTCTGGTCAGCATCCCAGGAATTCAGTGGGCTGCACTGAATTACACTTTGTCATGTTGACTGGAAGTTTGGAGCTGGTGGATGGAGTTAAAGGATTAGCAAATAATTCACTTCAGTTGAAAAGAGAAAACAGGAAACAAGGGACGCTCTCCTGAGTCTCAGTGAAAACTAAGAAGTGAGGGAAGTTATCTTGATTCTTTCAGTTGCCCAGCTTATCAATGTGTCAGAGGCAGTGTGGTGATGAAACTCAAAATTCCTGAAACAAGATCAGCAACTGGAATGAAACCCAGCTCAAAGAAATGGGACCATTGCTCTGAAGATTTCCTTCGTGTTTAACTGAATGTTCACAACTGCTCTTCTACATGGGGAATTCTGCTTATTAAATACCAAGTGGAAGAGTACTCAGTGCACCCAATTCTGCCAAGACACCTGAAAAAAACCTCAGACTATTTCTCTGAGATCACAGGTCAAGCCTATAAAATTTTTCCTTTTATTCTTTTCAGGAGACAGAGATTATATGAGACCCATCTATTCTGTTGGAACTGTCAGACCTCTGCAATACACAGGTGCTTGATGTATGGTTTTAGCTTCCCAGACGTTTTGATACCCTGTCATTCCAATAAGCTATTGAGATTGAAAAGTGAATTGAGAGGAGAGGAGGAAAATGCCTCTGCTCCTCTGACAGACAAGAAGAATTTCACAGATGCTTTATTCCCACCGAGGTATCAACAGATAAGCACAAGCTCTATTCCCATTCAGCTGGCACCTGCCCTGTCACAGGAATGAAGATGCATTGTCTTCTTGGGAGCAGCACGAGAAAATGTGACAAAACATAAAGAGTCATCAAGAAAATCTGCATTAACCTCTGTGACTGTAAAACACTCTGCAGCTTGAGCTAAAATTCACCCGGCAGTGCAAACAAGATGGATTTGGACAGAACTGCAGCAGCCTGCAGCCCTTTTGAAGGGTTTCAGATCTGGGTGTTTGTGCTCACTAATTATGTCTAGTGGATTACATGTCATCAGGAAACTTCATCTCTCTATGATGATGTGCTGTTTGATTTCAATGTTTTGCATGGTTTACTTATATACAGCTGTGCAGGGCTCCCCTGTGTAGATTGCACTGTTTAAAAAGAATGAGGAAAAAAGGTATTTTAAAAGCTCATTTGAAGGTGGAAGTATTTTTTGGTTATCCTCAGCTGCAGCTGCTGAGCAAGGGTCTCAGGTGGGCAGATCCACATACACACCACACTCAGAGAAAACTCCTGTGAGAACTTTGCAGTCTGGCTCAATGAAGTCTTTTAGTGCCATCTACAACCTGGCACAGGGTACCTCCAAGTAGCCCTGTTTTCTGAAATGAGCAGACCTCAAGGAACCTACCACACAGAAACATCAGATTTTTCCTACTCTTATTGTCTTACTCTTATTGCCTGTGAAAGGCTTGAGCAGACATTCATTGTGGTGGAATAAAACCGCAAGATTTTTTTTGTCACTTGAGGATAAACAAAGATTTTGCTTTATGTTTCTCAGGTTTTTGATGAAAGATGAGCAGAGTAACACAGCAGTAGGCAATGTCCCCTAGGCCACTCTACACAGGATCCCAAGGTGGAAGATTTTACTGTGTATGGTTTTTAACTCTACTAGGTGCAGATGAAATCCCATTTACTCGATCATCTTCACCCCCCTCCATTCCTGATGAGAGCTGCTCCATGCCACATGCAGAATTCTCCTAAAATAACCTCAAAGAAAACCCCAAAGTTACAAGTAATTTTTCTTTTATGTTGGGCAGGAAGCAGGGAATTTGGATAGTCCCTATCAGAGCTGGTTTTAGAGACCAACCACCAGGGGAAAATTCCTTGTTGAGGAAATAGTGGAGAGGGGACTGCAGCTGTATATTGAGTGATGCTGCAGGGCATCCAATGACCCAGCACTCACACCTCTGCTCAGAGCCCTTGTGATTCAGCCTTCCTCATTTGAAAATGCTGAATTAACTTTTCTAATTAACTCCACTTGGTTTCTTCCACCCTGGTAGGTGCACGGTGTATCCAAGCAGTTGCTATTTTGCGTCATTGTGGTCCCGTCTGCCCCCTTTCTTTTTGTTCCTTCTGAAGTAATCCCCCTTGGGATGCTCATGCTGGATCTGCTCCCCAGAGTGAGCATTAGCAAAATACCCTGGCTGAGCTGCTGTAAGAAGAGAGGTGATCTGCTCAGGAACAGATAGGAGGAAAAAATGAATAAGAATTAAAGGTAATTGCTAAGATTTTTGGAGGCAGAACTGACTGAGATGAATATAGACTGAGGAAGAGGTATTGGAACCTCCCTGAATTTGCCATCAGGTTCTAGGCCCCCCCAGATGCCATACAGGGATGCCATATATTCCTTAGCATGTGGGGTTTAACATTTCTTTGTTCTGTCGAGGTGTGTTAGGCACATTTGAGCTGCTTCATGCCACTGCTGTCATTTCTCTTCACAGAAATTCGGAGAAGCTTCCTTGGGTACAGAACTTCAATAAGGTACAGGAGAAAAACAGCTCAGCTGAGATACCTCTGATGGGATAAAACTTCCTGCACATAGGCTAAAGAGAAATCTTCTTTACCTCAAGGGCTATCATTCATTGAAAGGAAGCTGCTGACAATACAAAATACTCTCCTTGTTATGATATGAAAGTGGACTTTTCTCCTAGTTACCAACAGACCCTTTGGTCTCTGGGCTGGTGTTTAATTTTAGAAACAGGAAACTGTACCCTATTAAAATTAAAAGACTATTAATTCTTTGAATAAAACCATAAAAATAAAAATGTTGTCCTTAGGAGCATTGTTTCTGATGCATTATTGTAAATCTGTAAATTTGTTTTGATGTGCTTCTACTAAATTTAATTTAAACATTGTAATTGCACGACGAGATGAAACGGTCTAAACTGTCAGATCTACTCCTGCCAGAATTTCCTCTTTTATT
This sequence comes from Certhia americana, assembly GCA_018697195.1. Classification (NCBI taxonomy): domain Eukaryota; kingdom Metazoa; phylum Chordata; class Aves; order Passeriformes; family Certhiidae; genus Certhia; species Certhia americana. The sequence goes on along the minus strand of CM031861.1, from coordinate 9,020,351 downwards.
TTCAGCAGATTTTCCTGTCCCCTTTTCCTTGTGATATTTAAAAAATATTGCATACAATTTGGAGAATAATGAGAATGTGTTCCTTTTGTTTCACTGGTAAAATAATAAACCAACGTTTTTACAGCCTATTTAGCCTACATAACTAGGCAGTTTTGCTGTTAGAAATTCAGTTGTTCACTAGATAAGATGCAGGGTTTATCTTACGCTTATAAAATTTGAACAGAATTTCCTTCCTTTTATTCCAAAAAGTCAACAATTTCTCATTTCTCTAGAACATCCCCTGACAGATATTATAAAATTTCATTGATTCTATGTTTATTATTTGATAATAAAAGCACAGTTAATTCCCTGCATTGTGAAAATGTAATTAATACTAATTAATCCAGTGGGTTTAGGCTCTTATGAATTACCACACCAAATATTTGGCATCTTCAAGTTTTTCCTAAATATATCTTCATATATTAATTCTTTTACCAGAAAGCCTTATCTACCACTATAATCCAACTGTAATCTCTTCCTAATATTAATTAAGAATATTTCACACAGTTATTTACTGATCAGTGGATTCCTCAGGATGCAACAAGCATCCCAAAGCCAGAATTATAAGCAGCTTCTTTCTTCTGGCTTTATTGCAATTAAAGCTTTAAGAATTATTAATTTGTTGATTTCTATGTACTGATACTCTTGGTTAAGCCTTAAAAGAGTTTTGACTATTTTTTCCACAATAATTTAATTGACCAGATTGTTTACTGACAAATGAAGAAATAAGTGACCACATGGTTGGACTCAGCCTTGAAGTTTTTTTCCAACATAAATGATTCTATGTAAAATAAGAAAACAAGATATATATGACAAAATTTCAAGCTACATTAAAACAAACAAAAAAAAAATCAACAACAACAACAAATAAAGGCAAAACAAAGAAGAAATGCTACAAGGATTCCTACTATGCCAAATTTATCACATTGCAACTTTTACCCTGGTTTGATTGGTATAGCTGCAATAATATCATTTATGACTTTAAGCATTAAGGTCTTCAATTAATTAATCTGCTTGATTTCTACAGTCTCCACTTTACAGAAGGGAAACACAACCAGGGCACTTAATTTTTTGGCCACAACATAAAGAAAGCAAACTTGGGTTTCTTAGCACTGCTCCCCCATGTTCTCTTCTCCACCTCCAGGGTCCCAGATTATCCTTGTCTTTTTAGATTTCCTGCTCAGACCTGCTTGGAAGAAACTGAGAAAGAAAGGCAGGTTGTGAATGTTTATTTCCATAAGTGGTTTTGCAGGAACCCTGAGTAAAACTGTGAATTCTCAATGCACTGAGCATCAGTCTGGCAATCCACAGCACCTTAACAGAAAAACAAGTGATTTTTGGCACTTTGGTTAATCCTGTCAGGCATTCAAATAGCAAAAAATTATCTAAAATATAAAAAGTGACAACACTAAATAAGTGTTTTTGGAAAGGCATAAATGTGCATAGAAGCTGCATTTACAGGTAGTAAATAATCCTATTAGATGGAGTTTCTGCTGTCTTCTCTAGAGGAAGAGGATGACTCCCACCTTCAGTAAAGCACTCAGAAAAAAACCAGGCAGATAGACCACCTGTACTTATGGCCTTAGATAAAATGAAACATTTTATATTTATATTTATATATCTCATTGGATGTACTCCAAAAGGGGAATTATGAAGAGAGCAATAGAGCTTCTGTCAATTATGTCATAAAGAAATAAAGTTTCAGTGTGATATAGAACAAAATGGGGCAATTAATATAAAATACAATTGACGAAACCAGGAACAAGATAGTATTCCTATGGATAGTTGAGTGGGTAAAAGAATGAAGGAGAAAATAATATTTATTAAAGGACAGAATGGGAAAATAAAGAGTATTGGTAGAGACCTTATGAATATTAAATGCTGCACAGGGAATCCTGTTGTTAGAAAGTGTCATGGGCTCTCTAGGTTATTAAATGACCACTTAAAACCAAAATTCTAAAGTTTGTACAGTGTGATGATGCTAATAAAATAAAATATTTTACATACATTTTTCAAGAATCTCTGATTTGAATGTTGTCAATAAGGATGGCAGGAATAGATATTTATTTGTTTATTTGATCACAAATGAAGAGAGTGTCACCAGGAGTGACACAATTTTAGGCACACTCAGCATACAGAATGGAAAGCAGTAGCAAACCCGAGGTTCTACATTAACTTTAATGATCAAGAAAGGAAAATTTTAAAAGATGAGAAAATGAGATTTTAATAAAGAAATTAACAGATCTATTCTATTAACCAGCAACATTTTAGATTTAACCACCAAAGCAAATCATGGACTGGTTTAAATCAGTAGCTCGCTATAGTTTTGTTTTTGCACTTACTGAAACCTTCATCCCTAAACTCAACCATTTAGAGGAAAACCACAGTCCAGCCACTGGGGAGACTTAAATATTGAGAAATATTACTGATATATGTGTGAATTATAAGATGACCTTAACATGCTGACTAAAGAAATTCAAAGTTGTTACCCAAAGCACAAGAAGTGTAATAAAAGGCTGAGCTATGATGTTAACACTTGGGGTCCATAATTCTGCCATTCTGCATTTTTGGAGATAAACAGTAATGTTCCATAATTCCTCAGAATATTCAAGGAAAATGGGAAAATTTAGTTGGTGATGCATGGAGAATTAATGTAGTCAGACAGTCACTAATCTGCTTTATTGGTTTTGAGGCAGTTGAGGAATCCATGTGTCATTCTAACAGGCTCTCTGACATAAACCTGACAAAACCCATTTCCTGAGATGGTCATCATCTGAACCAGGTCCATCCTTCAACAAAAGGACAGAGACCAACAAAAGCTGACACATTTTCTTTTTTAAAAGATTTGAGTTTTATTACCCAAATAAAAGTTTGAGGTCCCTTTGGTTTGGCTGGGAGATGAGCTAGTTTTATCTCAGTCCCTCTTACCAAACCAGTTCCATGATGGGAATTCACCCTGAGCTGACAGACCTCTGACTGCAAGGGCAGCAGCTGCTTCTGCATTTCAGCAAAGTTCAAAATGAGATGCTGCCTTTATTCATACAGAAAATTGAGAGCAGTGGAAGATGTTCTAATGGCTGGAGCTCTACTTAGAAATATGGTGGGGGGGGAGGGAAGCAGGAATCCTTCACTGGCACTTCAGGAAAGTGTTTTATATTGTTCTGATAGAAAATATTAACATGATAAGTGGCTGAATGTGGCTACAGCAAGAAGGTAAGCTTGAAGTTTGCTCCATGAAGTGGAGAGCCCAAAAGGGAGCACCTCTGTGTTGTACCCCTCTCTCAGTGGAAGGTAATTCATCTGCATCTTTCCCCCCTAACCTCCTGACAATCTTCCCTAATTATCTCCACCTAACACAAATTCGTTTCCACTTTCTACCCTTTGTTCAGGTAAGCTCAGGAGGTTTCAGATTTACAGCTGACAGATGAACAGCACAATCACGTAAACTGCAGTTTCTTAGGAAACCAAGCTAAAAATGAGCATCGAGGCTTTTCAGATATTTTAACCACAGTGTTACAGTTCAAGATCCATGCTGAAGAAGAATTGGGTGCATGTGGCAAAGAAAAACAAACATTCAAGTCCTTTGGGAAGCTGAGGTCTCATTTGTGTTCCCAAGGCCTGGCCTCTGTAATTGGTAGGTGCAGAACACAGCACATGCTGTGGGGAATTTAAAATTCAACAGCTCGGGGAAGGGGCCACAGTGCACTGAAGATATCTATATATAGATATAGATATATAGATATAGATATAGATATATAGATATATATATATAATATTGGAGCCAGCAGGAGGCAAGCTGCTTCCCAGTCATGTTTTCCCCTAAAATACTTACTGAAGAAAGCAGGGACTAGTCTTGGGTTTAGAGACTTGTTTAAAGAGTAAAGAAGGGTGTAAATTATGGGCAGATGGGAGGTTACACGCAGTTGAAAATCTCACAGTTTTATAGAAGCTATTACAGCCTTCAAGGTCTTCCTCAAAATCTCAAGGAGTTGGGTGACTTTTAAAACTTTCTTTATTTAAAGGAAAAATCCATTTCTTTTATTTGTGGCCCAATAACTGGAAGTATAAATGCATAATCAGAAAATGAGCATGTTCAGAAAGAGGAAGTTTCTAGTTCTTCTAAACCTCATTTTCCCCTGTTCTTACTAATTGATTTTAAAATTATTTTCATGACATGGAATATTTGGTTTCTTCCTATTTTTTTCTAGTTGAAACTGTATTATATTAGAACTGTATGATTAAGAGACAACACTAATTTGTTGTGGAATATACAAAGCAATAAATAGGTTTAGAAGATAGTTAAATTATGAAAATAGAGTTAAGGCATTCGATAACGATAAAGAAAATTCTATTTATTTTAAGCAGTTCTATTCCAAACCATTAACATTTTTTCCATTATATATGATCAGATAAAACCAGAAGACACCTATAGCAACTGGAGATAATTAAGGCATAAAAGTGTTGCATCCCTAAATTACATGGCACAATGAAGTCCCATGACCAAAGATTCCTCACTTCTCTGTTACTCTGAAGAAATATTTCTAGGTAATAATTTGAAAATGGTAAAGATTTCTGAAGAAAAAGCAACTTCATTATACATAAAATATATATTTATATATTTTTATTTTTTTTAAATTTAATATTTATGTTTTAAAATGAGACATTCTGTGCTGAGCCTTCACATTTCACCTTACAGTCAGTGTTAACGGTCATGTTGTGCTTTGCCAAAATGAAGAATTAGTGATAAAAAAGCAGACAATAATTCTAGTTGTAACAGCAGAACAATCTGATTTTGTAAAGCACCTGAGAACTCTTTCTAAAGTAAAAGCAGCAGCTCTTGGGGACAATAAAAGGCAAAAGGAATTTCCCTGAATAACGCTGACCATATTCCTGCTCAGTCTATAATATATGAATTTCAGGTGCTATCACCTAGCACATTCTTATAGCTACTTTTTTTTTTAACTCTCTTAGTGGATTTTAAATGACAAAGAGCTATGAATAACTTAAAGGTTTATTATCATGTGCTAGGTTTTTCTTGTAATTGAGGGTTTTTTCACTTTTTGACAAAATTCATAAATATTAAGGTTCACCTTAGACTATTTCAATCTTGCTTCAATTGCCATCATCTGTTAATGCAGCATGTGTGACATGATAAGAATGTCACTCCCTGAAAGTTACTCACTCTCAGTCAGTTTTGCAATTGTCTCTGGCAAATTATTGCATTAAGTGCATTTCCCACCATTCCCACAGGATTCCAGTGCCAGAGCTGATAGGCACCAACAGGTCCCATTTGCAAAGCCACTGTGGCCCCGTTGTGCCCAAGTGCTTTAAACCAGGCTCACACCTTTCAAATTCATCCACACACAGTCCTGACTCACCCAGAGCACTACAAAACCTCCCAAATATATTTATTTAGCTATTTTAGGGGTGGAAGAAAAGTTGTGTTGCACGTGAATAATGCAAAACGCATTTCAGCACAAACAAGGAACTGCCATCACTGCATCAGGGCATGCTCTGCTTTGAGATGAAGCCAGGGCTGACTCAGAAGAGACAGGTGATTAAACTTCAGTCTAACTGCTCACTAGTTTTACATTCAAAATGCTAATTGTTTCGAAAAGAAGGTGGGTACAGCAAAATCTAAAGAAAAGAGTGAAGGTGTAGATGGCATAAATACCTTAACTTCACAGTCGTGGCACTTTTATGGTTCAGCATTTTTATGGTTCAGACTGTTTCCAGGGAAACATATTAGAAAAAAAAGTATTCAACAGCAATTAGGTCCACAGATTTATGTATGTTTAGAAATCCCTTGTCAAGGAGGAAGATAAGGTATTTGAAGTACTGACAGGTTCTAGCAGCCAGACAGAATGGGGACGGATAAAGGCATGAAAATTTGCTGAAGTCTTTTAAAATAAAGTAATTCCTCACACAGTAGTATTAATGTCCTACTGCTGTTAGTCTGCATTGTCAGCAAACACCTTAATGAGGAGGTCACAGACAAGCTGCTTTATTCTACAGGCACCATTAAGCCTATTAAATTTATTTCCACCTTACTGACACAATTTTGCATTTGAAAGCGAGTAGCAGTGGCACGAAGCCACTCAAAAGTTATTAACATTTAAACAAAAGTCTAATTTCACAGGAAGCCAAGGGCTCTGAGGGTCAGAATCAGTGCTAGTAGGGGGGCATATATACAATAATAACTTTTCCATGGAAAAGTAAAACCCTTTTCTGTCTGTAATGAGAGAGGATACAGGTCTAGAAACGGGCTGATGTGCTGTGCTTGCAGCTCCACACGCTGGGATCCTGTGGGGCTCAGAGCTGTACAAGCTGTGAGCAGCAGAAAACCAAGGATGGATCCCAAGAACTGCTCCCCATATTTTCCTTGTGTGCCAAGAAAAATCAACCTCAGCTACTTGTTTGATTGGGTGACACAACTACAAGGTCAACACAGAAGCTGAGAAAACTTGATGACAAGGAAGAAAACGTACAGAGAAAACTTTCTTGTGCCACGGTTGAGGCTAAGCACAATAAGATTCTCACGGCTCAAGAAATTTAAAAAAAAAAAAAAATTCTTCCAATTTACATAGCTCTTTTAAAATTTTATTGCCTTGAAATTGACAGGGCTGTAAGGTCTGAAATGCTCTCATGGGAGATTTAAAAGAAAATCTATTGACGTTTGCAGAGATCTTAACCTAAAATTGTGTCTGGCATGTTACAAGTTGTTTCTTTTCTAAAAAAAAACCCAAAAACCAAACAACAAAACCAAAACAAACAAAAAACCACAGCAAAAACCAAAAACCACACGAGACAAAACCATAATTGCTTGACTAACCAAGACTCCTCATTTGGTTTTCTCCTGGGCTTCCCACTGTTATTTGGAAAGAATGTGTGCATTGGGTAAAGAAGGGAAGAACTGCTTCCAAGTTAAGAGAGAAATGTTGATTTTGGAGCATTAGCACTGTAGGCAGAAGCTGATATGCCACTGTGATTCAGGATATTTGCTTGGGGGATTCTGCCTATCAAGACTGCAGGTGAGTTCCCTCTGCAAAGTTGGGAAATCTGCTGTTTGCCAGGATAATTCCCAATAATATGTGACACAAATTTAGCAGTTTACTGCTTTAGCAGAACCAGATTTGTCCTTTAATGTCTGCCACCATGTCTCACAGGGACATCATCTTCCTCAACCTAAATTTTGTTCTAGAAGCCAAAACAGTTTTGGCTCCTCTTCCGTCCCACATTAAATCTTTGGATTCCCAATGTGGGTCCTATGAGGTGGGTGTCACGTTTTTCATTCATATTCTTTCTGTTGGTCATTTCCATGCATGAAATGGATTTGCTACTCCCATCACAATAAAAATCAGTTTAGCAAAAAAATACATTTAGAAAAAAAATTGGAACCTGTTTGAAGAGTGAATTTTTCAACTAAAATATTTATGTTCTTAATTTGAGGTGTGTGCATTTGTTTGAAATCAATAATTCCGTATGTTGCTCCACCACACACTAGTGATGGTGCATTTTCAGATGCTCCTTTGAGAACTATATAAAGTACAAAATAGCAGCAAAACTGTGGAAATTAAAAAAAAAAAAAAACCACAAAAACCCCTCAAACAAACAAAAAAAATCCCAAAAACAGAAAAAAACCAATCTATTCTACCAGTATGAAATCTTGTGAATAACTTAGGATGAGTGAGTACAAGAACCAAAGATTTCATATACACCCTTTCAACAAACCATTTGATCTGTGCCCAATTCTTCATATCTACACTGAGGATAAGAGCATGTCCTGGCTCTCAAGATGTACCAGAAGATAAAAGACATTTTGAGCTGAGTCTTCAGGAAACAGCTGAAGCAGTGGTCATCAAATAAATCCTGCAGGTAAATGCATGGCTGTTAAAAGAAACCAATCAATTAATGAGACAGGTTTGGGTTTCTCTCTCCTGTGCCCAAGTCCTAAGAAATTACAGGGGGGCAAGAGCAGAACCAAATCCAAGAGCTATGGTGTGCTGTGATGCAAATAAAACAATTAGGAACCTAGGAATTAATAAAGCCTTCATTTGTGTCACATCTGAAATATCTAACCAATATAACTGGCTTCAATTTGACATTTCTTCCTAGGGCATACGACAGGAATTTAATTAAATCAATACATTTCTCCCCAATGTTAAGTATCCCTTTTTTCCTTGTCTATACTTGCATCTTGACCATTATTAAACTCAGTAACTCAAGTCAAGTAAATGTGAAAACTTAAAGGAAAAGCCTATGATAAGTAGACAATTACATACAAGGTTGGGGTTTTTTTCTATTTTTAAACAGTTTTTTTATTTTGGAGGAGGAAACTTTAACAGCTCAAACTTCTAGAGCTCTTTATTAAAAAGGAGGATATTAGGGAATAAATAATTATGGAAATAATATTAATTCACTGACAGTTTTCTGATAAACACTTCATCTTGTTTACAAAATTTACAGGTGAAATTTTGGGAAATGTGCATAAGAAAACCCAAACTGCCACCAGGTGAATGCTTTGATGGACATCCTGAAAATTTCATCTGAATTTAGGACATGAAATCATCCTATATGACTGTGAAAGTGTCTTCTTTATGGGACAAATGTCCCTTAAACCAGTTATTTTTTTTTTATAAATACATCTGAAGAGAAAAAAAATCCTTAATTTAATACTGAGAAGATACTGGTTTAATTCTGTGGATGAAATTGTGAGTGTGAATCAACACCCAAAGATCAACATCTACAAAGCTCACTACAACACGCCACAATTCTCATTTTATGTTCTTACTCTGTATAAGCAGAGTCCCAGAAAAAAGGAAAAGAAAGGGAACACAGCTCAGTTCCTTACTTGGAAAAAAGACAAACAAGATGGGTTTCTTGCTACTGCTCTACAGGAAAGTACTAAATCTCTTTGGAATGGGAAAAAGAAACCAAACTGGAGTATTAAACCCTCACAAGTACAAAATGGAAGGTATGGATGCAAAAGCTGGTGGTTCCCTTCCACCAGCAACCAAAACAGCTGCAGGGAAGTTTATTATCCGGGCTTATATCAGACTGGATTAAGTTCTTGCAAGACCACTATGTTTTTGATTTGAGGATAACGCCTTTTTCTAATAATTTTATCTCTAAACTAGCTTCATCTATAACCAGCTTCTAAAAGAAATCTCCCATAGGTATGAGCCCTTGCTTTAATGTGAAAATGCTCAATCTACCTAGCCCTCAGTTTACTCTGGGTACAAAGCAACATTGTTTCTAGAATCCAAACTGATTTCAGTGATCTGAGACATTCCTGAGGAGAACTTATGAATTTTTTGTCATTGGCAAAATACCTTTTTGCCAGCTTTGCACCTCCCAAGTGCAGCATAAGGAAGAATGTTTTTTCTTTTCCTGTGTATTTCCACTTGGCCCAATCAGCTTTTTACTTCAAAAGATGGGGAGTTGTATGTTTTTGTTGGGTTTTGTTGTTTGGGTTTTGTTTTTTTTTTGTTTGCTCTTGAATCCTAAATCAAGGTGAAACAAATATAAAAGGCATTCTTCAAAAAAATAGCCTGCATTCATCACCATTGAAATAGATCAGGTGAACCAATCCACTGCAATAAGAACAGGATTAGGAAAATAAACAGGCTGAATTATGCTTTAAACTTTAAAAGTGATTGTTGTGTTTAACTCCAGAGAGCATTCAGAGATAAATGGCTGCTATTAAAGGGATGATCTCATCAACACATAGCAGCCTTTCTCTCCTCACACACTGTGAAGAAAATAGAATTATCCTTCTTGGAACCCATCTTATTTCTTCCTCATGCCTCACAAACTGGGAGAAATGAAGGCAGCATCCTCAAGTTTGAGCTCTCATGGAAAAGACAGGTCAAAATCTTTTCATTCACATTAGCAGATGAGCAAAATTTTTTAAAGTACTTTAATTAATTCTTACAGAATCTCCTTTTTCTCCTCAGGTGGTGATAGAGTGGTTTGCCTTTTGCCTTAAAAATATTGGAATGATCCATCTCTCCTTCCTCCTGCATGGGGTGTTACCAAGAGGAGCAGCACACATTTCCTTCCTTAGAGATGAAAAGCACTTTGCAGTGTTTTGCCAGGCTTTGCAGAAGCACACTGGCTGTCACAGGAGATCCCTGTCCTGCCTGGCATCACAGGGAATTCACAGGCTGACTGTCACAGCTGTCAGACTGCAGAGCCCAGTGTGGAGGGATTCAAGGGCATGGCCAGAGCCAAGGAATCCCGACAGTTTTCTGCGTCAGACAAAAGACAACACAACTTTCTCTGTCCTCATACAAAAAATAAATAAGAAAATATATTCTGCATTACCCATCCTGTTTAACTTGTTGATAATCTCACTAACTCTTGAGCAACGACTTCCCATGCAAATTGAACTTGCTCTTTCACCTCATAACTGGAGTTTAGTCTCTAGCAACCCTGAAACTCATGTACAGTGAAAAACACTATTCAAAGACAGTGGCCAAAGAAAAGACCCTTTGACTTAGTTTTTACTTAAAAGTGGCACACAGTGCTCCTTTTTCACAATTCAGTCTTGGAGATAACACACAATGGAGAGACATCAACGTGAAAAATACTTATTGATGGAGGTAATGAACTATATCTGCAGAGCAACCAGGAAAATCTTTACCAATTTATTTGTCCCTAAATTGGTCGAAAATTTAATTTCCATTTTACTCTGTGATTTATAACACATGCAAGGCACTTAACCACTCTACACCAATAAAAACTCTATAGCCAAGTTGCCTGAGTATTAGGAAATTTATTTGCTTAAATGTTTTAGTATGCTCTGAAACCATTACATGAACCTCGTGTAAATAGAAAATATTACTGGATATCTCTGTGGGAAAAGAATTCTTGTTTTAAAGATGCCATCCAGGAATTATGTCATCAGTTAAACAAAATGTAGAAAAAAAATATAATCCAGCTTCTGTATGTTGATGTGCTCCACTAACATGCATTAAATTAATATATTTTAATTTATTCTCCCAATATGATGAGAAGAAGAGAATGAAAAATCTCTTTTTTCCCAAAAAAATATATAAAATTCAGAGGAGAAAAGTGACTATCCCAAGGAAAAAACAATGTCAAGTGTAGTGATGACTCAGTAAAGTCCAAGACTACTGCCTAGTCTCAAACTGGATATCCTTTTATTTTTCTATATTTTAAGGTCTTTTCTCTTAATCCCTTCAAATAACTTGGTTCTACATGAGGTCAAATGGAAAAGTAGTGAGTTCATCTAAGAGGAAAACAATAGGTAGCCATCAGGACTGCTGTCCAAAACATCCACCAGAATTCAGCTTATTTCATGCCAGCAGCAGGTTAGAAAAATAAAAAGATCTTCAGCTGTAACCACTGAGATATTAAGAGTTTCTTGCTCCTCAGTCCCCCATATACCACAGATTTTGTTCTCAGGTGGAAGTTTGGCTGCAGGTGCTTCAAGCACAAAGGCAGAGCTGTGTTGGGTGGGCAACACCCAACCTCTTCTGCTACTAAAAGATAAATTTTACAGGATCACAAAACTCTATTATTTTCTTTAAATGACAAGATATTTTTTCTGCTTTATTAGCCAGACCTGTGGCATAGAGGTAAGAAAAGCCATTAATTTAACTGTTATGTTATGTGGTTTTTTTGGAGGGAAGGCTGGTGTTTGTGTGGCTATTTTTGTTTCTTTTTAAAGTCACCAGCACATGGGAAAACTTAGAGGTTTCAGTTGCCATCTGGACAGTCAGAATCTATTAGAAGCATACAGGAATTCATATAATTTACTTGTAAATTTAACAGTATCTTTTTTTCACTACACACTTGCCGAAACAAACTGGAATAGAAACAAAACCTGCTGTTTCTGGAACAGATGTTATAAAGGCATAAAGGCCAAAATAAAAACTGACAAGGGACTTACAAGCTAGTTTATTATACCTTCCACAGAATAAAATCAAACAGGGTGAAAATCTTTCTCATGTAACATTATGGATGAATGAATGGCTTGCAACTGAATTCTTCCACTTCATTTGAACATCCATCTAAAGAAAAGGATATATACCTTTCAAACTCTTACAAAACTACAAAAAAAGTTAAGTACAAAAGAACTGGCCAAATAATGGGACACACTCAAGGGGAGGTTGAATCATAGGTGCCCTTTGAGAGAACCCCTGGAACACAATTTCAGAAGCAGTTCATATATGTTTACAAAGATGCTTTTAATGCAAATATAGGAAGATTAGAAAGAGAGAGGAAATGAAACGTAAAGGTGGGCCTGAATAGGTAAAAAACTAATTCCCTCTAGCTTGCACAATAAACCATGAGAAATGGCAGCTCTGTTGCCAAAAACATTTGCAGGTAAGTGTCAAAGGATTAAATTATCTTGATTATTTATTATGAATATAATTCCAGCCCTTGGAGTTCCACTGAGGTGATCAAGGCACTTATTTCAGTTCTGTCAGGGCCTTTGATAGGAGGGGACTAAGGGCACAGTGATGGGCTTGGGTCAGGTGGCTGCAGTTGTCCAATGCCATAAAAAGAAGAGCCATGAAATGTCATAAAAAGTTGTCAAATGCCATAAAAAGGCAGTGGGATCAACACAAGGAATGCATCAGAGAGTGAGCAGGGCCTCCAGGATACTGATGGTGACACTAGAAAAGCATATTCAGGGCAAACTGCCCTCTTCTGAAGATCATTCTACACCACTGGCAAGAGTGACACGCATCCAGCCACACCACTAAGTGGAGCACAAGTCATCAGCTAATTATCTGGTTTACATAATGAGCAAGGGATGTGCTTTCAGGCAAGGAGAACTGATAAAAGGGAGAAACAACATTTGCTATAAGCATCAGAGGGGCTGTGTTTCCAGTCAGTGACAAGGCAGACCAAACTTCAGAGAGATGTGTCAGAACACCAAGCCGAGGAGGGAAGAGCGCTGTCACCCCGGGCTGGGAGAGGCAGCAGGGCTGGAGCAGAACTCAGGACACTGAGCTGCCACTGAGGGTGGCTGAGCCAGCCCTGGAGATGTGGGAGCACTCAGGAAGGGACCTGCAGTGACAAAACTGACAGAAGTAAGTGGTTGCTTTGATGGCAGAGGATTGTTGTCTTAAAGGTTAATTTGCCCTGCATAACCTTACAGCATCCTTGTAGTCCTCCCAAACTGCTGGCCCCTTCTTCCAAAAGTCTCGAGTTCCCCTCCTTTTTTCTGAGTTCCAGCCAAAGTTCTCAGTATTGCCCACCAGCTCATCTTTCAGCACAGGGGATGGCCTGTTCTTGTGCCTTTTGAGATTTCCTTCCTGAAGAATATCCAGCCTTCCTGGGCTCCTTTGCCCTTCAGGAATTCTTTTCAATCCAAAAGGATTCTTTTAACCAGACTCTAAACAGTTCAAGGTCTGTCCCTCACAAGTCCAAGACAGCCATTCTGCTGACACCCTCCTTACTCCAAGAATCAAAGATCAAATTTCATGATCACCATTCCCAAGAAAATCTCCAACAAAACAAAGTCACAGAATGTCTTTATAGCACATCAGACCTCTGAGGGAAAGGGCTTTTCCCTTGGAAGACCTCAAGTATTACAGACATTAGCACCATCATTAACACAAGTAATAAACATAAGCTAGAATATCCCAAAGCTTTTCATTATAATTCTGAGTGTTAACAAATTATTAATTACTTCAGTAATCTTAGGACAGACAAAAAAGTGGCCCAGAACCAGCACTGACTGAGAGATCTCATATTCAGTAACAATCAAACCCAGTGATTATTGATACTTTTTGAATGTCTGGGAACACTGTGACTTTGGAGTCACGAGAATATTAATACAGAGATAATCAATAAAATAAATCTGTCTGCAATTTCTCCTGATAATAATTACTCAGTCATTAATACCATACTTCTTTTACAAATTATATCTAGCTTGGTGGGTAGCAAATATGACCCTAACTGACAAGAACAGCTTTGCAGTTATGCTGCTGCATGTATTTTATGTATTTTATACCTGTTAGCATCCAATTACAAAATAGAAGCATCCTCTGTCTTCCTTGTTGCCCTTTGAAAATTGCTTTTAACATTTATAACATTCTCTTTTTCTCTCTTCTTAAGAGAAGAAAAGTAATGAGGAACTTAAGTGAGTATGGGAAACATACACCATTCTGCAAGCTTAAATTTCTAAAGATAAATTTTGGGGTTTGTTTCATGATTGAACACCTTTTTGCAAATGCAATTTATGCTTGCACACTGAAAGTTAGGTTATTTCATATCTTTGCATACTCATATTCTCCACTGATATTACAAAAAGAAATATATATATATATATAAAATATAATATGATATTTGACATTTTAATTAAAACCTATTAAAATGTCTATAGCAAGCAATAAAGCCTAAATTGTCTCCCTAATTTTAACCTGCATTGCAACTGTGTCATTAATTCATATAACCATGGATAAAAATCTCTCACAGAGAAGAGCATGGGCTGAGCAAAAAAATTCTGGGCCTGACACCTAATTAAGATATACTTTCCCCTGATGAAGAAAGTTCTTCATCTGTTACTGTGTGTTACAGTGGTTCAGGGCTATATTTAAAGGACCATTAAAAATGTACCTGAAGGCAAAGTCAATCTTTATATTTGACAGCTTTTTTGCAGTAAGTAGCAAAGTGAATATTTTATTGCTTTATGATCTAATGACCATTCTGTTTAATCTTAATGGAGTAAAGATGAGCAGAAAAATGTGCTTAGGGGATATACTAATACATCAATTATGGAGAGTGGGAAAGTACTTTAAAAAAGTACCAGTAATCTATTGTAAATGAACATCTCAATAAGCACTCCTAGCCACAGGGAGAGCTGAAAGATATGCATTAAAAATCTACTCAGATGCTGCTCATTACAGATATGTTCTTCTCAGCTCTTAAGTAATGCAGCAATCACATAATTAACTTTTGAAAAGAGAAGCATTTAAAACAACTTGTATCTATGGAACACTGCAGGTTTTCTCCTTATTCTGTTCAGTGAAAATTAACTTTTCCATCTACTTTCCTTAACACTGTTGCAAAAGGGCTGAGACAGAGTAGCATTTGTCTTGAAGGTACTGCAAAAAGTATAAATACGATTCCATGAAACAATAGAAGCTAATTTTTGGTAAAGAAAGATAAATAAACTCTGACCCTGCTTAACTGAAAACACACTATCCCATATCGAAGTTGATACTTGTCTCCTCTGGAATTTCACCCTGAAATGATGATTTGAGTTTTACATGGGAAGGTTTTAGCTTCTTCAGTAATTTTCCTTTAGACCTCTGTGCTGTCTGGTGACAGATGACACAGCGCCAAAGATCTGCACATCCCAAACCCACACACCAGCTACAAGGAAAAAGTTTAAGGAACTTTCCAAGTAAAATCACAGGGCCTGCTGTGAAAATGTGAAGAGCTGATTCAAGTGATTAAAGTGATGAGGAGCCTCTCGACTGAATCTAAAGAGCACTGGTCCTACGTGCAGTAATTCAGGGAAAGATGCCTCTACTCAGGAGCTCTCTGGACAGGGAGCTCTGGATTCTTATCTTCACAGAATGGCTTCAGCTAGAAGGGATATTAAAGATCATCTCATTCCCATGGACAGGGACACCCTCTACTATCCCAGGTTGCTCAGAGCCCCAATGTCCAGCCTGGCCTTCAACATTTCCAGGGATCCAGGGACAGCCACAGCTTCTCTGTGCCAGAGCCTGCCCACCCTCACAGCAGAGAACTTTTTCCTAATATCCAATCCAAAGTTCCTCTCTTTCAGTTTGAAGCCATTGCACCCTTTCCTGTCACTAAATGTCCTCGTAGAGTCTCTCCCCATCTTTCTCCTACCCTGGATTTGTCTACAGAAGCCCCAATGATCTGAATAAATCACCTGTGAGGCTCCTGACTGAATTAAGAAACAGGAATATCATTGACATGGATGTGACGTGCACGTATTCTGCCCAACATTTCATGGAGAGAGAAAAAGAAACAGGAAATATCAAAATTGGCAGCTGACAGATAATTTACTGACAGGTTTTTTAATCTTATGAATAGGTGTCTACTGTGGGTATAGTTCTTTGCCTATATAAATCAAATGAAACCTTTTTATTTGACTAATAACATAGCAAATCTTAATTTCAGGGAGTGATTATTAAAGTGAATTTATATGGGATGTAGAAAAATTGCATTTCCATTTGCAAAATGAAAAAGCCTCCATATTACAATTCTAAGAAGATCTGTGTGTGGGATTGAAATTCCTATATGTTAAAAAAAATATCAGTTTTGACTTTTCCATCAACACAAGCTGTTTCCTGAGTATTTCAGCAAAAAAGCTTGTCATACAGCTTAAATAACGAAGAGATTTTATTTCTTTGCAGCATTATGGATTTTTTTAAGCCAAGGAGAAATTAAGATATAGCAATGAACCTCAATGGCAAATAACTTTTAAAAATTCATGAATACCTTTCTTAATCCAAACACTGGGGAGTTGTGTGCATCTTGGGTTTGAGAAAGCAAATTATTCATGGCTGCATATTGATCAATGACAAGTGATTGATAAAAGTGGAAAAGCTAGTGATGCTCAAGCAGATTTTGGATAGTGGATCTGTTTACATTTTTATGTCTAGCTACAGACTTTGGATGTAATTTACATGCATAAGAAAATTATTATAAGCAGTTTCTTCACACCTAAACATTAAACTATGTATATTAAATGGCCATGTATGTCTTTGTATATGATGCACATTTGTATACACATGTTCCACTTTGTGTATATTACTTTTAGCTGATGATGACAAAGATCTATTTCTTCCTTTGGTTTTTATTTTAAAAGCACAAGCCACTTCATGAAGTTTTTTGGCAGAATGTACTGCCCTCAGCTTTGAAGGAACACAGGGAAAATATTCACATGCTCTGAAAATTGCTGTGAGAAACTAAAGCTGTGAGTGTAGAGTTACAGCAATAATACAGCTGAGTATTTAAACTGAATTAATTGTTTTGGAAGAACACTAAAATGCTGTGGTTTTGATGTTTTAAAGCATAAATGTAAGGAACAAGAAACAGGGCACTGCAAAGAGTCTGTGCATGTGTTGGGGGGTGAGTCACATTGGATTAGAAATACAAGGGTTTGTCTTCCACCTTCTGCAAACCCACGACTGCCCATTTTCCCTGCCTTCATTCCTCTTATCCTCATGGAAAATCTGCAGTTCTGATTAAGGTATGCTGAAAATTAAATTCATCAAGAAATCATCCATTCTCTTCCCCTATCCCTCCACTGTCAACTAATGTAGAATATATATCCAAACAGGAGCACTAAAACCCCATCTCACATCATTCAACTTAAACCATCCTAAGGCACAAATGCACTCACTCTTTCTGAACTCTTGCTTGCTTTAGAGGGGCATCTGTCAGATACTCAATAAACAACCCCCAAACCTGAAAAAAATATAAATAACCGATCTGGCTTGTGAATTAAAATAACATCCTTAATTGTGTAGCCCAAATGTTCTTTCAGTCTATAATTTAAAAATGCTTAATAAACTCTTTCTTCTTTCTGTATTTCAACAGAATTCAAAAATGGAATTTTAAAAATATCTGTTCTCTATGTTGATACTTATTCTTAAGAAAGGTATTTTTAAAGCATTGAATGCACTAAAATTATTGAAAGTATTCCAAAAGTTAGTTATAAAAGAAGGAGAGAATCATTGTATCCTCAACATCTAAATTAGTATTGCCAACTTACAGGGAAGGGAATACAGCACTGACAACAATTTTAAGATGCATTCCATTTCTGTAAATAGACTAATTTATGCAGTCTCTGAGCTAATTTTTTTTTTTTCCTTTCCTAAGATTGAGGAGTATTTTCTAGAAGAAATGGTGTTAAGAGGAATGAACTGATTTGTCTAAACTGGATGATGTCCTGTATTGGTAAGGTCTAAGGTCTAAGGTGTTTAAATACCTGAGACAACTCCAGATAAAGTGGTGGCCTCTTCTCACTCCGAAAGAAAATAAACATTTGAGGTATTCAGTGTATATCCAGGCAAAGCATCAACTTCCTTATTGTGCTACAGGCTAATATCTCCCTTAAATTTCCATATTTTTATATGAAACCAATTTTTCTATGGAGTATTTCTGGTTATGAATATACCTACTTTGAGCCCAATGTTTTATATCATTTGCTAAAATATTGTCATCTCATAGTGATGAATGTCAATGCGAGTAAAAACTTGCATAGGACTCTCTCTACTCTTGTCCCCTGTTCAGTAACTTCTGGGTGGCTTTTTTTCCACAAAATATTCCTGCAATAGCAGAATACACTCTATGCTCTAATAAGCGCATTTATTTGAAGATATCACTGACTGAAGCAAGAATATAATAAGCTGAGGTGAGTTTAAGGGAGAAAGCTGACTGAGGGAGAATCCAGAAACATCATCTCAAAAGGAATCTAGAGAGTTTGTAACCAGCAGTTAATTTTCTTTTTTGCAATATAAGACATTTTTGTCTGAGCCCTGTGTTAACCCTTGAAGTTCTTTCAGGTTGAAGCAGATATTCCAGTCCCTAAATTCATGCTTATGTTTTTTTTCCACCCATATTTGACTGGTGAACTTCAAGGAAACACACAAGCTGCAAGCATGTCAGTCTTTCCTGAGCTACAGACTAGTCAACAACATTAACCTCCCTCCCTGCTAAATATAAGTATTCCTGCTTCTGGTTTTGACTGACAGAAACTACAACATATTAGAGTCCTTTTGGATTCAGGCTAGAAAAACAATCTAGGAAAACAGAGCTAAAACTTCATTTAAATACTTATGAATATCCTCCCTATTCTGTGTCTTGCACCAGTTGATCCATTATATATTAATACAGATGCAACATAATACCTGATCATTTCTATCCTCTGAACATTAAATGCAGTAAATAAATTTTTAATCAGTCTCTGTGATCTAGATATCTAACTGAGAACAGCTGTCTTAGAAAAGGACACAGGCTAATGAAATATTCGTAGGTATGATGTTTGTACGTGATATTTTTCTAAGTGTTCTGCTGAAATTTAGGTGGGAATAAACATTTGATACAGCCTGAGAGTTCTGAACTGAGGTTCCTAGAGCAAGCAATGCCCCCAAAAAAGTTAACCCCAGAATGACAAACTTTGCATTGTGGGTTATTTCCTTTGGTTTTGTTTATGTTGAAAATTTGTCTGAATAATTAAGCATTTGCAAGTCAAATAAGCTGCAGGACTCCTCAGCCTCAGCTGTTATTGCATGCTGTTCCTTTGAACAATATTTACTATGCAACAAGAGAGAAAACAAGGAAGATCCTGTGATTCCTGACAAATGCTGCTAATGAGGGTGCAGACCCTTGTTTAGCCTTTGCAGCATCTCCTTAATAGGCAGCTGAATGGCACCAGCTACTCAACCACTGCATTTTAATTACAGCTTGAGCCACTGCAGAGGAAAGGATTCACAGAGAAATCGACCTGCCCCTCATTTAATTTTTAGTGGTCGTCTGACCCTTTAAAAGCAGACTTTGCTGAAGTCCACAGGAGTTTGGGCAGTGTCTCCCACAGAAGGAGGAGCCCAGCCATCTGCTCTGCATGCCTGACAAACAACTCACCATTACTGGTGTTGCCTCTTCTGCAGTTTGTGTTACTTAACATTCTGCTTGTGCTGCTCCAAGACGGCTCCTGAGTGCCTCAGAGTCACTCAAGTGCAGCTGCTCTGCCACGTCAGGATTTAGAGCTGCCATTCCAAACCAGAGTAGCTGCAGCCAACACAACTAATTTCTCTAACCCAAGTCTGGTTTTGGAGTGCTGAACTTCTGCTGTCCCTCAGTATCAGCAGCACATGAAGAATCATCTGAAATTCTCATGTTTTAAAGATATTACAGTGATAGACTGAAGGAAAATAATTTGAAAGTCATTTCATCGCATCTTTCCACTGGATCAGTCTGCTACAGGATGGTAATAATTTTGTGGCAGCAGAACGGCATGATAAGATCTAACTGCAGGAAATGAAAAGGCAAGATACTTTAAAGTACTAAAATTAGCAAATAATGCCTAGCAGTCCAATCATATTGTCCCAAACAGGTGACATTTCCTTGTGACTTATGCCTGTGTGCTGAAGAACTGAAATTATTTCATGCTACCCAAAGGAATGGACCTACCAGAAGAATTTCCTCCTCTAGCATTGCCTTGCTGCAATCCAGATATCAAAGAGCCAGAGAAAATCTTCCTAAGCTTTGATGGACCTCTTAGCTACTACAGAGATCGAAAAAAGAGTAGGAATTTTCCCACTTCTACACAATTTGCTGTCAGAATTCACTGAGAAGACGGGTCTTTGAGTAAAGCCTACTTTTTTATTCTTGAAGGGTCTGTCTTCTGCAAAAAAAAAAATAAAATGTTTGAAGATCTTTTATTCAAAGAGAACCTGATCACTGGAATTTACTGAAAAAGTGTGTTTGTCCCTGTTTTATCAGAAATGGAGTGTCTGTGATCATTAGAAGAAAATAAGCAGCAAGGTAAATGAAGGAGAAGTTAAATGTTGAGCTAACTTAACACCATAACTCATTGTTTGGTTATGCAAATCATTTCATATCAATTACTGGGTAATTATTCAGAGGGCAAAATCTCAAAGACTCCTATAAAAGTTAGAGGTGTGAAACCTGGAATTCATTAAGCAAGATGAGAGCTCACAAGGTGGAGTTTTAAAAATCAAGGTGCCTTATTGATTACTCAAATAGCAATGGCTGTTAAAAGCACAGAAAATTAAAGCAATTTTAAAAAATGGTTTAGTTTTGCAAATACTATCTCTCTCTGTTTATTATCAGAAAGAAAGCCTTCAGCTGACAAGGGATGAGGGAAGGCAGGAAGAAATGAAGAAGAAAAGACATTATTAACTAAGCCACTATTTTGCTAAAGTTTTGACCAAAGGCTAAATAAAAATTTGAAATTATATTTTGCCTGATGTTCCAAGCCGAGGAGATGACCACAATAATAGAAAAGACATTTTGTGCAAAATGTGTTCAACATCTGCCAGCTCTCACAACCATGCAGACAGAAGAATCAGACATGGAGCAACTGTTGCACAAGGACTGTGCTCTAACCACTGAGAGTTTATCCATAGCAATGTGATATTTTCAGAGGATTCAAACACAAATTTTCTATTCAATTTTTATTGGCTGAACTAGTAAAAGTCTGTTGAATCTTTCATGTTGTGGCCCAGAAAATAATACACCATTTAAAAATGGTTTGTCAGAATTTAATTTCATTAAAGAGTCATTGCCTTCAATGGCTTTTAGCCTAGCAAAAGGTGTTTTGTGGCACAGAATGCAGCATCAGTTCATTTTTTATTAGATAATATCATGAGATACTAAAAACCAATGGAGTTGGGATGAATATTTTTTGTTGTTTTTTTAAAGAAAACACCACCAACTGAATCATTCTAATTACAGTTTCCAACAGAAGTTTATCAAAAGATGGAAGCCCCCCTAGAAGAGCTGTTCTAAACCCTGTTGTATGAGTTATTTACTGGCACATAAAGCTTCTCTTTATGACATAAGTAGACAACTATTTCTTTCTGGCAGAAATACTTTATGAAATTTAGCACAGTATACAAGGGTTTCAAATTTCTAATTACCAAAATGCCAGAGATTTTGAATCATTATATAGGGTATATCTTCCAAAAGGAGCACATGATAAATCTCCCATCTAGCCTTTTCAAAAGGCATTAAAAAGTGCCATAATTCACAGCAGAGGTGTATGCACAGAGTGCAGAAGAGTCTAACTGAGCAAACAGAAGTCTAGAAGCCAATTTATGACTGAGCAGCTTGATCTGCCTAGAATTAGAATAAATACCCCATTAAAACCATGCTGTCAGGCTGTAACTAAAGTGGAAAGCATGCTGGGACAGAGTTCTGCTACTTCACTGCTACACCAAGTCCAAAACCACTGAAAATTTCTGTGGGCTTTATACAGAAACCTAAAGGGCTGCTGTACTGTTCGGAGAAGCAGCAGCCATGCTTTTCAAATCAGGCTTTATGGCCACAATAAATTTCCTGTCTTTTCACCAGGGAGAGGCTGAAATGTGCACGGGAACAAAAATGCCCTCCCTGAGGAGTGAGAAGAAAGGACCTCTGTGGGGATGTTGATGCCATTCACTGGGGGTTTGGTCAGGCAAAGGTAAAACATCCCAGGTGGCCAATCCCTTGTGGTTCACATGAGTAACAACAGCAGCAGGAATATCAATATCAGTTCATGGCAAAACAATCTAAGTCCCTTCATCTGTTTCAGACTCCTCCTCCAATGAAGGCCAAGCCACCACGTTGTCATTAATTTTTTAGTTCCTTTAAATAAACACAGACTGAACTGTTTCAACAAAAATCCGTTTTCCAGTGCAATTCCCAGCCTAATTCCCAGGTATTGCCAGGGCTTGCCTGGGCTCTGAGGTGAAGTGTTCAGGGAGAATTTTCAGCTGTTCTGTCAAGCACAGGTCAACTGAGTTGAACCTCCCAGGCTGGTTCACAATTACAGCTGATACAAAAAGCAAACTTCTGAGCTTGTTTCAATAAACACAGTAATTTGCCCAGTGCTATAATAAAAAATGATCAATATCCTGCAGATTCTCCTTTGCAATTCAGGTGATTTACCAGCTTCAGCCAGGAAAATCTAATAACCCCATTCTTCTGAGGAAGAATACCGCACTGCCTTAAAAAACAGGTAATAAAATTATAAATATTCAACTGAAATACTGACATTACTTTTTAAAAAATCAATCAATCAATCAATCAAGATGAACCCAATGATGAATTTACTTTAATTTTTACTCTTTCTTTTTTTTTATTAAAAAAATTCAAATTTTGTGAAGATTAATGTTTACATGGAGTCATAACATTTGCATATTTTTTTCTATAGAATTTTTTTGCTGTTTCAGGTTTCACCTTCAATTCACACACACAATTGAAATTACCATGTGTCTAAAACTTTACAAGCATCTTCCTGGAAAACAGAACTTGCTGTGCTGAAAGGTCTGGAGGCACACTCAGCTTTCGTCTGAGGACACTGAAGACAATCTAAAAAGTATTCCCACTGACTGACATTTCAGAGGGCATTAAACCAAACTTGTAAGAATGTCACCTGCAGATCCATAGGGAGCATGCAGAGAGTACACTCTGCATTTTCTGGAAAAAGATGCAAGCTAAAGAATATTACTTATCTTGGTTTAAAGAAGAATTGGTGGAAAAATAACTGAATATTTATTCAGAAATAATTAGGCAATACCAAATTATTCCTCTTAAGCTGAGAGATATTTAAAACAATGTTTCTATTTTAGTCTTGTTTCATTAGCCAAGGATATGAGATTTAGAATTACACTCCACTCCTTCTGATTCACGTTTTAATCATCTTGTTTGTTTGTTCATTTGTTTAAACAGAGCAATCCCAATTTGAATGCAGAATTTCCTTTTTAAATTCTGCATTCGTTTCCTACGAGCCAGTTAATCAAATAATGGGTTCGGGAGAAATCAGAATTTCTCAAAACAGAGTGGAAGTGTGAACATATCTCAGAGGTATGTGAGGTCAGTGTTCTTTCTTCCCCTCACATAATTCCTCTTCCAGCCTTTGTTTGTTCATTTATAACCCCTGAAGTGTAACGCATGAATTATCCCATTCTACACATCAACCACTTGACAGATTGTTTTAGTAAAACTCTTATGTGCCCTGGCTTTCCTTCCAGGCTGCCAGGAACAGTTTAACAAAAAGGCTGATTAGTTCCTTTAAGTTCTCCCAGATGAACAAACTGCAGAGCAAGTTTACAGTGCCCAGGATCATCCATGCAAAAAACCCCACTTGGGCTTTCTGCAACAACCAGAGCAGCCCAAGGTGCCAGGTCAGGAAGAAAAGCTGCTGCTGATGCAGCATTCTGCCATACAGGGAGCAAAATGTTCATGCCTGAGGATCTTTTATTTAATGACACATAATTTTTAAGATACTTCTTAACAAAGCTCCTTGAAAGAAAGACCTTTGTTTGTTTGTTTGTTTTATACAAAATACTGTAAATTTTTGATAATAAATCACAGAAACATTTAGATTTTTTTTTTCCTTTAATAAAATCTTGGGTAATGTCAGTGGCAAATGCTGGTTACATAAATAAGTTACTATGTGCTCACCTAAGAAGCTGCCTACAAAACTCAGCAGACACACAGCAGATTCCCAAATCCAGGTGTGGCCCTGGAAGAAGTGCACTAACTGCAGTGAGTGAGGTCTGAGTCCAGGCACCAGAATTAAACAAAAATTGCCTTTTCTGTGTTTACAAAAACATCAGAGCTGCTTGGAGAGTGATTTTAATGAACTGCATCCTCCCATCAACCCACAACACAAGGCTGGGAGAACAGCAGAGAGGGGAAAGAAAGGTAAAATAAGAAATGGAAAAGGAGCAAACAGATCCTGAGACAGATTACAACATGTGGGAAAGGAAACATTATCAAATTTCAAAGCAGGTAGGTATATTGCAGAGGAAAAAGTGCTATTAAAAAAAACCAAAACAAACAAACAAAAAAAAAAACCCCAAACCAAACCAAAACAACAACAACAAAAAAAAAATAAACACCTACCAGCCTGACTTAAATGTTAGAAAACTAGCTCCTGGCATTACTCTGCTGTCTTGGTTGCAGAATTTTACCTTAGAATCTCTCAAAACTATTAGTGCAGCTTAAGCACTTTTTTAAAAGGAAAAAGTCAAATAAACTCAACAAAGATCTTATGGCATTCGATGACATGCTGCACTGTTCTAGGTAAGATCCAATTAGAATACCAGCTGATTACTTGGATAAACTGACCCAGGAGAACCAGGGAAATTCCTGCATCCACACATCCTGCATCCAATCACACATCCTGATGCTGGAATTAACTGTGGTGTTCACTAATTTAATGTTCAATCTCTGCAGCCTCTGAAATTGTAGCCATTTATCTATTTGATGTACTCTAAAAGTCACCATCTCCTCTGATTTGAATCCAGGGTATAAATACACCACCTTTTTGCAAATATATAGCACATAATGACAATGAAGCCAGATGTGGAAAGCAGAGGCATGATTTTCTTTTTTTTTTTTCCATATTCCCTTCAAACCCTGTGCCCTTCTCCCAGTACACAGCATGACCTTTCACAAGTGCACCTCTCCTCACCCAACACCTTCCTCTTGCTCCTGCTACTTCAGGAGAAAACCTAATCTTTGTATAGTCCCCATTCAGGTGTGACAAACCCCTATTTATAAAGCTTTCACCAAGACTGTAATAGAAATTATCTTCTTCAGTACAAAATTGCTGATTTTCTTCATTCCTTGTGGGCTGATTAGAAGAAAATATCGATTTCCCAAGTAAGTAGCAAAAATTACAAGTTTCATGGGGTATTTACAATATTCTGCTATGATTTTAATCCATATGGGTTTATATTTTATTTCTGGGATAAAATACAGCCACTTTTCTGCATAGGATCAAGGCCAACTTTCTATTTCCAGGTATACCAAGGTTTATTATGTTTTAAAGAGACATATCCATGATCACATTTCACCCCAAAAAGAAATTGTTTTTTTCCCCTTCATATTCCTTTTTTATCCCTTTTGTATATTAAGTTATAAACTGGTTTTATTTTAGTTTTCTTGTCTTTGGGAGCTTCTTGTCAGATATACCAGCTGTTCTTGTACCATGATTATATACACTTTAAGCATCACAAAAAATCAAATTAAATTTAGCACACAAAGCCTTTTGCTAAACATGTTTTCTCAAAACAGTCTTTGAGGTTGTTTTATACTGTTTATACAAATATAATTGATTTTTTTTTTTTTGTATCTCTCAGTGTAATCATGTATACAACCTACCCTGGAGGTCTCAAAATTCTGTCTCTTTAAAATGTAGCAGTTACCAAAAGGGAGAATGATGAATCAATGATATCATCTTGAATTCTGTTTTTATTTTTGCTGACTTCATCTTCTGAAGTGTCAAATACAGGAAAGATCCACACAAATGTAGAAATAGTGCAGAAAAGCATAGAGGGTTTCATGCATGTGTTCAACATTAAGGAACAGATTATTTTCTTTGTAAAAGGGATTATTAAGGAAAGAATACATGTGTTACATAAATAATGATGAACAGAAAAACACGGCACTTTAGATATTTGTATAACACAAAATGAGGTGATTTATCAAGGAGCAAAATGTAGCACTCTGCAAAGGGAATCTAAATGATAAATCATCATTCACTATATTAAGGCAGGGGTACTGCTTGTTGTCCTCAAAGTTTTCTTTTAAAAAAGTGTCTTCACAATTAAGCCTGAAAAGGTGAGTTTCACTTTGCTACCTCTGATTTATACTTTACTTGGCCCATAGATCTTCTAAGTCCAGAATGCTGCAACTTACCCATCCTTTCCTAGACAAAAACTCTTGCCAGGGTAAAAACGAGTTGAGAAAGACAAAGACACACACAGAACTCTCTTTCACCAAACTCAGAATTATTCAGCAAAATTATCCTCACAGACATCGTTGGTGACAAATTGTTCACGGGCCAAGGCAGGATCATTTTCCTGAAGTATGTACTAAAATGCACCTACCTGCTGTCGAATTTCTTCTTCCATCTTCACTGGGGAGCCCAGCTCTGCCACTTGCTTGACACCTTCACTGGCATATCCTCCATACTCCCACAGGATGTAGTTCTTGGAGTGAGAGCTACCAATGATGGCTGACCAGTGGTTGGTGCGTCCTTTCCAGGGGCAAAACCAAAACAAAATACATTAAAAAACAGTCATTCCTGAGTTTTAATAAAGTTTAGAAGCCCCCACTCCATTTTTGCATGCTGCCACTTCTCCCTACACCGATAAACATCTTTAGAGTGTTAAGAATAAGCCTGATGGAAATCGAGCATAAAGCAGCCCCTCAAAACAAAGAGGCTTAAAATAGTTTTTCCTCAGCAAAGATCTCAGTTCAGGAAGTTTAAGCAACCTTTAATTTTAAGTTTCTATATCAAATATTTTTGAGAAGGAAACCTGCAAGGGAGGACTTCAGTGGTCACCCTCAGATTTAAAAGCAAGTCTTTTCCTTACTAAAGGCAGTGAGAAAGTAAATTTTCCTGTATTCACATCTATATTCACTGAGTTTTCTTGCTCAGATTTCTCATTATGTAAGAGCTGTAGGGCTAGGCAAAAGGATTCCCATTCTTGTTCCTTGTCTTGTTGAACAAAAGAAAAAAAAGAAAAAAGGTTTAAAGAATAAAATGTTGGTATGATGGAATTGAAAAGAGAATTGAGCAGAAATAAGGAGTCAGAGAAGTCCCACAGTCCTGGAAATAAAAATGAATTCACTTAAGTGTCAAGTAACCTTCTGCAGATATATGGGCTTAAAAGAAAAGGGTGAGAAAATGAACTGCTCATGTAGCAGACTGGTAACAAGGCACAGACTATAGGAGATGAGGGAGTCAGAATGATGGAGTGGGACAATATTTAACGTTTTTCTTTGCAATGCAAGAGGTAGAGAGCAGCAGTAAAAACAGCTGCAAACTGAATAAATGAATGAAAAATGAATAATGAAGTAAATAAAAGAAATGCAAATTTAAGATGTGAGAGGTGGAACAATGAAATTGAAAAGGACAGTGCAGAGAATTGTATAAAGTCAGATGCAGGAACCTAATCATAGGAGAGTAGAAAATAGATTAGAAATAAAAAATGAACTCCAACAGCAGGGGAAAGAAAGCTAGAAAAATGTAGGAAGCAGAATAGATAGATGAGGGAGATGGCCTAGCAAAGCAGCAAACAGAGCCTTCATGGTTTCCCTACAGAGCTCTGAATTGTAGCAGTCCTGATGTTTTCAGAATCAATTAAAGTGAAGAAACAATTGAGACCAATGTGTGGAAAAAAGCCAAACTAAACCTCCCCCCCTCCACCGCCAAAGACACTGCAATGTCAGGAGCTGGTTCCTTGATCTAAGATACAGCAATTGCTCCTTAAATATCCAGAGGCACCCTGTCAAATCTCAGAGGGATGCTGTCACCCAGCCCCAATGATGGAAACTCCAGCTTTGCCCATCCTCTCTTCCAGGCACAGGGGCCTGACTGTCCCACAAGCCACAAACAGCAGCTCACCCTGAAACTCAGCAAGTGACACTGAAGCTGTTTGAAAGAGAACAGTCCCTACAGAACAAAAATGTGTCAACCACAGAGAGGAACCTGAGTGCCTGTCAGTCTTCAGTCAAAAGGCTAAGGGATTTTTCCTGTGCTCCAAGGCTTTTCTCCCTCCCTGCCCTGCCCAGGGCAGCAATACCTGGTGTCTTTGCAACCAGAGCACAGCCTGCTCCAACAAACAGCCCTCCCTGAAGGTCCTGGCTCTGCAGAGACAGCTCCTGGCCCAGCCACCTGCCCAATGAGCTGTTCAAAGTCCTGCCACACCCACCCTTGCATCCAACTCAGCTGCATAAATGTTTCACTCCTCACCTGGAGCCGTCCATTTCTTGTGAGGACAAAGAGACAACTGGATATTTTCTAAGTTTTTCCTCCAGCCATCAAAGACACTTTTCTGCCCCGCATCATCTGAGCAGCATGAGGCCAGAGCTGTTTTGCATCCAACGTCACTCTCCAGGTGTTAAGACAGCAATCAGAACACTGTCAGCGTTCCAGTGCTGTTATTTCACTTTATTCTAGTAGTTTTGAGTAGTTTCTCAATTTCTCAGTACACTTAGATGTGTATTTTTGCAGAAAAATCAAGGCGCCATCACAACATGAGAATTTATCCTCTGACATATTTCAGAGATGTGCTCATATCATATCATGGTGAAGAGCATGTGGATTTCTGTTGTCAAAAATGGCTGATACCCAGAGAAAATAAATGCTTTGCAAAAAGTGCATGTTCTTTAGTTTTTTAAAAGCAAATCAGAAGATAAAGAAAAGATGCAAAATATAAAGTTTACAATCTGCTTTCTATTATAACCTTGATGGTATAAGAATAGAGCAGAATTTTTTATGTGGTGGCTTGGCAAATAATTAGGGATTTGCCACAGTCCACAATGAATAACATTTTCTTTTAATGTAATTACTGTACAAGCTCAACATTTATAAGAATAGTGCCATTGACTAGGTTTCATTTTTAACATCACTATATCTGGATGAGATCTTTCTCTTAACTTTCAGAAACTTTAATGCAAAGTTAGCTGTTATTGCTGGGATTGTGTAAGTACCAAATGGGTATTTTTTCACTTTTCCAGTTTAAGTAAAATATTGATTTAATTCACCATTTTGTAACTGGGGAGAGATAGCAGGCAAACAATTGCACCTTGCTTACTTTCCATCATGCAGCCATACCCTTCATGAGTTCACTGATTTGGAGGTAAAAGAAAATGCCATTTATCCCCAATATTACATCACCTAGCCACAGTAACTTCATAGCTTTCAGTCATTTTCTCATGGCCTATTTCTAACCACCAGATGAATCCATGCAAATAGTGCACATAAAGTTCACACTCAGCAGATATTTAAATCATCCCATAGCCTAAAAGAGCATTCCTGCAATTATTGGCTTTGCTTATTTTATCTCCCCCTTATTATGCTGACCAATAGCATTTGAACAATTCTGTGCTTCAAAACTCAACACAAGCAACATTGCTTAGGCTGATAAAACTATGAGCTGATACAAACCATATTTGAGCTATGTGAGGATATTCTGACACTGTGACAATATTAACATTTTTTTAAAAACAACATTAAAAGCCTCCGTAATAAACACCAGCCACAGTAAACATAGCAAAGTTTAAAGACCTGTAAATGTGGCTTATTTTCTTAAATACTTTCCTGGCATTTTTTTCCTACAGGCTGTGGAGTCAGTAATGAAAGACTCAATGCATAATACACAATTTTGTAACTTCAGGTTTTTACAGACACTTGGATAACTGCAGAAAGCAAACTTGCAACAAAAAATACTGATTCTGTAGTTCAGACACTTAAAAACCCAGACAGGCCCAGTTCAGAAGTTTTTTATCTGGATATTCAACCAACAAAGATGAAGTAGACAGAGTATTCTTAGGTCTATATATACAATTAATATCCTTGGGCAGCAAGATTCAAAACTCACCAAATTTAACTGAAATAATTCAAAATACTTTGAAGCAAAACAAACTAGATAGATTGGAATGGCTGAAAAATCAAAATATTGGTGTGCTGCCTGTCCTAAGTGGCCTTTTTCTTAAAATCTCATTTCCTGCCTCTACATTAAAAGCCATTCTAAGCTTTCAATCGGAAAAAAAAAAAAAAAAAAAAAAAGAAGAACCTTTTTTCCCCACAAAGATATCTTGCAAATACAATCTCACACACACACCTTAGCTCAAAATGTCAGGCAAATCAATAGAATGTACTGCAATGTATAGTGCAGAAAGATCCATTGATTTTCAGTGCAGAGTGTCAGCAGGATTCCATATATGTCATAATTTACACTGCTGAGCCATAAATTAGGGATGCTGTGTCACACAGCCAGCTCCAACCCTTGACAGGGCCCCTGGGCGGTACAAGCAAAAAAGAGTGATACTCACGTGGAAAATCTTTGGGATGTGTTTTTTCTGACCAGTTTCCATAAAAAGTCAGCCTGTATTTGGCAGTTCCACAGGCACAACAGTCTAAAATTGGTTTGTCAGTCACACCTTCCGAGGCTGAGTCTGAAAAAGAATCAAAGCACCCCTTGAAAATGGCTCCAACTCCAAACCAGCAACGACAGTGAAGCTGCCATAATAAATACTCCAGGAAATAAATCTGAGTTAAACATATTTGGGGTTTTTTTTAATTTAGTTTTAAGTTTACCTTTAGACCAAATGACAACCCTGCAATATCCGTACCGTATTTATAAGCAGCTAAATCCACAATTTTCAATTAGAAAGCATTAATATTTCAGTCATCTTCAGATCCAGATTCAAAAGGGGTTTGCTCCTGGTTGTTATCTGATAAGGACAAACCTCAGCTGATCTCAAGACACAGTAAGCTTGAAATTTCTGAACAAAGTAAATGAATTCTCCAGTGGGATGCAATAACCAGCTGCAACATTTAAACCAGCTGCAACATTTAGGTTTAAGAAAAGATGAAATAGCCCAGGATTCAATAACAAAGTGCCCTGGAAACCGATGGGTATCACAAAGAGCAGGTAAAAAGCTGCAAGTATCACATTTAGGGGGAGGCAAAGAAGATTGTATGAGATGGAATGTATGTGATAAGGAAGAACATAACTGAATGGAAGATCCCAAATCTGAACGAGGATGGAACTGTCCAAGACCTCCAAATTTTAGTTTGAGACAATGTGTAAGGAGAAAATTCAAAACACAATGAGGATGTCAGAAAGTATTTTACTTCACCTTACCTTGCTCACAAATTTTCTTGGTGAGAGAGCCCTCATCTTGAAAATAAATTATGCGCTTCTGCACAATACTGGCTCTATAAAGGGGAGGGAAAAAAAAGTTTGAAATATGTTTATTTCTTAAAGAAGAAAGAAAATTAGTGATAAATGCCTGCTAAGACATGGTTATACTTCCCTTACTTCCTTATACAATCCCGGATTGCAGATAAGATATTATTTCAACTTACATTTTAATTTCATCACATTTTACAGAAACCTGAAATATATTTACCTCTAGAAAAGTAGTCATAGGCAGATGGTGGGGACCTGTGATCTTGAAATGCATGACAGTCAACAGAGCATTCAGTATTTCAATCAAATCATATATTAAAATACTGAAGTTGTATTAAATTTCAGTCAAAAATATAGCACAGCTATAGTGAGCAGCTGTTCATAGGAAATTACATGGCATTCTAAAGAGATAAGTACTTCTGATATATGACAGCAACTCAGTGCAAATATCACGTAAAACAGAAGTTAGAAAAAAAGCTGGCATAAGGTAAAGTCTTTAAAGCAATTCACAGGTTCCAAAAGACAAGCTGCTTTAAAATTAATTAAATCTAGAATATTTTATTGAGGCTTATAGTTCAAACAAAATGCAAATTTCTGAGCCTCGGTGCCTCAGTTCCTCAGCTGAGGGGGCTGGATACATCTGATGCCAAATTAACTTTAACTACCTTCTTTGAGCATTTTTAACTATAACAATTTAATTCACATGTAAACTTTACCTTCTCTCCATAAGGAAACAGATTTTGGTTAAATTCAAAAACAATCTCTGGACAGAGAGCCTCCTGAGGACAGCACGCTTTGGCAGCTGGCACTCTTCCTTGTTTACCAGTACAAGCACACATTCTTCTAGCAACATTTTGTACCAGCACTTGTATTTAACACTCTAAACAGCAAGGGCCAGTTTCTTGTCTTACCTCAGCATTAGTCAAATGATTATCTTTCTAGAGCTATTCCTCACTCATGGCAGGGGAGGAATGAAAAAATGAGAAGAAGAGTGAGACTGTATGTGCTTAGATGTGTTGTTGCAGTCATGTAACCTTGCTTTGACAACGTCCCACCCGTAAAATTATCAAAAATAAGATGTAGTTTTTCTGTGCTTTCTTTGCCAAGATGCAAGGCCAGTGTAGGAGAGGAGGGACTCCTGCTTTTCACCTTTACAAAGCACCCAGGGGAATAACTGGGTTTTGCAAACCTCTTAAAGCTACATCAACTTGAAAAGCGTGCAAATAACTCTTAATCCTTTCTGAAAAACCTTTTTCAGGGTTTCTAATGAGATATAAAGGGGAGAAAATGAAACAATCATAACTACCAGAGCTACTGCTAGGAGGAATAAGAGCCCAATGGCCAACCTGCAACAGTGGCTTGCTCCTAAACACTTCCAGCTTTCAAATGGAAAGCCAAAGCCAAATTTAAAGACTTTTTGGATGTTAAACTGCAAGGAGACAGAAAGGGGGGGCACAAGAAATGCCATGCAGATATAAGGAAGACCTCTCTCACCGTAAGGAAAATCAAGGAGATTTAACCCCCGGAATGGGCTACCTAGAGGGTTTGTGCAACATCCTTCTCTGGAAACATTCAAAACTTGATCAGACCCATGCCTTGGCAACCAAACTGATGTTCAACACCAACTTCAAGCAGGAGAATGGACTAAATGATTTACAGAAGTCCCTTCCAATCTAAATTATTCTATTATCTTAATCCAAAAAAATACAAAATCGGCTGTTTGATAAAGATCTCAATTCTGCAGATAACAAAGGTATTACGGGTATTCAAGAAGCAGTTACCAGTTATTTTAGAAAAAAAAAGAAAATAGAGGAAGATTGTTTGAAGCCTGAAGTGTACTTGTATTATTCTTTTTGCTGCAGTTAGCTTGTCACTGTAAAATGTCAAGGGAACAGTTCCTTTTCTAATAACAAAAGCTTCACAGCTTTCTGAGTCATTGTCTCTTCAGCTGTGTTTGAAACTATATGGTGAGCCAATAATTCAAATGGGAGGTTTTGTACTGATTCCAAATGCAGCAGGATGGGCACATCATATGGCTGCATAAATATCAAAAGCAGGCACAGAACTCTACAAATAATCATAAATAATTTTAAAATATTAACTGTTTTAATAATCAGCTTCTGGTCTGAACACAGACGAAAACATCTGCTCAGTGTATTTGCTAGCTTTTATAGCTACTTTTGTTCCCCCTTTTCTTTTCTTTTTTTTCTTTTTTTTTAACGTAATTTTTATTCTTCTATAGAAGTTCTGTTCTTTAGACTAAAGACTCTTTTAAGGACTCTTTCCTTTGGCTTCAAGGCTTACAAAAAACACCTAAAAATGTGAACTTCTAGAGAGAGGCAAAAAAGCTTTAAGAATTTACACAAGGTACACCTCTGATTAATTTACATAAATCCTTCCCACCACTTCAAACATCCAGCGCTGTCTGAACTTAATGGGAAATGAGCAATCCAGGGGCTTTCCCTTCCTTATTTATGTATATATATGAAATCTTCAGTTTCTTGTTTTTCCTGTTGACTACTTTCTCTCTAACTATCAGAAAATGATAGATAAAGGAAAAAGGAAATAAATTTGACTCAAAAACCCGTTTGTTTCCCATTTTCTTCAAGGCAAGGCTTCTGGATTTGTGCTAAAGCTTTTCCATCACCAAATTAAGGAAAAAAAACTGTAATGCACAGGCATTTCTACACCTGACAGCACCTGCTTTAATGACGAAAACCAACCAAATGATTTCTCTAAAAAGTGTCATTATTCCTGGTTTTCACTTCTCACATGAAAAGGAAAGAATATCTGGTTGCTTCTGTAATATTTGCTTTGGCAATACCACTTTGGAATTTCCTTGTTATGGCTCTGTTTGGTCAGACCACATCTGAGGGCAGTGGGAAAAAACTGCCTGGGAAGACTTCCATGGAATAAGAAAGTCCCTCTGCAGCCCAGTTCCACAACAATTGTACCATCCTGCTGTGAAAAGGTCTGCCAAAGACACAGAAATTCCATTTGGGGTATTAAGAAACAGGAAATGTCACAAACCATAAAAATTCAGGCCAGCCTTGGGAATGCTTCTGTTCATACCAGAAACAGAGGAGTCAGTTTGGGGTTTTTACTTTCTTTTTCTTTTTTTCCATAGAAACAGCTTTAGATTGTTTTCTTCACTCCTTTTGTCAAATCCTAGCTTGAAAAGAAATACTCTTATTTTAAATTACCTCTGTGGGTGTAGTGATGTGACAAAAGAAGTAAGGAAGAGGATTTTTAAGAATTGTTCCTATGACATTTTTTAAACTTACATCAACACCATTAAATACAATATTAGAGTTACATTTGAATAAAACAGGTTTTGTCAGAGCTGGTGAAGATACTCCAAGTTTTACCTGGATGTTGAGAAGGGGCTAAGACACTTTTCCTGCTCTATATTACCTGTGAGTTAACCTTGCCTTGCCCTTCTAGCTATCAAAATTACTTTAATTATTCCATGCCTCACTGATTTAATTACAGCATGATAAGTTGTTTCCCCACCCAGAAAGCTACTGAGAACAGTTAACAGGATGTTAAGTTTGTTTTCTTTTTTGGGTTTATTGGGGGTTTTTTTTTGAGAGAAACGATTTCTAAATATAACATTTACTTTAACACTAGAAAGTGATGTGAAAATCACAAATTTATGTTTACTGTAATTTTGTTGATGTTACTGGGTTTTGTCATTCTAATGCATTGTTTAGGATGTTCTCATTTTATTTCCTTCTATGTTGTCTTTAAAACAAAGCCAACCCTGTGTTTCTGACAAGCACTTACAAGGTCAGGAAAAGCACGAATTCCCAGAAGATTGCCAGCAATATTTACTTCTTTTTCTAATATGTAGAAGACTTCTATTAGAAAGAAATTAAAATTCCTCTGAAAGCTTATACAACCCTTTAGCCAATAGATGTCCAGAAATTTTTACACCAATAGCATATTTGACAACCACATTCTCCACAGTAATTTTCAATTAGTAAAGTTTGCTATCTCAGCCTGGACAGGCTCCATCTACACCAGAATCTGTCAGCTGCCATCACTGACAAAGGCCAGCATTCCAAAAATTTGCAGCAAACTATTTCTTTTTTAATGCATAACTTAGAAGCTAAAACAAAAGATGCATTTTTCATTGTCATTTTGTGGGGTTTGTTCACTAGTTTTTTTTCACATGTGTTGTTAACACAGTTTAAACAAACCAACCAGACTTGATATTTGATATTTGTGCTGGATAAAACACCGTAATATTAACATGAAGTTTACCAGTGTTGCCATGATTCAACATTTACATCCCTGCACAGGATAAGGATCTTTTCTCCAACAGATTAGCACCATCAGAAACAATAAAACCTGTTCCCTTCAAAAAACTTCAGTACCTAAATACACACCAGAGCATCCCCCTTCAGTTTTAGTTTTTCAACATTTCACGTGTACTGTCAGAAAATACAGCTCAGAGAAATGTCACAGCAAGAGCAAGGCACTCTAAAGCTTGTCTTACAGATTTCCTCTTGCTTCCAAATCCTCTTGGTGTCCTTCCTGTCACATTTGGGACTGCCACCACACACCTACATGTGAGCTTGCTGACTTCAGGAAAAACCTGGCCATCGTATTCAATATATGAATATAATACAACAAAAGGCTCTGGGGGGAACCACAGCTATACATGCTACTATCTTATATTTTCCCTCAGAAAGTCGCTCTGGTTCTTGCTTGAATGGCCACAGGACATAAATATTAAATGGAAATCTTCAGGATAAAAAGCCATACAGACGTGGTAATATCTGACAGGAACACTACACCTGTCACCTGCAAAAAAAAACCCCAAAAGAAACTTAAAACAAAAAAAGCAACAGTACTTCAAGTCTTTTACTGTTCAAGGGCTGTATTTTCATCAGGGATTGTGACAGTCCCCACTTTTTGCAGCAATCTCTTTGAATTTCAGAGCTAAGCACTATAAATTATGCTGCAGAGGAAAGGCAGAACAGATTGGATAGGACTGAGTGTTTGGAGGACGGATTTACCTTGTTCTAAGTAGTGCTTTCGTAGAGTAGATGGTAACAATCTCCCAAAGGTGGGACTACAGGGTTTTTTCCAAGCTAGTGGGCCCAAAGTCCTATTGCCTGATAACTGAGCTAACTTGTGATAAGAATCAATGCATAAGAATTGAGTGCCAACTAGTAAATCCTAAAAACAAAATGAAAAATAAAGCAAAATAAAAACCCCTTCTCAAGCTGCAGTTTATCTCTGCTTGAAGTCTTTGCAACCTGTATAACACTCACCCACTTGCACAGGGAACTTAAATACTTAATTTCTTTGAGTGTTCAAACCATGCCCCTTTTGGCAGCCTGTTTTAGCTGATGTGGCAGGTTGGGGAAGAAAACCAACCACACAGGCAAAGGCCACATCTCAAACACTCACACATGTTCCTTCACCTGTCCCCAAGTTCTCTACTTGACTTGAGGTCACTGCTCATTCTCTTTTTGTAATAATAATTTTGCCATTATTGCACTTTTTTATGCACATGGACAGCTGAGACACAGAAAAAGCATATTTTCACTTTTAAAGCATTGCTTTTAATCTTTATATTCTACTCTTTAGATTTATTTAATCTTCATATTCTACTCATATTCCCCTCCCCACTTGAATCACCTTCTTCCACTCCAGGTTGGGACAGTAAAAAAAACAAACCACCACTTTTTTTTTTATATATTAAAAAAAACCCCAACAAAATAATTAAAATTTAAGCATGACCATGAGTGCCCAGTTAATGAAGACAGAAAAAAAATCCCAAAAATTGAGAAAAATTGCTCTAAATTTTCAATGTTTATAAAGCATGAAATAAAAGAATTTGAAAATAAAAAATAAAAGAGCTGTCATTCCCCTACTATTTTTTTAAATGTTGTCAATTAGCAATGTATTGAAATTATGTTTAAATGAGCAAATTATTTGCTTGTACAGAAAGAAATTTATTTGTCAAAAGCAATATTCTAACAAAGCCCACCCATTCATCAAATACTGATTAGTGGATAGTCAATAGCAGGAATCTAGGTTGGAATAAAGTATTTGATATTTTCAAATCCGAGAAAAAAATCTTCATTTGAATTGACAGGAGCCTGAAGGTGAACACCACAATTAATGGAACAAATTAACACCCACTGAAACAAAGATAATTTAATTTAATATTAAAATGCTTAATTCTGCTTCTTAAAAGAGACCTCACTCTTATGAATGTATTTCCCTGAGGAAGGTTTTGATGCAGTGTCTGTAGTACTTGAGGTTAAGGAGTGGAACTGGAGCCATCAGAAGAGATTTGTCAGTTCTTTAGTGCAGCTGAGACACAGATCTCATCTGTCAAGAATTAATACCTGAAACAACTGAATCTCATCTACCTGGGCTGTTCTGAGAGCTCTCCCTGACAGCTGAGACTGCACAGACTACTGAGCATTCAGCCACATAATGCCAGGAGAGGCTGGATGTTCATGTTGAAAGATGGGAGTGCAGGGAAATAAAGGAAAATAAAGGACCAGTAACAGCCTTGTCACTTGTTACTTTTCCACTTCCCTCATGTCATGGGTGTCAGTGCAAAATGTAACCCAAACTCTGTATTCTATCACCATCTGATCAAACTGGGGTGTGTGGTGATGTAATTGTCTGTCCATGGCCAACTGTCCATAAACCTGCTGGGGCAGTTTTCTGATCTCTTCCACAACCCAGACTCCCTCCAGGGACAGATCTTCTGCTGATGGGCCAGGGAGTGTCACTGAGAGAATTCCATCATCCCACTGGGAAATGCTCCAGCCAGGGGGAGTAGCTAAATATTCCTACCTGGATAAAAATCTGGGAGTTGGAACACCAAGCAGCCTTTCCACTGGATTCTCAGAGGAAGACCAGGCTCATCTATCACCACTGGAACTTCAGAGGAAAATTCCACTTTTCTCCAGGAGCATCACTTCACCAGAGCCACATCTGCCACTGGGACTGCAGCCACCATGGGATGGCACTGCCACCAACACCCTGAAACACAGGGGGGCAGCTGGGATCCTGACTCTGTCAGTGGGGTTGGTTTGTTTGTTTGTTTGCCTTACTTACAAAAACATGCATGTGTTTTTGTTTTATTGTTTATTTCAGTTCCCCTAATACAGAGCTGTTATTCCTATTCCCATATCTTTGCCTGAGAGCCCCTTAATTTCAAAAGTTATAACAATTCAGAGGAGGGGATTTAAATTCTCCATTCCAAGGCAGTCTCCTGCCTTCCTTAGCAGAGACCTGTCCTTCAAACCATGACACCTCATTCTCAAGGGGCAGTACGTTGGGAGGAAGGCAAATTCAAATTGTATTTAGGAAATAGCTGAAAGACCACCATGCTCATGCAACACATACTTATCAAAGAAAGATTGAATAAATCCATGGAATTCTTCTACATTATTAGGGTTGTTTTCAGCAAGCTCCTTTGCCTACCCAGTGTTCACCACCTGCTCATGGCTAAGAGCAGTGTTAGAGCAGTGCCTCGAACTCCTGCAATTGTGCCTGCTGAAATTCCTTGCAGGAGGGATTTGTAGCAAATATTGCTGCCAAACTTTGGTACACGGGTTTTTGGAGAACACAACGGCAGAGAGCCTGTACATGAGGGTCCTTGGTCTTCACGCTTCAGCCCTAAAAATGCCAAAATCATACAACCTTCTTGTGTCTGGTTAGCTGCCAACACCAGTGGCACTGATTTCACTTTGGCTATTACAGAGCAAGCAAGAGATGGAGAAAGAAGAACTGCTGAACACAGAAAAATCAGAAAATTACTCTCAGGGATAGGGAAACAGCAGGGTTCAAGGGTACAGAAAGAGATTAGGAAATGGATCAAAAATCATTCAAGACATGCATAGGAAGGGTGAGAATCAAGTCCAGCCATATCTCTTTGCTGCAACAATGGATTGTCAGACTGTGGGTGTGATTATATTTAAATTATAAACATTAACCCCCCCAGATCACTCCGGGAAACTCCTTGGAAGATGGTGATTCCTTTTCTCGGTGATTTTAGGCATTTTCTACACAACATCATCCAGCAGCAGGGAGAGGAAACAATCCCTACATTCTCAAGAGGCTTTTTACCTCAGTGGGGGTCCTGAAGTCTCGTTGATCCGGATAAAGGTCAGGATTTCATAGGGGAAGTGATTACAACTGTGCTTAGAGGAGCAGGGATTAAGCAAAAGATCCAGAGTCTCTATCTCCCTCAATCACAGGGACAAGGAGAGCACATGAATGAGACTATTAAAGGAGCATTGTGAACAGTAGCAAGCAGTAATGACAGGGATTAGAATGATAAATCACCCCTTATATTGAGAAACTGGAATAGACTAAGAACTGGAATTCAGCCCTACCACGTTTTATTTGGAACAAAAGTGCAGTTAATTAGATTCTTAACTTCATCAGAAACTCCAAGAGGGGGATGTTTTAATATGGATAATTGAGATACACCAAGTGTGGTTAGAGATACAGGAGGAAATAGAGCTTTTCATTGTTCAGACCTTGTGGAGAAAAGCCATGTGCTCCTTCAGGCACCTGTATGGGGTACAGGTGAATCCATTATGGGTTTGAGCTTGACAACCAAGCAGAGCCATCTAAACATTTCCAGCTGTTGGTCTAGGCTTTGAAACTGAAGCAACAAGGAAAACAAATTTCCTGATCTTTGAGACAAAAATATAAGGTATAACTATGTGACTTTGTTTAATATAGTGGGGAGTGATTTGTTCCCACTAAACATTCCAACTGGAAAAGAGACAGAAAAACTATTGCATACTTTGAAAACTAAAACCATAAAATTACCAGATACGCTGATATGGAGGATGTTTTGAAAACCTAGATGTGTCCCACAGTCTTGAGCTTCTGTTAGGTGACACTCTACACCTGGCTGACCTTCTCCTGAAATCAATTACCAACTTCAGTTTCACTTAATCAGAAGGGAATTGCAGCCTGAATTTCTTATCAGGCATGAGTGGCCACTGGATAACCAGCAAATTACCAGCTCTTAGAACTTTATTCTCACTGAGCCAAGTCGCTTACTGAAAAACATAATGCAGACAACACATAGCCAAGCATCTGTCAGATTTGCCTCCTCTTCAGTTTAGCTTTATTTTACTTACTTGCCTGAACATATTTAGCATTTAGTGAGTAGAATTGTATGGCAGAAATACAGATTACTATTATAAAAGCAGGAAGAATGAAAACTATTTGTGTTTCTTCACCATATTGAAGACAATGTTTTGGCCACAATTAATTCAAAGAAATTAGATAAATGCCTTTTGTTAATATTTTGCTGTCTAAATTAAACTTGATGAGCAAGACAACTTCTTTATGAGCAATCATGAGATGGTGGTGCTTCAATACCTTTGCATGTGGAACATATTTTTTATGTGAGCTTCTTGTATCATCATACATCTACTTCAGCCACCGTTGCCAGGCAGTTCCATCCTAAGACAGCAAAAATTTATTTCTCTGTGTATAATACTAGTATATATTCCATTTTCAGAGAAATCTATGGCAAGAAATCATATGACAGGTAATCTGTAAAACTTAAATGAGTTGGTTCATATTAAGGTTGTCATGGGGCTCCACACACAGCAGTGAGAGAGCATCAAGCTCATTATCCCTCTAACAGGCAGAGCTGAGTCCCTCCCTAGACACAGGCCTGTAACCCAGCCCTTTCTGCAGCAAATGAAACCCAGAAACCATTAAAAAAAAATCAAATGTGCTTTTTGGTGCGTTGCAAAGCTTCAAACTACATTCTGCTGGAGCATTGAACTGATGGAGCAACAAATCCATTTCTTCGGGAAAGCAGGGCAAAAAGCATTCAGCCTGCTGCTGTTCAGATAGCAAAGATACTTAATGCATGTCTAATGATGCAGAAAAGATGGAAAAAGTGGGTACCTAATTACTGCAAGGAAAAGAAAGGAATGGCCCACCCAATTATTGGTTGAATTTAGTGTTTCAATCCTTTCACAATAGCCTTAAAATCGTCAATCCAAGTAACGAGAAAGACAACAACAATCAATTCCACAGCCAGTTCATGCTTGCAATTCCTATTCTGGGTGGTTTTTCTGCCTTTCAGAATTTCTAAAGAACTGCAATAACACAAATAGCTGCTCCTTTAAGGAAACAAATCAGAATTGATTTTGTGGTGGTTCACATGAAGCAAAGAATCAAGATAAATACAGTTTTCAGGTTCTGAGACCCTTACTGATATTACATGCCACTCTTAGGGACTCTCCAGCTGACAAATGTAAACTCACATGAGACTTGGAATACTATTTAACCCAAGGAAGGATGGCCAGAATCCAGCACCTTGTTAATTCAGAATCCAGCACCTTGTTAATTCATCCATTTGCCTTTCATACTATAATAGAGCTGTGCATGAAATTGGAACTGCAAAATGTGCTCTGCAGAGCTGCTTTAGATTTCTGTGGGCATGCAGACATTTCACCAAATACTTACATCAGCCTGCTAGAAAAATTTTTCTGATGAAAATTTCATCCCATACATGTAGTGTAGCTTCTTACATTAAACTGCAGGATTGCTTACATGGCCTCACAGAACACAATCTTGAAATACTGATTGTGTTGTGAAGAAGCAAGTGACCAGTTGTGTCACATTTATTGACTAAATTAGACTTTGTAGTGTTCAGGAATTTCCAATGTATTGTAGGTTTGAGAACATTCACTGGTCATCTACATTCTTTTATCTGGGTCAATAGACACTTTAAATAATGGAGGATCTTGCCAAAATGTTATAACTGCAGGTTTTGTTAAAGCCTCCATTGCTGGGCACAGACTGGATAAAATAATTTGTTATTAAAACTAAAAATTAGCTGCATTATACTAGTTATCTTTTTAATTACCTCCTTTCATCATTGCTATTCTCAATTTGCCTTTCACATTCACTGATGTGCAATGAGAACATCACCATACTACAGCAAACAAAACATATTTGGGCCCACTGGAGTGCTGGTTTCAATACAGAGACCCAAATCTCTTTAACTGTGACCTGAAGAAATAGTGTGACATTTTGAGTCATGAATAAAATACATATTTAAAAAATGTATCACATTACATTAAAATACAGCCTTCAGTTCCTGACACAAAACAAATCAATTCCTTAACATGAATTATCATGCCTAACTTCATACAGTTATAAAAAACTGATTTCAAACATTCAGTTAAAATAAAAAAAAAAAAAAACAAAACCAAACCACCGGTTCTGATGTCAACAATAGTATGTTTTGAAAGGAAATCAAATTATGACTATCATTATTATTTCTGTTCCTTTTCTCTCTTTGTTTCCCCTCACAAAATGACAATGGCCTTGAAGTCAAATTAAACATCTGTCTGCAAAATAAACCAGAGTGCTACTGACAGCTGCTGCCGAATGGCAAATGTCCTACAGCTGTCGGGCTCCTAAATTAACAATGATTTTCATTACAAACAGCAGACAACAAGCAAATTACAGAGCTGATTTTTTTCCTCCATCCCACTATTTGAAATTTATGAAAATGCAGACTCTCCTAGAGACTCAGCCAGAAAGAAATCACAGTTTACTGTTTTATTTCCCCACTTGCAAGGAGCAAAAAGTCAGACAAAATCAGATTTCAGTGTAAGATACTTCAAAGAACTTCTCTCCTGACATTTCTTAAATTCTTTTTTTTTGCATTTTCCTCTAGGATATATAAGCAGAATTAATAATTCATTGAGGATTTATCTCTCTCTGATGCAAATTTTGTCAATAAGGAGAACTATGGAG
This sequence comes from Certhia americana, assembly GCA_018697195.1. Classification (NCBI taxonomy): domain Eukaryota; kingdom Metazoa; phylum Chordata; class Aves; order Passeriformes; family Certhiidae; genus Certhia; species Certhia americana. The sequence goes on along the minus strand of CM031861.1, from coordinate 8,977,113 downwards.
AAAACCTTTTTCCTGATTTTTCCTACATCTGTTTAGATTTGTAAATACACAGGTGCAGGGGAAACTTGATAATAGTACACCCTATTATCATACAGCAAAGTCAGACAGGAAGGGCTTGGGTAGCTCAACCAAGTCCCTTCTGACACCATTTTTGATGCCTTTCTTATTTATCTTGAAGTCTGGGATCAGAAAATAGGAACATTAGAAAGCACTGCACCTCATTTTCTACTTCTCATGACTTTTTGAATTTGACCACAGAATTTGACCACAGAATTGTCCCTAGAAAGTGTTGAGAATCTGCAAGGACTGAGGAACTCAACGTGGATAATGGTTAGGAAATAAAAATGGAAGTTTTAAAATTCCCATGTGGTTTTGTAAAATGCCAGATTAGGATACAGGTGAATTCTGACTGGTTCTATGTTTGTGTCCACTGTTAACCTCACTAATTAATTTGTATTGAAGTATTCCCCTATAAAGTCTGGAGAAAACACAACGATGGTCAAAACATGGAACTGATATCAGTGCCTTGTCATAAGGTGTGTTGAACTTTCCCAGTGTCTGGATTCCTACCCCACTGCACATTGAGGCATACTCTTTTATTTATTTTTTTTTTACAAAATAGCTTGTTTTACAAAAAGACATCCAGTGTCTGGAAAAAAAAAAAAAGGCCCAATGAAAATAACGGCATATGCCTTCAGTTTACTATAAAATGTGTCATAACTCTTACTTTTCTTAAATATGAAATTTTTTTAAAATATTCTCTTTCATAATAAAGCCATAACTGCATTCCCCCTGTTGCTAGAGAAGGACCACCACCCTTCTTACTCTGTTTTCTCTCTGTTTTTCTATTCCTTTGCTCTCCTCAAGGTATAAACCCATCCTTGAGTAGCAAAACCATTACACTGTTTTTCAACACTACATCTTCACAAACAAAACAGGAATATGAATGAACCCAACTAGATTTTCTAGGATTACTTTCATTCTTGCACCATAAAATAGATTATCGAGAAGAACATGAAATTATAAGAAAATCTGTTTATAGCAGTTTCTAAATTCACAAGCTCCCACTGTGAAGTTAAAGGAACAATGTCAAACCTGTGAGAAAATGAAAGTGAAATGGCTTTTGGTTTAAATGTAAATATGTCAGTAGATCCAGAGGGATGCTACCATATATATTGAGATAAAATATGCATTTTTACACCTAATAGTAGAGCTGATATAAATATAGAAGCTATATAAAAATGCAGCTTTCTCTTTCTTCCTAACACAAGTAAACTCTCTGTAGATGTTTCCCCTATGAAATAAAATATAGTGTTCTGAGTTAGTTTCATTGAAAAGTTTAAACTTTTGTCCTATTTAAAAAAAAATTTTAAATTGATGGGTGAAGCAAGAACTTAATTTATTTTTAAGGAACCAGAACAGCAATACAAGCTTTTTTATCCTGCAATGGTTTATAAAGAGTCACTTGCCTCTAGCTGCTCTTGAGAAAACAGCAAAAAAATGGAAAATTAGTTGAGCTGTAGACAATAACCCAGCACTGAAGAACAGCAATGGACCCAAATCTATTCATTCCCAATCTACCCCCCTGGCCATTTAAAGCCAGGCCCATTTCTGTTACATCTCCTAAAAGTGAAGAATGGGGCAAAATGAAGGCACATCAAAAGAATCTCATGTGGGAAATTGCACATTTTCTATCTCTCAAAGGTTGCATTTGTTCTCTGGATTGCTAGGATGCACAGAGATATCTTAGTTTGCTATCTTGATTGTGTAGAAATACCTAAAGTGTCTATAAAATATTTTCTATTTAAGCTATGAAATATTATGCTATGCTGCTATTATCTCTATGAAAAATGAAGTTCAGAAGATGCTGTTATGTGGTAATTAACAGGAAGATAAAATTTTGATTTTTTAGAAAACGGTACTACAGAAAATATAAAAATTTCTCTGCATGCAGAAGACTCATTGATTCTACTAGGAAAAAGAATAGTTATTTGTAACATGAAAACCCTTATCTTTTGTTGTTCTATAAACAGAGCTCTTGCTAGTCAAGGAGGGCAGTTGGTTTCTCTTTTTCCTTGGATGTCATATTACTCATAATGGAAAACTGCCAGTAAGTGCTTTACAACTGTGCTCTATTTCTTCACTATTAGTATTCTAATAAACAGGTAAAACTGTTGACATGAAGTGTCTGGACAATCTGAGAGGATGAATGGAAAAGAGAGAATAACAAATTTAATATCTGATTCAAACAAGCAAGTTAGTTTTTATACTTGGAAAATTTGGAGACATAACTTTAGAGTGAATTTCTCATAGCTCGTCAACCATGCACCAGTTGTAAAATAAACAGTGTAATTTTTTTTTTTAAAAGTGAAAATCTATGAATGTCCTTCAAGAATTGCAACCCAAAAGTACTCAGGAATCCTAAAAGAGCATATAAGATCATCACTTCACATCTTTTGTAGAAATAGGGTTCTTGATTTAAAGAATACATTCCACATAAAGCATTTACATAAACACCCAAGTGAGCATATGGAGAAAGACTTGAGCTATATTTTAATCAGGTAAGTATCCAAAAAAATCAAGAAAAATTCTTTGTATTGGGATAAGTATAGCAAGCAAAGGAAATTTTTTAGTGGTGAAAAAATCAGAGAGTAGCAAAGAATCTATTACGAGAACTTTATCACCTTAGTCAAGTAACCTGAATAAATTCAAACCATGTCCAGCTTCTATCCCCTCTACCAGCTCATTGATACTGATGAGAGATTTAGGACAAGCATGAAATACAGCAAACAAATTTTTCAGCTGTAGCAAATTCTTTGTTCTTTATTTTTTTTAAGTTCAACCCTGTGATCATCTGTCAGATGCTTTTTTTTATACGGCTGGCAACAGTTTCAGGAGCACTGTAAAGCAGTTGGGCCACTGGGACTTCTTTCTGTTAGAGGCAAATTTATGCAATACTGGTTTTGTGGGAATCATAGTAAAAACACTTTTATCAAGAGAGATTAATTCTGAAATGTACCTTTATTCTGAACACCTCAGTTTTAGCATTCCTCATTAACACAGTGTTAATGACTTGGTCACATACTAATTTACATGCCACAGAGCTGCTCTTGTGAATTTGGGGTTTTGTTATCCAGGTGCCTTGTGCTCTGTGGATCTCATCATGAGTTTTGGGTGCAGAGAAGAGATTTGGCTGCACACTGAGACATTTTCAGGATGCAGGTGTAGTTATGAACTCCTGAGGTTTTGTGACATTTGGTTCTTCTTTTAGTCTCTCCTACAACACATTTCAGCACAGTGTTTACTTGGAGTGACAGGCCAAGTGACCTGAATGAACAGAATGCTTGAAGTTACAAGAAATCAAAAGGTAAATGTTCAAAAACTGGAATTCATTTACCCCCAGAGCTTTGAAACCTGAGAGGTAGAGGACGGTCAGAATCCACAAGGAGGTTGGAAAATGAGTATTACGTGCAAGGCCCAGACCCACAGACTGGAACTGAATTTGTCCTCATAGATATGACAGCCTTGCTCCAGTAGCACAACTACCTAAAAGATTTTGCACAATATACTCTAAATATGCCATAGTTTTTATTTGGAAGGCTGCAATTCTTTAAAATTCCTCTGATTATATGCAAATGAGCCAGTGTAATTAAAACCATGACAATAATTACATATTCAGGAAAACAAGAAGCTCTACGCTTTTCCTCAACAACTATAAAACATTTCTCTAGAGATGGCTCAGAACACGTTTCCAGAAACAAACAGCAGAGACACTGTGATGAACACAGGGCATTTCTGCAAGTGCTAATGGTAATGAACAGTATTTACAGATAGCAGATTCTAATTTGTTGGTTGTTTAAGCACGATATGTATAGCAGAAATAAATAACTTGTCTGCAGGAACTTTTGCTACATTTACCATACAAGTCACATGAGTTGTCTGAGAACTCAATTACTTCAAGAGCCAATTGCACACTGTGGTTTCTTCTCTAAATAGTAAATTGAATATAACTTATCTGCATGTGGCCATCATTTACTGCATTTAACAATTAATCTCAGCCTCGGTGAAAAGTAGCAAATGCTAAAGGAGGAGAAGATAATTACCATCTTACAGTACTTGACTCTCCATGAGATCTATACCAGCTGACAGATTTACTCAATTTGGATATTAACAAGAATCTCCCTGATGCCTTAAGTTTTAGCTTTCATATTTTCCAGGTTCTGTATTGCATTAGTGTCTAACTCTGAACTTCATATGAAGTGTCAGCAAGCTCTGCTCACAGCTCAGTCAGACAGAACAATCCTTTTCCAACCCCAGAACCAAGGACACCACTGCAGCTTCAGGCCCAAAGTGCAAACAGTGAATTGATTGTTCTACTGGAGGATGGGACTGCAGAACCTGGAGTTATTAATCCCATTCTGGGGACAATTAACCCCAGAAATGGACCAAAACTTCTAAAATTGTGAAAACTCCTGACCTAGAGTCCACCTTGGGTCCATCATGGGTGAAGCCATGGCCAGGCTCTTGTACTGCCCAAGGTGAATTCTTTGAAGGCCTTTTAATAAATTCCTGCTTTATTCCTTTAACACTGTCCAGCCTCTGTTCCAGGGAGACTCTCAAGGTATTATCCCTACCATGAAATTTTAATATGTGACAAGCTAAGATCTTAAAATTTCCTTCACTCTTGTATTCTCTCACAGAATTCTAAAGGACCTGCAGAAAACTGTTTGTTCTCTATTTCCCACCAGTTACCTGGGCCAGATCTTTTCCTACTGCTCAGTACCACACTCAGCTGAGACACTGTCTTGAAGAATACAATGAACCAGCTGAACCTAGAAATCTGGACCTCAAAGCGACCTAAAAGGGGAGATTTTCCATCAATGCTAAGCTTTCAATAAACATTTATTGTACTTTTTTTGGTCAATGGGACAAATCAAAAGTGTTGAAACCCACACTTTTGACTTTCCTTGTTTAACAAGATAAATTTCCATTACTTGGAGGTTTTTTTAATAGAATTAAGCACAGCTTCTAAATATTAGCTATCAGATTTTTTAAAAAAAACCAAAAGTGCATACTTTTTATGTAAAGTAGAATATGCTAAACCAAGCATGAAAGTTTATATGTAGAAAAAGAGGTGTTTCTGAAAACAGTTTTCACTCACTTCAACAAAATATTAAAACAGATTGACCAAGACAGGGTTCAAAACCCTGCAAATTTCTCTGTGATCATCACTTGTTTGTGATGATACAAACACCACCAGGATCTGCCACTGCTGTATTGTCTACGTAATTATTTTTTGTATAATTGCACATTGCAAAAATAAACAAACTTTTCTAGAGAAAGTTTTAACAGGATGTTTTCAAAGATCCTAGAAAACAAATGCCTTCTGAAGGGCTCAGAAACCTCATAAGCGTGGTTTAGAACAGAAACTTTTATCAGAAGATGAAGGAATGACCTGTCCCTCCTATCTTGATGTGTGACATGTTAGTGTGAAATCAACCACAGGAAACAAGGGAAAGAAAATAAGGAGAGAAAGAGTGCACTGTGGGCATGGAGAGCTGCCCTGTGGTCATGGAAACAAGTAGACTGTGCACAGTAGAACAGCTTGGAAGGTACAAATAGACAAATAGGAAAGAGGGCTTAAAGTTTGAAGGTCTCACAAGCACTGTGCAAAGTAAAAGTCTTTTATCTTACGTCTTCAGTGAGACCCAAGCACAGGCCTAAGTGTGGGGATAAATGGAGCCTCAGCTATTGTTTGCATCCCAGAAGCACGTTTAGTGCTGGCAGTTTCAGTAGAGGCCGGAAGGATTCAAACCTTTAGGGTATTCCACTGTCATCTTCTGCTGGGAATGAAGAAAATGCATGAATTATTCCCAACTAAACAATTAGAGTACCACATCGGGTGTTAATCCATTTCCTTCCTTTTTTCTCCTCACAATTCTGAGTCTTCACGCAGAAGGAGATGTTTTAGAAAGCAAGGTAGTGACCATAAGTCAAATTCAGACATGTTTTTTCCCCTAGACTTTGTATCTTGCAGTCACCCAGAAATCTAGCATTACACATAGGCATGAACACATCAGATGATTTAGGATCCCTTACAGAACCCTACAGCTACAGATTCCCATTTGTCTGTGTCATTTTGTGCTTGTCACAGCCACACTCATCACATGCCCCGTGTCTAGAAAGCACTGAGAAGGCTGCTACCCAATCTGAGCAAGCTTTTCTACCAAAGCTACCAGACTTCACAAATTGCAGAGAAATAGCTGTTCCCAAATCTCACTACTAGTTCAGGAAAAGCTTCCTAGAAGACTCTTTACTTAGTTGTACCACTAGAAAAAAAAATTACATTATTTGGCAGTTAAACTGTAATAAGTTTTTAGGGATCAGTTACATTTGACTTGTGACTGCATTTAACTTTTCAATATATTGAAGTCAGTAGATCAGGACATAGGGAAAAAGTAAATCCTCATGATCCAGTACAGGCTCCAAAATGCTGCCATTCTGTTTTGGAAATTCTAAAACAAGGTTATCATAGTCTGCAAGGGTTGAAACAGATGCGTATTGACAATAAAAAAAAAAAAAAAAATTCACTCCTGACACATACAGAAGAAAGAAAAATACAGAGGGTTTGTTTCCCTTCAAGTTCAGGGTTTCAGGATTTTTCCATGATGTGTTTGGACTTAACCCTTAAAAACAATAACTACTTTTAGACTTTTGCTTTTATCATCTAGAATAATTGTGAAATACTTATTTCTAATGCCGATGTTCCAATAATTATTTCCAAAATTTCCATTCTATTCTATGGGAGCAGACAATAAAGAAAGTTTGTGAAGAAGGCTGACTAAAAATTATAATTCAGACCTTTATATGCTAAAGAGAAAATGTAAATCTTGTTAATGCCAGAAGGGATTGCTATGCCATGGAGGGCTGCACTGCAGGACAAACAACTGCCACATTATGAGGTTAATTTCTGGCATCAGCAACCCTTAATGATGGTCATTCTTTCTTTAAACTGTCCTGGACATGGAGCAATTCCTTACCTTCTGAGGCCAACAAAGCATTCACTGGGAGGAATCTTCTATTTCTCATAGAATTTTTTCTGAAAGTTGAAACTTAAAAACTTCCTTTCATTTTCCAGCAGCACACACCCCAAAGACACTCACAGCACACTGTAAACAGGAGGTCGTAACACCAACATTTTTCCTTTTCCTGGAACCTGCATTTCCAAGCTCTTTTGTTTTCCCAAATGAGTTATGAGAACTGGTACCAGTAGATAATCTAGCTCCTCACTGGCACTCCAGTGTTTTGCTGGTGCACCTCCAGCAGCCTGAGAAGGCTGTAAGCCACTGGCTCACTCTGAATACTCTTTGAGGCAGTGGCAATTTCGTACTTTCATGTGCAGAACATCAGAACTGCACTTCTGACTGGTACATTTTGTAGCCTCTCTTGACTTTTCTGCAAGAATTCGAGTACTTCACAGAAAAAAATCAGTGTTGAACATCCAGCATGACCTGACTAGCAGTGAAGAAAGAGAAGAAACACTTATCAAGATCCTGCAGTTGGTGGTACTTTACTGCACTCCTCTGAAAAGACCCAGGCAGGCCCCTGAACCAACTTCAGCCACAGATGTTTAAGTTTCAGTGAGAAGAGTATAGACCTTAGCTATTTTTTTTTTTTTTTTTTGTAACGGCAATTTCATTTAGGGCAGTAATGAAAAAAAGATAAATCCATCGACTTGTATTGTTGAATATCGTTACTGGATTAAAGTTTAAATCTTGTCTCTTTAAAAAGCTGTATAAGCATCATCACCTTATTATTAATTTACTTAAATAGCAAGCGCCTCGAGCAATATTGGTTGTGCAGCTAAGAGTGGGTCAGTCCTGGGGGGAGGACCAAGGAGCTTTACTGATAAAAAGCTCAGCAACACTCAAGGAATCTTCTGGATTGCCAAAGGAACTCTTGAAAAATTCCATCTATAAACATAAGAAAACTTATTTACAGGTTTTATTACAGCCTAATGTACACTTGTCTGTACTGAGTTTAAGACTGTAAGTGTATTCTTGAACAGGCGATTTAAACAGTTGATTCTTAAAATTATTATACTGAAACTAAGAAGCAGCAAGTAGAAGCACAGATTTGAGATCATTCCAAATCTGCCAAAGATTTGAGACTATTCCACAGCCAGAGCTGAGACTAGACAACCTTCAGAGATGTGGAAGAGGAGAGTGTGTGTCTCATGCCCATCAGCAAGAGGAGGAGTGAAGCACAGGGTGAAAGGAAAGCAACCACAGACCATTTCTGCTGGAGGCAATTTCACAGCCTGTCCAGAAATCAATTGCAATTCTAATAAAACATTTTCCTGAATTGGTCTGAACTATCTTCAGCACAACCTTTGTGATAGCCTTTCCTTAAAAGCCTAAAAGTCACTATCTCCAGCACTGAAAGGCCTCTTTGAAATACTTTGGTCTGCTGCAGGGCACATCTTTTATAGTTTTTTAATTTTTAAGGTATCTCCCAGACATGGATTCAAAGCAAGCAAAGAAATCCCAATTGTCCATGAATATTTGACCAATCTGTCCAATTAAATAAATATATTTCTCTGTCACTCTTTAGTTCTACAGACCAATGAGTGAGCCTAAAGCAAAGTAAAATATGAGTAAATGATCACCAGGTCTAACATGAAAGCATTCACCTCTAAACAAATAGATCCTGTTTTTCTGATAAAGGTCCACTTGGACAATCATGACTTTGCAGAGCATTCCTATTATTCATCTCAGCTAAGAGCTTGGTTTTCACCCAAGAGATGGATACAATTTTGATCTTAAAAATTAAGAATTTTTAGATTTTTTCTATGTGAAACTAAAGGCTAATAAGGTCAATTAAGGTTGCTGACTCAATGGTTATTGAAGGCTTGGAGTCCCTTTTGAATATTTAGGCTTTAAATTATTAACATTTCACTGTGCAAGTAGAACTAAACTTGGTCAAATGTGTCCAAGGAGAAAAAAGAATTAAGAACTCCATCAATATTCAATTCATTAACTGAATTTTACTTTAATGTGCCTTAAAATACTTACTTCAGGATCACACAGCCTGTCCCAGTGGGAGGAGCTGTCCAAAACACCTGGATGCGTGTCCTCCTTCTAGGTGTGCTCTCAGTCACAGCAACAGGGCAATTGCTCATGAACTGGGTTTCTTCTTCATCTATGATCTAGGGAAAGGTAAAGAGAACAGTGGGGAAAGATAAGGATGTGCACAGCCAAGGCCTTTCATATGTGTTTTGTCATTTCTTGTTTTCTTTGAGAGGAATATTTATAATTCTCGCTGCCTAGCCCAGCACTGCTTCAGTGAATTTATTTAGAGCATGCAGACTGCCACAGAATTGGAGACCAAAAGCTCACAAAATAAGGACAGAAGAATAGGTCAGTTCTAGGTAAAGACAATTTTTCAGAGCATTGCTGCAAATAACCTTTTTTTGTGGCTCCTGATTACTGGAGCTCCCTGTAAATATTAATGAACTGAAAATAATAAAATATTCATAATTTCAGATGATTGAGAATCCATTATTTAATCCAAACTGCAGATTTTTTTTTTCTTTTTTGATTGATTGATGGTTAACGGAAATGTTTAAATGGTACAAGTCAAAAGCCAGAGAGGCAGATTTGGAACTGATGTTCCAAAGATTTTACTCAAAGGTGTCATATCAAAATAGCTTTCTCACTGCATATGTGTTTCATGGATTGTACTTTAAGCCTTCTGTTCATAAGATCTCAAAGAAATTTAATCAGAAACTGTTAAGTTTTATCTGGAAACAGGCAATGTTCTGATATTGCAAAATTTCTCTTCAAAATGCTCAGTGGTCCTGTTTCATTTGATGAAGCCACAATTCACACAACATTGGTCAACATTCAGGCAATGAATTGGAAACCTTACCATTTTGAGAAAAAAGCTGTATTTATCAATTTATAGCAAGATTCAGCTCAGAAGGAGCTTTGTCAGAATCCTGGTTCTAACAACACACACACACACATGCGCGCGCACACACACACACACACACACACACGCAAACATACACTTTTATCAATCAAACTATAAAAAAATAAAATCTTCTGTCAGTAAACATAAAATGGAACAAGTATTTTGATAAAAAAGTACTTCTTTGCATTCTAAAAAAAGGAGAGACAATATCTTTAATTGAGTCAGATCCACTTTAGTGAGCAGGCATCCTCGCTATCTCACCCAAGGATACCCAAAGCATTCCCAAACATTTTTAGCTAAGCCAACAACCATTTCTGTATTTCCATGGCAGAATGGAGTGGCACTGGCCCAGAGGAGTGCTGAGAAACTCTCATTAGCTGGTCAACAGGGCAGTGGCTAATGAGTTTTAAATTTAAAGCCATTAATATGCTTCAAGTTTTTTAACGCTTCGTAGAAGCTGTGTAACCAAACACAATGTGCACATTTGCTGGGTTTTAATTAACAGGAAGCAGTGGGAAGTGTGGGATCCAGTGGAGGCTTAAGCTGACTGCAGAGTTTCTACTTCTGCTGGATACAATTTAATGTGTGTAAGTTGAGCACCAAGAAATCCCTGATCAACAATTCCGTTTCGGCCACCAGCTGTACTTCCTCTGTCTGCCTCAGTCCTGCATCGGTAAAATAAAGAAATAAAACTGCCTACTTATCTTTCAGAGAGGTTGTCTCAATTATTTCAGGACCTTATCAATTGACCTTTCATCCCTATCTCACAGTAATTCATTCTCAATCAAAACCCAATTATGGTGGCAGCTCTGAGAGAAGAATGAGCAATTTTGTACCATCTCATACACCATAAAATACTACTTCACATTATACAAAAGCATGATGATTCCTATTGAAAGAGCTCTAAGGAGATGATCAGAAAATTCTTTAAAAGGACAGCTTTTTCTAAAAAAATGGAAATATTACAAATTATTGTACAAATTATATGGGCTCCCTTGTCAGACGCAAAGTGCTGTTGCAGTATAGTTCACATTCTTGGATAAAAACTTTAAGAATATATTAAATCCAGGTCAAGATTATGTATTTACATGTAAATATGAATAGGATTGATCAGATACAAGCTATTCCACAATGACCAAGGAAACTTTTTCCCAATCTAGTTGAGCTCTTGCCTGGCACACGCTCCCCCAATGCATGTTTCTTGAGAAGCCCAACTGAAATGAATTGGTGCTCTCCAAGGATAAAATCACTATTTTCAGTTAACAAGAACTTAGCTGCTTTCATATACCTAAAGATTGTTCCTCCAGCAGTCATCATTGTAGACCTACCCATGTGTATTTTTCAGTTATTCCAGTTGAATCCATCCTGCTTTTTCCCTCAGCAGTGAATGGAATCACGAGGAACCCCAAAACCAAAACAAACAACCAAAGGAAGGAGTTGTGAGCAGCTGTGAGTAGTTATTACAAGCCAAATTTATGACTTGCCTGCAAAAGCAGAAGCTGAAATATGTGTTTGGATTCTAAACAGCCATTATGTTGAAGCACATCCTTGTTCCAGTTGCAGCAAATGAACACGGAAATGGTTTTTTTGCATTTCTATTGCATTCCTAATTCCTGAAAATTAGCAACTAAAGAGTTTTCTCAAACATTTCTATAATAAACTAATTTTAAAGTTCTGGTAGCATTTTAGAGCATGATCCTGGAAGAACAGGAAGTGGCTGAGCCTCAAGGCTACATCACAATTTCCTGCATCACCAACCATCAAAGCAGAAGACTTATGCAAGGAGTCTTTACTGAAAAACACTCAGCATAAAATCATAAAGTCTTCCAAAAAGCATTCCTTTGAAGAAAAATTGGACAGAAGCTTTCTCAGTAAAGACTTCTTATGTTGACAGAATGCAGTACAGAACTCCTAAATTAGTTGGAAAGGCTCAAATGCCAGTTGATTTGAGATGATTAAAGAAAGTCATTTACAATATATGATAAACCCAAGAATTTTCCAAATTCTAGGACTTCAGATAAACAATTTCAAATCTATTTGTTAAAAAGATGGGAAGTTTCTTTCTGTATCCATGGAGGTTTAATTCTTTATAAAAAGTTTCTTAGGAGTGATAAGAAGGGAATTCTGATTTATACTCCAGGATTACAAATGACATGATATTTTAGGGCAGTGGATGATATTATTACACTCCCATGTAGGAGTAAAACAATAGTATCCTGGCCAACTTTCTGGGGGAAAACAAGAGACATGTAATACAGTTCTGATTTTTTTTCTGGAATCAAGTCAGACCACATAGGCGTGAAGGAAAGATTTGGCAGGGAAAAGGCACCCAGATAAAAACATAGCATTTGCAGAATTATAGCTTCTAAACCCCAGGTTATCTGTAATGGGAAGACTTACATTTTCAAAAATGGGCCAGAAAATTACCCACAGGTTGGACAAAAATCCTAAAACCAAAAAATAAACACTTGGCCAAAGAATCTGAATCCTCAGAGGGATGGACCTCTGTGTGACTTATCTTTTCAAATCCACAAATGCAATGACATTACATTTTAATATTCTGGTTAGTTTTTGGTGTGGGTGTTTGGGGGTTTTGTATGCTTGTTTGTATGGGGTTTTTTGTTTTGGTTTTTCCCCCCATTATAGTTGTGGTATCATTGGACCAATTTATTCCTTCAGGAAAACTAGCATAATTCCTGAACAAGATTCTTGGAGTTAGCTGGGGTTCAAATGAACGTCACAACACATAGAATTTGGCTAAACTTAGGTAAATTTACAAACATGAAAGTAAGGATACTACAAGGGAAATTTACCAGCTCTGGGTTCAATATTATATTCTTTGCATATTCCAAACACAGATGAAGTTGAGGACAAGTTTTGTGTGTTCCTGAAAAGCAGGACTGGATAACTGCTTAGTTGTTAAAAAAGTAACAATTGGTTTTCTCAGAATTGGAATGTTTCATGCTGTGTGACAAAGCTTGCTGTTTCTGGTTTCTATAAATTATTAGTCAAATAAACCAGGCAGTTATACTCTCTATCCTTAAATTTATATCAGTATTGAAAAAAAAAATGTAAAAAAAATTCAAAATACCATACATCACAAAGAAAGGGATAAGTACTGAGTACAAAAGGAGATGAAGTTACATAAACCCTCTACTGGCTTGTATCCACTTCCTTAGTTGAAACCACTGGCTAGGACCTTCAGCACCATTTCTTGTTCTGTGGACACATCATCACTTTCCACCCACTGAAACAGCTGCATTCTACTGGAACAACAGAATTAAAGAAAAAAAGAAAAAGGACACAGCTAAAAGTTCATGAGATAAGCATCTTTTTGGGTGAATTTCTTCTTTGGAAGAGCAAATATGAATGTTGCAAAACTGTCTTCTCCTTGAGGAAAATCTGCAATTATAAAAAGACCAGTGGGTCTATGTAACAGCAATAATATTTGGCCTTTAGAGATTAATCTAGAACAGAGCTTATTATACAGAGCATAAAATTAATGATGTTCAAAGTCAGTTTAAAAACCCTACCTCAAAAATATGCTTCGCATAACCACATTCTCTGACTAAAGGACACAGCATTTCTCTCAAGAGTCTGTGCTCAGAAGAGTTGGAACTGGGACTTTTTATGCAGTGTCAGTAATCAGTTCCTGGTGCAGACTGTGATTCAAGGCTGTGCAGAACCACTGAGCAATGCTGGGATCTCTGGAAGAGTGTCTGGCCATCCTTAGCAATGTACTACAAGGCTGGAGCTGTCTGATAAGGGTCAGGGTTAGGATTTTATAAGGGTTAGGGCTAGGATTTTATAAGGTCTGATAAGGGTCTGGTTCTGATAAGTGTTCCTTTGAAGCATTGAGAAAAGTGCAGGTTTATTGAAGAAAAGCATTGTTAAAATATACTTGTAAATTATTACTATGTTGGTAACTTTTAGCACAAATTTCATGTAAATGTTGCACAAAATTGCAATTAGAAATTAAATTCTGTTCTGTAATCATTACCTGAGGGAAAAAAAAAAAGTTGCTATCAAGAATCTGCTGTGCTTTGCTCTTCAGTCCAAGCAAACCTGAGCTATTTTATTCCTGCAGGGCAGGCAGGGTGTGCAGGACTGCTGCAGGGTCTATTTTGTGATGCAACTCAAAATAAGAAAGCAGCTCAGGGTGAGAAGAGCGCAAAGTGCAGTAAAGATACAGCAATACACACCACCAGATTTCACAGCTTCTCTAGCCCAAGCTTGGCAATGGGAAGCTTAACAAAACAGCTATTTTTTCTTCCCTTAGTATGTATGAAAAGAGTAAAGAGATTGTGTGTATTGCCAGAAAGAGGTGACAGTAGCTTGACAGTATTTAGTAAATGCAAAGTGCTATTGCCTTAGAACCACTCTTAGTTAACTTAAAGTTATAACATGCTGAATTATAAAGCTTGCACTGAAGACTTAGTCTTGTAAAATTAAAATGGCCAATTAAGTTGATGCTGTGAGTAAAACTCAAGAGATGAATGAGCACAGCCTGTTGTGAGTCTGTTTTCATCTAAGTAGTCACTAAGAGGGGACTTGAGGTCCAAAGTCTCATCTTTGTTTCCCATGAAGTTTCCTCCTTGGCTAAAGCATCTCTATGAAAACAGTTTGGTAAATTGACTCAAGCTGCTTTATCAAACTCTTTTACTGTGGAGGGGGGTTGGCAGATAATCCAGCTTTTCCCAGATAACATTATTTTTATCATCTCTAACAGAGAAGCTACATCAGGCACAGAAAGCTGTCATTATTCTCATAGCTATAAATCACGTTGGGTTCTATCGACAGCATTCTTTAAGTAGTTATTTTGACTAAGGAAAATTCTTTCATTTTGTATTTAAAAAGCAATTTGCAAACACTAATTTCCAGCAGGGGAAGGACAAAATCTTTACAAATTCTATCATCTTTTGAAATCCCTTCAAATATTCTAGCTTCTTAGCACATCCAACAACGCTCACCAGAAACTGGGATTTATTTTGAACACGGAACTTGCTTTTCACACCTTGGCACAAAGTGACCCAAAGTGCCCCAGCTCTTGCCAAGGAGAGTACCCTGGCACGAGCATCAGAACATACAAATTGCTCACAGCACCAGGGGCACCAGCAGGAGGGAATTGTGCAAAGGAACTCCGCGTGACGTTTTGTACAAAAGCAAGGAGTCACTCTGTGCCTTGCATGACAAATGGCTTAGCTTCATTCCCACTGCCTGGTGTCCAGTCCACACAGCAGCTTTTACAGCATTTGGAATTATGTGTATGGATTCTGGGAAAGATTGAAAATTTTAGTTCAAAGGAACAGGTCTTTTGGCCCACTTTAATGAACAATTTAATCAAGTAAGACCTAAATCTAGAGTAAATTTACTGAGGTCAGACTCTGTGCTGACCAATTCAAACACATTAATTTGTGGGTTACAGGTTTTTTTCATTCTTTTCAGGCAGTAGCTAAAGAAATGGATTTGCTTTTCTGTGAAATGAGAGGGAGTTTTATGGTCCAAGCACAGTTTAAATTAGGAAGCATGAAATAGCAGACGAAAAAAGAGTAAACTGTATGATTGTAAAATGAAAATGAAGAGGTTTTACTTCCAAAACTCTGTTTCAAGGATTAGGAAGCAGGCAGTCCTGTTGCAGCACTAAAACAGATTAATAAGCAGTGAGGATGGTGGGGACATGGATGAAGGCTGGGCTGCACTGACCCTTAGCAGCCCCCATGGAATGGAGTCAGCATTAGTCAGAGCAGACCTCTGGCCAGTTCCCTACAAGTGAGCCAAGGCCAACCCAAAATAACAGCTATAGAAAATTAAATCCAATATTGAAAAATAAAAAAAAAAAAAAAAAAAAAAAATTGAGCACAGCCATGTCGGGCTCTCGCTGAATTTCTTATTTCTTTTCCATGTAATGGAGAGATCAGAGTGCCAGCAGTTCTTCCAAGATGACAAAACCAAAACTGGTTTCAGATGAGAATATAACCACAATAAACCTCAACAAAGATCCATGCAGGGTTCTCTGTGTGGAATACTTCCACAGAGACATTATTTATACTCAGTGTTCTGTTGTCAAACTATTTCAGTGTGAACATTATTCATTTGGCAAAAAATAGCCACTACTCCAATCTTTGGTAGATGATGTCTCAAGTGCTTTAGCCTGGGAGAAACATTGTTTGCTGAAGGGGATACTGTATAGAAATCAACAATTTTTAGATAAAAATTACTTGAAAGAAGTAAAAGTTGAAGGATTTTGTATATTTCTTGTTCAGTCTGTACAATTAGGACCTTTTATTCAAGTCTATAATGCAGAAATTTTTCTGGAAAGTGAGGCAACTGCTGTTAATTCCTAAATATATTTCCCACCACTATATCCAGATATATGCAATGCAATTAGCTACCTCACATTAAAGAGCGCCTCTTAATCTGATTTTCTAGATAGATAAAAAGCTTAGGGAAGTTATTTAAAGAACAAAATGCTTTTGCAGCCTCATAAAAGAAAGTGATATAAAGCAAGGCAATGTGCACACAACCCTTGACTGGAAGTGAGACGTGACTTGGGTTGCTGAACAACTTTCCCAAATCACTTCAGTGCAGTCTGTGAAGCAGGGATGTAGAACTGAGCTCCTTTTTTGAACCAATATATTAAATGCTCTATGATATCTTACTTATTATCCTTAACAGCTTGTCACACCTCCAATCATTCTCAGGCTTCACAAATGGGAGTTCTTTGGGTAGTGATTAAATCTGAAATTCCAGAACTTCAGCCTCTTCTGTGATGCACCAATTGCTCAAATTAAATGGAAAAGTAGCTTAGAGAGTCAACTAGAATTTAAGCCAGGGAAATCCATGGAAGACATAAAGTTGGAGTGTCCCCCTGTGCAACAACTCTTTGTCTCACTTTCGTAGAAAGAACAGCCAAATTCTATCAAAGATCTCCCAGCTGGTTGCATTGATGCTCACAGAACCCAGGAAGCAGAACAAAACCAAATCTGGCAGAGCTGCAGTTTGACGACATCATCTTCTACACCAGAGCACTTTTTCAGTGTTTCCAGGGATTGGGGCACAATTAATTCAAAAAGGAAATGTAAATAGTGCTAAAAATATAAGAACCTTAGCTTGTGAAAAAATGTTTATATTTTCATTTGGCCCGACAGTGGGATCAGAAGGCAAAACTCATTTAGTTATTTCTCTTATTTAGCCTGCAAAATGCTGAGACATTCTATTTTAGTGTGTGCTCTGGGACCAGCATTGAAGACTCTGCTTGTGAGCTGGAAGATGTAGATTCACCAATCCATTCTGAATTAGGCTGCTCACTATCAGTGAAAGATTTCACAAAATGAGGAGCGTTCAGCCAGTCTCCTTTCTGAACTGTTCTACCTAATGAATATCCTGAACTGAGGGGAAGCACTGGCTTGGCAGCCAGGTAATGAAAAGCACTGATGTGGTTTCAGCTTTCTGCTCTGTTTATTTTGATGACTTCCCCCCCAGGTTACCGAGCCAGCCTCGTCCCTGCTGATCTAGGGAAGTGTTTTACTAGTTTACAAAGCATAAGGATGCAGGAAAAGAGGAGACTGGTGCTGTGTGGAGAAGCACATTTTAGGGCTACAAACCTCTCTGGTGCAATCCTTGTTCTAATGGCTCAGACACCTGAGCGTTCTCTTCCCCATCCAGGTATAAATTCTTTTCCAAGTCTCTACTTCAACTTGGACATTACATCTGGATGAAAAAAAGTTTTCCTGTGTCAAAAAATCATGAAAATCGATATATTCCATTAAAAGGGTCGATACACTGGTGTTTCTTTCTGGGAAGACAAGAGACCAAAATGTTTTCCCAAAATATTAAGAATTCCTTCTGACATTGGCTTGCTAGTGCAGAACTGCAATTGCATCAGTTCTAGGAGTGCTAACACAGAACTTTTAAAAATGTTCAATCAAAAACAAATCACAAAACTCCCTTTGCATTTATTTCTGACCACCACAAATGCCCTTGTTTGAAAAGGGACAAAACAAGGCTCTGAGCTTCTTCTCCTGACCTGGCCTTCTGTATTGTCTTGAACCAGAGCACATGCATTTAAACCAAACCTTAACAATTCATAAAACATATTTCAAACACATTTTCCAAATCCACGTTGTGAAGAATTCATTCAGATTCTTTCTGTCTCAGCACAAACTAAAGATTTATAGTCATGAACCTAAACCAACTTCCAGGTCTTATGCTAAGCATAGAGTTTAAGGCCATTTAAAAGTCCAATGCAGAGTGCTCAGTGTCTGGCACGACTGAACCCAGGATAAAGGAGATTTATGTTTATGGACATGCGTGGAAAGCTGAAGGACAACCTAATTGCTGTGAGCAAGGCTCAGTATTTTAATTTTTGCTAAATGCAAATTAAAATCTTGTCAGCACATTCTTAATTCATCAAATCAATGTGAAACGTTTCATACCAGTAGCAGGATTTTACTCAATTTCTGCAGTGACTGTCATTATCTGCCTGAGCCCATGTGTCTCTGCTTCTGTCAATGCACAGAATTTTTAGCACAAAAATGAATTTATGAATGCTTGAAAGAATCTGCCTCTACTAATAGATTTTTCATTAGTAAGGACCTCCAGTCACCATTCAAGTCCAGTCAATAACACCTTTTAAATTCAGTAGTCCGGAACTTCTGTTCCTCCTGAAAATAAGCTTCAAGCACTCACAGAGTTAAGAAATTTAAATAAGAAAAAAAAAAAAGCTGTTGTGTTCATAATGCAACAACACTTGAGAGAAAGCATGATCTAATCCTACATCCACTATTGTTATTATCAGTTCTAGAAAGTTTGACTAAGGGCAACCAAGAAAATGTGACCTTCCTATCAGAACAAACCACATGGGCTGGGTGAGAGTTGTTACTGACTAATTACTGCAGTACAGTAGTTTCATAAAGTTGGTGTTAAATGATACTGATGAGGTGTCTCTGCCATTTGAAATTAATTGCACTGCTATCTCTTGATAAGATTATCTTTCTTGTATTGTTGTGTATTACCAACGTCTCTAGCCCCATAATGAGCAATGCATAAGTAATGTGGGTGCCAGAGAAATATTTGCTGTGGACTCATACAGAAGAAGACATGGACCTTATCTTCTCCTCACACTGGCATTTCTCATTTACATTTCTGTGGCAAGGAACTCCAGGTTCGTTGTCAATTCAATTTAAAACCATTTTTATTTCAGGAACAAAATCCCAGATAAGAAGGCAGTTGCAACACCAAGAAAAAAGAATGTTAAATTCGAGGAGGCACATAAAAGATCTGATAAGGAAGAAATTTTATAGTGGCTGGCCAAACAACATACATAGCTCGAGCACTGGAGGCACCTTTCTGTGTGTCAGGTGCTCCCTGCAGAAGGATGATAAGGGACTGCTTTCCTCCCCATCTACTCTCTTCCATTTGTCAGAGCATTAATTGCCAGCCAAAAAGGAGCCTTTTCTAATTTTGACTTTGTGGAGTATGAAGTCCAACATGGGCTTAAGGGTAGAGGGGGCTCCTTTACTAATGTAATCGATGTTAATATTATTATAGAGATGCCACTTCTCTGCAATACAATGTAACAACAGGCAGCAAAGTACCATGGATCTGCCTCTTTCACTCCTAGGAACACCAGAATGGATGAAGGTCATTTGAAATACATAGTAAAATGTGAGTCTGCACATTTTACTGCCTCAGCATTTCTCAGTCACTTAGTTTTTTCAGGCTTTCCATTTAACCTTCATTTTAGAAAATATGACACAACTCAGCATTATGACTACAGTGCCAAGAATAGCTACCTCCCCACTTGGAGTTCCTCGCTTAAGAAGGGATTTAAGGATTACAGAAAACACATATTTTTAATAGCATTATTGTCCTGCTCAGTGTTGGAGCTTTAAGGCATCAGCAGCTCTGGCACACGCGCTATTCATGTTCCTCATGAGTGTCTCAATGCCAAAACACACATCCCAACCTAGCTCAAGACGACTCCACACAAATTCTCCTAGCCTTTGCATGACTGTGCACAGAACATAATCTATTTCTGAGAGACTTAATCCACTGCTAAAACCACATTTACAGCAGAAATACTGGTGATCTGGAACTACAGGCTTTGTGCAGATAAACTTAAGAAGGCATTTGTCTCCTTAAAAAAGCTCTCAAATCTTTTCCTGGAACATTTGCATCCACAGTTGGGTCAGGAATGCTGCTGGTGCAGAAGAGCTGCTGGAAGTCAGGAGGGGTTTCTGACAGCACTGGCAGGAGTTGAGAGCAATTATAAAGCCACCACGTGTTTTGTGTGCCTGTGAGTGTGTGCCTGAACGTTAGACAGAGTCAAGAGATAATAATCCAGGCTCTGCCTCTTCATACTTCTGATACACTGATGAATTTAATGCACAGCTTCCCTGATTCCTCTCTTCCTTAGAGGACATCACAGGTTATATTCTCTATTCACCATCAGTTCCCCTGCCTGCCACTTTATACAGCCAAATTCCAGGTTACCTTGAGCACCCTTCCAGCAAATTAAACCTGCAGGCTAATAATTTACAAGAAATCAAAAAGTTCTGCTGTTTCTTCCCTTCCAGTGTGAGAGGATTCTAATTCAGAAAGACATGCTGCACTCAGACAACAGCAAAGCCATAGTCTGGCAAAAAGGAGACTCTTGTGGGCAGAACAGATTTTTTTTCAAGAGTTTGGTAAGCCCTCCTCAAATGCTGACTGAAGTCCAAGTCAGTTAAGTGCTGAGACTAAAAGCAAAGCTCACATTAAAAGTTGGTTTAGACACGTTTTGGAAGAGTGTAATGCACTAAATGTTCATTATGGTGACCTAACAATGACATGAGCAATAGAAAAGTAACTAAAAGCTCCAGTGGTTGTATGAGTCTGTGTGTCAGTGGTTTTCTTTGATTTTGGGGCTTTTTGTGGGTTTTTTTCCAAAGAGGTTTTCTATTGTCTTGAATACAGCAGTGTATTTCCCTGTGGTATAAGATGGCTTCTCGAGGAAATAATCATACAAAAAGGGATTCTGAAAAAAAGTAGAAGAACAAAGAAATTTGGTAAAGGTTTCTAATAAAATTCTTAATCTCTCTGCAAATTGAACTATTCTAAAAATAGAGCTGTAAAATGACATGATGTGTCTTAAAGTCTACTTCTACACAGATCAACACTGTAATAAAACCTGAGCTAATCTCAGGGCCATACACTGAATGAAATGTTCACTTGCTGGTAATCCCATATTACATGTGGGCCATGAATTTTATCAAGACGTTGGAATAAAACAATTTTTTAAACCAAATAATGTAAGGCAGTTATTTTGTTAAATCTGTTTCTGATATTTTATACATGTTGTAAATGAATTTCCAAGGCAGGCTGCATGAGGGACATCTGATTTCTGAAGCTTCAGAGGAACTGTATTTAAAAGCATTAGACTAAGTTTTTAGCTCCTGCTGCTTTGGCACATTTTGTTTTGAAATAACAGTTTTCTTTAGATGTGTCAATTTTGTGGCTGTAGATAGACTTCCCAATTAAAAAAAAAGTGTACTCTCATCTTACCATACATGCATATGGCTAAAAAAAAAAAAAAAAAATTAGAAAAACCCACAAATTTATCTCAAATAGATTTAATTCTGATGATTTCTGATGATTATGTTTTTCCAGATTATAAAGAAGTTTTATTTGAAATTTCATTAGGATGAGTAGAAATTCAATATATGTGATTATAGACTGAGAGGGTGGTAAATAAATTTTCTTTTGGGGGTCCCTTGCAACTCAGCATGTGCTATGACCCTATCAAAAAAAATTTTTCACAGTGAGAATAATCAATCAATTGATCACCCTCCACAGGAACGTGATAGAGTCTCCATCTCTGGAGGTTTTCAACAAGGGGCTGAACAAGGGTCAAAAAAATTTAATCCACTCCCTTTCACATGAGTGGTTGGATCAGATGGTCTCTCAAGGTCCCTTTTAACCTACGCTGTTCCATGATTTTATGAAGTAGGCATTCAATGAATTTCTGCTCTCATTTTTTATATGCAGTACAAATTGTATCTTTGCAGTTCCTTGCCCTTTTTTCCTGCCCTTAATCTGCTACAGGTAGTTTTTCCCACCTGGAACAAAGCTTCTTTTAGTCAGATGATTTCACTTTCTCACTATGCTTCTCTCCAAAGCACTTATACAGTGCAGCACCCAAGACGAGTCCAGACAAAACCACCTTCTCAAACAAATGAGATGTTGGAGTGTAGGAATATAAACAGCTGTCCCTTTCTTCTTGACCCCCCATGGGAGGATCTGAAGTGTATAACTGTGAAGGTTTTTTATCTGAGAATCTCACCGTAAGGGGCAGAAATAATCTAACCCATCTATCTAAGCATTTGCAGAACAGGAGCATGGAAGAGCAAGAAATAACTCATATTTTCATTGCAGAAACTGAATACTGCCCTGCAGGTCAGCTCTAACTCATGAGGAGTCTCAAGCCTCATCTCTCACTCTTAAAGCTGAATTTTGGTGGTACAGGAAATCTGTCTCAGGTGTTAGGGACAATCAATCACACCAGTGTTTGTTCAGAGGCATTTGATAGTTTCAACGTTATTCTGAATTATTCTCAATAAATTTCAATGAAAAGCTGTATAAAGCTCAAAGTCAGCACCCTGGGTCTGTTATTTTTCTGTGCTTTTCCATCTTTGGGAGACTAATCGTACAAATTTTGCACAGGTACTTGAGAAAATTATTCTCTAAGGAATGCAACTGTAAAACAACTTGAGCAAAAAGGATAAAAAGGCCTGGTTCAGAAAGGGACAACCAGCTCCTGACGGTCAGAAATTTAACCACATCTAAAAGAAAAATTAATTTGCAGGAGATACCAACACTTGATAAATGACAGCTAATCTCCAGAATGTGAACTATGTAATTAGAGAAGTATTAAAATTAAAGGCAAGGAATCATATTTAATAGATGAGATTCTTATTACTTCTTATTTTCACTTAAACCCCCTCCCTCCCACAACACTTCCATGCTATGCAGAGCACGGTAGGCATTACACCATCCAGTTCAGTAATCCAAAATACATGTAAACGTTGCTGTCTCTGATTCTGTGCCAAACAGGAAGAACTAAAACATAGTATGAATCCAAACACATTTATTTGTTTAAGTGACTAAGCCTAGAGTGCTATGAGAGCATTTGGAGGGGTTTCATCACTTCAATCCTGTGGTAGGAAAGATTTGCTTATCTTTTTGATACACACCAGGACAACAGCTATTATTGCTTGGAACTGTTTTTTATGGTTCCTACCAAATATATAAAATTAGACTGTGCTCCCCTATTTTAAAATCTCTACATTATATTTCACACTCATGATTGGAAGGTTACGCATTTAACAAACATTTGTTATTTTATGCATGGACAATATTTACATGCGAGGAGAGGGATGATTATTGAAACATTCCTGATTTGGGAGGCAAACACAGCATTTGAAGAGCAGAACTCCTGAAGCTTAGTCATGGCTCAAGTCTGAGAGGTAATCTTGAGCAAGTTCCTTCATACTTAATCTCCTGTAAAATGGATATCATAAATTCATATTCCAAGAAAAATATTTATGGGATTCAGTTCATGTAAAAACTTTGAAGTTTTGACAATATAAAAGAATGCTTGAGAGCTGTGTTATATCCATAAATGTATAAATGTGGGGCACTGAAAAGGGAAAATCATTGGGATAAGACTAAGTAAATTTAACTGGAAAAACATTTAGTTATGATTTCGCAGAATTCAAAAGAATATATCAAGTGTATATTCTTAACAAGTTTAGCATTTTATCCTGCCTTTATGTGTTCATCATGTTTTTAACCCTGCAATATTCCTTTCCATATTTATATAAGTTCAGCTTATTAGGCTCAGGCATCTCCCAAGTCTTTAGACGTAAAAGCATGACCAGAAATGGTAAAACTCCAGGACCAGCTCTTACACAGGTTGTATGATGTTTGCTCCTCCCAAGAGGAAATCCCAAATCTCTCTCATAGTCAGCAGAGAGAGCGCAAGTGGGTTCAGAAATCTAAGAACAGACTGCCATGTACACAATGTTCTTCCTGTGAAAGCTGCCAATTGCATAACATCTGCCCCACACACAAAGCTGGCTGTTCAGAACGTGGGTTTAATTCATTTTGCAAGTAATGTAAACAGTGGAACATCAGATGAACTGAAAGGAAAAAAAACTAAAAAAACGAAAGAGACAAATAGAGAGTTTTGAGAAGGTACCATATGGATATTTTTCATCTTTTGGAGAAACTTACACAATGTCTAAGAAATTATTGTTTGGAACCCATGGTATTGAAGCTAAGGCCATTATATAAGCCCAGTGTCTAAATATATCATAACCGAATTCTAATTCATACGAGCACTTTGTATAACCTTTATGGACAATAAAACTGGGTTACTGAAATACTCTAAAGGATGCCAAGAAACTGCACAGTCAAAAACCCCACTGCAGCTAATACAGAAAACATCTATGATTATCTTAATCTGGGATTTATCACAATGTGTGGGCAGATTTGCTTAACAGGAAGGATTAGTTGGGGGGGGGAGGGTGTGATTTACTGACTGGAGGTTTTTCCTTCACTCCTCCATGTGGGATTCCCACAGAATCATGTAAAGAGAGGCCAGAGTGAAAGGACAGCACTGAGGCAAACTGCTGCCTTAGCAACCATTTAAAATACCTCCCTGAAGACTCCAGAAGGCATTCCTCATATAATGGTAAAAAATAGGGAGCTCAAATAGGGAGCTCATTTTCCTAGGAAAATGACCTACTGCTCAAGAGAGATTGTAGTGAAAAGTATTTCTCCGTTTTCATTATTTAGTTCCTACTTCATATCCCCTCTCTCCTCTACTCTGTATTCTTCCTATTTAAAAGCAGACTGTTAGCTAAAATAAGTTTGTGATAAACAGGTGAAAGAGAGCAATAACAGGTATAATTAAGCCACCCATACAAGCAGAGTCAATTCTACTCATCCAGCTGAAATTAGGAGAAAAAAAGAAAAAAAAGAAAAAAAAAAAATTAAATGAGTTCTAGGAGAACAAAACTCTGATGTGTGCCTGACAAATAATGAATAAACACTGGCAATGCCCTAAAGAACCTTTTCTACACTACTGACTGTATTGAGACTTATAACCATTAAAGTTATAGAACACTACGTACCAAAGCTACCTCTCACATACTCATTCCTTTAAATGTTTCTTTTGAAAAGAAAAGCAGGTTCAGACGAACTGTGCCCACCCACAAGGAGAAAAAAGAGGCAAGAGCAGCAACAGTGCCTCAATTCACATAGATGAGAATAATTGGAGCCAGTTCAATCTGTGAAGTAAACAGAAGCAGGATGAAGGCTTTTCAATTTACACCTACAGCCTACAAATTAGTAAGCAGTCTGGTAGGATGAGCTTGCCAGGGATTGCATAATAACCCTACCCCCAGCAACAATGCAGGGAACAGGGAACAAAATGGTAGCTCTATACCAGCAGGGAATTTCCCTTTCTAATTACTGACTACTATGAAAAGCATTCTCAAGAGCCAAACGTCAGCCTTTGTGCAACTGGATCAGGAATTTCTTCATTATTCTTAATTTATTCTCATCTGCAAATTAATTTTTAAGAATCAAAAGTAACTCTGCATAAAAAATACAAAGTATCTGCTGGTAAATACTGCTTGAGAATTCATTTGGTAAAATAATTATTTTTGTGCCAAGAGTTCAACAGGTTATCAGTAATTATAGGCAAATATCTTGCCTATATCAGTATTCACTGTATAGGCACTTGTCTATATCCATTGGAACCAAGAGTACCCAATCCAGAAAATTCTGGTTTTGTAGAACACATTGTATACACTCACATCCTGCCTCTTATGCAACCATGAGAAAAGTGAAGCTGAATATATGATTTTCAGTTTTTCTCCTAGCAAGTGAAAAAGGAGACAAAACAGAGCAGAAGGGGGATGGTTTGAGATAAATAGGTAAAAAATAAAATACAACCCTCTTCTGAGGAACACAATTACTCACAAGAAAATTTTCTGTCCCCTTTCAATGATTGTTCATACATAGATTTCCACTCTGGACAATTCCCAATAACAGATCCTTCAGAGGCACAACTTCTTGGAATAGGAGTCAAGAATCATTTCAGAAAACAGGACTATGTAGCTATAATGGCAAGTGGTACATTATTTCCAGATAAATCCTTGAATCTTTAGAGCTTGATTAGTAGGTCAAGTTCCTGTAAGTCAGTCCTGATGTGGCTCTCCTGATGGTGTCTGGAATGGGAGCATCCATGCCACAGCTTGAGAAACAAGCTGGCTCAGAAGGGTCTGTGAAGAGACCATGTCCATCCATGGCTAGTTCTAGAACCATCTGCTGGTTCCCTGCTAGAGACACACAGAAATGAGACTGAGGAAAGCACCTGGCTCAGCCAGTTTAGAGGGCAAGAGACCTCCTTGTACTGAGGAAGGTCTTAGCAAAAGGAGCGAGTCAGAGAAGGGGGAAGGCAGAAACAACTTGATCTCCTGTCTGAAGTGAGACCCAGATCTCCTGGCCTCGTCTGCTGATTAGGATGTCAGTCCTGCACAGGTAGCAGGGCTGTCAGAACAAAATTCTCCTTTTACCAGGTGAAAAAGCAACCATACATGCTCTTGGAGCAGCAATGACCATAACCAGGAAATCCCCACAGAGCAAGATTCAGGCTGGGATCAGTGCCAATGATTAGAGGAAAGGTCACAGAATCACAGGATGTGCTGACATAAAAGGGATCCACAAGGATCACTGAGTCCAGCTCCTGGCCCGGCACAGGACCATCCTCAAGAGTCACACCATGTGCCCAAGAGCATTGTCCGAATGCTTCCTGAACTCTTTAAGGGAAGGGCACCTCATTCAGGTGAAAATTAAACAGAGGTTTGTTGAGGGGGGCAGCAGATTGAAGGAAATCAGGATGTGGGATAATAGACCAGGAAGAATTATAATGACTGGATTTGGTCTGTATGTCTGAAGAGAACTTTTTGTGTAACCTTTTGTTTCAGCTAGAGATGTCCTTACAATCCCAGACTTCACAGAGATGAACACGGTCACTTCACCTTGAAGTGGCCCAGCGTTGTGCTAGGTGAGACAAGTTCTGTACAAGCATGAAAGAAAGAGAAACATTATCTGGATTTTTTGGTCTGGGACTCCAAAAAGCCTCAACCTGGTCAGGGAAAGAAAACTCAAAGCTACATCCCAGCCTTACTGCACAGCTTTCTGAGGAAACAGACCAAAGAAAACCAAAGCATCCTGATGAGAAACACGTCTGCAAAGTCTCTGGAGTAAAGACTAGCACTGAAGCAAAACATCTGATGAGATTAGGATGAGAGTGCCTCTGTTTCAGCTGTGAGAGTCCCTGCACATCACTCTGAGGACACCATTAGGGATTTCCATCCATCACTGCACGAAATGAAATGACCAGAACTGTCTCAGAAGGTATGTGAAGATAAAGCACCAAAAGGCAAACATGTTGAATGCACCAGAGCCCAAAGATATGCTCATTTCTGACCAGGTCTTGTATCATTCTGAGGCAGGATAAATACACAGTGATAAGATGACTAACGAGCCTGGGTTGTTAGGTCATGAGAGAGAGCTATCACAGCAAAGACAATAATCAATTACAACTGTTCAGGGCAGCAGTGGAAGCTGAAACAATATCCTTGACAAACATTGAGAGGTCACTGCCATCATTAGACAGGCAAGAGTTGAGAAGGAGGACTGTCTGGTCTGGTAATCCACAGCTAGGTCTGAGAAGGCTGCATATGCAGTCTAGAATAATGGAAGCTAAAAATATTGTCACTTTAATAATGCAAACGTGCCTTCTGAATTCAGGAAGAAGCTCTCAAGACAACAGGCATTGAGAGCAGTACTTTAGTCTAGCAGCAATTAATTCAGCAGTGAGGTGCAGTGAGAACTGATCATGAAGCCTGGAGGAAGATTTTGCCTACAGCTGCCATTCCTGAATGAGGCAGGTAAGTAAACTCCTGAATTTAAAAGAGCCAGTCTGCTTCTAATTCACCAAAGTCTCTCAACACAATGGAGGGGAAAACAAAAAACCAACCAAACAAACAAAAGCCAACCAAAAAACCCCAACAAACAAAAACCCCCAAAACAGTAACAAAAATCCCAAACCACACACATACAAAAAAAAGAAAAAAAAAAAAAAAGACCACAATTTAAATTTCATTGGGAGACTTTCTAGTGGCATCTGTGTACCTTCATTAGTCCAGAGGACTGGCAACAGGATTTTCTTATAGTCCATATAACCTGGAGAAACTGTCAAGTTGAGCCTCAGCCTTTATCATCACCTTCATTCATCCTTCTGCCCTCTATCCCTACTGCCCCAATTCACATGATGGGAAAAGAAAACACATCATGAGAAAAGACTCTCAGGCACAGACATAATTCCATGTGTCCATAGCCCATCATTGTAGGCTGGAAGCTGACAGTGTTTATTTGGAAAGAAGCAGAGGAATAAACATATTTTCCCAGAATAACCCTTCCCTTTAAAGCCCTGTGTCATTCTGGGGGTAACACACATGTCCAGACCCATATTATCCTTGTGAGGATCACAGGTAGTGATAGCTCAAACTGTCCAGATCAGGAGGGAACACCTGATAAATGCTTTCTAACCTGATGCAAAGTGGAAGTGCAAAGAACAAACGCTTGCCCTAAGGTCCCATTGATTGGAACTGACACACTGAAGGTTTCCTGATGCTGCAAATGAGTGGCAAACTGCATCAGAGGTAATTCTTGGAAGGTAATTCAGAGGGGGCTAGGAGCTGAGAGGTAAGCGTGCTGTTCTCTCCCAGCAGAGAAACAAACCAGAGTAATTGATTACTGCCTTAGATGGAGCTGGTGAATTATGGGTGACAAAAAGGGAAATCTTGGAAGGAAAACCAAATGGCAACATTATAAATGAAGAAAGAGCTGCTGATTAGATGTTTCAATGAAGCTGGAGCCTACATACATCTAGAGTTATAACCCATGACAGCTGCCATATGGCACCTGTAAAGCATATCTGACTGTTGCCAGAGGGGTTAAATGTCTTTACTAAAATTTCACAATGGCCCATCTGAAGAAAGATTATCTGAGCAGGGAATAACAATGAGTTAGGCAGTCTACCTGGGCTGGAAATAAATGGGTATTTGAAGTAAATCCCCTTAGAGCCACTGAGACAGATATGTCCACTTAAACACTGCCCGGGGAAGAACATACAGCTTTTACTGATGGATAGAACAGAGTTAGAGGGATCCAGACTTTATCTCAGAATGAGACAATTGCAAATGCAAAACTGGCCTCTGGACTGAGTGCAAGACCTGAACAGACAACCCTCCTCAGGCATCAAATAATCCCAAACTCCCAGAGGCCCAGAATGGGACTCTGAACACTGATGTGTCTGAAGAGCAGGTTGGAATCTCCAAGTCAGAAGGGAACAGTGCTTCCAGTGTAATTTCCTCTCTTGAGACCTGATTTGTTACTTGACAATGCCAAATTCTAGGAAACAATTCTTTAATGAGTCTCTCTGGTAGCCTCTGAGAACCAGGAAGTCTTGCAGTTTAATGCTAATCCGAAGGACAGAATAAACTAATAGATATAATAGTTAATAGATATTTTTCTTGAACAGGGGATTTGATTTGACAATTCTGATATTTTACTATGATGTAGTCTGGCTCTGCTGCATTGGCAGTGTGCAAGGCTGGGCAGAAGTTACATTTGAGATAACCAAGCTCTGATAAGCCTTGGATCTGAGGAGGACCCTGGAGTTTCAGCTAACCAATCTCAAAAAGCATGCTTCTTGTTTTTGGTTTTACTGTCTTTAGAGGGTTCCGTTGGTTTGTGTTTTGGCTGGAATTTCCCCAAAACAGAACTTGAATCATCACAAATTAAATATTTGTTTAGGCATAACCCTTTCCAAAAAACACAAGCTCTTACTGAGACACAATCATCATTTGAAGTCATTCGCAAGAAAAAAAATTTCCCCAACAGACAAAGAAAAGAAAAGAAAAGAAAAGAAAAGAAAAGAAAAGAAAAGA
>CM031861.1:8934845-8946969 GCA_018697195.1 Certhia americana | reverse complement strand
AAGAAAAGAAAAGAAAAGAAAAGAAAAGAAAAGAAAAGAAAAGAAAAGAAAAGAAAAGAAAAGAAAAGAAAAGAAAAGAAAAATTAGATTAGATTAAAGAAAAAAGACTAAATATTATGCGGCCAGAAGTTACATGTTTTTCCCACAGCCAAGCAGGGAGATAGGGAAAATGGCGAAGAAAAAAGAAATGTTAGAAGATAAACTAAAGCCAAATTAACTAAAGAAGCTGGTTTTTTTAAAGTGATGGTAGTGATGTAGCAAGAAAACCCTTAGAAAAGGCACTCCAGCAAAGCTGAGATAAACAAGCTGAAAACAGAAAAGTGAGCTCAGCCTAAGAGACAGAATCCTGGTTTTGTTCAGCAGTGAGCTAAGTTACATTGCAAGTAGAATTTAATATTTATTTCCTCTTTGTACCTGTGTTAGTAGTTCAAAGACCCACTGTAATAAAATACATGACAAAACAGGATTCAGAAATTTCTCGTATTTTCTGATTTTGTCGGAGAAGTGTTATGGTTTGAATCATTTATTCTAGAATACTCAGCAGCTCTGGACACAATCAGCTGGGGGAGTGCCCAAGGTGTAACAAGCCAGAGTTGAGTTGGGTCATGCAAAACCTGAAAAACATTACAATGCAAAGATTTCTTTTTGTCTCCTTCATAGCACGAGCTAAAACCAGAACAAAAATATAAAGGAAAGAAGCAAAAAACTGCACAGATGGAATCCAGTTTGGCTTTTCTCCAGCCTCCTCAAGTGGCAAATAATGACTGTCAGAGCTGCAAGATCCTGGTACTCATCACTCTCTTACATTATCTTCTACTGTTCTAAAGCAAGGCATAACTACCTCCTGAGACAATTTTTTAACCAAAATCTTGCCTATAAGTGGTTCAGGTTGAAGTTTTTCCAGTGTATCAGAGATATTTCTACTTAATCTCAAAGTGTTCACATTTTCCAGTCAGTGCAAAAACTGGCAGTGGCAGATACTTTTTGGGAGATTTTTATTTTTAAGCTCATTTTTAGTCTCGGAATATCGTGATATGGAACTTGGAGTTCTAGAAAAATGTGTGAAAGTGTTCATCAAGATTAAACAATTCCACCCTACTGGAAAGGGAATTGAATTCCCTACTGGAAAACTAGAATTTGGTTTTACATTATAACATATAGGGGGTTTATGTCTAGAATAATATTTGCAGCAATTCTTATAGAAAGAAAAATTGAGAATACTCTTGCAAATGCAAAAGAACAAGAGATCTAAATTTTACAGACTCAGAATTCATGTCTACCTGCTTAGTCTACAAATCCTATACCTGGCATATTCTAATTCTTTCCTGTCTAAAGTACTCCTGTAATTATAGCTTTGGATCATTACCTCCACATGCTTTTAAGCAGTAAGATGACAGAGTCAGCTTCAGTGATGAGACGCTGGGACAGGGAATGTAGAGAATGCAAACATGAGTAAAATGCTTGGAAGTTCTGGGCACTTGTTAAGGAAAACTACATCAATTCACACACCTCAGAACAAGCTGCTTACAAAGTAGCCTGATGAGTTACATGAATACAAGCTGAAAAAAACCCCAAATGTACCAGCTTAAAAGAACATCGAGATGACCCAAAAGTACATCTGAATTTTTAATATTAAAGGCTTGGAAAATAATTGCAGTCATTAATTCTTTTAAAAACCATAAAACAACTTTTGCTTATAAATACAAGAATAAATCATCTGAAGTGGTTAAAAGCCTTTTCAAGACTGCTTCTTTCAAAATGCACTGTATCAAGAAGATGTAAGGTTCCTATAAAATGCTGGAACATAGCATTAGAGGAGCTGCTTTTCTAAGAGGCTGTAAAAATACCTTTTAATCTAAATGCTTTGCTGGGCACATCAGTCAACTAAGAGCAGAAAAAGAATGGGGCGACCAAAACCAAAGCCCGTGTCTGGGCTATTGTTTCCGGGACTAAAGATAAAGGACCATTTACTTGCCTTACTTAGCTGACTACTCCAATTTTCCAATGGTTTCTTCTTCAACACAGCCTCAAGCTTTTATAAATGCCACACCTTTAATGAAACCTTCACTCTTGCTGCCGCTGCTGTGCTTGCTCACTTTCACACATTGCTTATGCGCAGGTGGATGGTTAAATTCAGTGGCCTGAACTAAGAATTTTCCCTGTTCACCCTAGAGCAAAAACACCCCTCCAGGAGAACTACTATGATGAAGGCGTTGAACACTAAACTATCATCAAAATGCAGGTATAAAATACAAATCTAACAGGTGATTATGCCAAAGCAGTACAAGGAAGTGCTGAATTTTGAGTCCCTGTGATTCAGTCTATCACTGTTCATGGGAGAAAGAGATCATGTTTGCACACCATTTTTTATATTGAGTGTTTAATTAGCAGGTATGTTCACAAATAGCACCATGTTTGGAGGAATGAATGGCATTTTGAAAGACAGGATTGCAGTTCATAACTTCCTTAATACATTGGATGAAGCTCTACATTAAAAAAAAATAATGAAAAAGCCACAGACTGAGCAGATTCTTCCTGAGCACCACAGACTTCAAAACTGTGCCACTCTAGGTATTACTGTATCCAAATTCTATGGATTTATGCTGAGAGTCCAGATTAACTCCTGTGTACAGTTCTGAGGAACGTAAGGCTGGAATCTCAACTTGACTGCAGAAAAAGCAAAGCTGGAAGAAGATGGCCTACAAGGAAACTATGAAAATTTGAATAAAGAACAGATAGAGTGTGTGTGGAATTGGAGGAATAATAAAGGAAACTTCAGACTACCTTCGTCATAAGATATCAAAAAATTCTTAATTTAGGAAGAGAATGTCATAAGAGAGAAATTT
The DNA here is from genome assembly GCA_018697195.1 of Certhia americana. Taxonomy (NCBI): domain Eukaryota; kingdom Metazoa; phylum Chordata; class Aves; order Passeriformes; family Certhiidae; genus Certhia; species Certhia americana. The sequence continues at coordinate 8,944,123 of CM031861.1, read as the reverse complement.
AACCACTATTAGTGAAGACTCAGTTTGGATGCTAGTAAAAGATCTAGAAAATTTCTACTTAAATTTTCTGTTAAATATAACATATTGAAGTGTTTAAACTTGGAGAGGTGAATTTGTTTTTCTTGTTGAACACTTCAGAACAGATTGACAAAACATCCACCAAAAATTTTCTTGGAATATTTATCCTTCCTCAGAGAACAAGGAAGGCAGATGAGATGAGGTTCAGCAGCGCTACATTCTAATATTCTACATTATTTATTAGACTGAATCTATTACATTGCATGCATATGTTGATTAAAATGACCTATACAGACACTCTTCTGTAGTCAGCCAGTAGTGATTGCTGCCCTTGGGTTTAATTTGCCTCCAAAACGATTTGCAGACTGTTACTAAACATTGCAAAAGAGAAGGATCAGCAGTCTGCATGACAAGAGCTGGGAATGGTTTGTGTAAAAAGGCCAGTGGGATACATACCCAAAGCTTTCAGAGGGCCTCACTGAGCTGTACAATTACCACTGGCACAAGGAAGAGCCTTATCCTTAGCTCCTCAAATTTCCATGGCTGAATTTGGCACCTTGGGTTACCTAGCCATATTTAATTTAGCTATTTAACGTGGTTTTGGGAGAAAAAGTGATTTCTTTAAAGACTGGATTGTGTCCTGTGTGTACCACAAGTGCAAAAATACAAGCAAGTTTGGCTGCATTAAGTAAACAAACAGCAAAAACCAGATTTTAAAGTCTCAGTTGTCTCAGAGGAGAACATATTTAGAATGCTGGAGTCCACACCACACTTCTCTAAAGGTCTCAAGTATAGGGGTAACCAGAAAGTATACAGAAAAAAATACCTGTGCAACCAAGAATTTTAACATCTGTGCTATTTATAGGCTCACAACCCTGCAGCTTGGTGATTAATGAAGAGTGACTGTACCTGGTGACCTGCAGAGTCACACAGGAGCAAATGAGCCATGAGGAGGTCACAGCAGCTGCTGCAGCACTGCCCCTGCTCCTGCCAGACTGTGACCCCTGAAAACAGTGCTTTCTTCTCCTTAGTGTTCCTCATCCATGTGAAAAACTCCGTGTTAGCCCTTCCTTCCCACCTGGCAGCTCCTTTACAGAGCTCTGAGGCACTGCCCTGCTGGTCAGTCTAACCCATGGGGTCTGGCCCCAAGCACAGAGTGCAATCAGGTTTTTTCCATGAATCCTGCTGTAACTCACACTTCACAGTTTCAGAGTGGCACTCAGAGGCTTGCAAATCAAGTGTTTTACAGTCTCTAAGTCATGGAAGGAAAGTCTTGTTTGGTCAGCTGCCCTTTCATTGTATCCTGGTTATACTGGGAAGTTTTCTAATGAGAATGAAGCACTTGCTTCACGCAGTGCTTTACTCTGACTGCTCTCTGAACAGTGGCTATGTCTCCTCACGGAAGCAGAGGTGTGGTCCAAAAGCAGCATCTAATCTCATGCCTGCATTGAGGAATTTTCCCTGAGCTCTGCTGCACTGAGTGACTCGCTGGATGACAAACACTCCATCTGAGCACAGCGAAAACAGAACTACGAGTGGCATCCACGTTACTGTACACACAGCTTCTTCTTACTCTGCACAGCTGCTCAGCCACCCTCAGCGTCTTCATTTTCTAATAAAAACACAGTGCAAACACTTGAAACAAGCATCATTCTTCTTCTGGTTGCTACCACCCAGCCATGGTACAAGGGTCGTCCATATTTACCACTGCAAGCATTCTTTGAAGACTGAAATGAGAATCTTGCTTCTGTATCCACAGAGGATGAACAGGCAGATACCACCTGAATAAATTGTGAATTCAGGGAATTGTGCCAATGTGGGATGAGCGTGGTGAGTCCTGCTTAAACCACAGATATACAAATTTAGTTATGGACAACCTTTGAAACTCCCACCTGCCAGTAAGATCACTGAGCTCAGATTGCAACCCATACAATGCACTTAATTAAACAATCTTCCCTCAACTAAGAGTCATTGGGCATTTTTTTTATTTTATTTTCTTCCCTCTATATCAAATTTCCATTTGCTTCCCACTCTGCTAACTTCAAAATCCCTCTGTACTTCAGCAAAGCTTACTGAGTTTCTGACTGCGAATTAGACATAAAGACAAAACTCAGGCCAAATTTTTCCCATTAGTCACAGCCACAAAGATATTAACAGCTGAAATCAAGAAATTAATGGTGACAAGCTTCTTTGAAAATAGATAAAGCATCTCTATTTCTACTTCTTAGCAGTAGCTGATCCTTCAATACTAGCTTATTCTTTAAAAACCCAACCCCATTATAAAGTCCATATTAAAAAGATTTCTCCCAAATAGGAATTTGTTTCATTTTAAGGAAGATGGAGTTACTCCAACCTCAAAGAAGTTCTCACTTATTCTAGGTTTTCTTAGAAAATGTATGAAAACCAGACAGAGGCCTCTAAGCAAACTCAGTAGGAAAACTGGGCAATTACTTACTGAGTTTGCACATCGTATTTGCTATATACAAAAATATAGAAGAAATAAAGGAAGAGATGTTAATTTCTGTCTCCTTGCAGACCACCAAAATTGGAACTTGAGTATTTCCCTTGAAAACCTTGAAACCTTGAGGCAAGTGAATTCTTCCACCTAGGAATAATTTTTAAAATTACTATCAATATTATTACACATCCTATTACAATCCTGTAAATTATAAACAATACAATTATTTCTAAGGCTGGAAAGTCAAACAGCAAACAATACTTCATCTGAGAATCAAACCTACATACATCATTTCTACCTTCTTTCATAAATATGATATATATTCTCAATGTCCAGAATTTCTTGCATGGATTAGCTGAAAATACCAGTTTGTGAATCATCCTTCTGGATTCTAATCCTTTTAATAACAAACATTTCATCCCACGGAATGTGTTCATTAAGTAAAGTACTACTGAGCATAAATAAAACAGCAGAATCTAATTTATGAATGATAAAACAGTCATTACAGCTGTGGTAAACATTTCTCAGAGTCATATTCTACATCTCAGTGGACAAAAAATATCAAGGCAAATAAATACAAGAGGCAAATAAAGGGAACAATTTTGACATTCTCTTTGGCTAAAAGGTTCAGGTGTCCTAGGCTCTAGTTCAAATAACCAATGCTCATTTTTAACTGTAGGAATGTGGGAAGGCAAGCTGAAGTCCAGGTCCAAGAGCCTTGACCCCTTGAACACACATGGAATATAAAACATGCTATGCAGTCCTCGTGGCAACATCCACAAACACTTTATGTTTACTTAAACACACTCTGCATTCTGCTGTGCATGTAAAATCTCCCTCTGAGCCAGGCAAACCGTAGAGAAGACTCCAAAGGGTGTGGGTCAGGGAAAGTTCTCTCACCTGGAAAGATCCTGCATGGTCTTCCTCTTTGTCACCTTCTTTTCCTTCCTTGAGGGCGATCAACGTGAACCCTCGAAAGTAGGCGGGAGTGGCGGCAGAAAGCGTCACTGGGATGTGATGAACAGAGAAATAACAAAAGCGTGACATTAATTGTGAAATCAGCCACTTGCACATCGTCTCACAGCTTGAAAGGTGTGTGTTCTGAGTTGGCATTAACTAAAGGTAGAGCACTGACAACAGGGAGCCAAGTCAGCCAGAATACAAACTGTTCAGTCCAAGTTTCCACATAAACTGAGAAAAACTGGCATGAAATACCTCAGTTTTTTCCTTTTTCCCACACTTTTTTTTTAAGCAGAATGATAATCTGCTCAGATCTACAGGAGGGTTGTTTTGGTGGTGGTTTGGGGGAGGGGATGTGCAAGGGGGTTTTCTACTTTGAGGTTTTTTCTTTGTGAGGGTTTTTTTGTTTGTTTTGGGGGGTAAGGGGGTGTTAAATGTAAAGGAGCATCCCTAAATATTTGACTTTGATTTTTGCCCAGTTCTAAGCACAGACAAAGTACTTTAGTATACAGAAAGTCTTTCTGTAGTGCCAGGTGACCACATTGCCTGCTCCAGCTCAGCTACACTCAGCATGGCATTCCAGCTTCTGGAAATGGGGGATCTCAGAACATCCTACCTCCACTTCATCCTCAGGACAAAACAGGACACAAAATTAAACTCCAGGCTGAATCTGACCCCTAAAGGTTGTGCTTCCAGCTCTGATTGCCAAACCACTCCCACACCCCAGCAAACACCCTTCCTCACACATCTATCCTTATCAGGAAGGCAGCACTGGATCCACCAGCAGAGCACAGGTAATGTAATGCTGACTGATCTGATTTAACATGATCAGCAGCAGGATTAAATCCTTGATTTGATGCCAGGGCAAAATAGCTTTCTGTGATCTGTCTGCTCACCATCAGCAGCACTCCAGTCCCATCCAGCAGCAGCTGAGTTCACAGAATTATGGGATATTCTGGGTTGGAAGGCACCCACAAGGATCATCAAGTCCAGCTCTTAAGTGAATGGCCCCTACAGGGACTGAACACGTGTTTTTAGCACCAGGCTCTGACCAGCTGATATAATCTCAGGGTTATCTACTGAGGCTCTTTTGAACACTATCAGAAAGACAGGATGAGGCAGAAGTTCGAGGCAAGATTTCTGAAATTACCAAACTCCCTTCAACAACTTATAGCAATCCTTTCCTGAAACAGGGGTTAATCTTGGGGGAAAAAAAATAGTCTAGAATTAAACCAAAAGAGACAGAAAACTGAACTCCTAATGTTTTAAGCAGCTTTTACTTTAAGCATAATGCAAACAGAGTTGCTGGTAGTACTTTATTGTCACACTCTCCAACCCTGACAGGCACAATAAAAACTGAAGACCACCCACAGTTTTCAGAGCAAACTGCAACTACCAAGGCTTCTCCATAGAAGAGTATCCTTGTGGATACTTTGTGTGAGACTCCCTCTCACACAAATAGGCTTTGAGGGGTTGCATCACATTGCTAAAAATTACAGATTGCCCTTATAAGATATTCAAAATATGTCCCAGAGTTCATTTGGAACATATGGAGAGCTCTTTGATCTAGAAATTCAGTAGCAGAAAAATACAAAATAGGCTATTTGAAAATTTCTAACATTATGTAGCTGTATGTGAGTCTAAAACTCACAGTGTTTACACAAGTACCTAACTTTTTTGACTACGTGTTAAAAAAAAAAAAGAATTGGAGATATTTATTTCAATTTTCAACTTTTGTGTAAGTGCCACACTTTGATCTATAAACCCGCAAACACCTATACAAATCTGGGATAATGACTGGCACAATAGCAAGTCCCCCAGTCCTCAAGATTTTCAACACACTTTTCATTCCATAGAACCTTATGATGAGGTTAAATGTCATGATTTTGGGGGAGAAAGAAAATATCACATATTATATTCCAAAATGGAATAGCAGCATAACGCCATTAAAATTTCTGCTTACTTTACAAAGTATTGCTCCAATTCATTAATTCATTTTCTGCCCAATAATTAGCATGATTAGTCCAATTTTGCAAACTTCTGCAGCTCTGGCTAAATGAAAACCCACAGGCAGCCTCTCAGTTGCAATAACTGAGAACAGCACGCTGCTGAACTCAACAGAGATGAACACATTACTCCTGCTTGAACAGCAATTCTTAGAAATTAGCTGCCATAAAGGCCTTTTACATGCAAAAAATTTCTCCGTATCATATGCAATTAAAGACTCTGAATCACTGCGAGTGAAAGGTTACACCAGAAATACTTAAATAGGTGCACAAGTAAAACAGAGAATCCAGCTGTGAATTGACTCAACAGTTTTCATTTTCCTCACGAAGTTACAGATCAGACCAAAAGGCTTTCAAGATTCTAAACACCTAGCTATAAAACAAAGAAGATCTGAAATGCTACAGGAAAAAAAAAAAAAAAAATAAAAAAAGGAAGGCAGTTCCAAACCTGACTCAGAGGTTTTGGGCGCCCGGGGTTAGCAGTATCCCTGCTGCGGCTGCGGTCATTTTAACCCCGAATTTTAATCGCTGCTCCCTCCAGGAGCGGTGCCCCCTCCTCACTCAGTTCAGCTGCTCTCATCAGTCCAGCTGTGCTCTCAGCTGGGCTCGGGAACACTTCCAGCCCAACCGGGCAAACAGAGCAGCCCCGGCCGGGGGGCTCGCCTGGCTCCGGGACCGCCGGTGGGGACACACGGGCACAGGGAGGGGCCAGGAGGGCACGGAGATTCGGGGTCTGTGCTTTGGGAATCACTACACGTCTGGGGATGTGTGCTTTGGTAGCCCAGAGCTAGGCCAGGACACCGGGTAGCGGGAAGGTTTCTGTCAGAACTCGGGACAGTCCGTGCGCTCAGGTTATCCTGACCACAGCGCTGGGGGTTATCCCAAGCACTCCCGAATCTGGAGCTTGTTCTGGGCTGGTTCTGGAGTCTCTGCCCCTGGACTGGGTGTTCCAGCACGGCAGAGGCTCACCCTGCACGGGCAGCACTGGGAAGCTGTCAGACCGCATCTGTTTTTAAACAAGGGAGCGGCTCTTTGTTGCGTAAGAGCTGAGAGTTCTTGGGCTAAACTCTGCCGTTTTAAACAACAGCTGTGTCCTGCTCACACCGCGTTCACACTAATTAACTTTCGCCGAATAATATGAACTTCCTGCAAGTTAAATCTCAGTGCAAGCCTCCCAGTGAAGGATTTCACATTAAAGGGAAAATTATATATCAGCAGTTACTTTTGTCTGCTTCCATCCCTCCAGCAAATCTCTAATTACTTTACAGGTTGCACTTTGGCACAGGCCTTCAACATGCTCCTCTGTCCCCAGTGTCCCAAGCTGAAGGTGGGTTGATCAGAGTTGTTCCTTTGATTTCAGGCAGGAAATCTGACTTTTCTCATCCTACACAAGTGCACATCCTGTGCTGTACGTTGCACAAGTACCAACAGATACATGTTCAAATTTCATTTGTGTTTGTGGAACGTGGGAATGGCTAATGTAGTTACAGAATGAATGTCTGTTTGCAAAGTGTTTGCACCTTGAGGGAAGGAGAAAGAAATGGAAAGAAAAAGACTTAACATTCCTTAGAAGGAAGTCCCCAAAGCAATGCAAGGAGCACAACACCTTAGATGAGCCTTTCCGCAAAAACTGAGAAAGTGGACTGACCTACAAGTGGAAATTCCATTAAAAGCAGAAAGAGCATCCACATGGAAGGTATATGTAAGAATTATAACTAGTCTAGTACTCCTTTTCTTCTTCAGAATAATAGCTTCTTGATATCATAGCAGAAAGTATGTCTACTGCATGTTACCATGTGAAATGGGCATACTACACCCTTTTTGTAGAAGCAAGTTTATTTACATTTTAATAGCATGAAACTTGCCTCATTTTTTCATGGAAATCTCATGCAATCATTAATCTAACTCTACAATCAATAATGCCAGGACTGAGTATTTTCAAGGCTCATTACCCTGTATTACCATCCAAATTTTAGTCTCATTTGTGCCTCTGAATGCACAACTCTGACCTTCAGTGGAAACGAGAGCAGCTCCATCAAGGTCGAAGGTACCCAACAGGGAGGAGAGGACCTCGACCCTGAGATGGGTGTGCCCACAAAACTGGTCCTACGGGAAGACCTGGTCCTAGGGGAAGATACTTTTAATTGTCTGACAGGAGGAGAATGTGCCCGTATTTGCTGCTGCCAGTGTTGGCAAGCAGAGGAGGTGAATACCCACTTAGAGAAGTTTTTCAGTGCCCAGGGCCGCTGTTTTCTATCGCAGCTCCAGAGCTGGAAAACCGAGGCTTCACAGCTCCTTGCACACAGGTCCACCCAGGGTTTCCCCTCGGGGCAAATAGATTCTCCTTGTTCTAAAAGTGAATAACCGCAGGGGAGCCATAAAACCTCCCCTGGAGGCAAACAGCGGCTTGAACTGTGGTCTCCTGATTCCCACACTGCAAGAATGCTGAGGTGTTTCCTGCAGCCATTGCAGTTTGAGAGTCTGATTGATGTGTCACATCAGCCGATGGCATGAAGATAAATGGATGTATCTACACTGACACTTTCGTGGACTACATTTGCACCTGCAGATAATTCCTGTGTTATCCACCTTAAAAACACTAGTTTATTCCAAGAGTCCGAGCGGGAATGTGCTGAGGATCCAGATTGCATCAATTCAAGCAGAACCCATGGAAACAGGAATATCTGACTCCAGTGTTAAAGGAGGTTGTGCAAGTCTTTTGCCATGTTGCATAGAGAGTAATTTGCAGATAAATAAGTACAAACCAACAAAGAAAACCCTATGGACCTGTCACAATATCTCATTTTTTTTAATTATCAGTTGGATTTTCCATCCTTTGCGTAAAACAGTAATAAAGTTCCAGTTGGAGTGTAGAAATGCCTTTGAAAACAAGCTCTCAAAACTTTCTGCATTTTGTCAGTTTTAACTACTGGTATGTTACAGCAACATTTATTTGTGTTTTTCAGGAACGTGTCCTTAAAGAACAATCTGCACGCCCCAATGTGCCACCTGAATACTTCAGCCCTAAGTATAAGAAACATAGGCACATATTCTGTTCTACATTTTAACTTTTTACTATTAGCAGTAATTTTCTCACTTCCAAGCAGCTATAATAGCCTAATGTGATTTTTACCCACAGAAGTGGGTAAACGGGGGAAGAGTGTGCTTTTGCATCACTGCAACTTGTGATCTTGTGCGGGCGCTGTGCCGGCAGAGAGGGTTCGTAAAAGAAAGGAAATTCCTCTTAATGAGGAATGCTTGGGAGTAAAGTGATACACTGAAACCCAACTCCTCTCACTTGTCATGGAAGCATCCCCAATAAAGTAATGCGTGGGGGTATATTACCCTGCCTTCACCCACCCAGTTACACACACACACACGCCAAGAGGGACCCAGAGATGACAGACAGAGATACATTACAGTTCCAGAGCCACTTATCCTCACCGTTATCGTTAGTATGGGATGCAGGGGACGTCCAACTTACCCCGGTAACTGTTTCCAGGCTTGTAAAATTCTGGATCGCCCTCCACCCTGAGGCTGAATTCATTGTACCCTTCCCTCCTGGTGCCTTGGGCTCGCAGGATCCGACTGCAATATCCCTCGGATTTCGCGGCTTTCTCCAAGGTTTCGTCAGGAAAACCCTTCGCCACCAAGGGGAAAGTCAGCGCCAGGAGCCGCAGGGCCAGCGGCTGCAGATGCGCTCCCATCCTCGGCGCTCCGCACAACTTTGTGCGGCCGGGGCGGCGGAGCCCGGGAGCGGCACGGGGGGTACGGGGGGCACGGGGAGCTGGCAGGGCACGGCAGGGCACGGCAGGGCACGGCAGGGCACGGCAGGG
>CM031861.1:8912216-8934835 GCA_018697195.1 Certhia americana | reverse complement strand
GGCAGGGCACGGCAGGGCACGGCAGGGCACGGCAGGGCACGGCAGGGCACGGCAGGGCACGGCAGGACGGGCTGAGCGCTCCCGGACAGCCCCAGCCGGCAGCGGCCCCAGCGTGAGGCTGCCAGGTCGTATCGGAGGGACCGGCTCGGCTGCTGCCGGCGAGAGGGAGGGGAAAAGCAGGGAGGGGGCAGAGAGGGAGGGGACGGCACAGAAGGGGAGGGGAGGAGGGAGGGAAGTCTGATCTTGCCCAGATCCCGAACCGAAGCGCTGTTTTGTTTCAGAGCGTGTGATTAGCAGCTCGGTAGTGTTTACTTAGGCGAGCGGAATTCCCAGGGTTTGGTGAATGAGCGGAGCAGGGGACGCTGCTGTCTCCCAGACACCCAGCGCAGAGCTGCTGCCGCTCGGGCTGAGCCCACAGATCTGAAATTAATCACCCGCATTCCTGCCCAAGTCTATAGTTACTGTCGGGATAACAAGGCTCAAAGAATTTCCCGACGCCCCTCCACCCTCCCGTGTCCCTCCGAGCCATCAGACATGATAAACATTTCCCACTAAACAGCCCCCGCTCGCTGCACGCCCCACAGCCGAGGAGCATCGGCTGCAGCGCCTCGGATACCACGGAGGGAGGGAGGGAGGGAGATGCGGGGAGGCCAGGAACACGAGATCTGTCTCCACACCAGCCCGCAGCTGTGCACATCCGAGCCGCAGGCTGTGCGAGTGTGCTCACAACCAGCTGCGAGCACAGCTCACCTCAGTGAGCGTGGGAGGTCTGCTCCGACACTCGGGAAAATCCCGGCAGATGAGAGCAGGAGAAAGCAGGGCTCGTTGTTTTGCTTTTTCACAAGGCACTCTGAGGCGCAACGACACCGAATGACTTATCTAAATCCAAAAGCAGAAGATTACAAGGGTGGAAAAAAGAAAGCGAAGCTAGACCCCTGGGGTCCCTAACTCCAGGGTTCTGATCCTAAAAAGCTCTTCCCTCTCTCTCTCTCCCTCCCTCCACTTCTTTGTAAGCGGAGGAGAAAGCAGGAAAGGTCTTCAAGCAGGACCTGAATCCTTGCAGGATGACAGATGCACAAGAGGGCACTAATCCCTTTCTAACCCCTTTCTCCAGGATAGGATTGTAGCAGATGGGTGAATACAACTGCATTTATGCACAACTTCCAAGAAGTACAAGAAACAGCAAGCAGTTTGAAGTCCTCCTGGACCCCACTGAGGCATTTGTTAACATCAGATTTGCAAATTTTGGGGTTTCAAACTCACCTTTGGAAGTTGATTAGCAACAACCTCACACTGTGTGTCAAATAAAGATGTTTACTGAAGGTGCCTGTGAGGATGCAGGACCTTTATTTTCTGAAAGATTACTTGCCAAGAGCTTTGCTACTGTAAGCTTGTTTATATTTCAGTCTCTATTACACACTTATTAAGAATGTAAACTGTCACAGCCTCAAACTCTTCATTCACTAAAGATTTTATCAACAGAGATGGGATTGGTTGGCTGAGATTTTGACTTTTACTGCAAACACAGAGCTGCTGGCAATGTCCCTCCATGTCTCTGAAGAGGTGGCAGCCAGGCTTTGGTACCAAACTGAGTGGTAAAATCCTGTTCATGAGGACATGCCTGCTTAGACACCTGCTACACTGGCTGGGGCTAACTGCAGAGACTTCCACTGCGGAGAAAAGAGTTTGATTAGGGAAGGATAAGAGGTCTTTGCAGCACAAGACGGTTTTTCTGTTCCTCTTATCCTGCTGGAGGAAGGAGAATGAGCAATTCTTTCCAGTGTAATACATCAGGTCCTCTGCTTCCACTCAGTCTGCTCCCTTCACTGTTTGCCTCCCACCCAACCTCCAGTATGAGGGCAAATCAAGCCATTATCTGTAAGGAACAATATTCAGCCTGCTTTTGCTACTGAAGACTTGAGCTGGCAGAGTTATGCAGAATATTTAGTTTCATGCTCCCAAAGACCCATGTTCATGTGGGTAATTAAGTGACTACAGTTCAGCAGTGTCATAAACTCTTGGGTCTCATTTGACCATGATCTTCACCTCATTCATTTATGAGAACAAGCTTTGCTTTATTCAGGTTCCTCAGTCAAAGATGCCTGTGAATTTGATTAATTCTCCATATTTGACTTCTCATTTCTTTTGCCGAGATTGATTGAAAAGCAATTACCTGACTAAAGCATTCCTGACAGGAACTGCACAGGCTTCTGCACAATCCACCTTTGTTTTGAGCCAGTGTTGTGTTCTACCTCAACACTCCTCAAAGCATTTTTAGTCCTTTTCAGATTTTCTTGAGTTTTATATGGCAACTAATTCTTCAGAATCTATTGACTCTTAGCTTCCAATAGATTTTATGTCTCTAACTTTTTAATACCTGAAATGGCCTGGCCTGTTACTTCTGGTACTTTTTTGTTCAAAATGATTGTGAAGTTTCCTAGAAAGGCATAACACAATGTCTGGCTAAAAGTGAATGCTTCAACTTAACAACTGATATAGACAAATTGACCTGCACTGCCTACAGCCATGAAATGAGTAATTTGCTGTAGAGACGGTTTAGAGTAGGGGCAATGTCATTAAGCATGGGCATCCTCAGGGTTTTCTATTTGTTCTACTAATTAGTGTGTGTTTGCCTAAAGCATCCAGCATGATGTATCAGTCAGAGATGCATGCAAACTGATGAGCCCAACCATCCATGGCAAATTTAACAGAGGAAGCCTCCAATCTTGGAGACTGCGGCGCTGCTTTGCATTGTGCACTGCCTAGGATGAATAAAGTTGCTGTCCATGACTATTAGGCATAACAATCATTACTGGGATAATATTGCATCTGATGGAGCTGTAATGGTTGGAGGAAACTCTCTCTCCCCTCCCCCTTGCTTCCACAAAGTGGGCTTCCCTAACAAACAAAAATCATTCCACAATGTTAGCAGTCTTTCTTACTTTTTGCTTCCCTGGTAAAAGAGCCTATTTTTTCAAATGGCATTTTAGAAGACTGCACTAACTACTGCAGAATACCCCTGTATTGGCTGAAAGATATGATGGGGGGGGGGCATTTAATAGTTTGGTTTTCTCCCTTCTGCTTCTATGGTTTCAATTAGTTGTTTGACATCTTGGGAATTGTCTACAAAGCAACAATGTGCAATGTAATGCTTGGCTACACAATGTCTGATTTTAGACACCCTAGACCTCAAAGTAAACAAGTGCCACAGGTAAATATCTAAAGTGATTATACGAATATTAGACCCCTTAAAAGAGCCAAGTCACAGAGCAGAGGCAAAAAAAACCCAGCCAAAATGAAACATCAGGGTGGCACGTGCCCTAAATCTCACAACCATCAGGTGCCTAATAAATTCTCTTGGCTGTAGGATTCACCTCCCTAACCCAGGAGCTTTAGTATGTTCTATAAATAAATACAGTAATAATAATGAGAATAATAATAATAACAACCTCTGTCACAAGATGTCTGGCAGGAATGTTACCCGCTCTTCCGTGAGAGCTAAAGATTAAAATATTCCTGTAGAATGTCAGAGACAAATGGGTTTCAGCTCCTTGCTTCGTTTGCAAGTCCTCAGATCCTCATCTTTCAGGAAGCTGCTCATTGTGAAAATTTAAATCTGCTCAAAGCACTCTCAGTCCCTCATGGAAATTTTAGACTTCTAAAGTTGTGCTGCTGCTGAAATGAGAGAAAGAAGATTGAGGGTGTTGTATCAATTAGAATGGATTTTCTGGAGACAGATCTAGGGTGCCTTTCCCTTCTCCTCCTCAGACATTAACTGTATTGGGATAAAAAGTCTCCAGGGGTTCAGGTGGTCACCTGCCATCAAAAGTTTGCCGTAAGTGCATTCTGAATACCTGTACCAAATTAAGAGACATAAGTTCAGGAAAATCACCAAAAGTGACTTTTGACTTTTCCTCATGAGCTGAATATTCCCTTGCTCACAGGTGCCAGGGCAGAGGGCACTGCTGTTTTTTAGGCAAAGGAAGAGTGCTCTGGATGACTGGGAAACAACACTGCAACACAATCTGCCATAAAACCTTTGGTGACTGGGAGGGCAAGAAGGGAATCTGAGGATTTCCTTTCAAAGGTGCCTATATCATTTTCATACCTTTGTGTCTTACTATAGATCTAACTATTAGGGCAATTTTCATCTCTCTCCTTTCCCACTGCTCCAGCAGTCAGTTTTTCCTAAACAAGATAGAAGCTCCTTCTATAGATTTAGATGGAATAATAACCCTGTTGCTTATTAAAATCCCCCTCAATCTGCAGCAAGAATGAGGCTTTTCTGATACAGCTCATGCTGTCTGAAGCATGTTTAGAGAAGGATCCAGAGATATCTTCTGCCCTATTAGACAAAGTAAAGAGCCTGGGAGACACTTAAAATGATTTCTTACTTCTCTGTAGCACTGTTCTCCACTTCTTTTCTCTTAAGAATCCAAGCAGTGACAAGTAATGACAGTAAATGTTTGCAGAGGTCTGCTCGCCATTTACACCACTGTCAGTCAATACCATGTATCTCCAAAATTAAACTTCCCAACAGCTCCTTATATTTGCCTGTGCAGTCATGCATGCCTTCAGCATATTTTCACACTGACAATGCAGAGAGTTTTCCTTTCCAGGGCATTTTATAGAAATACTTACTCCCTGACATGGTGAGAACAGCATCACACATATTACTGGAGGAGCACTGCAGTGCTGAGAGAAACAGAGGCAGAGGGAGCACACACCTCTGTTCAGGTTCCTCCTGGGCTTAACTGGGGCAAAACTGCAATGGTGCTGGGAAACTGGGACAGAACACATGTTTTGAAACAGCACAGAGGCTGCAAAAGTTCTAGAAAAGTCTATCCAGCACTTTGGATAACACAGCCAGAATGTGATTTAAACTAAGGCCACACTTGAACGGATTTTTTAAGATCAAAAGTTGACAGAAGCTTCTCTTCCACACAGTGTTTATTTTGGGGAGGAGGTTTGCTAAGGAAAGACCCAGGCTTCTTGGAATATTTAACTCAGGGTTCCTTCCAATATCAGAAAGTAAATATGTTCTTCAAAATCTCACCCTTTATCCCACACAGCTATTCAAGATCTATCTTAGGAATCCCTGAAAACTCCCAAGAGCAGAATAAACCAGTTCCTCCAAGACCAGTATAAGCTTCATTTACCCCTAAGAAAATTCACTGCTGCAAACCAGGAGCCATTTCTAGGTCACATCTCCTCCGATTAAACCAAATTTTCTTCCTCAGCAGCCTTTACCTTTAGGAACATCCCAGTTTCCATGCACGGGGCAGAAAAATTCATAAAACATCCCCCCAAAATTTCACCTCTGCTCCTTCCAACTAAGCCACACAATTAACTCCTGCAGGAGTTTGTGTTAATTTAAAACTTCAATACCAATACCTAAAATTCAGCATCTTGATATTTTATTGAATCACCTGTCACTGATTTTACATTATTGCATGTTCTTCTGTATCTGCCTTTATCTCAATGCCTCTAACTTGACTATATCTGGCTGAAATACTAATGAACAATAACCAAACTGAATTCAGCTTTCTGTCATCTTTGCTATTCAGAGTTTTCTTATCACCATATTTTCGTCCTTGAATTGCTAAACACCCGTAGACTGGTTGTTGCTTTCACCTGCTCACCCCGTATTTGTATGTCTCCAAGACATGAGGTATGTGATAAAGTTCCTATTTTTTTCACTAGCTGAGCTCTCAAGGTCATAATATAAATAAAATTTTGTTTACAGAAGAAAATCTTTCTTTACCAATTTTCAGTTTTTCTAGGAAGAACATAAAAATACCCCCTACACTGCCTAAGAAAAGAAATGGTTTATATCTAGACAATTTATAAAAAGACACTCACCAAGTTTTGCACATGCCCATTATTTATTCAATCAATCCATTCTCTTTTTCAAAAGCATTTTTATAGTGATATAGTAAATAATAAAATCTTCAGTCAACTCTGGTTAGAATAGGTCTTAATTAGACTGCAAATATGGAAGGCAAATGTGCAGTAACACATCCCACGAACACAACAGGCCCAAAAGCAAAAATGACATCATCTTCAGAGACCAAAAAAAACTCCAAACCAAAATTAAACAGGAAAAAAACCCACCCCAGAAAGCAAAACCAACAAAAAAAACACAGCCAAGCAGATAAGGGAAGGATGAAAAATTCTTTGGGATTTCTGGCACTGACCATGAAATCAAGACAGACAAAAACAAGAATAAATCATAAATATAAGGTGATGGCATCAGTGAACTCACTGACACATTTGGGAACTGGGGCCATGCTTCAAGCACTCTGATATTTGCAGAATAGAATTGTCTCCCAAAGCAAGCTCTTTACAACAGCCTCCTGCTACGTGTTACGAATTTATTTTGCCCATGTTCTCCTGCTATATTCAACAGCCATTCCTTTTAAAGGAAATATTTACTGTACCATGCTAGACCATTGCATCTTCTTTCATCATTAGCTGGCAGGTTTATTCGAACCTCAGGCTGCCAAGTGCAGTACTCCTGTGGTTTATGGACTGTTGACACTTCCCTTACAAGACCCATTGTCCCTGGGAATCTAAATCAGCTACCTCTACCTCCAGCCTGATGCAAATTTAAGTATTTGGAAGGACAACGAATTGTAAAGGGGGAAGTGTTTGTCTGACACCACATCCTATCACAGAGAGAGCATGGCCAAGCTGAGCATGCAGGACTAAGAGGAGACTTGATCCCAGAACTCATTCTGCCATTGAGGTCACCACATCTCTCTGTGGCTCAGTTCCTTACCTGACAGGGTAGCAGAACATCTCCAGGTAAAAACATCACCTAAGAACAGACAATACCTACTATTACTCCAATGGTTAAAGCTCTACAGGTGGTTTCAAATGTGGTTTCAAAGCAGCTTTTGCACAATGAAAGGTTTTTGGAAAGTTATCTTTCACTTTATGTGTGAAATTCAAATTATGCCACATGTTGCTAGATATTCCTGTGGATCACTAAGAGCTCAGACGAAGAGCAAATAGTGACTGCCCAGAGAATCCCGGCTGAGAGATTCTGCAGCTGGGGATATTGCGAAAAAAACCCCAATAGTACTCCAAGAAAGATTCTTAAATCTCAGATTTCCAGCTCAAATATTAAAGGAGCTTTGGGAAATCTTCTGAAGATTTGCAGACCCACATTTTTTTTTATATCAAAGGAAGTTTTGTTTCTGTAATTTAAAAAGGAATCTAAACTATCTGACAGCAAGTGGGTAAAATATACATATATGAAGACATTTCAAATACAGATATTCACATACAGGGGGAAAAAATTATCACACCTTAAAAGTTATCATTTCATTCTTGGTAAACAGATGGAAGATCAAATAGCCGAAGGTATGTTAACAATGTACTTCACTGTGTGTTCTATGGACATATCTCATTTTAATTTATCAGCATACAAGGCTAAAATTGCAAGCTGGTAATGCAAAACAGGGTTTGTGGGAGGAGGAAATAACTTTTCCCAGAGCAGCTGGTATGGCTGAAAAAAAATCTCCAAGCTTTCAAACACAGCAGCCCTTCTGCAGGTCTGAAAATGTGTTATTTTACAAAGCTAAATGCATGTTCACAACAATTTCTCAGAGTTTAGTTGGCTCCACATTCATTGGAAGATCTCTGAGGAGAGAGGTAATTGGTACCTCTGAAGTAAAGAGGATGTTAAAGGGGATGAAGGAGAGAGGTGCCAGGGAGAGAGGAGGACAGTGATGAGTTGGTGAAAGGGAGATTTTTATAGCCTGCAGAATAAAGGGAAGTTTGTGTGGGAGAACAATCCTGGAGAATGCCAAAAAACAATGTCTCCAGCAAGCTCCTGGCTCTTGCTGTCCCAAATTTTGTTATAGTTTGCTTTGCAGGCTCAACTTTGGAAAGTATTTTCCAAGTTTTCCTTAATGACACGCACAGAGAGAGGCAAAGACACACTTTGCTGGGAAATGGTTGGGAATGGCAGATGGGAGTTGTGTGCTTGATGTATCTCCCCAGAGTTACTCTGGTGTCCTGGAGAGGATGTCCTGCTCCCTGACACAATCACTCAGTAACCACAAGCACAGTGAGGACTGGCAAAAATTATCAGCAAATCACTCATAGATTTTTTTTTCTGGGTATCTGTTTCCCAGGTCACATTTTTGCCTGAGCAGATGATGAACAGGCTCCATCCAGATTTTTGGTTCTGAAAACTGACAGAAATTCACTTGGAATGGTTCTGGATGAATCAGAAGAATTATCAAGGGAAATTCTGGACACAGAATTATGTATGCTGCTCTAACCCCACCGTACAAAACAAGCCTAGAATACAACATATTGGCAAAACATATCTTTCCTTTTTTTCCTTCTCAAAATTAGATCACAGAAGCAATGACAGGGCATGGATTTCTCAAACTACCAAGTGTTCTGTCTTCTTCTCCCCAAAGCAAAGTATCACATAATACTATATTTCACCAGTCTCCTTCAGACATTCAGATTTTTTCATTACTTTGCACTGTCACATAAGAAAGTCAAATGTCAAAAGAACTTGAGTTTTATACCAATACCTTTTCTTTTTTGTGCAGACAACTAAAAGTTTCTGCTGTTAGCAAAATACATTTAATTTGTTTCTTATCCTTCAAAATGTTGTTTCATTTCACTTCTGACCTCTCTTTCAAAATAGTCTGTTTCATTTCACTTCTAATCTCTCAAAAAGTGTCAATGAATATAATCCATGAGCATTGTATTCTCCCTTATGAACAATTAAAACCATTTTTAAATTTTTTTTTTGTTAAAGTCAAGGTTTTCTTAGAGTAAAACAATTCCACAAGAAGGCTATGATGAAAAAGTCTGTGAGAAATAAATATTCCTTTACTCTCAAATGTAAGGATATGAGGAAATTGCATAGGAACTGAGCTTATCAGAACAAGCTCAGCAGTCAAAAGTTGGATTTGTTTTTCAGCTGATTCAATGGAAATATCTTTTAAAGAAATGAGCAAATGTCCATTATTGGCCATCAAATCTTGTGCTGTATGGAAGCTGCATTATGCATGAAAATAAATATTTAAACATTGATCATATCTTATTCTAACATTGTACTTAGCATGTACATAAACATGGTCAGTTGTAATTGCATTCTGTATATTTTAGTTATCAATCACAGAAAATAAGATAAAAGGGTGTGCATATATCACAGAATATTTTGAATTGGGAGGGACCACAAGGATCATCGAGTCTAAATCTGAAGTGATTGGTCCATACACAGATCAAAGCCATGACCATGGTGTTAGCACCATGCTCTAATTGAGCTAATCTCAGGTGTTCCCACAGAAAATTCACATTACATGGGAAAAATAGTGTTTTCCAGTACAAATTCTGTTACATTTTAAATCCTGCCTCACCTACAGCTTGTCTTCCATTCCATGTTATCACTTCCAATGGGGTTCAAATAGGGCAGGAGTTTTCCAACTGGATTAATTATTCTTGGGCCATTGTTGATCAAAACCAGATCAACTGTATTTCTTATCAAGTATACTTGGCAATTATAAGGGAAGTGTTCTGAGTGAGCCTTCTGTGGTGTAACCTTTGTAAAGCATTAGCAGTCAAAAAAATGATAATATTTATTATTTTATACCTCATTCATTTTTACAGAGTCCTGCAGAACAAACCATTAAAAATGGTACGACACTGGTGCATTGCAGTATTATTTAAATTTCCAGTGCAAAACAGACTGCCCTCTACCAAAAACAAATTCACAGATTTACCTGGATATCTTCAGCAGGACTGCAGTTAAAATTTTAAAATTACATTAGTAATGGAATTTAAAGTATTTAATAATTAATAAATGCATAAGTAATAATTATCAATAATAAATAATTGGTCACTAATATAATAATATTCTATAGGTTCATATTATATAATGTATCATTTTTATAAATTAACAAAGTTATGGCTAATAGTTAATTTTAAATAATTGATTGCTAATGGCTAATTCAAAATAGTTAATAATTAATGACTGCAGTTAAAACTACAAAATTACAAAATTACATTAATAAGTGCATTTAAAATTACAAAAAAAATAGAAAAAATTACTGCAGTTAAAATCACTGCAGAACTAAAAATGGCAGAGATTCAATTTCCTCATTTTATTATTTTAATTAGAACAAACTTAGGAGAAATGGGCCTAAAGCAGTTACTGTAGAGACTGCTCTTCAAAAGTCTATAATTGTCAGAAATCTGGACCAAAATTACCAATCAAGTAAATTTGTGCTAAAATAAATTTCATAAGATGGCAGCTGCCCAAATTATTTGAATGAAGACCTTGAAAATCCTAAATTGACTTAACAAACTATGATATTACCACAGGAATGAAATTCATCTACAGTTGCGTTGGTGCATCCTTCTCCCCTCCTTGGCAGTTTAATGATTTCATTAGTAAAATGTGTGAAAAAAATTGTTTTCACACAGAAAAGTTTCCTTAGTCCTCTAAGTGGTACACAAATATATCTCTCCTCCTTTTGTACTCACTCATTAGATCCATTATTGGGAACCCACAACCATCCTCTGCTTCTTCCCTATACCACGAAGGACTTGAGACAGTAATCCAGAAGCCATAAAATGAAACATTTAGTATTTTGTAAAAAGAAAGTCTTTTTGTTCTTTCACTCAGTGATATAAACCATGTTACTGCTCACTCAGTCCCACAGGAGACCCATTTATGAGAAATTAATCCTAACAACAACTATTGACAAACATGCTATTGAGGACTGTGAGTGGATCACAGGAACAATCCTATGGAATCCTATGGAACAGCAAAGAATGCACTGCACAGGCTATACAACTTTCAACAGATTATTTTGAAGTGTTAAGATTTATAATAACATGCACAGAAGCACCTCTTTTGGTTTGTCACTGACTAAATCCCAACTAGCCTAGTAGGACATTATTGCTTCCCACTGTTTTATAAGGAAAAGAATACATGCAGCCTTTTTACTACAAGTCCTACACATATAGATTAGAGCTTTGGAAAATTATAAAGCATTTGGAAAAGAAAATACATTTTAGCTTGTCCGCAGAAATTATTTGAAAATTGAAGCTGTCTAAAAACATAGCAAGATACTTTTGTTAAGATATGTGCACAAAGGCAATGGCATCAAAGGTGATTTAAACTTGTAACTATGGAAACTATAGCCTTTTTAAAAAAGCCTGAGATTACTGAGATTGAGAGAAAAATAACAAAATGAGCTGTCTTCTTTACCTGGACATTTCATCAGAGGACAAATCACCATATAGGGAGACTACTCAAAACCTCTGAAGCAAAAACTATCCCACCCTGAAAATGCAGGCAGAGCTTTTTGGGAGTCAAAATGCTGCTTGACTTAGCTCTCTCTCAACACTTCAGTCCCACTTCCCTCAAATTTCAGATGAAAGGTCAGAGCCACACATACTGTGCAAATTCAATACCTTCATTTGGGCATCTTAATAAGTAGTGGGGAATGAAAAGACTAAAAAAAGGACCTGTGATTTCCTTGATTGGGCCTGTTCCACCCTAATTGAAAGTACGACGACATTCCTGCATCTCGGAAATTCTCCCAAGGAAACAGGGAAGATGTCTGTAAAAGAGCAACAGGTTATTGAAGCAGAAATATCTCACACAAAGGGAAAATCTAAATTGTATTTGATGAAATACGGTATTTTTGAAAAATTATTGTGGAATATTTAGAAAAATCTTTGTTCATGAGAGAAGGTACCTTTGCATAATGAGGAACAGCTAGAGACAAAATGGGTCACTCATAAATGCTTTTCTGTGAGAAAATTAGACCTAAAATTACTGCCTGGAGTGGCAAATTCTTAGAGTATTCCTTTGCTCTACCGATTGCAAGAATTTATGGTCACGTACAGGTCCTCACAATTTAATTTATGCAGTGTGTGAGGGCTTATAGAAAACACAAAATAGGCTTGAATTACAACTATGGAAACATACTGAGGAAAAGATAAATTAGTAGGTTTTTCCAGAACCAGAAAAAAAACAGTCTTTCATGATTTCTAGAGGAATAGACAATCAAAATAAATAACTGTAAGCTAAGAGTAAATGACACCCACCTGTGTACCTGGAGGTAATGGCCATAAGTGAACTAGGGTTCAAAAATACCTTTAAAATTACATATTAAAAGAGTTACAGCTTTTTGAAGCCCATTTACAGATGATGCTTAGAGATGGTAATGAAAGGTTTCAGGACAGGACTTGAGCACCTAAAGCTGCAAAGACATCACTAGGATCCCCTGAAAGGATTTAGAACCTAGCTATGTTTCATGGGGGGTTTTTTATGATCTCATTTTTTCAGTGTTTTCTTTGTGCAACCTGACACAGATGCTAAATTATGCACTCTTATACACACAAGGTCTTAACTGCTTTGTGAAAACATACAACATAATTTACCTTCCCTTTGTAAAGACATCAGCATTTACTGCAGCAAGTGCAGAACATTACGGTAGCTGGCCATTAATGGCTAAGCATTCATTTAATTACCAAGAAAATCAATAAATTTAGCATTTAGCATTAGTTTGAATGTTTGTTTCGTCATTTCAATTTTTTTTAAAGAGAGAAATAAATGTCAAGCTTTGCTTTTACCACAAATAACATGCTAAATAATCAAAAGGTGGCACCACTGCAGGTGCACATTAAGCATTTAAAAATTCAAAAGCCAAAAACATCACTCTGGAAAAAAACTAGAAACCCTTCAGAGCTGGGGAAACATGTTTTTCAAGAAGAACCTTATTGTTGTGTGGTTCTGAAAGTCTCGCTTGAAGCTGACAAACGCAGAACAAGAACTTGATGAAACGTATTTATAACTGATCTACAAAATGATTGTCAAAGCCAAGCAAAATTAAGTGTAGACTTTTGGAGGAACCAATGGCAAAGGTGAGTAAAACAAATAAAAAATAAAGCAGCCCTGAATATTTAGTTCCAGTACTCATTTGCAGTATCTGAGTGTTTCTGGTGGTCTTTTGGGTGAGTCAGACATGAAATGAAGGAAGACATGGTTTTTACAAGATCCAGCTTCAGTGATTAGAGGTGTGAAGGTAAAAGACTCTCAGAAAAGACGAAGCATTTGTGTCAAAGTTATTTTGTGACAACTTTTAGGTCATTGTGGTCTCAGAGAAAGAACAGATTAATAATATGGAATAATCTGAAAACTATGAAGAGAGTGCCAGATCTGTCTGGAGTATGCCCCATTCTGGGGTGTGGAGCAACCAGAAATGATTCCAAGATCCACCAAATCATCTTCATATGAATATGAGGCATTGCAATGATTTCTTGCAACTTAAAGACTGATTTTAAGGCTTTTTCATATGTTTTTGTGCTTGTTCAGAAGGCCGTCCTGGAAATGGAAGGAAGGTAAACCACCACTGACAACAGGCTAACATTTCCCAAAGGCAGTGAATCCACACTAAACCAAACACACTTGGGGACATTTTAAGGAACTCTGTTTAGGAGCCTGGGTTGGTGGAGACATAAGTCTTAGGTGGTAAAATAAGCCCAGAAAAAATTCCATCTCCACTTTTTAAAATGTTCTGATGATTCAGCTGTTGCCGAATTGCATATTTTTGAACTAAAAAAGATATCAAGGCATCTAATACTACTGACCCCAAAACTAAAGAAAATAATATCTTTCAGAAAAGGTGAAAATTAAAGGTCAAAAAATGACTATGACTCAGTGAGAAATGGTGGAGCAACAGACCAGTGTCCAAGTCATCACTCTTTGCATATTATCATTTGTCTTCTAATTTTTATGTAATGGATTGCAATAAACAGCTTGACAATAGGAAAAATAAAAAGAAGAAGACACTTGTAGCTTTTGTTAAAGAAACCTCAGTCAGTTCTGACCTAATTAAGCATCTTTTTCAAGAGTACTCCCTCATAATGAAAATATAAGCCTTCCCCTGAAATGCTGCCAGGCAAACCTTCCTCTGGGATTATAATTGTCTACAGCAGTGGAGAATTAGACTAACTGGTGCCCCAAGTGGTTTTCCACTAATGAATTGTGCTGCTTTGTTTCAATTCTTGTTTAGATGTTTAGATTTCTTTAGGTCTTCGCCATTGTCCCTCCCCCAGAACATATGTTCTGCCAAATGTGGGGAAGCTGTATTTTGGGTTGTAATGGCAGGCAAATGCTCCATTACATAAGTTACTTTTTAAAACATTAGTCTTGCTGCAAAGAGAACTTGAAGTGCACACTGAATGTTTAGCGAAGGCAGAAAACAACACTGAATGTTGTAGAAACTGTGAGGCAACAGAATTTTGGAAAAGATCAGATATGTTCATTCCAAAAGCATGTGCAAGAAAGTAATCAAATGATTTATACTAAACTACAAAATAAAAGTGCTGTGCATAGCGATGCTAAAAATGTTTTAAGCCTCCTTCATGCCTAGCCTAAGATGAGTTGGAAAACACTTGAGCTCAGAGCTGTCCACCACTTCAGCCAGAGGTGGAAGGGTTTGGAAAGTATTAGTCAAAGTTAGAGTCATGATGATCATGGCACCTGCAAGAGAAAATTGTGAAGATGTTTTAAATGGTCTGACAAGTTCATCAGCAGTGACTGATTAACCAGAGAAAGCCAAAACCCAAACATCTCCAGTCCAAAGGGAAATATTGTCATCATTTTAAAAATCTACCTTCTATCATCAGATTTTAAAATAGCTAAGCAGTAATGCACATGCATCTCTAACAAGATGCGTGAGCCAATCTCTAATTTCACAATTGCACTTTTTCAGATGGCTCCTTCTCTTTTTTTTTTTTTTTTTTTAAATAGAACACCAATGTATACTAATAGGAGGCATAACTTTGTATCCTTCTGTTGTAATGTACAGCTTTGTACATTATTTATGGGTTCTGTCACTTCAGGCTCCTATACAAAAATGGTGCTAAATCCACAGGGTAACTTTGGTGCCAGAACTACAGAGTCTCAAAATCCTCAGTCAATGCCACCCACCCACCAGATGCTTGAAGTTGTCTAGTTATGAGAAACAACACAGAATAATAAACAACCTTAATATCACAACAGATTCTTAGAACAAGGGCAATTCCAGAAGGAATTAATGCAAGAAAACTCCTAATCAAAAAGGCTGGCACTTGTTCCTGAGCCAGCTGGAATATGTATGCCACATGCTTTGCACAGTTACTAGATACCAGAAATATCTCAGTTTCATCAGAATATATTTCTGTTTAATGTTGTTAAGTGCATATGGCAACAGCCTCCTAGCTGGATGCTGCATAGACAGAAATATATAATAATTAAAGCAAACCAGTCTGAGGAGGAGGAATTCACTTGACGAATACCACAAGTTCTACCTGAGGGGGGGTGTTGGTATTTTTATAACTCCTATGAATCTTTAATACACATCATTTTTACAAAAGATCATGAATGTGGTTAAACATGGTCTCCACTAGGTTTTTTTTCCCTCTAATACTAACTGGTTTTAAAATGGAAGAATATATTCACCTTTGAGAATAAGAATGTGCTCCATAAAAACACTTTTGCAAGATCTGTGCATTTTGGTTTGTGTCTTTCACTATTTTTTTTAGAAATCCTCCAGCATTTTATTTCCAGGCAAAGCTGGAAGATGCTGGAAGTAAAAATATTTCGAGTAGTGATCAAACCTTGATGCTAACTTCCCCAAGCCTTCACTGAGCTTTGGATTCTCACTGATTGGGTCAAATAGTCACTTTATAAAATGTGATTATTTGTCACACACACAAATACGCTCACTGAGGAAAAAACAGAGTTCATAAGACATTGTTTAGAAATTATGTTTCAGTTCCAGAATTCAGCTCATTCCAGAGAATCTCTTAAAAAGACACAATAAGCTTCAGCCTGCTATCTCTTTTTGGGCAACCCCAAATTTATTTCTGCAGCTCAAGGCAGTGCTGGGGCAAGCCAGGTCATGTGCAAAGTGGGATTTTATTTCACTCTGATAGAGCTTGTGCTTAGCATGAGAAACACAAGATTTGTTTGAGGCAGTGTTTTAATTCCTAGGAGCCAGAATAAACTTTCTAATCTTTGGTCTTCTCAGATGAAGGTGTGCAATATTGCCTAGATAATTAATTTTGCCGAGTGACAGCTCATACTTCCTGTATAAGGCTTAGGCTATAGAAAGGAATTTTGAGTCCCTATCCAGGACACAGTATTAGTTTTTTCCAATATATCATTTTAGGCATGGACAGGTCACTTAGGCTTCTTTGAGTTTCAATTCTTTCAATAGCAGGATGAGATACTAGGAAGAAGGCAATTTACAATGTTTAGAAATACTTTAGGACAATTTTATTATATATTTGTCTCAGAAGACAGTATTTCCACAAAAGACTGTGGGCACAATTTCAAATAAATGAGATGTATATAACAGTAATAATTCTGGTTTTGCACTTCTATTGTTATTTTTAATTGCATTTGTTCTCAGTGTCAGAATTTGTAGGTTTGTGATGTTATAAGAACAACATAATTTCTGTTTTCCTGCTCATCAAAAATACTTTGACAATAATCATTCATTTCAGCCATAAGTATGAGCTACATGCATGAACATTTAACTCAAAGGCAAACAACATTCAACTGACAG
Source organism: Certhia americana (assembly GCA_018697195.1). NCBI lineage: Eukaryota > Metazoa > Chordata > Aves > Passeriformes > Certhiidae > Certhia > Certhia americana. The sequence goes on along the minus strand of CM031861.1, from coordinate 8,918,231 downwards.
ATTGTCACTATGGTGTTTTTACTTTGGTCTGATTCTGTTTATCATGAAAGGGAGAACAAGGACTCCCTGCACATTGATTTGTCCATCACAGAAATGTGCTCAGTGAAGTGGCTTCTGCAGCATGGTGTTTCAGGTGTCTGCTCAGAGGGAGATGCTGGAGAAGAGCATCATTTGGCTCATTCAGATTCTGAATACAAAATATAGTAAGTAGATACACAACATTATGGAGGGATGCCAAGGGAGAGAAGTGAGATGCAATAAAGAGCAATTCTCTAGCTCATCTCGCCCTGGAGCCTGCAAAATTAAGCACACCACTTGTGTGGATTTGCTTTTCAACAATCCCAGTTTTTGTTCAGGACCACAACACCCACAGCAGTAAGTCCTTGCACAGTGTTCCAGCATTTGTGCTCTCAGCTTCAGGTAGGCAATGCAGGAACAATCTGGAAAAGGCAACAGTTATTCAACTTTCAGAATACAGATGAGTCTCCAGACAAGTTCACTCCAGCTTCAAAACCCACTCTAACTCCTACTGGAGCTGATGAAAATTATACCAGAAACAATAACGAGGTTTTTCTTTTAAACCCTCATTTCATGTTCTCACTCAAAGGTTGCCTTAATGCAAGAGACATTTCATTCCAGATTTTAATGTGCTTTGCTTGATGAGGAAAGCAATGGCAGTGTCTGTTCTGCGTCAGTTCCTCAAATCTAGAATTCCACAGCCATTTTTAGAAATGAGAATAATGTTTAAAAGAAACTACTCCTGAAAATCATGAGTGCAGGAGTGTAACTGGATAATGTTATAATAAATTGCCTCGGTTCCAGTGAAACCCAGGCCAATTAATTAATACATGCTGTAATGTTGAGCAGGTTGCATTGATTTCCAGTTTTTTCTTAGTACATACTCCCCCTGTTTTATGCATAGGTATATTAAATAAGAGCTGAGATTATGGACCCAGGGACTCCAAATATCAACCAAGCATCACAAAAAAAACCCCAAACCAAACACTTTGGACGTAAAAAACTGATAGACTGGAATTATTTTGTGTGTTTGAAAGAAAGCTAAAAATGTTGTCCATATAACCCTATGCCATAAACATCAACTCTATTATTCTCTCTATAAAATACCATGTTTCATGAGTTTTTCCCCCTGAGTAACATTTGCTTGATACATAGCTTATCCTCTTTATTTTTTGTTGTTGCTGTCATGCACTGGCCTTCAATATTTAGGCACAAATTCTCTATTCCAAGAGTAGCCATTGCCCGAAGTTTTGGCATGGTGGATTAGGATTCTTTGAGACAAGGACCACAAGGCTCAAGCTGCAGAAATGGCATCCTGCACTGGGAAATGACTAAATTCTGCAGGTTTTTTTCAGCTAAATCTACTGCTAGACAGAACCACAGAATGTGACTAACTGTCAGGAAAGGAATAAAAGTAAAAACACCTATTTTAATTTTATGTTAAATTATATATTTAGCTCAGGTACCTCTACAAATTTTTCCTCACTGAACTGTTTAAAGCATCTTCACAATGACCTTCACTGCTGCATTGTCATAGTACCTAGTAATGATTAATTTTGTCACATGAATAATGTAATTTCTTATGGATAGCAAATCTTCTACCTGATAATCACTTCTAGTTATCGAGGATTTATGTTCTACAGCACATCAATCAGAAAATGGCAGAACAAGGGATTTAGTTCAATCCAAGAAAAAGCATTCAAGTCTTCCTAAGTCTACCATATTTCCCATGAATACCTCTATAAAGTAGATAGGAGCGAGGTATTTTGAACAAATTTTAATAAATCCAGGTCAATCCTGGACTGACTACTAAAATGTTACGTCACTTTTTGAGAAAATTGTTAGGGAAATTATTTTGGGAGAGTTATTACTCAAATAATTCAATGTTTAATGTTATCAACCATATTACTTATATTTTGCTTGTCAAAGTAATCCTGGAATAACAAGGAACAAATACTCCTTTAATTACATTTAACTTCTGACTATTCTTCCTTTGATCTGAGAACAAGAAGGGACCCAAACTTTTACAGTGGTTTTATGATTCAGGAATTAGCACAAATTGCCTACTGGCTTAGAATTTAACTTCTCTGACTTTCCCAGTTCCTAGAAAGGGCATTTATTCAGGAGGCAATTTAGTAATTTTTCCTTAATTGTTATATCAAAACTGTAAAACACAAGAGCTAAGCAGTAGCTTATTTACATACCAAAAGCTGGAGGCTGGTCTGTTGAAAAGTGTGTTAAATCCCCCAAAGCTTTCAACAAAGACTAGGCTGCAGCCTGAGAAATGTCTGAATCTATTTAGCACTTTCAGAGGAAAGCATAAGGAGCAAAGATAAACCAAGGAAAATGTTTGGATTTCAACTTCCAGTATTTGGGTTTGCAAATAACTTTTTCTAGAGACCAAGTACAGCTCTAGAGCACAAATGTTCCCAAAGCATAAAAATGCAGGGCTTTGTTTTGATTCCCAAGATGAAAAGCCAAGCTCAGATTTAAATGTGCAAATATTGAACACAATCAAAGCATTTCTATTTACTTGAAAATTTAATTCCCTGAAGAAATATTACAGCTTTGGAGATATATGCTAATTCTAATTGCATTTAGAAGACAACTGAACAAAACCAGACTCCCCAAAATAACTTCTAATGAAAAAAATACTCAGACTGTATGAAAGTTTCAGCAGATAGAACTCTATTAATATGCAGGCAGGCCTATCTGCACAAGACAATCTTAGCTAATTCTGTGGAGTGGGATGCAGCAGGAAATCTGCATTTTTAGGTGAACATCAGGAAAGATATTTTAACAGCAATTAGTCTTGGTGCCTGAAGTTTCCAGGACCTTTATGAAGCACCAACCTAGTCCTATACCCTTGACCAACAATGGGAAGATGATCTCCATCATTAAGGCTTCCTCAGGGATAATTAAAGATCCTCCAGGGACTACTGAAAATCCAGAAATTCTGCTGCAGACATTTAGGACAGGAAAAAATTCTGTCCTAAATTCTGATGCCAAATTTCATCTTTCCTTAAGACTGACCTAGAAAAATTGTCATTGTGAATTGAGGAGCTGGGATTGAAAAATATTACTGAAGTTCAGAGACAACAACATTTAGGCAATACCAGCAAGTCGTGCACACACACACTCCCAACAAAATATTTGCATATTTCTATTTCAATTGCAGCACAAAGATATTTAGGCAGATCACAGGTAACAACCTATTACTGCTTTTTTTCCTTAGCCCCATAGTCATATCTATCATTATTTGATCTGACTGACTTAATTCAACCTGATCATCACCTGATTTCAGACTTAAGTTTTAATTTACTATTTTTAAAAATCTAGAATAAAAAGAAAAAAAAAAAAGTACTACCTCTCTAGAGAGTCCCCAAGTCTCTCTAATTCTCTCTTATCACTTAGGGCCTGACAGAACATGAAAAGGATTCTCAGATTTTAAGATAACAGTCATGGTGTGAAGAGGGGATACTTTTACCATCCCAAAATCTGTTGACAGGGATGAACTCCACTAATGCTTGAGGCATTCAGTGCTTCCAAAACAAGTCTTTATTTCTGGCCAAAGAATTCTGTGCCAGAACCTGACAGCCTCCAGAAGCTCCAGCTTTCTGCTTAACAGAGATAAACAGTTATCTACTACACAAAAATGACAGGAATCCGCTCCACTTCAAAATATTTTAGTGACATAGCAACCAGGAATCAGTCACTTGAACTTGGAATTTTCCCTTCTTTGATGTCTCAACACATCATACCCAGGAAATCAGATAAATAAGCAACTTGGTGGGAACCATTTCAACAAATCTGCCCATAAAATAGGGAAAGTTGAATTACAGTTCAGGTGCAGTGTTTGGAAATGGGATATTTGAATAAGTCTATCATACCAAGATTAAAACTGTAGGACATTACATCATCATCTTGCTTTCAAACAGTTTGATTACCATTTTCAACCTTCACTTCCAGATCTGGACATGTTTTTAAAATATCAATAATTTTTCTGACATATTTCTAAGGGGCAGATAAAACAATCTGAATTAAAAAAAAAAAAAACAGACGGAATTATAGTTCGTGACTAAATAGAATTCATTTGGGAGACTTACTCAAAATTTTTACATCTCAAAAAAAAAGTATTATTTATATCCATCAAGCATAAATGATTTATTCTTTGTATGAGTTATATAAATTGAGCACATTCTTCAAAGCAAGAGACAGTGTTTTGTGTCTTTTACACAAGACTAAGGTCAGATGACAGATGATAGAAGTGTAAAGTAATTAATCAAAAAGACATAAAACTATTTTTGCCAAAATTTTTTCCAGTCACCTCTTAGATTAAAACATATTATGCCTGTATACTAGAAGAGACTTTTATCATTCTTACCCTGAAAATCAACCTTATGCTTATTACCATGCTGGATCTGGAAACTTTTTACCAATATTAGTGCAAAATCCCAAATTTTTACGAGAGTATTTTGTCCTCTGGTAAACATCTTGTACAAAGTGTACAGCTGTAAAATTCTTCAAAGAAAAGCTTCCTTAAGTTTTGTTTTGTTTTTTTGTTAGTTTTTGGTTTTTGGGGTGTTTTTGGAACAATTTGTGTTTGCCACACACAAAAGAATATGGCTTTCCAAATCAGACAACCTATTCTCACAGATTAGCCATCTCAGTTTGATTGAGTAATCACAAGAGGCTTGGAATGGATCACATTTACCCAAATCTCTTCTCCTTATTGCTGCAACTCTCCATTAAAGCCAGAGGCCAATTCACCAAAGCTATCACAGGTGGCACAGTAAAAGTGATGCAGGCAAAAATGTGACTGTTATCCTGTATCCTGCCACTAACTTGTGTGAAGTTCTTGACAGGTTGAGGGTTGCCTGTAGTGCAAGACTGTACAGTGTGTTTTCCAGCAAACTGTAACCTCTCAAAAGCTTTCATTAACTCACCATACTGGTACCTACATCTGTTCAAGGGATAAAATAAGACACTCTGCTGTAGGTCATATCATGAGACTACTCATTTTTCCTCTTCTCTCTCCTCTTTGAAAGGCATTCTAGTATCTCCTGTACCAAATGGCCATTCTCTCCCAAGCAGAGATTTTCTTTGGAAACAGATGCGAGGAGACCTTTTCACCCAGCAGCAGCAGCTAGAACTGTTGTGTCTTTGAGAGACAACATTTTTCTGACATTTTCACAACAACTGAGCCCATCAAACCAGGGTAGGTACTATTGCAAATATTTCATGCTTTCCTGATATGCTTTCCACTGACAGAGATCTGTTTGGTGGGCATCACCAAAGGGCTTTCAGAGTTTCAGTGGACAAATACGGAGACAGATGTCTTGTCAAGCTCATTTCAGCCAAGTCCATGTTAGCCATTAAAGCCTATTAAAAATATATTAATTAGGTGCATGAATACCTTTGGAAGCATCAGATTTCTGTCATCCTTATATGTATTTATGCAAAACACGACACCAGTTTCCTCTCCTTCCATGCCACCAATCCAGCAGCTCCACGGAACATTAACCAGCAGCTCTTCAAGTCCCTGCCATCAACGGCATTGTCAGCAAGGTGGCAAGGCCAGCTTGTAAATCGCCAACAAACCAAGAGAAAATAAAAAGGAGGAAATATTAATTGATACCAGCCCGCAGGCAAAGCTCTTCTTGCTGGTTTTCCCTCAGCTGCCAAGCCAGGGATGCCTGGGAATGGATTTGGGGAAGTCGCAGGGTGCGGCCGGCCCGGCAGTGGCGGGGCTTGGCCAGCAGGTGGCGGTGCTTCCTCCCAGCGGCTCCGTCATTCCAGCGGCCGGGAACAGCCGGGCTCTGATCCCCTTCTGTCTGCCTGTCTGTCTGTCTGTCTGTCTGCCTGTCTGTCTGTCTGTCTATCTGTCTGCCTGCCTGCCTGTCTGCCTGCCTGCCTGCCTGTCTGTCTGTCTGCCTGTCTGTCTGTCTGCCTGTCTGTCTGCCTGTCTGTCTGTCTGCCTGTCTGTCTGCCTGTCTG
>CM031861.1:8893811-8912206 GCA_018697195.1 Certhia americana | reverse complement strand
TGTCTGTCTGTCTGCCTGTCTGTCTGCCTGTCTGTTTGTTTGTCTGTCTGTCTGTCTGCCTGTCTGTCTGTCTGCCTGTCTGTCTGTCTGTCTGCCTGTCTGTCTGTTTGTCTGTCTGTCTGTCAGTCTGTCTGCCTGTCTGTCTGTCTGTCTGCCTGTTTGCCAGTCTGTCTGCCTGTCTGTCTGTCTGCCTGCCTGCCTGCCTGTCTGTCTGTCTGTCTGTCTGCCTGTCTGTCGGCCTGTCTGTCTCTCTGTCTGCCTGTGTCTGTCTATCTGTCTGTCTGTTTGTCTGTCTCTCTGTCTTCTGGCAGACAAACTGCCCTCCTAGAGCAGCACAACTCGTACAAAGCCAGTCATAAAGACTGTTTACCAGGGAATAAAAGAGAGACGGGAAGAAACACACTCAGGTCCTGGTTTTCTGCCTTTAGGAATGTAAGATTTAAATATACCTGATGATGCCACAGTGTTTCCATACCTCAAAGGGACTCTGCATGCAGAAAAAAATGAAATCACTAATCGTGAAGAGAGACCAGTTTCTCCTCCATTGATGGGCAAGGTTTTTAGCCCTCAATTTTTTTACCACCATTCCCTGAGTTTCATTAGTTTATCCACCAGAGAGACACAAAGGAGAAATTGCTGCAGGAAATTACTTCCTCCCTGAACCAAACCAGACTGTCTCTGCAGCATCAGTGGGTAAAACCCATAACTTGTAAAACCAGTTTTGCATAGCTGGTAAAACCAGAGGCCCTGAACTGCTGCCCCAACCCCAAGCAGGTCATCAGCTTCCTTCCTGCTCCCATTCCATCCCTCTTCCAAACCCAGCCTTTCCTTTTCTACCCTCAGGACTATTTCTGTTCCTCTATGTTGCTAAGAAATTCTTGGCTTCCACCTCAAAAAGACACTTAGTCTTTAGCTAAATTTTAGGTGGTATGAGCAAGATTAGCAAAGCTGTTCAAGTATATGAACATGTATAAAAGGATGTACCACAATTAAATCCTTAGTGGGATGCAGTCAGTTACTTAATCCGTTTATAGGATTTTGAATTCTTGCAAATCCAAGTATCCCCATGTGCTATCCAAGCTCCTGTTACTTGCTTAGCTTGACTATTGTCAGAAGATTAATTGCTGAAGAAGTGTGGATGGCCTTGAAAAATCATAACATACCCTAAGATCTTTTAATTCATTACTACATTTCTCATCTGCAGACAGAACAGATCACAAGAATGACCTGGTGTCAAAAAAATACCTTGCAAGCTTTACCAGCAAATGTCGGGATTGGTTTGCTGTCCTCAAGCCACACAGGAAAAAATACAAGGTACATGAGACAGTTTTCATGATACTTATGATTTTTTTATTCATTGGTGAATTTAGACTGGATGTCTTGGTCAATATAAACACATTATCACCACTTCAGATCCTTCAAATTTTTTGTACGAAAGATCTTAGATTGCGGCAAAAACAGGACCGAAGAGATTTCTTTTCCAATTGAAAAATAAGAAAAATCTTAAAGCAAGACTTTCACTTTGCTTTGATCCCGACAGCTATAACTGAAACTTGAAAGTAGTAGTGTGTACCAAAAAAATAAAAAGTAATGAAAAATATTCTACATGGCCTAAAAGCTCAAAAATTAGTTTATTCCCTATAGATGCCTAACAAATGAGTTGATTTGATTCTCATTTTGTTCATATGAGTTCATCCAGATAATTTACTCTGAGCAACACATTTTCTGTGAAATAGAAGAGTTTTTTGGTTTGTTTTTTTTTTTTTAATCAGCTTTAGAGGAATAAAGCTTTACTCACACAGCCTTCTTACAATAACAATGATAATAAAAGCCAACCCCAATTAAAGTCACTTGGTCATAAAAAAAAAAATGTTGCAGTTGACCAGTATAGCTTAAGCTTGCACTAAAATGTGATCATAGAAATGATGGTAGAACCCCTCCCTTGCTTTATTCAGTTATTCTTTAAGAAGGAAACATTAACTTGAGTTTCAAATCATTTCTTATGAAAGTTTCTAGAATAGTCTGGTCTAGAAACACAAAGGGTCAGAAAGCTATGCAGCCTAGAAAGGGAAATTGCAAAAGAAAGGTTATTGTAGAAGGGTATGCTAAGAACACCCTGTCAACCAGCACAAGTGAAAAATCATAGCTTTCCTTTCTGAAAAAACAAATACAGCTACCAAAAAAGTGACAATTTTAAAGCGTATTCTTCTCAAAATAAAGTCTTCCAAGGGAAAAATTTGCTGGAATGGATTTTCCAGCATTTTCTTATATGGAAGAGGCAGAAATAAGATCTTTTTAAAAGAACAAGAAAACCTGGCACTTCTTGAAGTGCTGTGAAGCCTTCAGTTACTTTTCTATTCCAGTGGTTAAGAATTGAAAAAGTGCTCATGAAAGGTAACTGCTCATTTGTTATTGCATTTCAATATCCTTTCCCAAAATATTTTTATCCAAGCCTGCTCCACAAGTGCTCACATGTTTCCTTGTTACCATTCTTGGAAGACTTTTCTTCTTTTCAGTCCTGCATCTTTTAAAAGCCCTTCTAAATTTCCTAATTTTCAAGCAACCTGTCAGTGGCTTGATAAAAGCCTCAGAAGGCTGGGAAACGGTTCAGGAGTTGAAGCAACTAATAATAGAGTTCATAACACCTGCTGACATTTGCTTATCACTAATCACAGCCTCCACTCAGGGGATTTAGCTCTTCGGAGAGGCCAATGCCAGCTGTAAATAAGATGATGCAGAAAAAGTATTGCAGTTCAAAACCAACACAGTTCCTTTCTTTCCTTCTGAATTTTTTATGTATCTTCTCAGACCACAGTTACATTACACATTCATTTTCTGAAGCACTTCAGCTCAAACAGCCCAGTTATTCAACTATTCATATGAAACAGAAGTTGCATTAGACAAAATTATTTTCAAAATTAACACCCATTTTTCCTCTTTGCTCTTTGTACTCATCTAAATAGAAAAGATATTTAGAACTTCATTGAAAGTCAACAGACTTTTTTACTGCTTCTGAATTATTCAACCTACAAGGCCAACAGTAAAATTCATGTTAAAACTGCTCTGCTGACCAGCCTGCCATGAGATTTCAGATAAAACAGGCATGTTTTGCTCATGTTGCCTGGTCAAACTTTCACAACCGCCATGGATTCCCAAATGCTTGTATTTCTCTCCAGTTTAATCTTTGTACAAAAAGAATAATCAGCAAAGACAAAAAAAAACAAAGCAAAACACAAAAAAACCCCCAAAAACATCAACAAAAAAAACCAAAACAAAAAAACTCCCACAAAACAAAAAACAAAAACAAAAAACCCTGAAACAACCAAAAAACCCCCGAAAACCATAAAATTAGGAAACAGTAATAAGAAATACTAAACCACTTCCTTGTTTAAAAGGCATAAGTATGTTTCCACACATGTATTCCATGTATGTGAAAGACTTAAAAACTTTTTGCCTGTAAACAAAGCTATAAACAATTGCATAAATAATTTAAAACCAATAATTAATCTTTATTAGACTTTCTGAAAATTAAATTACTGTTATCAAGTTATATTTAACATTGTTCTAAAGCTAAATTCTGCTTACATATACTGCAGCAAACATAACTTGTATTATCGTTAATTACTCCAAATCAATTAATACAGGCTTCAAGTTTTTTCCCACATCCCTAAAAGTTTCACCGTCAGTCTCTGACAACTGCATGAAATAGAATCTCATTCTTCTAATGGACTGTAATTTACTTCTCATTAAAGATTCTTCCTAGTTTTTGCTCCACAGAAACCAGTATTGTCTGTTTATGAAAACTCCAGCCTTAAAAGAGAAAGAATTTGCAAAAACATAGCTATATGACTATTTTCACCTCACAACACTGCATGAAATATCATGACTGCAATAAGTTTGAAAAGCTTGGTAAAATTTAAAAAACAAATAAACAACATCCCCCCCAAATAATCCCAATTTTTACATTTGTGTATAACTGCTAGAAACCCCATAATATAACATTACACAAGAGTCCCCAGAAAGGCTAAAGAAAACTCAGAAACTTAAGTTTAGAAATCTGCAAGACATAAATTTCCTAAGAAACTAGAGGAGTCAGAAACCTTGGGAACTGTAGAAATATTTCTGTGGCACTCTCTCAGCTGTGAAACAAGAAAAACAAAGTTTCATTAAACATTTGGACTCTTGTAAAATGTTTTGTGTTTGGGTAAATTCATAACACAAGACCTGATGCTGCATTTTTGCATCTTGATCTTAAAGAAGAAAATTTCATAGTCACAATTCATTTCTACATTAAAAAACCAAAGAATTCTAGTTGTTCATTGCAGTGGAAAAGTTCTGCTAAGTTTCAAATCCTTAATAGATTATTTTTTTTTTCATTACAAACTTTGATATAATTAGTTTTCCAAATCACATGGGGGACATTCACATTCAGAATAATTAACATTTGCTTTGGAAGCTCTTTCAACTGATACCAATCTACTGATATCAATCTACCTGTATTTCTGAAACAGGAGAGCTCAGCTAAATCTACTGCAAATTGACAAGAGTAAAATAATCAGAAAGGCATAAAGTCAGAGGGGAAAATGAGATATTAAGTGACTTTTGCAAGAAACATTTGCATTGTGAACAGTATTTTCCTACGACATATATGCAGCCAAGTTTGCCACGATAAAGGAGTGTTTATCATTTTTTTTAAACTGCAGAATTTGTTGAATTTTGTGTTTATTTCATGCTTTTGTTAAGGCAGGGTCTTTGATCTTCACCTATGCAGGCCATAAAGAATCTTTATGCTGCCTTTTCCTGAACTACCTAGATGATACCTGTATTTTAGCTATATAAAGTTATCCCCACCGTGCTTGCAGGAGAAGATGGGTGCTCTGTTTTCTGCCTTAAATACAAGACCATTGACATGTTAAAAAGCCTTTGAAGACTGAAGGAATTTTTGGGGTGATTTTTTTTTGGGGGGGGTGATGTTTTACTGGGTTTTGGGTTATTATTTTATAAATTTGGGATTTGCTTGCTTTTTGGTTTTTTGTTTTGTTTTGTTTTGTTTTAATTCTGAAAATACTTCTGCTATTGTTCTGTAGTTGAACAATTACCGATATTCACAATTCAGATCTTGGAATTGACCAAGCCAATGCAAGGCTCCCAGTGGTTTTAACAGGATCAGGATTTGGTGCTGTAAAACAACTGGCTGCTCTCCTCCTAAACTCTGTGAGACCCATAATGTCATTTATTATGTGGCATTAAAACCATGGGTGGTGTAATGTGTATCATTTTCCTGTGTGCCAACTGTAGCTTAACATTGTATGTAGCACAACTCACGGCAGTAAAGTTGCCTGGGAAGGAGCTGCAATATGAAGTAATTAAAATTACAGCAGGATTTCCTTTCTTAACCTTAATAAGCACTCTGTAAGTGTACAAAGTGTACAAAATGCAACATTGAATATATTGACTTAAAAAAAAAAAAAAGGTTGGGTATCTGCTTAAAGCTGATTTAATTTTAAGAAAAAGAGAAAAAGGTTTGCTTCCTTTTGCCTGATTTCTAAGGAACTTTCCCATTGAAGTTGCACCAACATTTAGTTCAAAATATTCCTGTATGAAAATCAGATAATTCCTCACATGGGATATACAGTTAAATATCTGTATTTCAGCAACATTGACAGTAAATTAGAAATGGAGAAAGACATGAAAGAAAAAAGTTAAAGATAATTTTATTAATTTCACATGCTTCAATAATAGAGGAACCTCGTTCATGAATTCTCTGGCTTCTAAATCTGATCCTGTTTAGATTAAATAAAAATACATTAATTTTATAATGAAGCCTTGTGTCCATGTTTTTCCTCAACGAGAAATCATAGGAAAAGCCTTTGGGTTTGTAAGTACTGCCTATAAAGGGAACAAAATTTTCCAGTAGGCACTTTAAAATACTCCAAATAATTCAGAGAAAAACCCGGTTGTTTACAAACAGCAGACTGAGAGAAAGATTTGTGTGGACAGACCATCCAAAAGGAAGAAGAGAATCCAAAACTCAAATGCTTACTAGCCACACAGTGATTGTGTAGAGTAGCATTATCAAGGGTCCCTTCCTACAAGAGATGCATAGGAACAAACATAGAGCAACTGGAGAATGGTCTCCTGAAGTTGCTCACAGTCTGTTCTAAAAGAAAAATCTTTAAGATTTCCAAATACAGAGAAAAAGTTACTGTTGTAGAAAGTCTCCACATACGCCTGAATATCCAAACATGGGGGTTAAGTTCAAGTTCAAACCCAAAGCATAGCCAAAATCATTGCAAATAAAGAAGCAGCTGATGATGCTGAAGTGCTAAAGGAAAACACGCTAGTCAATAAAATCTTAAAAACTTTTATTCAGAAGGAAATTTGCAGCTCATATAAGAGAGAAACCATGTTTGTTTTACTGTGAACAGCACTGAATCTGGGAGAAAGAGCTCCCACAGATAAAAGAATAATTGCAGCAATCCACAGTCTGCTCTGCATTTCCATTTTCATGCCCCTTCATGCTTTAAGTAAGTGAGAAGTGCTAATGAACTCTAATCCCGAATGAACTGAGATGCAAAGCTGCAAAATGTCAAAGGCTCCAGACTCTGCAAAAACATTGACTGGACACATTGCAGAGCATTTCTTGTATATTTCATTGCATACCTGTAGGAGTATACTCATTCTTAATTCATACATATCAACAGAAACAAGAAGAGAAACCTCTACCTAGAAAAGTCAAGACCAGGATCATAAACTACACAAAATGCTGGCTTTTCAGAACACATTTCCATGCTGGCAGAACTCAGCCCCTACAAGTACAAGATGCAGTGTCCACCATAAATTGGCTGCTGTGGGGATTTTGCTGCCTCTCTCTGAACATTTTCAACAGCAACATCTTTCTCAGTTTGGCTGAAATCAATCAAGTCAAGACTGATGGTGGGAAAAATAATAAAATGGGGTAGCAGTTGTGTGGGAAAGAAGCAGCTAAAACCTCACCCACTGAGGGGAATGCTCTGTTCTGAAAAGCCCTCTCTCCTCTCCCCAATGACCTTGGTGATCCCTCCAGTCCTGTGGCAAACAGTATCCATTTCTAACACAAAAAGTCTCATTTTTATAGGTTGTATAAATCTTATCTAATGATTTCTAAGACAGGAATGAAGTATTTCATGTCTGTCTGGCTACCACTTGGTATTTCCTGTGTCATTGAGTAACATTTTCCATCCCAACCCCCTTCCCTTCAAGGCCCACTTTCTACACGGAACACAAAAAAAACAGTGAATACAGAAGCAGAAATTAGGGAATACACTGCTAAACACTGTAGGTGTCTTCCTTCACCGTGTCTAGTGTTACATCACTCTAGATATTTTTGAAGAAATTTATACAACAATCCAACACCATTTATGGGCGAACATTTCACTTGAATGCTAAAATCCACCCAGGATTGTTCACAGTCAGTCTCTACCCTCTGTTTGAATAGCTTGTTATGTTACCTGGCCAGACCACAGATTGTTCTCTCAGGATTTTTGATAAGGTGATATGGGACAAGAAATTATATTGAGCTTCACAAGTTGCTGAACACGCTTTCCATCTCTTCCTTGCACCCTAAGAAGAATAAATATAGAAAATATTGAATAACCAATTGCACAAGGAATCACACTGAGATCAATACCTATTTATAATTCTTTACTTGAATAATCAAAGCAAATTAAAAACCACCAAACCCTCAGACACATTCCCATATTTCCTGTTATTTGGCCAAAACAGACCTTCACCTAAACAGCCTGATTTTTATCTACAAAATTCACCTTCTGATACACTCAAGCTGTCTTTCAGCCCAACTTCCAGATATGTCATCAAACATACATCAACCTCTAGTTTTTGGAGACACCAGGATCACTCCCACTACAGTCAGCCTGACTTGAGGAGCCCTGAAATCAGAAAGTTTATCAGATAAAGTAAATCCCACTTCAGAATGTTCATCAGTCATGCACTGAAATCCACTTTTTTGGGGCAGCCTCAGGACACAGTTTTTGTCAGAAAAGCAGCAAGATCAGCTTCTTAGATTAAGATGCTAATTTAAAACTTCATCATGCAGCTTTGTTTACCTACTTTCAGATAAACCTTTTCAGGTTTCAGATATGCTATTCCTTAGGCAAGAACCATTTTTTAAAAAAAATAGAGACATTCACAGATAGATTGTCCCTAACAAAATGAATTAATTTAAAGGAATATTTCATTGTACAAAGAACCAAAATCATCTGACAGGTGAAGAATAGATCACTAAAATGTCACACCCTCTGAAAAAGGTTCCAGTCTAAAATTCAGATTGACACCAGCAAGGCAGCAGTTACTCTATAATAACACAGACTTTAAAAACATAGGAAGATAAATGATGAAGAATTCCTGGATTGTAGATTCTTAGAAAAATTAGGCTTTGTTGATGAGAAATTAAGTAAAATTTGGGAAACCATGAACAGCTTACTCAAACAAAACTCATCCATGTCAGTAGGAAGTATACTATAAAATCCCAATGAGCATAGGCTTTTAAAAAACATTCAAGTTGTTGCACAGCTTTGTTTTCCAACCCTTTAAAACACAGTATGTTCATTAAAAAACATCTGCTCTTATTACAACACATTATAATAACTGCTAAGGAAAATATTTTGACTTAATTATTGGCAGATGCAGCATGCTTAGGAATGTTTCTTTGAACATACAATTTCTGCAAAGGTGACTGATTATTGTTTCATTCTTTAATCAAGGCAATGCAAGCAACAGCAGCAGCAAATCTGTGGCCAGGCAGCATCAGCACCCATTATGTTATGTTTTTTATGTTATATTATGTTTGTTATATTATTTTCCCAGACAAGGGCAAGAAAATAGATTTATTTGCCTTCTTGGGCATTGCCAGAACAGTTCTCCAATGAGTTCTGGTCAGCTGTACTTCTGCAAGTCCAGCAGCATAATTTCTCTTGCAGAACTTTTCCAGCATCAGTGAAAATGGATAAAAAAGAAGAACAAAAACCATGCAGCACTACAATCTAGCCTGATTTTCAGATATGGGATTTATCAAGCAACACTTTCAACAGTAAATATACTTGACATTTAGTTGCTGGAGTAAAGTAAATATAGGACCCAATAGTGTAATATTTATGGAGTAGAACTACACTTCAGAGTATATGTCAAAAGTGAAATTCATTTAACTAAACTGAAAAGAACCATCTAAAACTGACAAGGGATATGAAAATAGATTGATACAAACATTTCAAAGATTCTTTTACAAGATATCCCTGAGGAGGAGAAGCTGTTAGACCATCAAAGAACATTATCCTGCTACCTACAGAGACTCTTTGTGTAGGATATTACATTGACACTGCAAAGACTTCACTGTCCATTAAAATGATTTTGATACTCTTGTGTTGTTTCTCCTACGATAGTCTACATTCCATGCTTGCTCATTAAATCCCCATATTTGTTTTTCAAGAGTGTGTCAGCCCAACAATGAGCCTGGAGTTCAAATTTAGACAATGCATATGATCAAGGGGAAAACCAGCTTTGAATTCTCTGTCGCCTGGTGTGAACTCATCACCGTGCATTTACATAATCTTGTTTTGGAAGCTGCTGAAATGACACTGCTTCTGAACCTGCTGTTTGTAGGAGAGGCTGGGAAGGAGGGGTGGAGGTGTTGCAGGTGGTGCTAAGGAATGCATAGATGGGGAAGAGCAGCCACAAACAGGCTGAGAGCCTGTGGGTGAAAATGAAGGATCAGGCACAGCACACCTTATGGCTGGGGTCCACTACAGGCCACTGATCAAGGCAGGCTGTCGGTGAGATCTTGTTTCCGCTGCAGGAAGCATCACACACCCAAGCTCTCATCCTGATGTGGGATTTCAACCACCCAGATATCTCCTAGGAAAGAAATACGGCTCTCCAGGAGAACAAGAAAACTTTCAGGTCCATGTATGAGGCAAACCAGAGAGGGAGTATTACTGGACCTGGTGCCCACAGTAGGGATAAACTCAAGAGAGGAATTAGGATGGAGGCAGCCTGGGCTGTAGTACCATGCCCTGGCTAACTAAGTTTCTGATCTCAGTCAGGACCCTTAATGTCAGAAGAGTGAACTTGTAGTTGTCTAAAGAATGAATGGATGAGATCTCCTGGGAAGCTCTCTTTAGATCCAGCAGATCTGACCAGAGTTGGCCATATTTTAGGACCACTTTTCTTAGGAGCGCAAGGACTCTCCATCCTGCTGTGTAAGAAATCAAGCAAGACAGGCCAGAAACTCCCATTTTTACCAAGTGAAGAAAGAAATACCTGGGGAAATATAGACCTCACAACTGTGAAGATTATGGAGTAGATCCTTATGGAAGCAGTATTAAGGCATGTGCAAGACAAAGAGATTAACCAAAAGGAAACTGCAGTTTTAAAGAAAAGCCTTCTTGAGGAAACTTGCAGCAGTAGATTAAAGGGTTCATTCTGTCCTTCAAAACCACCCCTGAAAATTTTTGCTCTCTAGGCAGGATGTAGCAGAGCAGGTCCATGTCTCCAGGCCTTTTTATTTGCTAGCATGGCTAACTATTTATATTCCTGGCTACTATGCATGGATAAGTGCACAGAAACCCTTTTCCCCTAGATAAAAGATTGGCTTCAGTATTTGTTTGTTTTCCTTACCTTGTGGCAGTAAGGCTGAGAACAGCAAAGAGAGAAAGAAGTTAGGGCTGGTCTTTGTACTATACAAGAGTAGCATGATTTTCCTACTGAAAGAAATAGTAACAGTATAACTCACATGATACATGGATAGAAATGGGAAGGGCAAAACAGAAATTAATAATCTGAAAAATTTTTGTTCCATGCAATGACCCCGTGCAATGTGTTCCCTCTTGGCCAGCTGAATTCAAACAACCACTGAGAACCTTTTCCCCATAATAACTACTGATTGTGTTCTTAGACTGCAGAGAATCTTGGTCCCAGTTCATGGAAATAAGATTTCCACCTCTAGAAGCCCAAAGAAATCACAACTGCTTTATTATGTATGAACTTGATGAAAGAAAAATCGGTGGCTTGTAAACATTCACAAGCAAGCCATGCAGTAAGCTATCAGAATTCAATTATAGTCAATATAATGTCTTACTGCAGAAAAACAATTAATCTAGTATTCAAAAGGATTGAAATGAACTTGAAATATTTTGTTGTGGAAGCTTTTCAGAAGCCTTTGTAATCAGCTCTGTGACTAAAATGAAAAAATAGAGCAAGAAAAGGAATTCACACCTGGGCTTTCCAGAAGATAACTGTATAAAATAACTGAATAAACAAAGCTACACATTTCAGATCTGATCACCTGCTTTAAAAGCAATTTCTAAAATAAATTCAGCTACCTTTATGAAGCTCATTATTGATATGTGTTATTATCTCATAAAATTCATAATTTTCAGAAATTTCCTCTTTCATGCCAGGGGGTCAGACTGTAACTTTTTATACAATCTGGTGTCATTTTCAGTTTTTAGCTCCTCTTCCATTTCTCCTACATTTTTTGAAACTCTGTAGCTCTTATTTTCTCTTATTCTTGAGTATTGCTGCCAGTGACTACATACTCAGCTCTCTCCATCATTCTTCCTCTTTACAAGAAGGAGTTTCCATGAGCTGGGCAGATTGTGGTGGCTCATAAAACTCATACTTCAAGATAGCAGGAAGCCAGAAGACCCTGGAGAGAGCAAGTCCAGGTTATCACACCCTGTACTCATCAAGATTCAGCATCTCTATGCCCACCAAATGTCAAGTGTGTGGCCATCCCTCAGCTCACTCCACCGAGTTTAGTCAGACTCCACATCCACAAGGTCTCTTCTAAAACCACCTCTTCAAACAGAATTCTACATGTTTCTTCAAAACAAGAATTGATAAAATGTTTTGGTTCCTTTGCTCCAGCTCACCTTCCTTCCTTTCTCCCACCTTTTCCTTCCACCATACAACACAGAGAGGTCTCTCATCTTCTCTCTTTAATTCTTGCACATGTTTAGTGATATTAGGCTGTGCTGGTTTGGGCTGGGTTAGAGTTAATGTTCTTCGCAGTGGCTGGTGTGGGGCTGTGTCTGGATTTGTGCTGAGCACAGGGCTGATAATTCTGAGATGTTTTTGTTATTGCTGAGCAGGGCTTGCACAGAGCCAAGGCCTTCTCTGCTTTTGGTAAAGCCACGCTGGTGAGGGAGCTGGGGGTGCCTGGGAGGGGACACAGCCAGGACAGGTGACCCCAGCTGACCAAAGGGAGATCCCAGATCGTGGGACATCCTGCTCAGGGTATAAAGTGAGGGGAAGAATGAGGAAAAGGGGGACATTTGGAGTGATGGTGTTTGTCCTTCCCAGGTCACCATTACTCATGCCAGAGCCCTGCTCTCTTGGAGAAGGCTGAACTCCTGCCTGCCCGTGGGAAGCAGGGGATTAATTCCTTGTTTGGCTTTGGCTGTGCATGGCTTTTGATTTCCTTATTAAACTGTCCTTATCAAAGCCCATGAGTTTTGTAGTTTTTATCTTTCCAATTCTCCCCCCAGTCCCACTGGTTGGGAGTGAGCAAGTGGCTCCATGGGGCTGGGCTGCTGCCTGGGGTTAAAACCACAACACAGACCTGCTTATGCGGGTTTCTCTTCCACCCACCCTCAGGTTCTCTGTTTTTAGGAGCAAAGACTTTGTTCTGCCTATCCAGCACATGACACAATGCCTGGCCCACGCTTAGATGTCATTACAGCTATGAAAATAATATCCCAAAACTATTAACTTTGTTTAGAAGAGAAATCACTATTTTCTCTGAGACAAAGTAGATCTGGATTTGATTACTGTCTAAATCTCCTGCAAAAATATTACAGAAGGCCAAGACAAACTAGGGCTGTTCATTCCATGAATTTCTTGGAAACATTTAACATAAACTTCTGCAATTAGAAGTACCACAGAATGTGACAATGTAATAATTAGTATCGACTTCTTGTTTTTTTTAAAATTATGATATCATGTAAAGACATGTTTTTCTGCAATTTTTAAAGACTTCGGTTTTTTTAAATTCTTGGTAAAAGAATCTCTCATGTTTAATTAGGCCAAAACTTGACCTACCTTTGTACAATTTGTGAGTAGCATCCCTGTAAAATGATCATGTAAAAAAAAGGGGCCACAAATAAATCCTTCAAAATCTACCTTAAAAAAGTTCTGCTCATAAAAGTAAGCAAATGAGCTTGACACAATAAAACAGTGGGACTACCAGCTGGGCTCTAGTGACCTGGACCACTTACAGAACAACAATAAGCTCAAGGTTACTTTAGTAACTCATCTATGACAAGAACAGAACTATCACACAGTGAGGCAGCCAAACTCTTTTGTCTCCAGACTCACCCTAAGTCACCTTAGGGGCCTGTTCTGTCTTCTCTGGATCCCACTGACATACAGCTGGTGAATTCCAACATGTACTACCCCAAATATTGTTCTCATTATAATAAATTTGTTTCCAAAACATCCAAGAAACACAGGTGGAGCTGGAAAAGTTTTGCAATTCATCCATGAAAATCTTGATTTACAGTATTCCAAAGTAGACAATTATTGTTTCAAAATAACCAGCTGTACTTTTATAAAGTTCCAGCCACAGCCCAGCAAGTGAGAATTGATATGTGGCATGAAAACTCACACTTATTTTTTGTGGGATTTATATATAACTGAACAATTTCAGAGTGCTTAACACTGCAACACACTAAGCTTTCTCTAATTCCAGCACAATACTTTATGCTCATCAGCAATCAGATTTTTTTTTTCTTTTTTTGTTCCTCAAAAAGTCAAAGGTGGTGCACAAGAAGTACTCAAACTAAAAGCTAAAAGTAAGAAAGGATCATCATGATATACATGTTCCATTCATTATTGTCATTGGAAAGAATGTCTGACACAGGTTTGTTTCATATTTGCATACTGAGCTGTTCCTCCTTTTCTCCACTTTTTTCTGAGAATATCTGGACCAAAGGGATCCTTATGGGATTGCAGGTCTATTTTAATACATGTACCTTGTTCCACCCATCTACACCTCCTTCCCAGGGTATAAAAATGGTTGCAAAAAACAAACCTTTCCCACAGAACACCCTTCCTTTTTGAATACAGACATTTGCTGATCTCTTAATTACACCAAACTTCCTCTCCAACACCTATGTCTTTCACCAGTTATTTATAGAACTCAAAACAACCCTGGTCCAACATTTTTTTAGCACCTCAGAACTGTGCTCCTCCTTCTTCAGGCAGTGGAGGATTCTTAGGATGTTCACTGCAGAAAGAAACATTTTATTTCTGAGAAGAAAACCATCTCCTGGGTTCTCTCTGAGCACCTGGCCGTGTCGTGCCCCACCAGAAGTCACCAGGTGATGGACATGCAGGTCCCTGCATGCCCCAAGGCAGAGATCACTCACTGTTATTGTTTTTCTCTGTCATGTGTGTTTGTGTCTCTGCACAACCACAAATAACTGCTGTGAAGCTTTGCCCTCCCCTCTTGGGCCCTCCAAATGACCTCATGAATGCAATTCGGGGTTTTTTAATGATTGCTTCTGTTCTCTCATACTTTCAACATATTATTCGGTGACTGAACTTTGCCTCTCCTCCCTTTCAAAAGAACACCACGAACGGCCTTTCCCAGCACAGAATATGAAATTGATCCTTTTCCTTTGACCAGTGTGTTGCCGTGAGGAGCTGCTTTGCTCTTGTTGTACAGTCTATTAATTAACAGATAGTCCTAGGAGTGCAAAATATTCAAATACTTAGAAATAGGAGTCTATGTGCCCGTAATGAGGTATATGGAGAGAGGTTCTGCTCTTAATGCACTGAGAATCAAAGGTGCTCTGAGATAAGTGACCTGAAATACAAAGACGTGGAAAATACAGAATCAAATCCTAGCAGCCTCCTCAGATTTTAATTTCTTTGATATTTTATGCCAGAGTATAACTTCTGACACTCTTTTCTTTCGCTTTCATTTTCTTGCTCTCAAAAAATATAATTTAGCAATCTTTTTTCCACAGATTTTTACATTATTTGAGTAAGTATATGTAAATATATGGGAAATGAAAACAGCAGACTGATGGGAATACTTTGGTAAAATTGTACATGAATAAAAGATGTGAAATCGTACTGTTATAAATGTCTTCATCCATTAAATTTTAGTATCAAGTAAATTTCCAGCTGTACAAAACCGATCTCTTCATCTTTCCTTCCCTATAGAAGTCACAGTTCACATTTGGAATATTATATGTACTTCATAGTTGAAAGAAAATGCTATCAACTCTCAAAATTTCCCTCCAAATTAGTAAGTCAAAAGAATTTCATTCCCCTGGCATCAAAATATTTTGTTCATGTATGAACAATGGAAACTATTAATATGTACATTTCCAGAGTTATCCTGGAGCCTCTTCATCATGGAAAAGCATGATGTAATTATAAACTTTTCTTTCTTTCTCCAATCATGTCATTACATTCAGAATTCGGATTAGATGACTTGGTACCTTACAGCATACATTATATACATTGTTTTATATATAATTTACTGTATAATCATGCAAATATTGAATTATTTCAACTTAAACTCTTAATCTGAACTCATTGTACTGCACAATTTAATCACCAGAATAGTCTGAGAGATGAGGAAAATGGAAAATTCAAATGTGAAAAAAAAGGTTGGAAAATTCCTCTAACATCACTGAGTCCAATCATTAAGCCAGCACTGCCAAATCCCACTAAACCGTGTCCCTAAGTGTCACACCTACAAGTGTTATAAATTCCTTCAGGGACAGTGACTCCACCACCTCCCTGGGCAGCCTATTCCAATGCTTGACCCCTTTTGCAGTGGGGAAATCTTTCCTAACACCCAATTTTAGCCTTCCCTGGCACAACTTGAGGCCATTTCCTCCTGTTCTGTTTCTTGTTACCTGGGAGAGGTGACCAGGCTTCACCTTGCTACAACCTCCCTTCATGTATTTGTAGAGATCAATGTTCTGTGTCTGCTTTCTCTCCGTTTAAAACAGGGAAGATAGGGGAACTTGGACTTCTCTGAAAACGACTTGATTCCATTCACAAAGCTGAACTCAGGAATGGTTCAGGCTTTGGTTCCCTTTAAGCAACACCCACAGAACCTCGATGTTGAGACACACCCTCCTTTTGAACCAAACATAAAGAAAACCAAATCCCATTTTGCACTGGTACTCAAAAATACAAAGACAGCCCCGTCTTAGTCAATGGTGAATTTCAGAACCTAAAAGTATATTTAAAAAGGATATTTATAAAAGATCAGCAAGACTTCAGTAATGGAGGTGAAGATACAATCAAATGGAAATATTTCCAAAAAGCAGGGACAAAGACAGACAGTGAAAGATATTTTTTTCACTCTCAGCCTTTTTCCACTCTTCTGACACACAGCTAGCATGTCCAGTTTTTAGTCAGGAGATGTTCATGAGTTGCAGTCATGAGGACAGACTGTGAGGTGGCTGGTGAATGCCTCCAGAATGATGAAAAAGCACAGCTATATGGTGAATAACCCTTTTTACATGCTAAAAAGGCATGAGCTACCCCAAGTGCTAGTGGACAGAAAACAGCAGATAAATTACAGTAAGATGTTTCACTGATCTGTCAGAGAAAAACATGAGCGTTTAGAAATTGTTCTCAGGTTGCATAAGAACAAGTTGTTTCTTCCTACACGTTTTACTAATCAGAGAGAAATAAAGTTGCTAAACTGCAAAGTCTGTTTATGCCCATGTGATAGACTGGGGGGCTGGGAGAGGGGGCTTGTTTTTATTGTAGAGTCAAGAACATACAAAGATCTTGCATTTGCTGCTGCCAGGTTCAAGGAGAGTTTTGAGCTAAAAGCAAGGTCCATGTATTTACTGTGTAATGAGGACTTATCAACCATGTACAAATTAATTTTATAAAATTTAAATTTTTTACTAACAGTTTCTTCAAAAAGACTGTGTACTAGCTGGGATCCAAATTCAGTTTAGCCAATTCAGTCCTTCTTCACAACCACAAAAAAGCCATCACAGGTTACATAAAATGTTCCTGCATGCAGAAGAAGAATTTAGATGACATGGCAATCAAATCACACAACCTACACCCCCAAATGTCTGCATATCATGCTCCCAAGCTCTGCTATTTTGATTTCAGGAAGCTAAAAATAATTGCCTCCACGTACATTTGTGGTCTTTTAAATTATCTGATCTGTCAAGAAAATAGGATACTGTCTGTTGCTATTTTGGAATTTCTCACTAATGATTGTTATATGGAGTATTTCAGAGGATTGTCTAAGAATTCATCACCTGAGAGTTTCTATTAATTACACAGGCAGCAAAGGAAGTTTAGTTTTCTACCCAATTATGTTATAGAGCAGTGCCTGAGTTAATTATTTCATAGAGTGTACAGTTAGGATCCAAGCATAAAACTTTAATGAACTATAAGTTATGACCAACTGGCAACCAAAGTGTCATAAAATATTCCCAGTAGTAAGGAATATGGACAAAAGAGCCTTTTTTTTTGTTTGTTTTCCAGTTTACCACTTTCAAACTCCATGGAAGACCTATAAGCCTCTTGCTGCCTTTGCAAGATCGATGTTAGTTTAGGGAAGATCAATGATTCCTTAGCCACCAGCTAAGGGAAAAAACTTTTCATTTTTATATCCCACTTGTCAGTTTGTCACAGGTAAGAGTGAGTATGTATTTGGGTCCAATAGGCTCATAAATAAAACAAGTAGTGACAAGAGCAATATACTGTGAACTGCTAAAAATGTTTTATTTTTATGCCTTTTTCTTCCCTCATTCCAAACTCAAAAACACCTCCATAGGATCTATATATTTCTAAAAGAAGATGTGCAAGACCTCCTACAAGATGATATGTCTCAGTTGTCATGCTTTAACCCAAATTAACCTGGTACACAGCTTCCCAAATATTTTTGGACAATTTTAGTGTTCATTAGCCTTGGAAGAGGGCAATACAGTGAATTTTCCTGTTGATCCTCACATAAGAAAGAAGCAACTTCTTCATTCATTACAAAGCAATAATATGAGCAACCTATAGAATGGCTTTTAATTAATAGTTCACAATACTTATATCAGAAGTTTTTTGTGGTTTTTAGTATTGAAAGTGTGATGTTGTCTAATGGCAGACAACAATTCTTAAGTCACCCATAAACTTAAAAAATCATTAAGGCAATAATGGGGGAGAAAAAAGACATGAAATACAAAAGAAAAGAAAGGGAAGAAAAGAAAGTGAAGGAAAGTGAAGAAAAGAAAGGGAAGAAAAGGGAAGAAAAGAAAGTGAAGGAAAGTGAAGAAAAGAAAGTGAAGAAAAGTGAAGAAAAGTGAAGAAAAAAGAAAAGAAAAGAAAAGAAAAGAAAAGAAAAGAAAAGA
>CM031861.1:8781285-8893743 GCA_018697195.1 Certhia americana | reverse complement strand
GGGGAGAGCAGCTATTGGAAGGAAGATAATAAGAAAAACAAATGTTAGACAGGTCTGATATTCAACCGTATGATTAAATTACTGCCTTAAAAATATCTATGTGTTTGCCAGGCTAATTTAGGATCTAGCAATAAAAGCTTGGATGTACATCACTATTTTAAATAAATAAAACTTTTACAGTAAAATTTTTTCCCATAAACGCATCTAGAATAAATCACAAATGTTCTTCCTAAATATTGAAATTTTATGGGATTTCCTTCAAAAAATTATAAAGTTAGAACTCATTTCCAGGGAATCTGTTGGAAATATCAGTGGAATGTTTTCCAACATTAGCAAATCTGTATTTTTAAATTTTGAGTGCCTACCTTACTCAACTCTAATTCTGTAGAACTTTATGGTGCAATTTAATTGTTTATTACACAATTTCTACATATGATGGAATGTAACTTGCTAAAATGTTGCAGTGCCATGTGTCTGTACAGTTTTATTACAGTTTGGTAAACAAACAAAACCAAACAAAAACCCACAAATGAATGAGTTCCTCTAATGCAACACAAAGAACAAATACAGAAGATTTAATTAGATTATTGATAACAGTCAAGTCTCAAACAGTGATAAAAAAGGTGACTGGAATCACCTCTGACTGTAAGTCAGTAAAGACCACTGATTAATAAAAATTCTAATTGTGCATTGTTAAAATCATCAGCAATCATTACAAACAGACGGCAGACAGGGCTGAAAAACAGAGGCAATTTCCTTCTAGTTGCCATTCTAATTCACTTTCAACTACTGAAAAACATTAGAAAGACACTACAAGTTAATACCGAAAACACACAGATGTCTAAAAATTCCACAGCTGGACATAAGTCCAAATAAAACATATAAGCCAACTTCTGAAATACCTAAGACTGGAAAAGTATGGATTCTGTTTCCCACATCCAATTATGCAGACACATGATTACATACAGTTTTTAGAATTCCTTTGTTTTGGTTCCATGTCTTATTGGAAGTCATCAAATGTGCATTGTTCCTCACAAAATGAAGAAATGTGCCACTAAATCTTGAGCACATATTAACTTTCTGACAAATTAGAGCTGTTGAACCCAATTGGATACTGAGTTCAAGGATTTCAAACTTTTCTCCTTTCCAAACACTCATCCCCCTACTACTTTGGGTACCCCTGCCATGGATGCCAAGCTGCACCTCCTTGAACTTTACACCTAGTGCAAAAGAAAATTACTTACAAAAGTGAGCTCTAAAATTTCCCTAATCCTTCAGGCCTCCTCAATAAATTGCATAGTAAGGAAGAAGCCATTTCTACTCCTTTGGTACGTAATTTTTTAGGCACTAAGAAAGGTGAAAATAAAGTGAAAATAAGTGAAAATAAGTCACATAATAACATTTCATGAAGGAGAACAGAAAAGTTCTGAATGCTTCTGAAATCCTGTTGAAAAGGATTTCAACACCTGCTCCAAAGGCACAGATTTATTCCCCTTCAGAGAACACATTTAACCTTGCAGCCTTTTCAGCCATGTACAAAGGAAAATTGCCCAGTAGTTCTTTCTCTTTAAAAAAAAAAAAAAATCTTCATCATCTCTATATCTTTTTATCTTAGAATAAAAGTAATTTAGAGATTTTTATTTGAGACATAACTGTGTATGCTATTTACTCATTCGTATTATTAATTTGTATTTTACTCAGAAAACGTAAAGAAATTATTTTTAAATCAGATATCCGCAAATTGTCCAAAAGTCCATGCATATAATTACACTGAGTTTCATAATTAAATGTCTCAAGCAAAAACATTTTTACCAAATAGTCCAGTGTTTTTCAGCTGAAAATGGGACTTCTGAACCACCTCAACACAAAATATATTTCAAAGCATTAACTGCAATGGAATAGGTGACAGGCTTCAAGAAGATAACTGTGTATACCTGAGCATTGCAACCTAACCAGGAAATGGGAACCATCAAGTTAAAGTGGGGGAAGTAGGTGTAGCATGTTCCAACACGCCTTGAAATTGAAAGCCAGCTCCACCTCTGGCTTCAGTGGGCTGGGGAACAGGCATGGGGTGTGGAACTCCTGCCACTTTAGAGCATGTTTAGAGTATGTTTCCCCAAGGGGAAGAATCAAGGAGCAAGAATCTGAAGAGCTGAACAAGAGAAGCCCACATCCAAACTGACAAGAGACAAGCAATTGACTGCAACTCCCCAGCCCATTCCTGCAGGGCAGAGCCTTCTCCAGAACCCCATTTCACAGCATTCCCTTCACACCAAAGGTGGGTGCCAGAATCTGTGGTTGCCCAGAGACCCAGGATTCCACAGCTTGAGGAATCCACGTGTAGAATCCATGGCTCTATGACCTCATGGGCTGTCTCTAGGGCAGCCAGAGAACGTTTAGTGCCAGGCAGTGCAGCTACACCAACAGTTGAGAGGCAACTGCTGCTGCTGCTGTTGGCACTGCTGCTGCTGGCACTGCTGCTGGTCTGCTGGCACTGCTGCTAGTGCTGTGGGGTGGTCAAGAAGGGGCCCCTACAGCCCACAAGGTGCTGGGAGCTCAGGGCAGAGCCCACTGACCCAGCTGGGATCACACTTGAGGACGGACACACAGAAGGGAGTCTGTGCCCACACAGTACTCAGAGCAGGTCTGGGACAAGGAAGGAGGGAGGGAGGGAAGATGAATCCCCTGCCCAAGGTTGCATGGGAAGGATTTGGGAGGGCAAGGGGGCCTTGACCTCACACCCAGCCCTTCAAGGATCCAGCTGCCAGCTCTGGCTCAGCCCTCACTGAGCGGGATTCCATCAGGCCTAGGCTCAAGACAGTAGCGGGGTCAGAAACGGTTGGAGCAGCTGGAATTCAGGTCCCTGCATTCCCTCTCCCCATCCCATTTGGCAACATCTGGGCAAGGTCTCCATTCTACAGCCAGTTTGGGGGGGCCCCTCCTCTCCTCCTGCCTGGGGGACTGGGCTTGGTTTCTTCTGTTGTCTGCAATGCTGAGCTCCTCTCTCCTCAAACCTGGTTTCTGTCCCTGTTTCTGCACCTTCCTCCCCTTCCTCCTCCCCACATGTCCATGGAGCCTCTTTGTGCAGCTGGATTTGGACCTTGCAGCAGCAGGAGTGCCCTGAGGAGCACCTCTGGCCTCCAGCCTTTCTGCAGGGCTAGCAAGGACACCAAAGCTTTTTCTCCAGCAGCGAGCTGCTTTCCTTTATCTTCCTGAGACAATACAGTCTGAATCTTGGCTCTTTCCTCCTTTCTCTCTCTGTCAAGGAAGGGTGAGCCATGGGCGAGGGAATCCTGCGGGTGTGCCTCGTGCTGGTGGCCGTGGTAGGCATCAACCAGCCGACATGGTCCTCCGAAAAGAACGGAATTGTTCCTGAGGACAAGGAAGAAACCCTCCAGAGGATGAAGGTGCGCGAGGTGACACTTCAGCTGCACCAGCGGCGCTTGGAGAAGGAAATTGCAGACCTGGAAGGCGCCCAGGAGGCTCTGGCACAGCCTGCACCACACCTGGAGAGGAAGATCCAGCGGCACACATGTGCCGTGCTCGGCTTGGTCATGCCTGCTCTGCTCCTGCTCTGCAGGCAGCACTGGCAGGGAGCCACAGCAGAGCACACAGGACAAGGACACTCTGACCCAGGGCTCCTGGGTAAAGCCTGGAATGGAGTGGCCTTCCTGACCAAGCCCTTTGTGCTGCTCAGGGCCTTCTCCATCTCCATAGGCAGAACTCTAGGGTATCTGTGGGTGGTTGTAAGTCGACTGCTCTGATTGCCCTTGAAGTCACTTTGTTCCACTAACAAAGACTTTGTGCTTTAGTAGGTTAAGGATTTCCATTCTGTATTGATTATTAGAAATAGCCTCTGTATTGATTGTTACACATACTTTGTATTAGTTGTTACAGTCTCCGTATTGATTGCTAGAAATAGTCTCTCTATTGATTAAATAAACTCTAAAATGATTCCTATAAATAATTTGTATTATTGTTATACACTCTGTATTGATTGTTAGAAATATGCTGTATTGATAGATAGAAATAGACTCCATTGATTGTTAGAAATTGTCTCTGAATTGATTGTGAGAAATTCCCTGTACTGTTTTTTATACTCTGTACTGATTTTTAGAAATAGTCCCTGTATTGATGGTTAGAAATACACTATATAGTTTTTTATACTCTCTATTAATTCTTACAAATAATATGTATTTATTGTTATATTCTCTTGATTCATTGATAGAAATGATCTCTCTAATAACACTTAGAAATAATCTTTAGTAATTTTGAAAAATAATCTATGTTGAGTGTTATACTCTATTGCTAGAAATAGTCTCTGTATTGATTAAATAGGCTCTGTAATGATTCTTATAATTAATTTGTATAATTGGTATACTCTTTGTATTGATTGTTAGAAATACTCCCTATTGTTTGTAAGAAATACTCTTTTGATTGTTACAAATTGTCTCTGTATTGACTGTTAGAAATCTCCTGTATAGTTTTCATACCCTCTGGTTTTTTTCTTACAAATAGTCTCTGTGCTGCTAGAAACACTCTGTACAGTTTTTATACTCTCTGTATTGACTGTGAGAAATGGTCCCTGTATTGATTCTTGCAAATAATATGTTTTGATGGTTATATTCACTGTATTAATTGGTA
This sequence comes from Certhia americana, assembly GCA_018697195.1. Classification (NCBI taxonomy): domain Eukaryota; kingdom Metazoa; phylum Chordata; class Aves; order Passeriformes; family Certhiidae; genus Certhia; species Certhia americana. Next base: position 8,889,099 of record CM031861.1, on the reverse strand, counting down.
GAAATAGTCTCTGTATTGACTCTTTTAAATAATTCGTATACTGAACCTTTTAAATAATCCATATTGACTATTACACTCTATTGATAGGAATAGTCTCCATATTGATTGTTAGAACTACTAGGCTTCTGTTAAGAAAATAGATTCAAGCAAAGGAATAAACTTAGAATTGTTTGCTTGCAACCATTCTCTTTGGCCTCTGGCCTTGTCCTTGCGCCGTGCATTCCTCTTACGGGCCCAAATACAAACTCCATAGAAACAGAGACCCTGTGTACAGAACACAGCTAGGGGTGTGCACCCTGCATGCTTCTTCTCTCTTGGGAGTAGACAGCAGAGCATTTAATCTCTTTCATGGGTACCTGGCTAGTGCTCTATATTCCTGGCCATTTTCTATGCACAGAAGCCCATTTTTTCCCCCTAAATTAAAGAGGAACACTTCACTCTTGGGTTCTGATGCTTTACTTGTTTGTTCTTCTTACCTTGGGGCAGTTAAGCTGGGAACAGCCAAGAGATAAAAGAGCAGGGGGGCTGGACTAGGTGATCTTTAGAGGTCCTTTTCAATCCCAAATATTCTGTGATATTTGAGATATTGCCTCCCTGAGAGGCACCAATCACCCACTTGCTATTTGGACAACCTCTCTAGAGAGGTTTGCTCCCTTCTAACTTCCCACTTTCCTTTTCTGCAGAAATTTTTAAGTTGGAAAATCTTGCCTGACAACTCTTTAATTTTTATTTAGAATGGCAAATTAAAGCATTTGGGACATTTTTTACTTGCACAACATTTTTCATGGAATTTTAAATGGCACTGGTTCTCAAGATTTCTTTAAATTGTTTATGTATTTTATACCACGTACAGAATAATGTATATAAAATCCACTATTATTCTAATCAAGTATTTATCCTTGACAGATTGTACTGAATAGCACAGCTACAGGAAATAGGAAAAAGGTGTGAAAAGGTATCCAAAACGCTCAAAAGTTGGTCTTTAATCATTGCACCAAATCATTGTACCAAGTACAATGTGGAAGCTCTATGTACAGCTTAGTACAAAAGAAAATTGTAATTTAATCAAAGAAATAGACTGACGTAAGTTGAAAAGACTAGTGCTACAGCAATCACATCATTTACTTTTCAAAAACTCAATGTGGAATTTTTAAATATGAAGTTTCCTCTTTTCAAACATCAAATTTACACAGCTGGACATCTAGAGCAAAATGCTGCTAGATATAATACAGCGACAGTCATGATGAGATGGGGAAAGATAAACAGTTTTCCTGCCTTATGCAAACATCTCAGATGTTACAGTAAAGCCAAGTTGAAACTTTTAAAAGCTGTTAAGCCTATGCCCACTTATATTCTCAAAACTGAAATAATTTTGTTTAGAGTAATCAGGAAAGGGAGGTTTAAGGACTTAAAGTTGTGTTTAGAACAGGAAGAGGCCAGCTTTTGTACTGGAATATCCAATTCTTGGAGAATATCAGCATTAGTCCCCAGCCTACTGTAACTTTTGTGGGGTAAGGGGCCATGGCATGACACCTTCCCTTGTTTTGATCTGAAATTCTGCCTTTAAAAACTGAATGACTGCAGTTGTGCCAAGATTTGCTTGCTTAGTTGAAATGGGACAAAGTCTTCTGGTCAAAACAGAAAATTTCTCTTCACCATCAGAGTTCCTGATGTGAAGATGTTCCTGAAGAGAGAAGAAAAATTTCCAAACTAAAGCCTAATACAAGCGCACCAGTCCATCCCTTGGTGTTTGCTTATGGATAATACATGTTACTGCTGCTTGATGTTACACAAGCATGTGAAAAGGCTTATTTAGAAATCAGAAGGCAAAAATGCATCACCCTGAGCACCAGTAACTAATTTAAAATATAAGCCCGAGTACAGAGGTAGACTCCTAACAGCTTCCCCCAAGAAATGGAATTATTTAGTGGCCTATGGAAGTCTAATGCCTCCAAATCACAGCTAGGCAGCCAACGAAGCCAGTGCCCAGAATACAGCAGTGCTTTTGGAGTGCCTACAAAACTTCCAGCAAATCTGCTCCAGCCTTTCTGGCACGATTAGCACACCTGGATTTTCCATTACCTCCAGCCACAGCTCTAAGGAGAAGCTTGAATCACCACTTCATCCATCCTGCCACCAAGCACTGAGCTGTTTATAAATGCTTCTGCAAGATAATCTGTATAATGTGGATTCAGAACTTTATATTGGAGAAAAGAGTGAGGAGTACAGCAGCATATCTGTTCAGGTTTCCACTGAACAGTTAAACAGAAAAATCTTTCCATGACATTTTATTAAAAACAATGTGTTTTTTAAAAGCTCCATGCACAAGGACAATCTCAATGCTGTCAAAGCATATGTGGGTTTTTCAAATACAAGCTTTGTGTTCTTTTACACAACAAAAGCCTTGCAAATAATGTTTTCTTCTTTTTTTCTGTTTTGGTTTTTTTTTTTTTTTTTTTAAGATACTTTTAAAATGCTTCACACCTCTATCTCCCCAAAAGCATCAGTGGGCTTCATTTACAAGATAAACTGACTTTATCCTACCATATCTTGGATCTCCTCTTTATGTGCAATGGCCAGTGAATGAGTCCACGAGATGCAAGCTATAGTATGTGTTACACAATATATATTCTGCAAAATGAGAACTGAACACCTCAGTTAAAGTCCAGGTAAGCAGATTTTTCAAAACTCAGGACAGTTACCCATCTGAGATGAAAAACTGGTAGCTCCTGAGAGCTGTGGAATTCAGGAGACATTTGCTGTGGTGAACAATTACTTTATTTGCCCAGATAGGTCTTCGAAATACAAAATACATTCCCATGAGGCTGCATAAATTGCAAATGTTCTGAGCAGTTCTCCTTTCATTACCAGCTCACTAGAGAGACTTTAGCCCTCTTTGAAAAGAAACTAAGCTAAAATCATGCATGTCAATGTTTTCATAATATCAAAAGAAGAAAGTAGATGCAAAACTCACAACAAATTTCCACATATGAATTCTCTAATCAATGCCATATTAAAACACTGCTTTGATGATAGACCACTTGTGTCCAAACTTTGAGAAAATTATTTAAAATATCCAAAGATCCCTCTGGCTTGGAACCACAAAGCTCCAGCAGTGGTTTCAAAAGATCCAGGTAATACTGCAGAGCATGGAAAGTTTACATAACATTCCTTCCTTGAAATACACTCCCTCCCGCCCTCCAAAATGAAAGAGAATTGGAAAAGTATCTTTGGATATGATAATTTTACTTGATTATTATGCTTTAATGTATGAATTGAAAACTAAAGAAACCTACTGAATATGTTTATGAAATAAAAATAAACCAGGTTGCTCAGGGCTCTATTCAACCTTGGCCTTGAATTCCTTTGCCTACGTGTATATATTTGCAAAGGTAAAGCAAACAGACAGCAAAAAATTAAGCTAAAATAATCAGCTATGTGAACAATAAACAGGGGAGCACTGTTGTGCCAGAACAGGTAGACAGAGAAATTCAGTGCAGCTTATTCTTTGTAATAGAATATAAAGTGCATTAACTTTCCTAGCTTCCATTTTCAAGTATGCTTATTAATAATGCATCATTTAATGTAACAGTGCTTTTTAGTAAGAAAAGAAAGGTTAGTGATTGCAGATTTAGTGCTCCTAGATTGTGCATGTAAGGAAAATGCTGAAATACCACGTACAGCAAAGTGCTGCAGCTATTAATATAATCTCTGAAGGGTTACAGATTCTGTCCTTTAAGCAAAAATATCAGTGGCATTTGGAACTGTTTGTTTAAAACTGCAGACTGACAGAATGGGGACATGAAAACATACGGCAAAAGAGAATAGATGCTAGTGAAGTTATACATATCTACTTGCTATATTGATTTTTAAAATATATTATTTGATGGACGTACTTTTATCTGTTTTCACAAATTAGTTTTTTGTAAAGTGCCTGCTGTGATACAAAGAATGATAATTTTACTTATTTTTAACATAAAAAAGATGCACTTAAATGTCTCCTTATTGTGTGATGTTCTTTTTCTGGTCAATTGCAGAGCTATCTGCCAGTTGTCAAAAGTACTTTAAAGTCTTGAAAAATTAAAGTCATGAACCTAAGATTGTTTAAGAAAGTTTTACATTCCCAAATTTCAGTGTGCCACAAACTGAGAACATCCTACTAGCAAACCAGATGGAAAAACATGGTCAAATAAATAAATAAATAAATAAATATCTGTTTTTCACAGGGAAATGGCTCAGTACCTGCTATTTACTAAGGCTACCACAGTTCACCTTATTTAGCTAGTTCCTGAAATATGAAGTATGCAAAACCACAGAGATGGATTGCCTAATCACAGCATTCCCTTTCTCCCTAAATCCAAGAGCAGCTTGTGGAGGTGTGAGGTTGGTGTAACCTGTGAATTAGACCATCTCAAGCCATAAGAAATAGAAAGGCAAATTTCTCATAAACACATTTGACATTTCCTGTTTTCTCTCAGTTGGCTTGCCTCTGCTGAAAGCAATGCTTCTGCTCAGAAACAACAAGCAAGTTGTAATTTCTATTTATCCTTTAGGAAGAATCACCTATGAAATTTTAAGTCTTAAAGACAGAACTGAACCAAGGGTTTACCCTCTTATTGTCAGTAAACTTCAATCAAATGCTGATTTTAATGTGAACCTGCAGCTTGAGGCCATGTTTCTTTTCTCCTGATGATCTTCCTTGTGGTTACACTGGAAAGTCACATCCTGCACTGGCATTGACACTACAGCAGATAGTGCCTGCAATCATTTAGGAAAGGTTTAAGGTGAATTTTGCATTTTTATATATGCATAAAAATGCATAATGCATTTTTAGCATTCTTGGGGTTTTTTTCTTTTTGTGGAGTTTGCTTTTTTTCCTCTAAGAGCAATTATCTCAAAACTAAGTTCAGAAAATCCCTTACCACAGGACAGGTCTTTGAGGGCTGTCAGGGAAGCTGAAAGAGCAAGAAGTTGAGAAAAAGAGAATGCAGCTAAGTGCTGTAACACCATCTGACTCAAGCAAACACAAGTAAGACACCAATTGCAATGGTTTAAAAGACTTAAGGAAAAAGGGATTTACAATAAAATGGTACAAAACCACTTAAAATAAATTTTTAAAATGCTCGATTTACAAACAGAAGGGACAAGCACAGACTCCAAGCCACAAGACCAGTAAAAAGATTCAAAGAATTATCACTAGTTTTGCCTTTGGAGACATCTATTATTATTCCAAGAAATCCTAGTTGATAACAAAAAAATAACATCTCCAGCTGTCAGGTACCCTCTTTAATAGAGATCCTAGATTAAGGGGAAGCTGGAATGCAACAGAAATATCTATCAAACAGCAACTGATACCACCTAGGCATATCTCACTCCATTTTTTTGGCTGCTGCAGGTACTTGACAGCAAATGCATCTTGATCCCTGCTACTCAGCGTGCTGTACAAAGTAATATCTCCCAGATTAATTTGCTTAATTTACTTGTTTACTGCCATCTTCATCTGTAAATGGGGTATCCGGATGAAATGTAATGGACTGTGAGATGTAAAAAGTCACGTTGGATAAACCTAATGGTTCTTTCTGCTTCTGAACTAGAAAAAGAGGCATTATCTCATCAACACTGTTTACAGGGCTCATATAACAATAGTTTGACATATTTCAGACTACTAGAAAAATTACAGATGTTAAAGGTAAGATATAAGCTAACAATAAATACTACAAGTTCAGAAGTCCAAATGAATACTAGACCCTTTCAAACTGGCGGTGCAGAGGCTGGCAGAATTGTCATCATCTGAAAGTAGGAAAACGTGTGTATAACTCATCAACTCATCTCTATTCTTTCTCTCTTTGTCTCATCAGCACTTAAAAAAACCTCTCTTTGGCATATTTATTTTATTTTTGTAATCTCATCAATTTTCTCCCTGATTTCCTCTGACTAGTTTTTAGCAGCCACTGGGGTCTATGTCATTTTTCCCTCCTGTCCTCACATCACCCCACCTGGAGAATTCTCAGGCACATAATTTGTTTCTGCATATCCACAAAAGTGAGACAGACTTGATAAGTATCTGCAGTGATGTAACTAAGGTGTTCATCCTATGCCTCAATAATTTATTTCAAATGACAGCAGTATTTCTTTCATCCCAGTGGACTTTATATACATATTCTATGAATACACATATTCCTTAAACATCTACTTTAAGTTTCTTATGCTCAATCATCATGTCTGAAACAAGGATGTAATTATGAAAAAGTTAGCATTTGGACTTAAAAAAAAAAAAAAAAAAAGCAAAAACTACTAACTGAAGAAAAAGTACCTTAATTGAGTACTACTTTTTTGAAGTAACAAGCAGTACAAATGTTTTTCCGGAATTTCTGCGAGACTGTTTAAAAATTCATCAAAGCACTTCCACACTAAGTTGGGCTTTGAAATATGTAATCCAACTTGGTGTAAGTAAAGATCTCCCTGCTCGTTTTGAGCTTGATTGCCTAAGGAAGCATGGAAAACATGACCACCCTCTATGGCAGTCTCCCTCCTCCAGCCCTTACATTTCCAAAACCGTTGACCAGTTTCCTTCAAAGACAGGAGAGCATTAAAAAAGCTTGAAAATACTGTATTTCCTCAAATTTTCTAGGCATAGAATAGAGATTAATGCTGTAGACTGAATCACATCCTGTGATGCAAGAGCCTTTAGCTCTAGCTGTCTGCCTATCTATCTTTGCCTCTGCTACCATCATATTTGCTCTGTTGGATATTTAATTGAAACCTTAAACATGTACAGAAGAAAGCAAACCACTTTATGCACAGCAAAAATAACCCTTCATGAAAAAAAACACCGAAAACAAATTAAATACTGAAGGACAAAAAACCCAGTCCTGTTTCCACAAATCAATAGAGTGAAAAACTCTCCATATTGCAGATGAGCTCTCGTAAACCATCAGCTCAGCAGCCACATATTAGATTTTCTGTGCAGGAATATACTGAAGTAAACACTTGAAGGCAAGGGCAGTTGCCTTGGATGTTGGATAAACAAGTTCCTTTAGCAGGACAGGGGTTAAGGTACAGACAGTTCCTTTACATTGGCGGTGCTCTCAAAATCTGAACATCATCTACTTAGTTTTTATTGAGAAAAAAAGACTACTAAATAATATTTTTAAATCCTTTATCTGTTACGTTTTTCTGTAAAGTCTGCTGAAAACTCAACAAGAATAACCCATGATTCAAACTGAAAGCTACCACAGGGAGGACTCTCCACTGTAATAGAGTGGAAGAACTGAAAAGGTTGATATCACATTGTCCAACATTTAGCACACCTGTAATGCTTAATAGCCTAATGCAATTAATCATATCCACATTTTCAGAATTAGATTCCTGACTGTGTTCAGAGGTGCTTGAGTTTCACCTTTAATGTTCACTCACTGCTAATTTTAAAAACAATTATTTAACCTACAAAAACTAACAAATTAGCTTCTGCCCAAAAATTGCACAAGCTGGATTTCTGTCTAATTCTTGTTCCACTGCAGTTGGATTCTCACAGAAGCTACTTGAAACTATTTACCAGGTGATGGTTTGCATTGGAACTGCAGCTGCCTTTGGTGGGACACAGGTGAAGCAATGGTGCAATGAAGACAAAAGGCAAACAAAAGAGATGTACAGAGGAGGAACTCTTTTGGTTCTGATTTTCTTCCTTGAATTCCATGCTTAAGGGACCAAATCTTATGGAAATAAAAAGAAAACAAACAAACAAACAAAAAAACAAAACAAAAAAACAAAAACAAAAAACAGAAAACCCCAAACAACCACCACCAGGTTAATAAAATCTTTTTTTTTTTTTATTTCAACTTGCTCCACAGCTGTGTCCATTGACACCCAGTAGCCTGCTCAGACTGCAACTCGTGGCCAGGGTGACATTGCTGTGTGACAGAGCTTTTTTAACCAACCAGAGATTTCCACAGCATGCTGGTTCAGGAGGAAGGCACTGCCAATCAGTTCAGAAAAGTTTCTCCAGGCATAGCACTGCTGACAAGAACATGGGGAAATTTTTTCACCCTCAGGAACTTGCCTGTGACTGGCAGCTGATGAAAGACTGAGAATTACTGAAGCAACGTGTACTCCATGTGGCAATCTGTCCCCTTGTGTTGTACTGAAATAAAACAAGCACTTGGTACATTTACACAGAACCTATTATATTTTATCTTTTTTTTTTTTCCTGTTAAGCTTAGATTCTTTAGCAGCAGGCTTACGCAACTTCTCTGACAACAATCTTTGTTAAGTTTAAGAGTAATACACCTCAGTGTTCAAGGTCTTGAAGTGAAAATGAAATGATGCAGTACTTTTTGTCACCTACTCCTGAAAATTCTTTGCTTTGACTTGGTAGAACAGCCCCTGTTCTGTGGGGCAAGCAACAGCAAACTGTGCCAGTGTACGAAATGAGAGCATTTGTTCCATGAACAAAGGGAAAACAGACTCCTGCATGCTTCCAACTCTGCTGAGCTGTTCTCTGGGTCCTACTCAGAGAAAAAGCAACAGGATGTTTCAATAGCATCTCAAATTAATAGTTTTCATTTGAAACAATGTCATCTATGTCTGTCAGAGGAAGTCATTTAGAGCTTCCACAGCCTGCCTCAGGGTACTCCAGTTCTGAAGGCCCTACCCAGGCAAACCAGGATTCTGTTTCAATAAGGACTTTATCATTCACCCTGAAGCACTGGGTCCCACTACTGCAGCTCCTGTATATGGTAATTCCATGAAAAATACATTCTGCTGCACCAGGCTGTCCTACTGCCTCCTATGAGTGAAGCTGCAGGTCTAGGTCATTTGTATTTTGCCTTGCCCTACTTCAAAAGATTTCAATCAGAACTTGAATATTGCCTTCTGATACAAACATGGAAAATCGCCTAAAGCTATCTGAATTAAATTTGGCACAAAACAGTGCTCTGAAAGTATTATTTAACTACTTTTAGCCTACAGCAAGGGCTTTACAGCCAAGCTATAAACTCCTTAATAATAAGATGCCTAATAAAAGTGCTGACAGACCATTCAGAGCTTCAGCAGAGCTCATTAAAATGCAGTGGAATAGAACATTCTCAGGATGACGGATTTTCAGTGCCCAGGAACACCCAATACCTTGACAAACGTGCCGTCCTCAGCATGTGCACCACAGACTCACTCCTACTCTCTGGACAGCTTGGAATTGCATTATTGCTGAAAAATAATGACTTTGGCACTGAATATTAATGACCTGTTTAGCGACTAACATAAAATCATATTCTACCTCTCTGGAAAGTACATGCAACTTTAACCAATATTTCCATAAAAATTAACATCAAAGGAATATTTTTACTGAAGGATTTCATAATGGATTGCTTTGCTTCAGGGCTTTATTTTTTCTGTGTGTCCTAACTCTTCTTTTTTTTCATAAATCTGTTTCATTTTGTAAACAGGTCCTCATGCTACAGGATTTCCCTTTAATCATACAAGCTATTTCTCTGAAACATCAGGAAAAGACATAAATATTGTTTTATTTTCTGAAAGTCACATGTTCAAGCATTTAGGACACACAAAAGTACATCGGTACTTGCTCCCAGGAACAGCAAAATAGCATCCAGACTTGGTTTAAGAGTCTGCAAACACAAGGGTTGGGAGGATTTTTACTTCCTATGGAGGGAATTCTGAAAAAGCAGCAAACAGAAACCTCACAGATGTTCATGAGATTTTTTAAATTATTATGAAATTACAAATTCATAGTGGAATTTATGCTTTTGCTTATTACCTCCTCCTCAGAGCAGGGGAAACTTCAAGCATAAGTTAAGAATAACTTCAAAGATGAGTCAGCATGCTTGTTATGGTCTTACCTCACTAGATTTTGGGTTAGACTAGAGGTCCCTTCCAACCCCAACTATTCCGTGACTCTGTGAATTTTGAGTTTCTCAAGGAAGGAGGTCCTACATCTTCCTCTGGAAAAGCCTCTGGCAGATTCAGACCCATATTTTCCCCCTCAAGCCACAGAGGTGCTCCTAATCCTCTTGAAAATACCTTTGACACCCATGTAATCACTGAGTCTTTACTGAGCTCTAGTGTAAGGGCTGAGCACAGCACTCCAGTGAGAGCCCAGGCCCAGCCATCCTCCTGGCTCCAGTGACTGTGAGCAGTTGGCATGAATCACAATTTTAAAAAATGCCAAATTAATGCTGATGCAAGAAATCCCACCCTAAGTCCTGGAGTCACCTGCCACTGGAGCCATACTTAATCTTTCCATACTGTTGTTAGTCTGAGAGCAGGACATAAAACAAGGAAGTGCCACCGACTCCTTCAGTCACAAATCCCCCACAGACAATGATTTCCTTAAAATACAAATGGAATTTTCACACAAAACCTCAGTGGCAGGACACTGGTCAGCAGAATGCATCAATCCAATAACATGAAACGTACAGAGAAGAATAATAGTGGCTCCAGAGCACAGGTAGTATTTTACTACTTAGATCTCAACATAATTAAATGAATTATTTAATTCAAATGTATATAATCAAAAATATTTCTTGCCATATATCTTTTCTGATTTTGAAAAAGTAGGGCTTTTTTATTTTTGTCTATAAAGCATCTGTTTTCCAGCATGAAAACATGATTTGTCATAGCAATTATTGATCTCTACAGAGGCTCTAATGGGACCGGCAGTCACAGAACCACACAATATTCAACATCCATAATGCAGCCACAGGCAATATTTCTGCTTTTACAAGGCACTCTAGCCTGAGGTACCAGGTTATTTGAAACATCATTTCTTAGTGGGAAATAGCTGTAACACACAAGAATCCAAGTTGTCAGTTGTCAACACGTTTTTTTCATTTAAGAGCTGAGTGACATGTAAAACATGTTCTTTTTAAGCAAACAAGTTTTCATTGTTGCTCAGGAATGGCTTCTAGAATCCTGGACCCAGCGCTGTCCAGCACTCATATCACAATTCTGTAGGTCAGAAAGTTCTCCATATATTAACTCTTTTATGATGGCCCACCTATTCAAGCTCTCTTATTTAGCTGGACCATGTATCAGGCGAGAAAAATTAGACAACAATTACAGAAAATTACAAAATGCTGTTAACAGATCTGCTACAGAATAGTCAGAGAAATTACACCCTCATTCCATGTCATGAAAGACTTCAACAATGCAGGGGTGTAAGAAGAGGTCTTCAGCCAGAATTGTGGATTTTCTTGTCTTACACATTTCTTCTCTTAAACTCCTGGATGCTTCTAAGACACAGATATCTTCTGTAACTTTTGCCAGTGTGTCCAAGACAGTATTCTATACCCTTTCGCTGCTCTGTGAGAAAGTTCATGCATTCTCTCATATTTCTAACTATTACAAATTTTTTTTTTAGAAACCAGAATTTTTCCTATAAGAAAAATCAAGTACACAAGAATTTATACCCTTATTACCCTATCCATTACCTCATGACAGAATTTAGCTCCTCTAAACGTGTTTTCTAAAAAGCTTCCCACTTTATTCTCAGAAATCCTTTGCCAGGAAAGCATATGAGACTTCTGATTGTGGACTGTCTGCTTTTTGCAGCCTGAGGTCTCAACCACAAGAGATTCAACGTTCATTGGACTCAGATTTGTGCTACAGCTGTCAATTGTTCTCTGGTCCAAGCAATTCATTCAGGTTTTACTTGCAGCCAGAATCACTGATTTAAGGTCAGAAATCTTTCTGTCAGAGCTGAAAAGTATTCCAGCTGCAGCTGATCACCACTAGAGAAATGGAAGATTTATGCCCTATGACAAAATGGTGGATAAAGGAAAAAAACTTCAGGCTGCTCATTTATTCCATAAATAAAGTTCATTAAAACCTCCTATAACGAGGGATCATCTCTGTTACTCACATTAATGAAAGTCTAACAACTTAATTAAAAATATTTGCAACTGCAATTCAATCACTTTTTTCTTTCATCATGAATTTTTGGTCCTTAAAACATTTTTTAATGGAAGAGGCCCACCTCTTTTATTATAAAAGCAAACAACAAGAAAAGCCAAATCCGTGGCAAGCGAATCCCATGACACTGCAGTTTCCACCTCATCTTCACCCTTTACCATGTGGCAAGGTCACAAAAACCAACTGCTTAATTTATCAGACAAATTTCAAATCAGAAAAAAAAAAAAAAACAAACCCTAAACCAACCAAACAAAAAACCCAAACAAAAAAAACCCTGTCTCAAATCAATTTCCAGTTGATGCACTTCTGTTCTATCTGACCCAGTGTTTCAGAGCATCAGATAATAAACCAAAGTCACCACACAAAATCTCTTTAATAGCCTAGTAAAAAAGGAGTCGTAAATTAGGATGCCTTAGGATGAAAGTACAACACAGCAAAGAAAAGCAGATGAGCGTGACAAGTGGATCAGGTTCACTTGAAGTTTTCTAAGACTGGATAGGCCCTCAATTTTATAGAGCTTAGGTAAGATCACAGAAACTTTGAGATGACCTGTCAAACTCTAAGGATGTACAGAAAATTAACAAAATCAGGTATTAACTATTAGTATTAAAACATACAGGATTTTTGAGAAAATAATCTCTGATATCTCGAGAGCCCCCTCCAGAACTGTTTCAGAGCTGTCACCATTTCAGGGGATCCAGAGACAAGTGTCCATTTTGAGACATCAGTCAGATACTAATCCTTTATTTGAAGTGGTACTTGACACATGAGAACACTGAAATTCTCCTGATACAATCACACAACAGCCCGTGGTCCCACAGAGGCAAGTGTTTATTACAAGCTCACATTAACACTGAGATGTCTCCACGATTGTTCTGCTGCCAAACACACACCAGCTACTGTTTGATTATGTAAAAATGTCTGCTTCACAATATTCCTGTGCTCCAGCCAGCAAAACAACCCATCTATCTCAGATAAAATGTACCTTGTATTTCACATGTCCTGTTTTGGGGACAGCAAAAGTAAAGCAGCAAGATGGTAGGATTACCATGCCAAGTGTCACATTTAGATTCACCAAAAATTTACCTCAGAATTTCTTAGCATTCTTTTGTTAATCCACCTACAATATACGGAAGAATTATTGAACAGTGGATTTCTGCTGCACATTCCAGGTTGAAACCACCCCTCTTGAAAGACTTTCCTATTACTCTGCTCATGAAATAACAAAGCATTAATCCAGCTGAAATGAAAATCACCTTTCAAATCCTAGGGTTTATCTATAGGTACAATTTTTAATATACAGAGGATTAAAAATGCAGGAACATAAGGATATCCCTGTTGGGATGTTTCACTGCCATCTTATTAGGTGAAAGATATTGGAAAGTACACCCTTGCTTATTCCCTTGGTGTCTTTGCATGGAACTTGTTGGCCATGAATTTGAATCTGCCTCCACAACCTCCTTTGGGAATAAATCTCAGAATTCCAAGTGCTTTCTCCAAAGCTTTAAACCAAACTCCTAATAGTTTGATCAATACACTGCAGCTCAAACATTGCAGGATAGGGAAATAACAACTCTGTATTCATTTTAACTGTGACCTTCATGATTTTGTCAACATTGCTCATACCAACTTTCAGCCTTATTATCTCCTAGCTGCCTTTTTTCCCAGCCTTGTCTCTTCCTTATAAAGTGACTGCTCTGTTTCCATTAATCATTTTGACTCCCGTACGCAAATATATTGTGAAAATCTTTCTCCACACAGACAGGAATAAATAATGCATGAATTTCCTCAATACCTCTTGATCAAGACTCAACTTCAGTGCTTGGTAAGAATGGAGATGAATTCTGCTGAATCTAGCCCCCCATCCTGTGGCAGGTTTTTGTCATTGGTTTGCCAGATCAGGCATAGCAAGAAGTATGACAGGAACATGCCATAGGTCAGGAGAACCCTAGAAATTCTAAGTCTAATACAGACCCTTGCCACTGTTGTCAGCAGGAAAAAATTAAAACTATTTCATGACAAATGCTACCTGGTTCTTCCCTTTCCCACCAGACATTTTTTGGGGCAGTCCACCAAATAAATCACCACCATCAAACCAAGGAATTTTTATAGAAGTAAAGGACATGCTGATGCTAGGAAAGACAATTTTGTAGGGGAGCTACACATGCACAGACTTCATTGTTTAATCAAGTGTTTCCCACTCTTCTTTTACTTCTTTTATGAGATTTTCCTCATTCAATGTTCTGAAGGAACCCAAAAGGGCAGTGGACACTTCTCAGAAGTACCTTTAACTGAGAATCATTTCTAAACAGAAGTGAGGTTAACTATAGTTCAAAGCATTTCAAAATTAGAGCCTGGCTCCAGAAGTATTGCCATGAAAAAAAAAAAAACCTAGCTGGTGCACAAGAGCTGTAAGGAAAGCATGTGTATCTCTGGAATATTTTGGTATTGGATTTCACAGGATTGTAATTTCCCTGTGCTTTAAATAACAGAAGATTTAGGCCTACTTTAAGTGCAGTACTGCATTATGTAAGACAGTGTCCCTATACACTTTCTCCGGACTTCAAGAATGGGATGTTGCCCTCTATCACCACCATTTCACTGAAAAAAAAAAAAAAAAAAAAAAAAAAAAAAGGAAAGTCTTGTCTTGCAGAGTTTGAATCACAATAGAATGTCTTGTTTTGTTGGGTTTTTTCTTTTCTTTATATATGCAATTGTCTTACTGTTTTACATAACATAAATATGAAGAATAGCTATGCCTCACTTCAAAATAAATAAGGGATGATTTGAACTGCCAAAAAGAAAATGCAAAACATTACTTTCTTTAGACCCTGTAAACTAGATTTTCTTAACAGCAGAGTTGCATTTTGGTTTGAGACACAATTATCTTTGCAAAAAAAATATAGACACACAGAATTTTGGAGTTTAGATTCAGATGAATACACCACTACTGGTGGTGCTTAGAAAGGAGATCAAGGCCCTCATCTTCCTGAGAACGCCTCTTCAGAAACAAGCAGCACACACTGTTATGTTCATCACCCTGTAAACATTATCTCTATTTTGTAAGAAACAGTCACTGAAAATTAAAATTATAATGTCACATAGAAAAAAAAATCTTTTTTGTGAAATAAAAAGCATCAACTAGACACTCAAAATGTCTACTGAAGCAATTATTTCCATTTTATTTGAATTTCAGAGTAACTGCAAGTATGTTCTTGTGCACCAACCCCCCCACCACCACAACCAGCAAAAGGAATTTAGCTACTTATAACTGGGCAAAGGTGCTGTTCTCCTGTATTTTAGAAATTTTCTTGCACAAATTCTACTTCCAGCAACCAGTGTCCTGCAAAGCCTTCTTGCCAAAAGATCAAACTGTGTAGTTTTAATCAAACAAAAGCCCCTGTGAGAATTCTACTTGATTAAGGACAGATTAAAGACTGCACACTAACACCCAAAGGCTAAAATTTTCAAAACATGCAGATAATTTAGAAACCCCTTTTCCCATCAGTTTTAATCAATGATCTGCTTTGAAAACCTCAGTCCAATTGTGTATTGGATTAAAACAGAAGAGCCAGTTCCTGAGGCAATTCATAAGTGCAGCAACAGATTTAAACAATGCCAAGTGGATAAGGAACTGGCATCAAGGGACAGGGCTTTCAGAAGTGTTTATTCCTGTTCTTGGTTGGATCTGATCACAAGATTTCCATTAATTTTAACGAAGCAGAGTTCAGACAACATCTACTGTGCTTCTCCAGTATTAGCTGATTTATAATGGCTATCTATCCCTTGTAGGATGCATCTCCTAACTTGTCATTCCAATCCACTCCTATCCTTGCTTTACAGCATTTTATAGACCAAATCTATGTTACAGTTTAGAACTGCTAACAGCAGAGCAGGATGAATCCCTACCCAATTATTGCCTCAATCAGAGCTGGCTTTGGTGCAAGACCATTGTTTGCACAACCACCCACAGCCACCATGAGCTGAACAACACCAATAATGGCTAAGAATCTCAAAACAGTTAAGTTTGGCAAGAGTTTTTTTCCTGGTACCCCACACAGTCACCTAGATCTGTGCTGCCCTAGAAGCAGCACAGTGCTTTAAATCCTGATTTGAATCTCTCTTAATGTATTCTTTCATCCAACTGTGAAATGACACAAGTTAAACCAAGGTTTCAGTTCCAAGTGTTACCATGGTAAACAAACAGCACATCCTTGTTTCATTTTGTACCCAAGAGGCAAAACCCATTTAACCCAGTATCTTTCAAGAATTATTATTTCCTGGCGTTCTAGGTTCATGTGGGTTAAAAACCCAGTAGATTCTCAGTCAGAGCTATCAAAAGCTGAAGAAAACTTGGTAAAATTTGCTTTTCCAGAAAACATACTTTACTTCTACAGGAATTTTCTTGTTTTAAGATGGGTCACAAGAGTTTACATGCAAACTTTAGCACTTACACAATAAGCAGCAGCAAGGCACATAATCCCAGCCAGCTGTTTATGAAAGGCAAATCACACTTCTCCAATCATCCAAACGTGGAGAACTGCAACCAGCATTCCTCACTGACATCCCAAATGCAAAGTGCTGCTGTGGAGTATTTGGGGCTCACCTGTTGTGTGTCACACACACATCTGGGTGCCAGAGCTGCTGCAGGTGTTACACAGAGAGAGGCATCCCTACAGCTGTGGGAGAGGCAATCCTAGCACTGCTTTCCTGAGCTGCTCCCACAATAAAGGAACTGAGTGATAAAGAGCCCACAGATTGTACACAATGTTCTACTGAAAGCAACACACAGCAAACCTAAAGACTGGATAAATTTTTTTCTACCAGTCCATAAGCAGTTCTTGAGGCAATCATATTCTCTCCTTAAGATCTTGATGGATGTGATTGCTATCAGAATTTTTTGCTTTTTGGGTTATGATTACAGCTGGTATAATTTTTTTTTTCTTTTTTTTGCAATCATTGCCTTACAGAGAGAAAATTAATTGGCTCTCTTACCTGAACGTGTTAAAATCAATCACTGCGCACACTTCTGAATGAAGGGCCCTTGAGGAAAAGGATAAAAAAAAGATTTTTAAAAAGGGTTTAGTGTCTAGATTACAGTTCTAATGAGCAAGAAGTTTGAAAAGTTTTCTGTGAACTATTTAATATCTCTAAGCTCCATGACATCAGCTTCAACTCAAGATTTCACAAGACCTGGTTCACTTAAGCACAATTTTAAATAGATTTTTTCAGCGACTTCAGCAGTTTTTGGTCAGTCATTCCATAGCTGCTTAAGAGGCAAAACCACAAACTGTGGCCACAAGTCTCTGAATAAGGCCTGAGATACAGGCACAGAGATAAAAAAGTAATTTCACCAGTGTACATCCCAACATGCAGCATCATATATTCTTACAGATAGCTTTCAGAGTGACACAGAGTTTTACATCACCTAAAGACACTGCTATCTTCTGGGACTTTTCCTTTCCTTTCCATTTTCTTCTAGCTGAAGCAGCTTGAAGTAATATTCATTCACGCACAGTTGCACCAGCCATCCAGGAAGCACAAAAGAGAGGAATTTCCTCACACAACCTTCTTCTACATACATTTGAAGAAACACACTTGGCTAAAAATTACTTATTTTCCAATGCAGAGCTGTTGTGCGTTTTTTTTAATCATTATCAGCAATTTCTTTCACAAATATAATTTAATTTCTTTCAGAAACATACTGATTTCAATGCTTTTTATATCAGCAACTCAGTTTCAATACACATTTGTGTCAACCTTGACATGGCTAGGTTGAAATATCCATACATCTCATCCAACTCTAGTCAGTGACAAAATAGCACAATTTCCTTTTCTGCTCTACCCTATTCATTAAGGAGTTTGTCTTAAACAGCTGTTTCACCGTATTTATATATTAGGAATTATCTACTCCATCACCCTTTGCTTCCCTCTTGCAATTGTACCACTCCTAAAGTGGTCTGTGGTTTCTCCTCACAAAGTTTATAGAGATACTAAAGATGAAACTTGCTTATCTCACAAACTGCAAGTTTTTAGTGCTTCCTTTCTGCAACTTGTGCATTCTAATAGCATGCATTCCCTTGGTGTTTAGAGAAAAGACAACATATTAAATCAAACTCCCAGCTCTGGAACTTGATAATATCCCCAAATCACTGTTTGTCCTGAACTGCTCCCTCCAAGCAAAACAAACCCCAGCTGAATGAAATAATTTCTCTTGTCTTGCCTGGGATAACAGCATCTATTACTCTGTACACTGTCACCCTGACAGGCTTGCAGGAGCCTTTGTGTGACCACCCCTAAAGCACTTGCAATGAAACATTTTACAAGAGGCTATTTCAGCTGTACTTCTGCTTCTGACATTCCTGTTAGCACCTAAGTGTTCCCTGGAATTTTCTGAATATTTAATAGCAGGAAAAGGTTACTTGGTCCTGGGGATTTGAGAAGGTCTACATGGGGAAGCACGAGAGCAGGTTATCTATGAGCAACTGGTAAATGGGAGCCTCAAGTCTTTTTCCCTACCTGTTATTTCTCCTATTTGGGCTCAAGAATACACGACACTGGATACTTTAATAATATTGCATTTACAAAGACAAGAGGCGATCTCTTTATATATGTATAAATATATGTGATTGACTTGTTAAAAAATAAAAATTACCCATTGACAATGGCTTTTTAACCAAAAACCAGAGCACGTTAACAATCACAGCTGACACAAAACATAACAGTTAAAGCTTACTGAGTTCAAAGTTGTAAAGAACTCTTGCCCTGCCTTAAACCCTCTCCAACTCTCTTTCAGCAATAGCTCTAAAGAATGGGCTCTACATGCCACAGATATAAATGCATGAAAGGAAGAAAGACGTTAAGAATATGTGGATTCAAATGCAGGGAAAACAGATTCAAATCAGGTTGCGAACACCTCATTCCAAGCACACCAGGAAAGTGCCCTGAGAGAGACATGAAACCAACACGCAGATTTTTCTTCCACATTTGAAGCTGATCAAAGCTAATCCATACAGAGCTCTATGTAAGCTAAGTGCCAGAAGATTAAACAACATCCAGAACAAAAGGAAACACTTTTTTTCCTGAGATGCTTTGTCTGACCAGAACATTATTTCATTAGGCCTTTTTCCATCCCCTTCTTCAATCACAGCATCGCCAGAGTAACTACCTGAAGCTGTGCCTTCATGGCAGCCTGAAGAGACTGAAGCCCTTTTTACAGCTCAGCTGCAAATCATGCACCTAAGACAGCTTTATGATTAGGTGTGAGGGAATGAGAAGGAAAGACAACTAATATATCCACATTTTAATTTGGATCTGAGGTGCCTAATGATAACAACATGTTGATTTGAACAGCTACTCACTTCAATCTTCTAATTTACTGATGGAAGAACTAATTTATGTTATGCAAAAATTCAAAGGAAAGTTCAAGAAAACAGCCTGAGAAGCCTTCTATAAAAAGATACCTGCCTTCAAATGATTGACACTGCTGCAGCCATCTGCAAGACATTTCCAGCAGATATTGATTTTGTTGATGTAAGTGCAATTCATAGAAAAATATTGCTCCACAGAACACCACAGAAATTTAGAGAATTTTCTATGAGACTAAGAAGAAAAAAACTTTTTTGATCAAGTAAATGACTTAGGAAGACATGTTGCTTTGGAAAAACAGGGAGAATTTTTTCCCTATGTCTGCCTGTTTAATGAAAACATGAAACTGATTAGTGAAATATACATAAAGTAAATCCATTTTCAGGGAAAGTGAACAGTGATTATTTTTTTTTCACCTATGGAATATGAAAGCTAGGATATCCAAACACTGGGGGAGGGGGGGGGGGGGGGAAATATATATGTAAATTAGGTATTTGTTTCTGGATTTTTTTATTTGATTGCTTGGTATTTGCTTTGGTTTTGTGAAGATGAAAAAGGAAGTGCTTCCTCCCTCCCAACAAAGGTGTTGGCTTTATACGGATGTCCCAATATTGTTTCTGCCAGGAGAAGGGAGAGGTGATGCACACCAAGGCATCATCGTTTCAATCAGAAATGCAGCAATACCAGAGCACCTAAAATATCACAGCCTTTTCCTGTCCTAAGATATCACAGCCTTTTCCTGTCCTAAGATATCACAGCCTAAGTGCAGACAGAAAACCGGGAGTGCAACCAATTGCTCCCTTCCATAGAAAAAACTGTAAATTTCAGCACTTTTAAAGAATTAGGTCTCAAAAAAAATGAAATTCCAAAAACATACCGGAATATGTTATACCTAAACATAATTTTCCTTCTTTTTTTTTTTTTTTTTTTTGTGTTTGGAATCCGTGGAGTGGTCACCGTGTTTTCACACGCCGTCCCCGCGCTAGGCCGCGCCCCGTGAGGAGAGGCACGGCCCAGTCCTGCAGCGACTCAGAAAAACAGAAAAAAAAAAAAAAAAAAAAAAAAAATTTAAAAATGGGCACCCAGGGGCGAAGGAGAAGTGTGACAAATGGCTGTGACATTGGAGGAGCCGGAGGAGAAGGGACAAGGTGTGACTGAGCAGGGATTGCCCTGCAGACAGGCTGGGAGAGCCTGAAGGAGGAGCCGCTTCATGGTTCCCACCGCCCACCCCCTGCACTGCTCAGAATTAATGCTTTAATCTGCATTTTACTTCACTGTACAAACCTATTTTCATTGGAAATAACTTAACTTCCCCAAGATGAGCCTGTTTTGCCCATGACAGAACTTTTCTTTCCCTGTTGTGCTGAGGAGGAGGGTGAGAGAGCAGCAGGGTGGACACCAGGCAGCCGGCCAAGGATGCTCTCCACACACAGACTGCACTTGTACTTTGGATAAAAAAAGGAACCTTAAATCCATAGAAAGCAAAAAATGTGACAGAAAAGAGCTTAAATGCTAACAACAGGGGGAGAGCTCTCTACCTGCACAGAAGTGTGACCCCAAATAACCTGATCATCCCATTGCTCTCAGGCATGACTTATTTAAGTGTCCATCTCACACATTGCTTGAAAATGCTGCTGTTCCAGCAGCAGGGCTTCCAAAAACCTTGTGGTGTTTTGGGGATTTTTTGGGTACTTTTTGTTGGTTTTTTTTTTTATAAAAGCATATTCATCTTTGTCAGGAAGGCTACAAAGTCACATCTTCTAAGAGTAAAGGAAAGTATGAATCTCCATCATGAACAAACTTCATTTTAACATCTGTACTATGTCTTTTAAAAATGGAAATTTAATCAACAGTCAGAATGATATGCTGAGAATTTGTGAGAGCTCTAGTTAAAAGCAGTGCCTTACATTTTATTTATTCTGTTTGAGATTTTTTTTTACCTCACTACAAAGAGACCCATGTTAAGGGTACTGCACAAGTACCTACTTTTGTTCAGTTTGCTTCTTTAAAACAGTTCAAAAAATATTTTATGTAAGAATATAGTTGTACATAACTACTCTTTATTATTTCAAAGAACTTAACATTTGTCTTGCTTTAGATTTTGATGCTGAAGCTCCCACTGATCTCTCTATCAGCAGAGTTAGGATAGGGCTAGCCAAGGTTTGAAATGTCTGCTCTTACTTATCCAGAAGTTAATTTTCTGTCATACTGTATATAGCGCACAGCATTTAAAATTGACAAGAGAAATACCTGTTCTGAAGGCTGAATTAATAACTCCATTAGCCCTAAACTAATTCCAGGGAGAGTGACCACAATTGCTCTCCTTCGAAAGGCAGCAACAAGTTGGGCAGGAGGTAGGTATCTCTGTAACTCTGCACACGTGGACAGGGAACAGCCTCCAGAGCTGCCACTCTGGGGACATTTTTAGCACTCACACCAAACCATTAAGAACGATTTGGAGTGAAAGTCACCAACCCTGAAAGTTAGGTCCATGATTAATTTTATTGCCAGTCATTGCATTTTAAAGTAATGTTATTAATAAGAAATTGGATTTAAAATGAAGCACATGTGCAAGTCTGAAGATCTGGATGCTGCCCAGAAGAGACAAGTATTTTTCCTTTGTTCCTCACTACACATAACTCAGACAAAAAGACAATTCCTCTGAGGAGAAAAAAAAAGGTAATCCAGCCGCCTTTATAGGCACAGCCCTTTATTAAAAATGCAAATTGAAACTCAACCGCCCATGTAACCTTTACCTCCTACTACTGAAGTATCTGTTAAGCTGCTGTCTGATGGGATAAGCAAAAGGCTTGCTTCTCATTTACTGGGTGACTGACTGGCAGTGCATACAATTTTTGTCATTAAAATTGCAGTGTTGGGGTGTTATTGTTATTGTTGTTGTTCTTGTTTTGTTGTTGATTTTTTTTAAAACAATGCAGAATGATCGATCTGCCAGACACATTAGATAGCAAAAGTTTCTTTTAAAGTAATACTTGCATGACCATTTCAAACTCAATTTTAATTAATTAACTATATTAGACTTCCATAGAATGACAGCATAAATAAAATATATTCTTCTCATGCAGTTCTTTTTAAAAAAAAAGGTATCACACAGCAACGGAATTATCAAGTTTCAGAGTCACACTCAAAGTTTGGAATATTCTTCTTAGAGGTAACGTGGTCCTCAGGATTTTATTCCCTATAAAATGCAAACTCAAGAAATAAAGCACATCACCAGCTCTTTGGTTTATGTATTTAGTCTTGAGGTTATGCTGTCCCTGGGCAACAATCATGTTTCATTCTGCCCAGACTGGCAAAACAACACCAGATTTTTATTTGATTTGATGCTGTAATGGATAATTAATCCAGATCAGATGGTTTAAAGCAAAAAACACTTATTTCAGCGATGTACTTGATCTGTTGACAAGACACTATTTTAACACTTCCTTGGAAGAAAGTCAGCCTGAAATGCTGACACAAAAATATCCAAACTTTCTAACTACAAAGTTGCATTTTACCTTCCAGTTTTTAAATTGTAGCTCTGAAGTGTTGTTACATAGACGAATATAGTAGCTAAATTTATCACAAAGCAAATTTTACAGACACTAAAAAACTTGAAGCACATTGTTAGTATGAAGATGCTAGGAAAAATAAAATGCATTTTTGAAGAAAAATGTTGTCTCATTTTCTTTTTTACCAATTTGCAAAAGAATGTGGATGCATAATATGGCTTGGGGGTGGAAAAGACATGAAATAGATTTTTTGGTTTTTTGCTTTTAGTCAAGAACTCATAAACTCATGCTAGAAGCATATTCTTTAAAGGGTGATTATAATGGTAGCAAAGATGTTTTGATTAAAGAGCTTGGGACTTACTCCAGTGGAGATACACAAAGCTAACACTGGCTGTGTTGGACACTTCATGTGACAAGTCATTAGGATGGGGATAAAACAGTGAGAAAAGGGCAAATCATTTGCAACTTCTTCTCCTTGCTAATATGCATCTGTAAAAGGAAAGAGCACAAAGGAGGAGAACAGACATTCAGAGACAGATACTGGGTGTGAAAGTGCCCTGGGAAACAGACTCTCCTCATTGTCAGCAGAGTTCCTAATACAAGAGAACTTTCCTCCCTGGCTGGCTTCCTCTAGATGAAAACGTGACAAGGAGTAGATGAATGTGTACAAACAATGTTTGGCATCACTGAATTCAAACCATTCTCTGCAGAATATCAAGGAGGGAAAAAAACCCAAACCATACCACTTATCCATCTTAAAAGTAGGATGTTGTGACCTATTCAAACAACAAAACAAGAATAGAGAGGGATAACATGCCAGTTTGTCTATATGAAATAAATGTTAGCTTAGGTTCAGAATCAATAACAGTCAATGCTGTAAGTGTGTTATTTTGAAATAACTAAACATCGTTTCAAAATATAACAGTGTTTTTGAACTAAAAGGTTTTGAGATTCTTATGTAACTGTATTTCCTTTATGCATCTGGAAGGTTTTCAGGTACCAGCTATCTTTATTCATAATGTCAGAATGCTTACAATACGAGCACTACTTGAAGTTGACGAGCACAATGAGAACTTTCTAAGAAGTTGTTGGGGTTTTGGGTTTTTTTGTTCCACATTTGGAACCCTGAATCTTAAGAGAGCTCACTTGCCTCTAATGTTTTCTAAACCCGTGAAGTTTTTCACAGCCTGGAAGGACTTCTGTACATAAAACAGTATTCAGAAAACACTGCAATTGAAAAAAAAATTCCTTGAAAACACACAGGAAAAAAAACCCTCCAAGGATTCATGAAAGCATGTTCTTTTACCCTCTTAGCCCACCTAAACCCACCAGAAACATGATAATTATGAATCCTTAAACATTCCTGTAATATCAGTTTCTTAAGAAATGGCAAGTGTCATAATGGCTGTTTGGATTACTTATTAAGATAGATTTATTCTACATTTAACAACTACTCTTTCAGAATGTTTATTCAAGGACTACTGTAAGACAGATAATTCTGATTTCTCCTCATTTTAGTCAGTGTTATTTTCTTGAAACAGTTCTCTATGATAAACAGTGCAACATTGATGAGATTTTGGGTTTGTTAATTCTGCCTCCAGGAAAATACGAGTTAGAAAATACATCCCGCATCAGTTAATGTGCTCGCATCAGGGAAAGCCAATTATGATTCTGAAAGAGTATTTGCAGTGTGTTACATTCAAACACTCAATACCATCTCAAAACCTTTTTAGGCTGACTTGTTTCTGTGTTACCACCCACATTTAGCAACTTGTTGATTAGCATGCTGTGTGATAGGGTACATTTTCCCTGGAAAAAGAGGCTAATGGTTGTTTCTTAAATATATGTCCTACACAAAGAACACCTTCATGGTAAAAGGTGCAATGGGAAAGTCATTCCCTGCTGCCTCTTAGGAATGTGGAGCATCCTGTCTTTTATGCCTGTATGAAATATTTGCTATTTTTTACCCTCCTTTATAATATATTTAAGAATTAATGCATGGAAACAATGTCACAGGGTTTTCAACACTTATTAGAAAGAAGAGGGCTAAGGTAATAAAGCAACCAGCTTCAGGCATGTAAACAAACTATTTTTCATCTATACAAATATGTTCAGCTATCATTTCCAAACCATTGTATTTCTGCAAAGGTATTGAGCTTCAAGTCTAAATCTAATTTTGATGTCACTGCTTCTCACAATTTCAGTGCCAGCAGTGTTTTAGTGTCGGTTCAGAAATTGAGAGAAAACTACAGCAGTGGCTGGGGCAGTCTTGGTTATGAATTCCTCCCAAAATGCCTGGTAACAGAGAGAGGAGTGGTCATATTTCCACAGTGGAACATGAGGAAGGTAGCCAGAAAATGTGAAAAAGAAAGGAAAAGGAACTCTGCCATAGCAGCTGAGAGGACAGCAGTACTGTTGATATTTTGACCTCTAAAGGTGGAAGTTGTTGCAGCCTGTATTTATTTCATTTAACTGGTTTATTGTTAAAGTTTTAATGTTAATGGTTTCTTCTTATGTTTCCCCATGTTCTCCCTAAGTTGGTTGATTCCTGAAGTTGCATCCTTCCCTAAGTCACAATATCTCTACCCCTTGTTCCATCTCCTTTCCTGTCAACCACTGTCACTCTGCCCCTTGTTCTGGCACCTTCCATGTCACTCCAACCCTGAACCAATCCTTTGAGTGTACCTCCCCTGGGCGTTCCTGGGTGTTTCCTAAACCTTGACCTTGGACCATGTGACATGTGACCCAAAGAAATGCTGTAACCCCTTCACTCTGCCCCTGCTGGTCCCTCCCTGGCTTGTGTTTGGTACCCACCTCTTGCTCTGCTGTTGTATAAAATCTTGAGCACAGCAGTGCTCAGATGTTGCTATACTACACGAAACAAATCACATGCACTCGACACCTTCCCAGCTCTGCCCATACGTCAAAGGACAAAGTTGCATACCTTGTCCTCTGTGTCACACATGGGAGCAGCAGTGGTGTGTGTGCAACCCGTTGAGCCCCCACCCGAGGCTGATCCTAATAAAGACATTAAAGAGAAGCAAGTCTCCTGCCCTGTTTATTTCAGTTAAACTACCACAGGAAATTGCATTGAAGATGGCCAGGTCATTTTAAATTGACACCGAAGGTATGCTGTACTCATCTGTTTTGGTTTTGAACCAAAACAGATTAGAAACATTCAAAGAATCTGTTCACAGCAATTTGGCTGCTCAGAGAGCAGAATCCAGCTCAGTAGCAGAAATGAAATATTGTTCGAACTATAATTTGACAAAATTCTGTGAGCTTTCAGAAATGAAAAATAAAAACTAACACGCTGAGTGAAAATTTTCCTAATATCAATACTCTGAGCAAGGCGTGTAGTTTTACTGGGAAGTAAAATACACAGGAGAAGATAATTTTGGCAAACCCAACTCACTTAAGACACTTTACAAATGGATGACAAAGGCCTCTGACATTCTGAGACTACATCCTAGAAATCCCTCCTAAGTTTACTCACCATAGTCCAGACTTATCATTAAGTTGAGAGCAAGGTCACTGTTTTACGAAAAGAATTGTCAGAGAGCAGTCTGTTGACTCTATATTTTAAATGCAGTAGCAGAGACTATTCAAGATGTGAGAGATATGATCTGGTTGTCTCTATTGTCCAAGTAGAATAGCATTGAAGGATAATTCAAGTTAGAAATGACCGTAGGAAGCCCTCCCAGAGTCAGGTCATCTAGGAGATCAGATCTGACTGCCCAGCACTTTATCCTGTTGGAACTCTAAAAACTCCGGAGATGGAAACCACACAACCTCCTCAAACAATCAATTTCAGTGCTTTCATAGAGTCCTTGTGAAGAAGTTGTATCCTTATGTCCAGTGCCTGTACTCGAGGAGTTCAGAATTCCTGCAGATGCCTCACTCAACAGCAGCACTGCTGCAGAGTTCTTGCAGAGTCGACACTTTGCAGCACAGGGCTGATTTCAGCCTTATTGTCTAAGATGTCATTAGCATAAAGCAGCCTTTAAATATCCTTTGTTCACAGTTCAAAATCTCTGCTCCAGGATGGAGTAAATTATCCAGGCATACTGGAGAAAAACCAATTTCACAACTTATAGATTCTTTATGACAAGGGTACAAAAATTACAAATTTGCCTTAGGCTACACCTGACGCAAATGTGTGGGTAGAAATGTTATTTAGGCACTTAAAATAGGGAGTTCAAGCAAAAACATGCCACCTGACAGGAGTCTTTCTTGCATCCTTTTTCAGCAATTTGTCTAAATGGAATAAATTTTCTCCTTTTATGTTTATGCTTTTTACACAGAGCTTCTTTGATATAGAGGACTTGGATGAGGGTGGAAAACAATAATATTTTATTTGTTCATTGTACAGAGAGGGAAAGTGCTTTCAAGGCTTGTAAGTACTAGTCACATTTTACAAGAAAGAATTTTAAATCTTTAGAGAGATTACATGATTTCCCAAAGTCTCCTAGTGAGATAATGGTTGAAACAAGAACAGAACTACATTGCTTCATCCAGTATACCCAGCTCTAACCCACCCTGATTTAATTCATCTCATCTAATATTAGATATCAAAAGTTAACAGGCTCAGAGAGTAATGACCGTGTTCCTGGAAGAGAATCCAGTGAAGATGACTTAATAAATAGAAACCATTCCTGGATGAGGAAGGCTCTGAGACACAAGGAGCTGGGAGACAAAGACAGGATGCAGGTGAAGCATCTTCAATGTTTGCATTGTTCCCTATCCTCCCCTGTTTGGATGCTGCTGGATAACAAACACCAGGTGAGATGATCTTTGGCCTGACCAGTAGAGCTATTCATAATTTACCCTCAGGACATGTGCTAAGCATAGAGAATTTGATAAATCACTATACCACCCACAAAGGAGATAGTGCTGTAGAAATAACACAATGGAAACATTTGGCTGTGGGGATGTTGCAAAAGGACAACTGTTTAAAGGGTTTTGCCTCAGATTCCTAGACTTTCAGAGTTACTATAACAACACATCAGCACCACTTAAAAAATGTTTTCCCTCCTTTTTTTCTTATATATGTACAAGAATAAAGTGTTTTAGAAAATCTGATCTAATTGAGGAACCTCTGAGCAAAGAATAATGTTGACGAAAGCTGGTGCAAGTTGGCAATCTCACAGACAGGGCTGTATTGCACTGCTTGGTTACTTAATTTTCATAAAAGGCTTTTAGCCTTGCATCCTATTTCCCAGGATCCTCAACAGCAGTGGAGGTTTCTACCTAGATACAGAGGAATTCACTGATGGACAGCTTTGGACGTTGAAGAAAGAGCATCTTCATTCAGCAGCACTGGGAAAGCTTGGAGCCAAGAATGGCCCAGAATAACAACTCTATAGGGACAGGATTTGCATATTAACAAAGTGGGTGCAGAGGCTTTGCCTTCAGAGCAGTTTTGGCCTCTGAGGAACAGAGTGTTACTCTACACATCTGATTACATGTGGATCGTATCAATGTGCCGGGGATGGCAATGTTCTGCTGCTTAGGGAAATCAAGATGCTACTGAATTCGTAATGTGATTATTTTATGTTTTTTTAAATATTCCAACAAATAGCCTGGCTGATCCTACTGGAAATGGGAGAGGAAAGACATGAGAGGCTGCCTACATTATTAAACTGCTATGGGAACTGCAATGAATTGTCAGAATACAAACAGTATTTACCTTCTTCCTAGCCCCTCTCTAATATCCACTCTCAGCTATACATTTCTTTAAGCTCCATGGCTTGGCTCTGATGACAGGCATATAACTCATATAGATGGAAGAAGCCACACTGCTGGAGTAGACACAGTGCTGACCTTTCCCTGTGATAGTTAATTCTTATACTTGTGAGAGCCTTACTTGTTATTTTCTACTGTCTTAACCTATTGACCAGAAAGAACTTGCACATAGTCTATACAGATAAATCAACTGATGCTTTCAGGGGGAGTTTGCAGCAATATTACTTTGAAACAAAAGCCTCTAACTGCTCTTAGTACAGTTTAACACTCAGGCTAATCAGTTAAGAAAGAGAGGAGAGAAGAAATAGGCTGTAAAATAAGATACATTACTAAAATTCACAGTAAAGTTCTTGTGTTTATTTAAAATTTAAATTTTTTTAAAAAATACACTGCACTTGTCTCCTGCCCAGATACCAATCTACCCTCAGAACTGAAAGATACGTTTCTGACTATCTTATTTGATGTCTTACTGGCTGTGTTTTATATTCAGAGCAGACAGTCTGAAGCAAAGAACAAAGGCTGCGTAATTTGAACTTTAACTCATACTTCACAGGTCGATGCCTCACTCAGCCTGCAAGAAAAAGCAATTATTGCACTTGAGCTAACAATATTATAAAAGGGGGTCAGCGACACACTATTTCATTTGCAAAAATATGTGCAGTTAGAAAAATTAAACCAAAAATAATTTATTTTCTTAAAAACATCATAATTTCAATACCCTGACTGAAGAACTGTTCAAAAACATAAAGGAACGTACTGTCATGACATTAGCTGCTAGAAATCTTACCCTGAAGTACTTCTGAATACAGTTGTGATTGAGCCTTTTTTTAAATTTTAATACCACATTTTTCCCTCAGTGTTGCTAATTAGATGGTTTTTTGACAAAAATTTTGAACAATGAGCTTCAAAACAAATAGGGTGACCTTTTCCTAAGTAATGTTATTTTAATCTTATCCACTTTTGGTAACTTCTGTTTTTAACAGTGGCTGCTTTCAGGCTTGGAAACAATTGCTGTGCCTTTTGGAACAGGTAAATTGCTCCAGTGAGTGACAAGTTAGTCCTTTTATTGTGAGACTGGAAGCTGTTCCTTCCATCAAAAAGTAAGCTGGTTGGAAATAACAGATTTTATGCTTCACCAAGTTTTGTCCTGCCTGTATACAAGAGGACATTATCTCACTGCTGCCACATCTATGGAGAAAGGGAAAAAGGCCCTGTGTGACTGATGTGCAAAGTGCACAGCCAGAACCTGCTGCTTAATGAGGGGGACAGGGAAAGGACAGAAATATCCTTTCAGCAGCCTGTGCTTGCTCTGGAGGCAACCACTCCAAAACACAGCACAAAATCTGGGTTTTGGTATAGGCAAGCATCCCCCAGCTGTTCCCATGGGACATTTTTTTCCTTGAAGGCCCTGAACTGAAGCACATCCTAGAAACATTTATGGATTGTGGAAATATTTGACCTAGTGTAAGACAAGGGAAAAAATTCTCACTCACAACTCCCCAGCTCGGTCTTATTTTGCATTTTCACCTGTTAATCAAAGTGAGGATCAAAACACTTAATTGAAGCCTTTGAACAAAAATCAACTTGTAAGCCAAGGCATTTGCTCATGCTTACCCAGGTCTGTCCCAGTCTCCCATAAAGCACTGCTTTATTTATCAGGACAGACTAATTAGCTGCTTGTGCTGTGTTCAGCTTTGAGCGAAGCAAAGAAGCTAAACTGCTAGAGACACATTGCAGCAAATGAAAAAGCAGCTGTGGCAGTTACAAAAGTTCATCCACTGTGGGAAAAGAAAAGTTTAAGCCAGTAAATGCAGTATCAGACAGTGCTTGACCTTTGAAACTGTGTGTCAGCCTTGGTGGGAAAACAAATATTCCACTTGTCATTAACAGGCATCTCTTCTACATGTGAACAACAGGCTATTGTGCTACAGAAAAAAGAAACGTCCTCAACATCTTACATTAATCCTCCCTTGGGGGAGTACAGGGAGAAATGTGAGGTGGACACACACACACACACACACACAAAAAGATCAATGCTGCCATTGTTTTCTTTAAATTAAAAAATAGTAAAATCACTGTAACAAGTTCAGGCTTAGGTTCTAGGTTCCAGGAGACTCTAAAATCAATGGCCTTTGAAATATTTAAACTTACTACATGTGTATAATCATCTAAAAGCCATGAGGGTGGAACAAGAACAGATAGGAACCAAGTGATGCAATGCAAAACCCTGGGCAAGAGCAGTACAGAGAAACTATCTAAAACCCAACATTATCCTTAAATCTCTTCCCCTACCAAACTTTTTTATTCATTTGCAGCTAATGACCAACATGAAAAATGCAAATTTCATTTGTAGTATTGTTTTGGAAGGTCTAAGACTGCACACAAATAGCTTAAGGTGAAATAGCATAAGAATGAGAATGTTATTCGACTCGAATACATCTGCTGAAGCATAATTAGACACTGAATTGACTCTTCTCTTTTTAGAGGACACCAAACACTGTGTGATGTCAGGATAACCAATCATGTTGTATTATTAATCTTGCATTTTAAAACAAATCTTTTACCTCTATCTTGGTAAGAAAACTACTTCAAAAATTATATTAACCAATATGTCCCTGTTGTCTTATCATAGGAAATAAAACAGTTTACTTCTGAAATCAAGCATAAAATGCAAGTGTCTCAAATGATTAGTTGGCTGTATATAAAATGGAATGTGTGTCTATTTATATTACTTGATAGGTTATATGTATGCACTGCAGAAACCATATTAAGAAATCAAATCAAATCAGAATGACAGCTCTTGAACTGATCTTATCTCACACTTCCTAACTGCAGACAGGCCAATCTGCTTGATCTAGAACATTCCAAAGCAAGTGTCTTTCTTAGACCCCTCTAAATCAGGTAAACTAAGGATGACACCACTGCAAGGGCATTGCTGCAATAAAACACTGGGGAAAAATGAACCTTCTGTCCAGTTTTTACAACAGCTGCAAGGAAAGTAGCAGAGATAAAAACCTGCCTCGGTGTACAGATGCTACTGAACACTCACTGTTCTGGTTTGTGTAAGTGCAGCTTCTGCAGCATTTTGTGTCAGGGGGTTCCTTGCCTGGCAGTGTTCCTTAGGAGACTTTATATCAAGGCACTGATGCTCTCCATCTGTTTTGAGCATATTGCCGGCATAAATCAGCTTAAAGCAAGTTTATCCACCCCTCGCAAGATTAGGAGAATCCTCATTTGGCACAAAAACATCAATTCTCGTGTGGTCCATTTCCAGGGATGCAAAGCAACTTAGACAGGAGGCAAGCAGATGACTGCAGCGTGCCAATGTGTTGTCTTCTGCCTGCAATTCTCTAGTAGCTGCAGGTCACTGGATTTACACCTCTCAGCTCTCAGCGGAGAGGATGTTAAGGTGCTTTTATTCTTTGTCACCAGAAATCTGTGATATCTGAATTACTGCCCTCTGTGAAACTGAATTGTATAAGCCACCCATAACAGAGATGTTACTTGCAGAGCTTTTGTACCTATAATTTTTTTCCCATTTACAAATCCATTTAAATCACACTACACCACCACACAGATCAAAATCTGGCATAAAAATATAACAACTAGCAAAGACTCTACTTCAAATTTGATGAATCACAAGAATTCTTGTCCTACTCTATACCTTTTAGATTTGTTGTTTGATTATAAACCGAGACTTGAAGGGAAGCATGCAGAAAGAAAATCCACGTGGAATTGTACACTTTCATTCATATCCATAAAGAAACAACACAGCACTCCATGGAATGCTGCAAAGGACAAAGGCTACACCTTCAGCAGGTAAGGGAAAGGATTCATGTCCACTTTTAATGAAGAGCTGATTTTAAGGATTCTTTTTAACAACTGTTTTTCTAATTTTTAACATTTTAAAGGTTAAGAATTATTAAAGACTAGCTAAACTGATATTAAAGGTTTAGGGACTAAAAATGTGATCATTTTTGTCTATCATCATAAAATTTAAGCCAAATCAATGTGCCTCTTTGTTCATCAATTCAGAAAAATGTATTGAAATAAAATATTCATGATTCAAACCTCTCAATTGGATTGTTGGATTGAACATGCATGGCAAAAATAATCCAAAAACATCTCAGATTTTTGCACAAAAAATAGGGTTTATTTTCTAAATTATAGCATTCTTAAGGAGGAAAATTTCCTGTCAACTTTAATATTTCTGGATCATATCAGAATTACTACAAAATCTTCTGATATTTATAAAAATAAACTGAAAAGATGTATAAATTCCCTGAAGCTGAAAACAACCACACTCACACAGAGCAGTGGTGGGTGTTTCACTTTCTCCCACCTTCTGCAGAGGTAGAAGACAAACCTTCCTTTCCAAAGCCTCCAGTCCACATAGATACAAATACTTGAGACTGCACTTCTAAGGGCCAGACCATGATCTGTTTTACAAATAAGCCACTTGTCTCATTCAAGCATCTATTAATTAAAGTCTCCAATATAGATTTTCCTTCAAAGAAAACCTTCATGCATCTCCTACACTACTGCTTACAGAATTCCAATTTGTACTTCAGGACCAGACAAAAAACATTTTAAACTTTTTTTTCTTCAAAATCCAGTTTCCTTCTGTTTGTCATCCTTTTATTAGGTTTTGTGAAACCAAATTTGAATTATTTCTTTTTATATGGTCCAAGTTTGTATATTTATTAATAAGATTAATGTGATTAAATTGATTAATAACCTCAAATGGTTTTTGTCCCTGATAGAAGAGATTAACAGCAATGTCAGAGATTCAGCAAGAGGCATTCTTGGTTTCCATATAAGGCCTCAAGCTGGAGTTTAAATATTATTTAATCATTGAGTGCTGCATTGGGAAAAATTCCTTTGTAGGCAAAAGACTTCATTTTATAGGGTTTTTTTTTCCCCTGCATATTTTTTAGATATACTTTTCCCTCCTTATGTCACCCTATTTTCTGTGGAACATTTTGTGAAAGACCTCAAGGAGACCCTCTGCTCATACCTATGTCTGAACTAACCTTTAGTGTTCTCATAGCTTGAACAATGTTTTCCTGAGATGTTTCAGGTCCACTGATACCCCATAAACACCTCTGGGCCCTGCTACCCTGTTAGAGTAAATCAGCATAAGCTCCTTGCCTACAGAATTAAATTGGCTCACATTTGCTGTAAATTTGGCCAACTCTTTGTTTAGTGGTATACAAATCTGAATCCAGCTGCTGAAACTTGGAGCTGCATAAAATGCAGTGACCACGCAGAGACTTGATGCTTCTCAAACTTAGGATTGATATAGTTCAACTCGCCAAGTTTGAGGTCTGAAAGGTTCCCAATGAATTCAGTTAAAATGTAGCAAAAAAAGAGGGCAAACTCCACATAACTTTATGCCAAAAGCTATGCAAAATTTTGAATTTAATACAAGGTCAAGATAAAAAATGGGATCTAGTGACTTTTTACCAGTCTGCTTATTCTCTATCTCAGTCAAAGAAGAGAGGAAAAGAGACCAAAGCACATAGAAAAGCACATTCATGATAAAAGCAGGGGACCAACTGGGGAACAAAGCCCTTGGCATCACTCAGCCATGATCCACTATACCTGGAAATACATAGAAAGATAAGGGATGGTGGCAGCTCTTCCCTGGGGATGACACCTGAGGAGAGCAACAGGGCAGGCTGTGCTGTCCTCACAGCAAAGGACTCAGCTCAGAAAGAGCCACCCAAAACATACACGATACCAGTCTTTTTATGTCAATGACGTGCTGCAACAAGCTTGTTTCGAGGAAGTGTCACCCACAGAAAGCCTTGGATTCCCACAATCTGTCCAGAGTAGCAAATACCTCAGGCTTGAGTGCCTCAGAGTAACAGCTCTGGCAAGCAAGTGGCCAGGCTTGTAGCAGGCTCAGCCAAAGCCGCTCCTCGCCATTTGCATTCCCATTCTCAGGATTTCAACTCTTGTTGCTGCGAGGAGCCAGGAACCAGCACTGAAATTCACACGTACAGAAAGAGCAAGTGCAGAACTGATAAAAGTGTGAGGTGGTGCCTGGATCCTGGTGTTCTGTGAGCACAGACAGACCAGCACCCCGGCTGCTTCACATGGCCCACCCGCCTCGTTTGCAGCACTATCATTTGTCGTGTCACGCTTAGTACATTCACAGCAGACTTCTTCTCCAAGATAATGCTGAGTGAGAAACTCTCACTCACTCCTGAGTGAGAAACTTATGGTCCTTTGTGCTTTCATAATCTCTTCAACAAGGCCAGAGTAAATCAAGGAGAAACTGGGCTCATATTTTTAGATTAGAATATGCTAGTTATGGTTCCCTTGGCCTGATTATGCACACATACCCCCACACACCATCTATGATGTGAACAAACAGCTGTAAATAAAGATTTGCACTTTGAGGAAGCTGTGCTTCAGACCTTGAAGCACTATGTTTCCCTGAGTTTGGCAGTGAACATGCAGAGTTGTGGTCTAGCAGCACAATTTTTCAGGATCTATGTGTTTCAGGTCAGCAAATACAGAGAAGGATGAAACCAGGATGTACTGCATAGAGGGCAAGCAGAAAAACAAGTGGAAGACTGTAAAAGAAAGAACTTTTGGGGAAGAAATTTACAGAAATGGAAATAATATGCACTTGAGTGGAAAGGAACAAGTAAAAATTAGGGATTGTAAAAGTGATTCAAAAAGCTCAGTTTATATAAAATGAGTTGAACAAGTGATTTAAGCAACTGTCTCTACGTTTGCTGCATCTTCCACTCCTTCTCAATTCATATTTCTGCTGATGTAACCTCCCCTTGGCCACTAAAAGTGTTTTACTGGGAAATCTTCTCTTCATACTTATTTAATGGGTTAAATACCATAAAGTTTCTACATCTTACATACTATCTATATGTTCATATACATGCACACCATATTGAGTAAGAAAAAAAAAATGAAAAAGCCTTCCAATTTCCATTACAGAAATAATTTTTCAGCTCATTCCTGAGTATGTCACTGATAGAACCATATACAGAGACTTCATTGCTTCACTCAGCTGAACGATTTGTGTGAAAAATTTCATATTTTTTTTTAAACTTTGGATCTTTTCCATAAGTAGCAGCTATTCAGAATACAAAAACTGAGGAATGTTGACAAATCTGCCATCAATTTATGGAAAAATAAGGATATCTGCTTCTTAATCTTTCTTGTTCTAACTCTTAACACTGTTAAATCTTGGACTTTTTTAACAGCTGATAATGATAGTGAACATACTTAGCTATGAAGTTCTCAGCTGCAATTTCTTCAAGGTTATTCACAGTGTTTTTACTGAATCACCTTTAATGTTAGTTGATTAGTGCAGTGTAAAATTGATTCCTGACAGATCAGTTTCTAAAATGGTGTAGGAATGGTCTAATCACAGGCAAGAAGAAACCTTCTAGGGCAGGCTCCAATTAAAATCAAAACAATACAATCCTACAAGTAGCTCCATACTTAAATGAAATTACATTTCAGCTTCTTACAAAAGCATGAATCGAAATTACATTTCAGCTTATAAAAAAGAATTATTTGGCAGATAAGTTACTTACAATGGTTTCGTTCCTAAATATTGTGCCATTCTGTGTTCGGCTGCTACTAAACTATCAATAAAATCCTCATCTCTTATAATTGAACCAAAAAAACTCTCTGTCTAAATGTGATCTTTTTATACCTTGCTTTCAAGTGGACTGCAAATCAACATATCTTAGAGCTCAGTTTGGGTTCAATCAAACCAAAACTTCAAGGACTGTGATTTAAAAGCTCATGGAGAAATAGCATCAAAATCATCTCTGGCATTTGCAGTTCTCCTGAATTTAGGGCTTCCATGCATGTACTGGCCTACAAGCTGTAGCATCATTTATTTAAACTCTAAAAACAAAAGTCTAAGCTTTCCTTTGAGAAAAAATTGATTCAATACATTTTCTTCTAGTACTAATGGCAGCTTGAAAAGAGATGTTATTCAAAGAAGAAAGGACCACAGGAGCAAAACCAGTTCATTTCACTGAGTTGTCTGCAAGCTTAAGAGAACAGATAGATTATTTTTTCTGCAGAACGTGGACCTCTTCCCCACAAAGAATTGCAACAGGAAGGAAGCACTCAGTGAGCAACCCACTCAAGAGGGCAAATGTGTCTAAGTAATTATATGTCATCACTATCTGCAAAGCCTCAACCCTCAACAAAACAGCACAAAAAAAAAAAAGTCTTGCCAACTCTAATGCAGATGCAACCTCATTCTTCCTTACCAATAATTCAACAGCACAGAAAATGCTTTTCAATAAGAAACAACACACCTTTGGAATCCTAAAAAAAAAAAAAAAAAAAAAAGAAGGGGAAAAGCAACACCCAAGAACAGCAATAAGGTTTGTGGGGTTTTATGGGGTGTTCATTTCACAATGAATTTCTTTACAACAGAAAGTTCTTTACCTCAGTCCAAAAACAGACAAGGAAAACTGCTTCCTCAAAATCTGCTACTCATTTTGTCACCTTCATTTTCATGTTTGATTTGAGATTTGTCCTGTACAAAAGAGGAGGATGTTTCTGGCAACAACCTGTCTTCAAATTCTGCAGAGACTCAAACCTTCTTGTCCTGCCATCGTAATGACAAAGCATCACAGTTTGATGCTGATGGGAAGAGACAAATTTATCTACAGAAATATAACTCTGGCTGCACTATTTCCAAAGGAACTTGGTGTGTTGGGCTTATGTGACAAGTTTTTGGCCATGGAGGCTGCAGGGGTGACTTCTGTGAGAGGGCAGCTGGAGTTTCCCCACCTTGGACAGAGCCAGTTCCAGCTGGCTCCAAAATGCACAGCTGAATAAACAGAAATTGAGCCCATTTTCCCAAGTTTCCTCCGTGGTCTGTATACCCTGATACATTCTACACACTTGAATAATTATCTTCTGCATTTCAAAAGAGGCAGTAGCATAATAAAATTCCAATATTTCAGGAAAGTTCTTTTCCTGACTAAATCCTGGCAAGAGTCAGTTTAGTGCTAAGTGAAAAACAAGCCTTTGGAGGTTCGAATTGTTATCTCTGGAAAACCATAGAAAGAAAAGTGACATCAGTGTGAGTAGTGCAGATTTTCAAAGGAGAAAAAATACCAGAGCCTAGCACAGTTTTACAAAAAATATATACATACACACATAGTTTCTACCTCCTCACAAAATTGCTTCTTTTCATTCTTTCCAGCAGCAGGGACCACAAATGTGAGCATCCTTCCTACCACATTAGTATGAAATCAGCTCTGAGGAGGCAGTGGCAGATGCATCATTAGAAATGTGAACTTGAGTGCTGGCCCCAAGCTGTCCCTGGGTTGTGGCACTGAGGTCTCCCATAATTAGTGATGAAGCAGCTTTCAGATGACTGGGAGCACATCTGCAGCAAAGCAGGTGGGGAAATAATTCACATTACTGCTCCCAGCATTTCTTTCAGGTTTCATATTTACAGCAAAACCCTCCCTCTGTGCTGGCAAAACAAAACAAACCCACAAACCCAGCACTCACACACACCACCACTGAGAAATCCTTAAACACTGCATCCAATTTGGAATGTCTGCTTTGTAAGTCTTTAAAAGTTCATTCATGCCATGAATTGAAATTCATGCATTGAAGTCAGAGTTGAGGCACTGGGGTTCCTGAATCTTCCATGTATTGTGCATGAGCACCTCTTCCACAAACAGTAACATTAAATCAAAAACCAAACCAAGAAACCAAAACTGAACTGGCAATGATTGCAGAAAGTCTACTAATGGCATTACCTGGAGAATTTCCAAATCAAATAAAAATATGCCAAAATCTCACAGGATTTTGGGGTGTAGTTGGTTGGAGTGTTGTATGGGGGTTCTGAGGGGTTTTTAACAAGTCCCATTTTATTCATCAGGAACTTAACCTAACTGCTGAAACAGTTTCATGGCTTACAGGTACTGTAACAGCAAAGACATCAGGTTTCCCAACTGCAGAGGAAACAGCCGAAGAAGCTGTATCATATTTTTAAGTGCCAATTGTAATGAAAGCTTATCTCACCTCTTCATCTTAATGACAGGTTGCATAATTCTATGTCAAACCCCTCAAAATGTTGCCTGGCACTAAAAACATGTCTCAGTTATCATTACCTTCCACTTTTCAGGTAGGGATTTTTATTCTCATGTTTTTTATTTAGTCAAGACTCAGGCTTAGCTGATTTCCTTTATATAAAACACAAGACATTCAACCACCAGCAGATAGTTCCCTGGGCACGTGTTCTGGAATAAAACATTTGCTTGATTGTTTTGATTTACTTTCTCTTGCCTCAGTCAGGTTTCAGGAATTGAGTTGCTTGTACTCCTACCCTGGGGTGATTAACTTAATGACTCGCTTTGTTCAATCTGTTTTGTGCATCCCCAAGTCAATGTGATACAGTGAGATGGATGGGGGTTGGGGAGAGGTGAAAAAGTCATTCATTTCACCAATAGCACACAAGTAGAGACTATACAGAAACTGGTTGGTCTGTCTGAAAGCTGTTTTATGCTTGTCCAGCCTCTGTCTCCTGGAAATAAGTTTCAGTCCCACTGTTTTGTCACTGCACTTGCTCCTACTGAAATACAAATACGCACATTACAAATCATTTTCATTTTATATCCATATTCTCCTAGAAAACAGAATAATACATCTTAAATTAATTCATCTCCTCAACACACTTGAATGAAAAATTTCAATTCTTCAGATAATTATTTATTTGATTACAGGTTGGAGTTGGGATACATGTCCGTAGAGGCCCAGAGAAGTTGACTTTAGTCCGTGGGGTGGACTGTGGAGGTGCATCCCCACCACCACCACCTCACCATGAGCTGAGAAATGCTCTTGAGCTTCTCAGAATCACTGGTCCCAGAATTAACAGGAGTCCAAAGACAACCTGGTTTTTAAACCATCAGCCTTGGAAAATTATTCACACCCTCGTGGTTCTTGG
The DNA here is from genome assembly GCA_018697195.1 of Certhia americana. Lineage (NCBI taxonomy): Eukaryota > Metazoa > Chordata > Aves > Passeriformes > Certhiidae > Certhia > Certhia americana. The sequence continues at coordinate 8,849,586 of CM031861.1, read as the reverse complement.
AGAACAACACAACACAGCACAGGAATGAGGCCAAGAAGTGGCCATGGACTGTAGGGAAGGATTAAAACCCCCAAAGACCCGCAAAGCTTCTGACCCATTTTCAGAAAGGCCTGGAAGAATGGATTGTGCGTGAGAACTAATTTGCACAGCAAGTGAAAAACCTGTCCACAAATATGTGCCAAGATTGGTCAGTGACCCCAAGATCCTGCACAACTCCTCAGCCAGACCAGCACAGCTGGATCAATGCTGAAACCAGGACTGACATCCCTTCAGCTGGACTGACACTGGAACCAGCACTGGTGATCTCTTTTCCTCTCTCTTTTCCTCTCTCTCTCTTCTTCCCCATCCCTCTCTTTAATCCATCTCTCCCTTTTTCTCTCTTCTTTTACTAATAATCCAAAACCCACTGCCATGTGCTTGCACAGCATCCAGGGGCTAATACACCAATTTCCATAATTTGTCAATAAAACTTTCTGGTCACTCTGATTTTTGTCATTCCTTTCAATCAGCAGCATTTATGAATCCTAGGTTTTCCTTCCTCTTAAGGGTGGGTGGTCACAGGGGTTCAGGAGCTCCACAGCTGTTATCAAATGTACAAAATGTGGCTAGCTGCTGCAAGGAATGGAAAAATAAGGTTTCTGAGCTTCCCCAACCCTTGGTTTATTATTCTAAGGATACATAAAGGTACTATGAGAATTGCCTCTCATCTTTACATCAGCCTGAGCTGGGGGGAGGGAAGAGATTAGTGTGGAAAGGCAAGAATAATGGAGAAAAAATGAGACAAAACTTCCAATAGTAAGCACCTCCAAACAGCTGGATTTAGCCGGAACTCACATCCAGAGCTGTGACTGTTCTGACTGTATTTCTGAGCCTTTAAAAGCAGGAGCAATAGATCAGGTCCTAAGCCATTCTCAAGTATTAAGAATGTTTATTTCAGCTTTGTGCCAGAAGCTACTCAGAATTAATAGCACTTTTTGCTCATGGCAATTTCTTTTTTTATTTATTTTATTACTTTATGAGTAAATTTGTTCTTAATAATTTTCTCTGCAGGGAACAGGAAGACATTTATTTCCACAAGCAGCATTTCTCTTTCCTGGGGGTTCTAACAGTTACAATAAAAAAAAAAAATTTAAAAAAATTGAAAAAAAATTTTAAAAAGAATGTACAAAGTTTTAAAAGGATATATATACTCCTCTCACTGTGAAATACCATCTCCCTTTTTTCCAAGTACTGACAGCGAATTGGTTCTTTTAATTCCCAGGCATTTCAAGAACAGCATGAGACTTGCAAAGGCAAGAGAAAACAATACAGAATAAAAAGTACTGATTAACTTGTGGTGGCTCATTGAGTCAGAATGTGGTTCCCTACTGTGCTGCCTCTAAAAATCTTAAATCATCCTTCCCTTCCAGAAGCACAAAGAACAATTTGATCTCTCAAGGTAGCAAAGTTAATTCCTTCAATCTAAAGCAAAAGTTTTTTAAGGGTGGAGGACCTTGATAAATTGCATTTTTAATTATAAAATCTAATTAAAATGTCCACCAATATATTACTAAACATGGGTTGGGTTTTTTTTTTTTTTTTTTTTGCTTTTTAAGACAATCAGACACAGCTATTTCTTACAAAATAGCCCCACAGGTTTATGCTAAGAAAACACTTTCTACTTGGTCCTACTGCATTGCTTTACTACTGGCTCCACTTTTAATTGCCCAAATGAGCAGGTGTTACCATCAGGATCCTTGAAGCATTACCACAGAGTAACAACATTTCCTACCAACTGATAGTTCTCCTGTGATTTTCAGTATTTATTGGTTTCTTTCACTAGGATTTGCTAAAATTTCCACCCATTTCTCGAGATCTTTATTCCAAAAAGTAAGGTATTACTACTTGAATTACTTTATTACCAGTCCAATTAATCAGAAATGGGATGACAAAAAACACGGATGGACAAAGCACTTACAGATGCTTCTATTACATTTTTCCCAGAAAAAGTCCCATGATTCTTTTTTCCTTCATTTTTCTTGGTTTCTTGATAACTTATTATGGATTTCCATTTGGAAACCACTTGTAGAGTCACCATGCCACCAAATCATTCTATTCAATAGGGTTTTTTTTCATAGCTGTCCCAGCCTTTTCCCCAGTTTTAGTCTTTCCTCACCACACAGTTCCTTCTTCACTCTCTTCCAGGAATTTGAGCTTTGAGGAGTGTAATGCCAGCTCCTTCCCTGTTTATCTGGTAGATGCAAGTAATTTTTGAACTTATGCTTTTGTCTGTGCATCTCTTTACTTTCCCATTTGTTGTTCAAATCCTGTCTTTTTGCATCCTGCTGACTCCAGAATATTCAGCTGATGTGGAAATTCATTCCTAAGGTTTTTTTCACATCGCTTACAGGATGAACAAAGGAGAATGAAGCCAGAAAGAAGAAATAAAAGTTTCTCTGGGTGTTTCCAGACTTTTCTGCAAGTTAGAGAAATTTTATAATAGATTTTTTTCCCTTTGCAGTAGAGTTACAGACTTCAGCGGCCAAATCCTGCCTTTTCCATGCTGCAGCTCTCCCTTGCACACCACACGTCATCTCTTGGTGTGCACCCAGCCTTGCTTATCTCAGAGGGTTTACTCACAGCATAATACTTCACAAATAAGGGCTCTCACAAACTCAGGCACTAAAAAAACATAGCCCAAATTAGCCCAAACGTTGAAGAATGAAAGAAGTTTCTGAAGTTAGCTGTCATCAACCATATCAGGAGAGAGAAATGGCAAACTTTTGTCTGGGGAATACAACATTAAAGCACCAAAATATTAAATTAAACATTGTTGTGCTTTGGTAAATGTCAACAACTACCTCAGTGGGAGAGTGACACATCTCTGGCAGAGGAATTCAGTATAAAAGCAGATTTCAAAAAGAACCTGTTTTACTCTTTAAAAGGAACTGTCAACACAAGTCACAAAGGATGACAGACAGATTAGGAACAGCCTTTTAAAAAACCTGTCATGCTAGGAAATCAATAGGAAATAATTAACTAATAAATGATAGCCTCTGCTATCTTGGGATTCAGTATTCTAATGTAAACCTTCCTTCTTAATTTCATTAAAAACAATTAAGAAATTTAGCACATTGGGAAGAAAAAGAAGCAACATTACTGCCTTGTGTCTTAACCTCCAATATATTAAAAAAAAAAATCATCCTATGCAAATATATCTCAGAGCTAAGGATCATCTCAAAGAAAAAGGCATTATTAACATTGTAGGCTTTATCCTTACTATTATCAGGACAGTCAGTTTGTATTCTGTGTTGGTGTCTGTACAAACACTATATATATGTATGTAAAAGAAAATACATATATATATTATATATATATATATATATAAAGTATATGTCATTGGTGGATTCATGAGTTGTGCAATATACATTATCCAGGTCAAGTATCTTCTGTACAAGTAGTACTTCATAAAACAATGCAGAAAGATAAGCAAAAATTATGTATCTTATTTATTTCACTACTTCACATCAGAACTCCCAGCTAATCCCTTTGAGATATTGAAACCTTCACAGCACATCAGATTTCTGGACCTTGTTATCATCTTTCCATGCTGTAAATCTGCAGTGACATCCATAAATATATAAAAGCTACTGAGCTTGAATCTAATAAACCAAAACTACATAATGAATTTCTAGCTTGTCATTTTACTCTGCATTTCCTCAAAGGCTGCTATCTCTAATTTTCTACAATAAGTGGGCTTGTGTAATCTATTACTGTGGTTCATAAAATAAAGGCTGCTTAGATAAGAAATATTGCTAAGATATACATCTCAATAGTATCCATAATTGACCCCTATGTACCACATGCAACTTTTGTCTCACATATTTTTATAAGACGGTGCTGTTCTGATAGAGTTCAGATCAAAACAGGACCAATGTAAAGATGGTTTACGTCCCCATGAACAGAAATATGTCTTATTTATCACTAGTTGTCATTATTTTTGTACATATATTAACTCACAAAAACACAGTAGAAGCAGCTAGGAAAAAAAAAATAAATTTAAAAAGATTCAGTGCAAGGACTACAGCTCTGGTCAGGTTCAAGAACAGCTTCCACAATCCAGATACTGGAATTTTCCAGTTTATTGAAACAATAACAAGGAAGGTTCAGGATTGCTAAAAGCACTAACTCAAGGGTCTTAATGCATATAGTAATAACACTAACAAGGGGGGATAAATACATATAGTAACTGAGTGAAATACAGGGTATTAATGTTTACAATAAATGTGCTAACTAGGAGAGGTTAATATACACTTTGAATGCACAAACTAAGAGAAGTTAATACATACAGGTGTCCTGGTTTGGACTTGATTCATTTTTTGGTATGGAGTGGTTCCCTGTTAGGCACCTTGTTAGCTTCCTGTGGACCTGACAGAGAACCAATCAGTAGTCAGTTTTAAATATTGCCACCTGATTAAACCAATGATAGGGGTGGATACACCTTCATGAACATTTTAAAATAAAAACCGTGGGAATAGGTGTCTCCTTTTCTGTTTTGGGTGCAGGTAATAGGGGCCAGGCCAGGCTGAGCGGGTTCTGCCGCAGAAAATTCTTTTCTTGTGGGGCAATTTTTCATAGCAAATGAGAGGTGCTTCCCTCTCTAAGTGAACTGAAGAAAGACTATTTTAGAGGTGAAAAACTGACTGAGATTTTTGGGTGTTGTTTTCTGAACATTGTCAGTTAGAAAGAAAAAAACATGGGGAGGGAGAACAAGTGCTCTGAAGGTTTCATTCTGATTCTTGGGGGTTTTTCCTCTTTTTAGTTTTAGCTAATAAAGTTTTATTACATTTAAGCTTAAGCCTACCTTGCTTTGATTGGGAAATTTCATATTGGCAAAACAAAACCAGAACAAAAATTGGCGCATTGGCCAGGAAATTGAAGTGAACCTGCAACAACAGGCTCTGTCAAGAGGCCCCACAAGCACATCTCTGAGCATGAAGACCCCTTTCAATGGCCGGAGGTTGGCAGTTGTGGTAGCCAATGTGTCACTGTTCGACAAGAAATGAACCACACACACGACAACTCTCTTCACAGAGAAGGGAGGAAAAAGATGGAGTTTATTGTGGGACCTTGATATATACAACTTTCCAAAGGTGACCCGTGATTGGAGAACAGAGTACAACCTCTCTAATCCCCACAGGTCAAACCAACAGTCCATCAAGTCTCACTTCCTCTAGAGAGGAATGCAAAAACAATCATTCTTTACAGAAAATGCGTGTGAAAAACTGATTCCAAGAATTCCAAAGATCAGAAGGCTAGAGAAACATGCAAAAACAGGGTGACACCGATGCAGCAGGCGATTGTACTCTGGCATGGCCTAGTGTGGGCATCCAGATTGCTCGGCAGGTGCTGAAAGAAGTTGAGAGTCTGAGGGCAAGCTGATCTCCACAGGAAATCTCTTGTTACCAACAACAAAGTGGTGGAGTTGTTTTGTCTCCAGTGAGCAGCGCAGGCACCTCAGGATACCCACCAGCTGCTGCCAGAAACCCCTCTTGCACCACCATGCCGTGGGGATGGTGCTCAGGAGGTGCATCACCACAGTCTTCAGGGTTTAACTGGACAAACCTACACCCATCATGCTGCGGGTGAGGAGCTGCAGGCACTGGAAGTGCCAGCTGTCCTGGGGGACCTGCCTGCAAATATGCAGGAAGAATTTTGCCTCTGCCACAGTGTAAGTCTCCAGCCACATCGTGCTTGGCATACCTTCTCCTGTAGGCTGCCTGCCTGCAAAGACATCTGAGTCTCCTCGCTGCACTCCAAAGATCATCTGAGCCCTGAAGCTTTCCTTGTCTTTGCTCAGCTGAAATTTACAGGAGCAGCTGGAGAGCTGCAACGTTAAATGCCAGTGGTGGGATTGAGGCAAAAGCAGTCAGGCTACTCTCATGAATAGGCAGAACCAGTGGGCAGTTTTCTCCATGTCTAGATAGCAGCTGTACAAGTACAGAGGCTGTGCAGGAGGCTGGGTCCTGTTTCCTTCTCAGCTCCTCCTCAGACTGGTGAAGAAAACACAGCATATCCTCCCGCAGCTGCTCTGTCATGCTGGTGCACAGCAGCTCCACACGTACACAGAAGTTCCTCTAGCCCATCCCTGAAGTGTCCAGCTCCAGGTGGAAGGTATGTGCCGGAGGGTGGCTCAGGGCTATGAGCACACTGTACACAACAACTTCTTCATGGAGACTCCAGCCTTCAAAGGCGCTGCCTACTCCGATGGCTTCTTGCGGCACTGGGTAGAAACAGTTGGACAGCCCTTGTGCAAAGATGTGTCAGCTTGTTCATCAGGTCACTGCCCATCGAGCAACATTTGTCCAGGTCCACCACAGGCAACTGCATTTGCTCCTTGAAAAGGCTTCCAAGTTTACTTTGAACATTGTAGTTCATTTGCATCATGGTTGTCTTCATTTCCAGCAGCACTGACTTCCTCCCCCATGTCATCATTGTTTACTTCCTCCTTTGCATCATCAGAGACTTCTTCTAATTCATTTCCAACGTTGCCTTCTTCCTTGGCATCAGCGTTGCTGCCTTCTTAATTTCCATCATTTTTGTCTTCTTCCACGTTCCCATGGTTACTTTCTATTTCTTTCTTCACAACAATGTTGTCTCTTTCTGCTTCCTCCTCCAGGTTGCTGCTGGAGCTCTCCTTCTGGCCACTGTGGTCAGGATCCCTTCTAATTTTCTGCAGTCCAAACCACAGCACCAAGAAAAGGACAAGGATTCCAGTGCCAACCCTGAGCTGCCACACGAGCAGGGCACCCCAGGCGCCAGCGCTCTGCTCCAGGCTTTTCTACTCCAGCTCCTGCATCAGCCAAGTCATCTCCTGGTTCAGATCCTCAGCACACTGCTGCATGCGCTCCTGGCTGGCCTCATCCAGTCCATCCCTGGCCTGCCACAGGTACTGGATGAGGCTTTGCAGCAGCAAGAGAAGGAACATGGAGACAAGCATGGCCTCAGGAGATGAGAAGGGCTTCAGAGGGAATAGCAGGAGTGGAGGGGAGCTGCTTCTAGAAGTCGTCTTCATTTATAGAAAAGCATTTACCACTTACATATTGTTTTGAATTATGACCTTTTTTCAACTTATTCTTGAGCTATCTTATAATGAAGTTGATTATTTTCATACCACTCAATCAGGACTGTTCTTGCAGTGATATTAAATTTGGTGTTAATTTTCAGATTAGCCAGCACATCTTTGAAAACACTCAAGCTGAAGATGAAATAAAATATATTTGAGCTAACACCAGATCAGAGTCAGCTCTCACCCACTGTCAGGTAAGAGTTACCAGGAAGAAAGTTCTGCCTATGTAAGGCATTTTATAAGTACTAACTTGTTCCTTTCATTTAATACTGTCTAAATGGAGGGTTTTTGCTTTCATTAACAGCACTCATTTATTGAGGGATTTTTTTCCTTTTATTGTATTTAGAAGAAGTCCCATGATCATTTTCAGTGTAAGATCTGTAGGGAGAAGTGACAGCATTAAGTGCAGTACCATCAATACTATCAACCTATGCAGCTGTTCCTATGTGCCACCACACAGAAGAGCAAATGGTCTTTTTATCCAGCTTAAAGTTGAGCCAGGCTGTGCATCTAAATATATTTTGCTTTTATTTCCTCAGGCTGTCAGCTTCAAAGGATGAACTGAGACAAACAAAAAGGGACAAGCACTAGTGTTAGCCTGTTACATTACAAAATACATACCTCATACACAAGACCTCGTAAAAGGAATGTCACTCAATGCAAGAGATTGTTGGCTAAAACAGCATTGTAATTGCTAATTTGGCAGAGATTTGGTTTTAATGAGGCTGGAAGAAAAATCCTTTTCTACTGGTGTTAGCTGAAAACTATGAGCTGAGAAACAATTACTTAATCTGAAACAAGATTTGTTACATAAATCCATGTGAAGCCATCGCTAAAGGGTTTCTACTTCTTTACCCTCTGCTAGTTCTCTTACATCAGCCTTCTTAGAGAGCGCTCATAATAGAAAAATCATAATGTCAGGATAATTATCAAATGCCAAGGCCTTGGAAAATGTCCTGCTTCCTCAGATACAACTGATTTTAATTTTAATTCTTGGGTTTGCTTCCTTTTCTCATAAATAATCCATTTGCTGAATGAGACCTTTCCTTGTCTTTTCAAATTCCAGAGAATTTTTGCTCATTACAGCATTCCCAGTGCAGAGAAACGTGTTTGCACTCTCCAGACTAGAAGTTCAGCCTGGAAGAGGAGGAAACAGGAAAAGAGAATGAGGGCAGAGGGGCTGTGTAGAAGAAAGAAGAAGATGAAACAATCCTCACAGTGTAGGGCCAAGCCAGCACTCCAGCAGAAGGCTCTGTGAGAAATACTTCCCCACAGTGTGAATGCTGCACCCTGATGATAAAATAAAGCTCTTGGAGCCACACAAATTCCAGAAGCTTATGCTGACTCCCTTTGATCCAGACATCTGACAAAATCAGCAGCATCTCTCTTAAATGAAAGTAAATTTTTTGCAAATAATGGAAAAATTCTACTTTCAAAGTTATTCTGCTTGGTGGATAAGGAACTGGCTGGATGCTCACACACAAGGAGTTGTGGTCAGCCAAGTAGAGACCAGTTAAAAGTATTGTTCTTCAGGGGGTGATATTTGAACTGTCAGTGTTCTAACATCTCTGTTGTCAATGTGGACAGTGAGATGGAGGGCACCCTCAGCAAGTTTGCCAACACCACGCCCTGTGTGCAGTCTCTGGAGGGCAGGGATGCCATCCTGAGGGACACTGCCAGCCTGGAAAGGCTCGGGAAAATCTCAAGGAGCTCAGCAGGGCCAAGAGCCAGGTGCTGCCCCTGGGCTGGGGCAATGCCCAGAACAGGCTGGGCTGAGAATGGATTGAGAGCAGCCCTGAGAGAAGGGATTGGGAGTGTTGGTTGAGGGGAAACCCAACGGGATCCAGCCCTGTGCACTGACAGCCCAGAAAGCCAAAGGTGCCCTGGGCTGCATCCAGAGCACAGTGGGCAGCAGGGCCAGGGAGGGGATCCTGCCCCTCTGCTCTGTTGAGATCACACCTGGAGCACTGTTGGAGCAATGCCACAATGAACAAGGAGCTGGAACACCTCTCCTATGAAGACAGGCTGAGCAAAATGGACTTGCCTAGCCTGGAGAAGAGAAGGCTCCAGGGAGATCTCATTGTGGCCTTCCAGTACCTAAAGGGGGCCTAAAAAGAGCTTTATACAAGGGCATGCAGTGATAGGACAAGGGGGAATTACTTTAAACAGAAGAAGGCAGATTTAGATTAGATATTAGGAAGAAATTCTTCATGTGAATGTGAGAAGACTTTGGAGCACAGCCTGCAGCAGCTCTGTCAAGCCCATGCCTGGAAATGTTCAAGGCCAGGTTGGATGGGGCTCTGAGCAGCCTGTTTTCATGAAAGGTGTCTCTGCCCAAGGCAGAGAGTTTGGAACTGGATGATCTTTAAGGTCAGTTCCAACCCAGGCCATTCTAAGATTCCATGAAATGCAACCTGAACTATTCCTCGTTTCCTTGAATATTCTGGTCAGAGAAGTGCTACCCCTTTTTATAATATAAGATGGAAAAAGACAAAACGTTCTTGTCAATTAAAATAACATCTTAAAAGGCTGGTTTCAGTGATCTTTAGGCTGCCTCATGATCTTTTAAGAAATCTTATGAGAAAATGGGGAATTATTGAACATTCATATAAAGATAAGGTTTACAGGGCAAGAGTTCCTCCTGCCTGTTTTGACAGGGGACTAGAATGCCAGGGCAATTTAAAATAAGTCCAGGACAGTAGAAGAGGATGTGTACAACCATCTTCCCTGATAGACTACTGCCAGAGAAAAAAGATCAGCAACAAGGCTCTGAACTTTGATGAGGTTCAGACAAGGCAATTTCTATATATTGCTCTGTGTGTTAGGAAGGAGGCACCAAAAGTTGATTCTAGGCAATACCGAGCTAGAAAGTCAACTTAAAGAGAATAAAAAACAATTATCTACCTCCTGCTGTCACTTCACCCTTGTAAAGATACCTGACATAACCCTCCAATTCCTTCCAAGCTCAGAGAGTATTGCACGAGCAGCACAAATGTGTCATCCTTTTTTGTGATGACAAATTGGTGTTTAGCCAACTATCACTACCTAGCAGCTTTTTGCAGCAATCTTTTCAGAATTTCACCTGAATTTCAAGTAACTTCCCCCATTCATTACATTCCATTTGAGCTATAAGTTAAGAAATTGATAAAAAGAATGTATTATACCTAGGACAGATCTCTGAATTAATATATGTGATTTTATTAGAATAACTAGAATGGTACTAGCTAGAATAGTTTGAATAATTCAATAATCAGAATTCAGTAGATGGAATTATTCACTAAATAGTTTAATAGTTAGAAGAACAATTCAGTAATTCTTGTCGTAGTTTGAACAACAGCTGTCTGCTAAGGAAGGCAGGAGCCTCCCTTGGAATGAAGAATTTAACCCCCTTCCCTCCAAATTATTATAATTTTGCAATTAAGGGGCTCTCAGGAAAAGATATGGGAATAGGAATAGCAGTTCTGTATTAGGGGAACTAAAATTAAAACCAGAACAAAACATGCAGTATTACAAGGGAAAAAATAAACCCACTGACAGAGTCAGAAATACAACCTGCCTCCCTGTGTGTCAGGGTGTTGGTGGCAGTGCCATTCCATGGTGGCTGCAGTCCCAGTGGCAGATGTTGAAGTGATGTTCCCAGAGAAAAGTAGAGGGGTTTTTTTGCTGAAGGTCCAGTGGTGATAGATGGGCCTGGTGTTCCTCTGGGAATCCAGTGGAAAGGCTGCTTGGCATCCCAAATTTCAGATTTTTATCCAGGTAGGAATATTTAGCTACTCCCCCTGGCTGGAGCATTTCCCAGTGGGATGATGGAATTCTCTCAGTGACACTCACTGGCCCATCAGCAGAAGATCTCTCCCTGGAGGGAGTCTGGGTTGTGGAAGAGATCAGAAAACTGCCCCAGCAGGTTTATTGACAGCTGGCCATGGACAGACAATTACACCACCCCACACACCCCAGTTTCATCAGATGGTGACAGAATACACAGTTTGGGTTACATTTTGCACTGACACCCATTGCAAATTCATAGTAAGAATAATTAGAAAATATAAGTAACTTTTGCTTTTAGTACATGCAGCTGTGCATGGTCAGGTCTAGGAGTGCACACTATTTGAAGCTCTTGATGTGATTGAGCTAAGCAAGAGCTCCAAAATGGAAAAACAGCTGCTAAAACTCCTGCAGATAAATGGCATTTGATCCACTGCACTGGTGGGGCCCTGGACTGTGATTTTCTGACACATGGCAGGTCCTCACTGCAAAGAACCACACTGAAGAGGAGAAAAAAAGCAAGACATCAACAATAAAAACAAAACAGAAAGGTAAGAAGAAAAGAAAAAGTACTCCTTTTGGATATAATTTGTATTGATACTTCTAGCCATAGCCAGAAAAAAATAAATAGAATGGCACTAAGCCTAGGGAAAAATAAAGAATTTCATGTATTAAAATGTAAATGAATGGTGCTACAACACCACAGGTGTTGCAGTACCTATATCTTAGAAAAATACTTTAAATGTCCTCCATATTTCTGTTGTTACAAATGCACCTTATGATTTATAATGTTCTATGGATTTTAATTGCATCACTCTAGCTCAGTGCTTTTCCTGGACTTAAAAATTATAATTTTTTTGTATCTTTCCCCAAGTGCAACACAAGCCTAAAGCAAAAGAGCTGTTTCTATGGGCTCCTTCACCATGTACAAGCATAACAGCAACTACAAGATAAGAAAGATCTTTTTGTTACGGTCTACAACTTTACCACAGCCTCCTCAACAGTCTGAAGGAAGCAGTGCACCCATTCCACAGCCAGAGCTGAGTCTGACATTCCACTATCTTTGCCCAAAAGTAATTTCCTGCTTTATTTCGTCCAAGTTGGTTTTTGAGGGGCCAATTTTCAATGTGGCACTTCAAAAGAATAAAAATTATCTCCTACACATATAGCTGTTTTCTTTTTTGCTCCATTGTTTTTCTCTATTCTGATAAGAAAACTAATTAAAATAGCTGATTCCTTGAAAAAGAAGAGCTGGAAAGTTTTGAATACAATGAACTCCACTAATTGCAAGCCTTGGAAGTCAAAAATATTTTTGAAATATATTAAAAGAGCAAAACAGTAGATTTTAGTTCTTAGGCCAACATAAATCAGCCATAGATGCAAGCGGAAAATCTGAACAGAACACCAGCATGGCCCTGATCCTATACAATATTGTCCACTGGGCTAAAGGAAAACATGACTTGGGGGAGAAGACATTTTCTGCCCTTCCAAGTATAGCAACATGGTTAAAGAGCAATGTGCCAAGCAAAGATGGCATAATACAGAATTTTTAAAACATAAAAACCAAGAAAAACAGAAGTTTAGACACACAGTTCAATGCTCTTTCTTTGCCACACTTAAACAAATTCTTTATGTGTTGTGCAGAATTAATATTAAAATGCCGCTTAAAAAAAAAAAAAAAAAAAAAAATGGTTACTAAAAGGAAAACTCATCCCACTCTCAGGTAAAAAATGTCAGGTAACCTGTTGTGGCCTGTGCCCAGTCTGTAACATACAATCACAATCACTAATAACTGGTGAGTGGTTCCATATTCTCACTAATTTTTTGCAAAGTACGAAAGAAATTACTGAACTGAAAAGAAAGAGATTAAACTAAAAATTAACTTCATCCATCACTCTTTATGAGCCATGAAAAAACTCTTCAGAGGGAATAAATCTTTGTGTGAGAGACTGCTGCTACTGAGAACTTTCACTGCTTGAAAAGCATGAATACCTTAAAGCTTGTCAGCTGCTCTGTTGACATTTCCCTCTTTTGATTAAATTTCCTGTGCTGTTGTGTATAATATGAAATGGTGGCAAGTTGCTGTCGCATTTCAAAAATACCTCTGCTGTATAAACACTTGAGTAGCCTATTTAAATTCTTAGATATATTATTATTACTGGCCTGGAGCTCTTCTGAGTAACAGTAATAAGCTTGAGAAACATGTTCATTAGCGCTGCTAACGTACAGCAGTAATTAGCAATTACAGCACTCTCCTCAGGTTCAAAATGTTCTAGGAGGCTCAAGGAAGATTTTTGTTTTTCTTTTTTTTTCAAAGCACAAAAAGGAGTTCAGTCTTTTTCTTATTTGTAAAAGACACGACACACAAGATTAGAGGTAGATAAACAGGAGTTTTTTACGAACTATGGACTAAAGGGATTTGCCAAGGCCACAGCTGGAATCACCAGAACGGTGAGGTCTGAATTCCTAGTTTACAGTTCCAGTGTCAAGAGTGATATTAAAGAATCAAATAAATAAATAAATAAACACGCATTACTTTTCATATCCTCTTGACCAGAAATCCCCATGCATGCAGTTAAGCATTCTTCTTGCAAAGCTGGCAATAACAGCAGATGTTCTGAATCTTTACCTGCACACAGAAACTTTATTCTCAGTAAAAAGCCACAGATTTTTGAGCAACAGTGATTCTTGACAGAAAAGGCATCCTGAGGATTTATTTCCGTGGTTGTCAAAGCAGACAGACGGGTTCCCTAAGAAAAACACAGCTAATCCTCCTTTCTTCAGAAGAGCAATTCACACCTCATCCCCCTCGATTTGTCAGAGCTCCACTGGGATGTGTTTAACAGAGTGAAATGGGACGAATTCACAACTTCAGTGACTGCAGAGCCCGGCCTAGAACATCCTGTGCATCTCCAACTCTGACTGAGGTCTGGAGCAGCCCAGATTCTTCCAAGAGTTGCTGAGCATCTGGCAGGGTCGTGCCCAGTGAGAGGAAGATTTTCACAGAGTATCAACCATCCACAGTTTTGGCAGGACTGATATTGTCTGAGTGAAAGTCTTAGATGAAGACCATCACATCCATGGAAACGCTAATTTCGACGTTCCTCAGCTGAAACATGAGTGTTAGAGGGCTTTGGACCCTTTCCAAACAAGAACTCTACTCTTCGTACACACTGTTGATTTCTTTCCCCTTAAAAGGGAAAACTTTTCTTCCAAAGGAAAAGTTTACTATAAAGACAAATATTTGTTTAATAAAGCTGCAAGATCAAACTTAATGATTTATCTAAAAACAGGTGCAGGCTTTGGGCACTTATTGTCAAAAAGGAACTGGGGAGATGTTCTTTAGCAGTAGCTTGTTTTGCACAAAGTTGCAAAATCAACTTTAGCCAAAGCAATTGTTTTCTGACAGCATTTGGCTACAAGTGCCTCATACACAAAAGCAAATGAAGAGCCACTAACAGGACTGCTTCTGACTTTTTTAAACCCAAAATGAATGACAGAAGAGGTGCCCTTGTGTGTCCCTGGCCTCTGCTCAGGGTTTCCCAGGCTAAGGTATCCTAGCAGCAGCCACAGGATAAATCCTTCAGATGCTTCACATTTTAAGGTGCTCAAGACTGTGGTGACACAACAAAAATGCCTGACAGAGCCAGTCTGGGATTATGCATATATCTCAAGGAACCCACGACTTTACTGGGATAACAATCTGGTTTTGTCAGTACTCAATAGAAACTCTGCTCCTGAATTACATTCCCTGGCAGAAAAATGCCCCAAAGCAAAACTACTGCTTACTTCACATCCAGATGGAAGAAATGTGGTTGTGGACAAAGGGATGGCTGTTGTAAACTGACGTGTGAGGAAAGCATGCTTGAAACTAAACTGTCTAAATAATCTTATTTTATTCAGCATTTTGAACTCACATCCCAGATCTAAGTATCCCACATTGCACCGGGGTTTGCAGGCTACTGAGGTATGAGGGAAGTACTGTGCTAAAAAAATATATAAAACAAATATTTTTTTGTAAAAGATTCCTTTTTCATAAACTACACTAGTAAATCACAGATATTTACAGCAATTTCTCCTCCCACCTTCTTTCAGCAGTAAAGTTTGAATGGAGATGACAGACATATCTGAACAAAACCTCAGGAATGACAGTCAGCACTTGGTGAAATTGTTCCTCCCTTCCTATACCAGGAGGCTTTGTGGTGATCCATTTCTGACATTTTCAGCAATAAAGAAGAAAGAAAAAGATGCTGCCAGCAGCCCTTTGCAAACTTTCAATTGATGGCCGAGGATGATAAGGGGTGACCTCTAACTCCTGTGTCTGACACGGCAGCTCTCCACTTAGGAGGGGGAGACTCATCCCTGTCAAGCACAAACGAGGAAGGATTGGAAAGAAAGAGGCTGCTCTGTGTATCAGCTTTATAGCTGTGAAAAACGAGGCTCACTTTCCTAGAAAAATTTTAAAAGTTTAATAAAAGACAATAAGAGACAAAAAATAAAGCAGATTCTTTTACTGCTGGGTGCTTGGCTGAATAGCCAAGAGCACACCAGCTGTTTTGGAGACACCCCCTTAAATACCCCATCCTGTTGCATATTCATAGATTTACATGCACATTACACCTTCTCTAAGAACTAATTTCTGTGTTTCTAGGAACTGTTTTACATCGCCACTCCTCGGTCCTGCATTTTTACAGTATGCGTGTTTCTAGGCTGTGGTTTTAATTAATTCTTCTTGCCAGTCTTAATTTGGGCCTTGGTCTATAATTTCTGCAGATGGTCGGTGCTGGTAGCTGGAATATCAGTAGCAGATGTCTTCACATCAGCAGCAGGTTCCTTCTCTGGGTGTTATCCCAACCAGGTAGTCAGTTCACTCACTACAAAGACACTTTATCAACTTCCTTTACTCCTAAAGAAAGCTGTATCTTTAAAATCATTTCCACACCACACCTATAGTATCCACCTTAGTATTTGCAAAGAAACCCACCATAATATGTATTTATAACAACCTTATATGAATAACACTCATCTTAATATTTGTAAAAAGCCAATATTATAATGTGTATTTATAACAGAGTCCTCTCTGCTGCTCTTCAGACTCCTCTCTGCCTTTCTGTGCTGTTGAAGAGCCTGGGTTTGCCAGCACCACCAGCCAAGAAGCATTATCTGGAGGGAACACTAAAACCTGAGCCTGCACACTCAACGATGTAATTCCCCTGCACAAAAAGAATAAAGGGTCCTCTTGAGTTTGAGACTGAGTGTGGTCTAGTGCAGAGAGCCAGGCCCATGCAGGAATTTTCTCTTTCTCCCAAAATTGAATGGAGCAGCAGCAGAACCAACTGAGATGTTACAGGAAAGGGCAGTTGCACATTGATCAAAATACCAGAAATTCGTGGTTTTGCTATGTTTGAATTCAGTAAATTCTGCCACAACGTGCAGCACAATAAGAGAAGCAGATGGACAGAATTAATTATCGAAGAACTTTGCAAAAGTTGTGGAATGAGATATGTGGGAGGCCATTTTTCCATAAAACACTGAGAAATCTTCCAATTCCACTGTCTTATTCCCTCATCACCTTCTCAAAGATGCTTCTAGTTTCACAGTAATAGAAAATAAATTCTCCTAGCATTTTAATTTAAAAAAAAAAAATCATGAAAAATTTATACAACATAGTGTTTGTATCATTTTAGGTGTGTCCTGGTGTAGATGTCACTGACTATTGTTCTTTAATGAATAATTTTGCTTTTATGTTACATTCAACAATCATCTTACTACCTAGCAAAGAGAGAAAGGGTAAGGAATAGTGACAAAGAAACCAGAAAAAGAAGCAGAAGAAAAAAAAATCTGCTTTCCAGTATAGATTTGTACTTTGTATCACATTATTTAGCTCACTATATAAGCCCTATAAAAAAAAAAATTGTATCTTGTTCTTCACCAATAAACAGCAGGGAGAAGGGAAAACTTCTTACTATCACACCAAAAGAAAGTAAAAATGGGGACTCTGCTCTGCACAGGTGATTTTTGTTTCACAGTGGTAAAAATTAGGCATGAAACTGCAGAGTATGTGCCTAGCTCCAACAATGCATCTGCCACATAAACTTGGCTTCAGGTGGAGCAGAATAAATTAAAGAGCAGAATGTTTGGAAAGCATCTTCTCAGACAAAAAATTTGATCATAATAGAATATTGTAGCTGTCTGCGGGAGAACAGAAATAATTCATCTGAATAGCTGACATTCTGGCAATAAAATAGAATGTTTCTCAAAATTATATGCTGCTTAGTTTGATTTTTGAATTTTTAAAATATTTTCTGAAAATTATCCCTGTGCAATGAACTTTTTATCCATCCAGTTAGATACAAACTAATATCTTAATTACTTTACTGATGTTCCTCCCTTCCTATATTTATTAATGAGAGTACAATTCCTGCCTATTTATCAGTGTATTAACTATTAATGTATTTGTGTTTTAATCTGGCCTTTTATTATATTCAGCAGCAACACAGTCCGTAAACTTAAAAACTGAAAAAGCAAATCCTGTATACTGCTGTTCCTTTAGCACTTTAGCACTTGGTTCCACATCAGGTTTTGGTTTTAAATAAACATCTCTTCAGAAAATCCAAGCAGCAGTAAATTATTTGTTTCGCTAGACTTTTACAAAACAAGATTTTCAAGCCCATTGTACTAACACACATTCTAAACTAAACCTCAGTTTTTAGGATAAGTGACAAGAACAGAATAAAAATATGTGAACTATGAAAATATCATAATACTGAATCACAAATGAATTGAAATTCTGAAAAAAAATCCCCAAACAAAAAAAACCCCACAAATTTTTTCCAGAACAGTCCTGTGTGGGCTGTTGATATTTCTGAGAATCAAGCCTAGAGCTGTTTTAATATCTGCATCCAAATTCTCATTAGAGCAGAAATCCAATTTTGAACAATCAATCCTCCCCTGCTCGACTCCAGCAGAAATTAGAAGTCACAGAGAAAGCTTTGCTGTAGCCCACTTCCATGCAATCCCTCAGGTAATTTTTTTCCAGGAACAAAGTTATCACAGTGAGCTTCTTTCCCTGTATCATGACTGCTGTTCCTGTTCCTGTTTCAGAGAGGGGAATTTCCCAGGAGCACAGGACTCTGATGGAGCATTGCACAGCTGAATGCAGGGGGAGAGGGGAACATAAATAGTACATAAAAATGGTAAATGGTGGATAAACCAATTGCCAAGGACACCATAAACCCAGCTGTGCTGCTGAAGTGCCATACTGAGGATGCTCATGTGAGTGAGAGACAACATAAAACCAGCAGAGAAACAGCAGGCTTATGGCACTCAGGAAAATTTAAGCCCAAGTTCAGCCAAAACTCCCCAAACTAAACTAAAAATAAACTCTATCCTGTACAAAGACATTATTTTCCTCCTAGGCCTCAATCAATTAATTACAGGCAGTATAACACTTTCTTCCCCTTTCTTTTTTATTGACAATTTGCATTATAAAGTCTTCAAGCCAGTAAATAATTCTTATCATTCCAGTTGTTGTTTTTTTCATGTGTCAAATTAGTTAAGATTTTGAGTCCAGCTGCAATGCATCTTTAAATGAAAGGGCTCCTCTCCTCACCTCAGAGGACTCTGAATGAGATCCTCTGTCCTCAGAAAACCTCAAGCAGCCGCAGGAAACAGCAGGCAGGGAAAGCAAGGAGAAGAACAAAAGGAAAAAGTCTCCTTTACTCAGATATGTATTTATAAGCACCAGCCAACCAAACACAAAGCATAATAAGAAAAAATTTCTGCAGACAAGTTAATTCTGCAAAAGCACTTCTGCATTATTGAAAATCTATGGAGCAAATTGATCTGACTGAAAAGATAAAGTTCTAGGCTGAGGAATGAGGAGTGAGTCTCTCCCCTCCCCACATGAACAAACAAGTTTATTGTTTCACTGAACAGACTTGGCATTGGGAACACTCACTGGGTAAGATTTCAAAACCACTGAATGTATACAATTAACTGACATTCTTATTAACTTTTTTTTTTTTTTTCAGGAGAAATAGCTATTACTCTTCCCTACTTCCTGCAGCATTCTAACAATTGCTGCATTTCTCCAACTTTGTCTCTTTCAGAAATTTTGTCAATAACATGGTGGACTAAAAAAAACCTAGCAGAAATATTTTTAAAAGATAATAAGATTGTTCAAGTTCATATGATCATTCACCTGCAAACAGAGAAAAAGCCCTTTTTCTTCTGCATAATGCAGCTGGGCAAGCTCCTGTTTAAGGACTAAAATTAACAATATGAGAACTCGGGCAGCACACATGGGAATCAATGAGGAGCAGGTCACAGGATCATCAGAAAAGAATATCTGCTGCTCTTATTTTAGACTCAGGATGCACAACTCTCTCTCTCTCTCCTCAAGTGCTAAGGTTCTTTTTCACCCCCTTGAAGGAAAATGCAGTTATTCCTCTTGGCACAAAGCAAATAATTGAGATGACAATGAATGCAGCTAAAAAGACTGCAAGATTCTGTTCCAGGTTCTCCCCACACTTCTCAGAGTGGCAAAGCCCTGGCAAAATTTGCTTTACATAGTTCTGTGCCTGCAAATTGGGCCAATTCTTCTACCTCTGAAATGAATCTCAACAGACAATAAAAGAGAAAGGAGCCCCAAAACAATGTGACTCTCTTCACAGCAGCAGGTGGTGGGATAGCAGCAGATCCCGGGCAGGAGTCAAAAGGAAAGAGATTGAGAGTGGCCATGCAGAAACACTCCAGCATTTTACCAGCAGAGCAGAGGACCCTTCCAACCTCAATTATCCTGTGACCCCCTGGAATGGATCATGATTCTGCACCTGGTATTCTGCGGGTTTAGTTTCATTTGTGACCTTACACATTTTTGACCTTACGCAACCCAAACATGGCATTCAAGAAAGAATAATTGGTTTCTTTGATGGTTTTGGACTTAGATCCTTGCTTCAGCTACCAGTGTGTTGTACATTTCAATTTTTTCCCCATATTTAACAGATGGATGCATTAAGAAAGATTAAAAAAGAAACAATAAATTGGAAACATCTAATCACATTGCAATAAGACCTAATTTTATCAAGACAAATCAGTTTGATGTATACCTCTTCTTTTATTGCAAGTACAACTGCAACTATGACTGTCTCAGTACATTTTTAACTGCAACTCTAGTTGCAACTATCTGCAAGTCCAGAATGGATCTGAAGAGCCACAAAGTAAATGTACAGGAAAGGAAGACCACAGAGTAACTAACTGTGAAAACTCTGGGTTTGGTACTGCATAGTGATCAAGGTAATAAAGAAGAAATTTGAATAAATTTAGAAATTTTTGTTTTGGATCCAAATTGTTGTGTAGCCTGGCTCTGAAAGTCTCAGTATCTGCATTTAGCATAAAGGACTAAGCTTGGCATCCTGTCATAAGCTAGTCTTAGCCATCACTGGACAAAATCCAGCCCACCACATTGTACCACTAGGCCACATTTAATCTTTTAAATCCTTGCCTCATTTACTGTACATCCAACTTCTTTGATTGTGTTATTGCCCCACAGATGACAGCTTTCTTCCCTACTCCTGATTTAAACCCAAGGCATGTTCCCAGCCCTGATTTTGCTGCAGAGCACCCCAGCAGACAGCAATTTGGTGGGAATACAGTACATGCTTATTTAATTACAGGCAGTATCATAATGCATATGGACAAGAGAGCTAATTTGACATTGAACAAACAACAGGAAAGGAGAAGCCTGTGCATAATCTTCTCTTTTAAAGACTATGAATATCAGGGGTTTAATTACATCATGTCATGTCTATATGCTCGTAGATCATCAACAAGGCAGTTCCAGACAGCACTTCACCAGATGCATTAAAGATGTACTTTTATCTCATGCAATAAAAGCAGTAGGTCCTCAACTTCCTCATGAAATAACCCTGCCAAGAATGGTATATTCTGGCTGGAGGTTGTCACAGGTATTTCCTGTCTAGACTAGAAATGAAGGTAGAGGATTCCTAATGTCATTCCACCTCTAAAATAAATTTTCTTCAATATGTTCATTTTTTCACTCCAGCAAAATAATTTCTCTCTCTTTGCAGCCAACACATCCCTAATACACTTCTCTCTTTTCTTTGGTTCTTTCTTCTAATCTCATTTTCTTCTGCAGCTTTCATTATTTCTGTTCTACTTCCACTCTCCTTATCCAAGCACTACTGAAGTTATCTCTCCAGGACATGCAGTACCTTAAAGTTATCAGTCCCTCCTACTCAAATCAGCCAGCATGAATGCATCCCTTATTTATTTCAGTTTCATGTTTAACCTCCTCCCTCTGCTGCTCCCAGCCCATCAGCATTTTTTGAATTCCCATCAATTAAAGGAACTTTATATCTATAAAGCACAAAATTATCTCTAACATAGACGTGAGTCAGCAACAGCATGGGACGAGCCATTGAAGCACACAAGGGATCAGCATTTTGAAATATTTTGTCTCTCATGAACATCTAGGTTTTGTTCCCTATTTACCATAATTTAAAGTTGATGGATTTTTTTTAATTAAAACCAGATTTACCTACAAAATGCTCTGTATTATCTATGGTTCCTATAAAGCATGGCATAAGGAAAAGCAAGAAATATGCACTCAATAAAGCCAAAGTTTTTCTTGTATCATGCTTACAAATTTCAAAGTTCTTTTACACATTGACCGTCCAGATGGTCCTGTAAATAAGCAAGAGCTTGGGATGCCGTTTTTAGTAACAAATTGTATGAAAGATGTAAAGCAGAAATTGTACTGAGATGGCTGACATAATTTATTGACAATGTTGTGGAGAGGATCTTTTGTGATGCAAGTCACAAACTAACCTACATTATTTCCAACGCAGTTACTCTTTAATGCTCTGGAATTTGATGTGAAGTTAAAGAAAGATAATTCCATCCAGGACTGGGAAGACTATAAAATACATGAGGAATATTAGACATGAATGTATTTTTCCTAATTAAAATAAAATATTCTATATGATAACACATTTTAGTATGGGAAATTTCTTTTTTTTTTTCCTGTGCAGGACACTGCTCAGATAAGATTCTCTTCCTGAAAGAACTATCACAAGAAAAGGCTTCTATTATGTCTTACAAAATAAAGAAAGTTTATGACTTGATGATAAAACCATGCAAAGGACCACCAAAGCAAAGTTATTAGAGAGCATATTACATAGGAGAAGAGAAAATGCCCCAACTTACTCATGTCATACCTCACTAATCAACTGAAAGTCAGAACATTTTGGATGCTGATCCAAGGAGCTGCCTTTCAATAGTCCACACGTTTCACAAGGAGGGTAGAATGTTCCTGATCTTGTTTTAAAAAATTCAGTCAGGAAAGGACCTCAGCATACCTACAGAGTTATTTTTTTCAGGCCAAGCTTGCTCAATCACAAACTGTGAGGTTCAAAAATAGCTGCTACAAAAGCAATTTGTTTCAACAATGTACAGAGCTTCTTATTTTGGTGATACAACAGAAGGGAGTCTGTATTTCAAATCTTTGAATGTTTCTGCCTCCAGATTTCCTGTTTCTAGCAGAGCTCAACTTTTGGTTAACTTGCAAAGGCATTCATTACTTGAAGGGGGAGATGTGATCTACAGTGAAAATTGGCTGCTATGCCCTGGCCCTCGTGGCAGTGCCCCTGAACATGTGCTACCAGCTCATCAGCAAGGAGGTGAACATTTGTCATGTGTAATGTTTATCTTCTCTAGACGGGACTGATCCTAAACACCCATCAGCAGCACAAAGGGGATACAACATATGAGAAAAACCCCAGAGAAATCATCCATTCACCATTTCATTCATCCAGAATCATCATTTCTATGTTTGTGCAATAGCAGAGGAGCTCTCAGACAGGAATGCTCAGGTGACCTCTGGGAAACAGGTACAAGGAACGAGTTCATTATTTTTGCTTTCCCATATACAGACTTCTGTGGGAGATTTGATACAGAAGTCCCCAGCCCTTGGGGAAAAGGGATCCTCCCTTTGACAAGCACTTCTAGAAGGACACAAGGGGGGTGAATTCCCTCCTTGGCCTCATGCCCATCATTGCAGGATACCTCACTGCCTAAAGGTGAGTGATTTTGTGCATATCTGACACCAGCACTTCATGCCCTACATCTAACAATGTACACGGACGGCAGGAATAAAAACAGAATAATAATGTTTGCTCTGACAGAACATGAGGATCAAAAGTATATTTATCAGCTTATTCTCTCTCTCTGTTTGTTTGCTTTGGGGTTTTTTTTTAATGCACAAGGGATTACTCTGTGGAAGGAGAAGGGAATTGAGACATAGCACAGTATCTGGGTAAAAGTCTTTCCAACAACTGTTTATTCAAAGGTATAAAAGTTTACTTCTATTATAGCAGTTTTCTAATACGATGGGGTTTTTTGTTCTATAGTGCTAAAATCTTGCACAGTCAAAGGCTGTGGGAATAAACATTATCCTAATTCATGAGGCTGCATGCAAGATTTTGCTTGTCTGGGATAGTTTAGATGAATATCTGTCAAGTTATTCCTTAAGACAATAAACATTGTTCCTAGATCTTTCCCTTCTGAAGTTTAAGGATCATTTGGTTCATATAGTCATGCTTGTAAACATATGCAATAACTTAAGGAGCTCAAAATCATTAATTTTTAATGAAAAGTGGATGAAAGTTTTTCCTCATTTTCTTTTTCCTTCAGCAGTGTTGACCATAGGACCAGAATAGCCTCGGTTGCTGACGTCTCAGTGCAAATAAAACAACTCTGCACTGCATGCTGTTTTCAACAGGCATTCTGTGTTATATAGGAGTCCTCTGTCAACTCAAAATCTCACTGACAATCTCACTGCCCCTGTTCAGGGTGATGAGCACACTGTGTGACTTGTTACCAACATGTCTATCTAACTTCTCTCCAACAGAAGACTGACTGAACTTAGGTAAGCAGCTGGCACCAGAGAAAAGCAAAGCTGACACTTCTCTTGCTGAAATAGTGGAGAGCTGTACTGGTAATTACAGCTTTTGAAGCATGAAGAACTGCTGTCACTTCACAAAAATTTTACAGGAAAAAAACCCCCAAACTTGAGGTGTCTCGGGATTAAAATTAAAAAATGAATCTTAAGTGTACAGAATGGTATTGGGAATTGTGTAAAAATTCAGACATCACCCTAAATTCTCAATTTAAAGAAAAGCAGTCAGACAAAATGAGAAAAAATAAATAAAAATCAAGATGTCTATTATTCAGATGTAACATATATACATCCATAGGAAATGGGTGCCCTATGGCACTGCAATCTTAGAAGGAACAGTAAGGGGTTTTTTTATTTTTTTAAGTTCAGAGCAAAGCAATAGTGGCAGGGCTGCAGTCACACAAACATAGTTGAGATAGGCATAAATTTACACTTCAGTTTCCTGATTTTTGTGTTCACCATGCAGACCTATTTCCAACCCTTTTGTAAGCTAAGCCTGACATTTATAGAATGTGTAAATAAAAACAAATCAATATACTTTGGATGGGTAGCCCTTTTCCTATTTCAGCACTTTTCATTCTATCATTCATTTAATGCATGACACTGTGAATGTTTTCAGAACAAAACATTTGCTTTGTCTTCCAAGGAGACAATAACTTAATTCCAGAGTATAAAGTTTCTGAAAATTGGAAAGAAAAAAGTAAGTGACCACGTCGGTTCTATCTCATGAATGTGCTAAATAAGCATTTATTGTGGTAAGGGTTACAATTGCCTTGAAACCTGTCCTTTAAAAATGTTTGGTTTTCAGATTTTCAGGCAATTCTTTATCTGCAAGTCGACATGAAGATGGTTTTTCAAGACCTTGTGCCCCACTTCCCTTTATTTTTACCCCTGAAACAGGATTAAAGCAGAGCACCAGCCCTCAGCATAATTTTTTTTTGTTTTCCATTGCCCACTGAACTGTAAACCGCTTTGATGTGTTTATGATATTTGCCTGCACATACAGATTAACCTGTTCCTACCTGCTTAATTTTCACACAGCATTTAAAGGACTGCAAGAAAGGGTACACATTAATAACCTTCCATCTTTGCAGTAAATGTGTGTGGCTGTAAAAACACATTTTGTGTGTCCCACTGAAGGTATAACAGTTTCAGGAGAGTGATATAAGGAGAGCTAGTTAGGGCTTTATTTCCACCTTTCCATGTCCCAAACTAGATTAGCTGTTCAATTAAATCAAAACAAACAAAAAACCCACCCCACAAAGAACCCAGAACTGCCTGGCAAATGAACATGGTCTGGCACAGAAGCATGGTGCCTAGTCTAACCATGTCCATGATTGACATATAATGCTTTCAAAATTCACCTTTTCTTACTCCAGATCCAGACTGAACTCCAGTTACTATTTCCACATTGTTCAGGTTATTTTAATTCTGTTAAATTGAAAGGAAGCATTAAAAAAAAAAAAAAAGTATATGAAACTAGTTCTGAAGTAATTTTAAAAATAAATACAGAAACATCCAATACATTTTTATATCTGTCAAGCAACGCCAATTAAGGTCTCCCTGTGGTGAACAGAGCTTTAAAATCTGAGTTTTCTCCTGGATTACACTGTGACCTGCCTTCTCAGAAGGATTCATCACGATCCTCATTATTTCCAGCTTCCAAATTCTCTGTGCTTGCCTGGATTACCCCAGCAAATGACCACTCATTTGCAAACAGAGCAAGTTATGCATTGCCATAAACAGATCATTTGTGGCTGTCCCAAACTCTAATGGGCCTCCCAAAATTGAACAATGCTTCCTAGAGCTGTAAAAATCTATTTTTAACTCTATTTTCACTTTTACAAAGTCAGCTCGTTCTCCAGTTAGTTTTACTCGTACTTTGCAGTTTGAATTCCAGAACACTCTTCAGTATAAAATAAAATTAATGCCTCAGTATTGGTATGGAGAGCTGTATTACTGCAGAGCACTGTCCATTAGCCTTAAAACAAGAATGGCACATTTTCAGAGCTTGATGCCTCTTGATTTAGAGAGCAAAGATTTATACTTTGGGTAAAGTTAGTAAATTGCTATTGCATCTTTATTAAGATGCATGATTATTTCATTTTCTTTCCCTCAGCTTCAATTCTCCTTTTTACCTTCCACATTTACAGAAAACTTTACACTTCTTTATAATTACACCATCACACATAGCCCAATAAAGAGCAGTTTCAGTAAGTCTCAGAGAAAATTGCAGGAAATTTGGAATAACAGAGATCAAAAATTAGTTACAACACATGCAACTCTCCTTTATTATATTTCAAGGAACATGTAAGAAGAAATAATTAGAGAAAAAAAATAATTTTCATAAACAGTTTGCATAGATGTATTGTATTATGAGCCTGTTTCAAAGTTCTCCAAAACAGTGAAATATGTGATCTCTTACTTCATCTTAATAACCTTAAATATAATTTCATCAGAGCTCCATGCTTTCAGACCTCAAAACAATAAAACTGCTGAACACACTTCCCTCACCCCCACTACCTGCCCAACATAACTCCTTCAATATCCAAATAATACATGTGTGTCTATATATAAAGTTCATTTTCTTCCACATCAAGGTTGGTGATTATATTTTATGAAGCATCAGGAGATGCTGATTACCTTATGAGAATGTTATGCACACCAGAACTGCACACTCATGCAGCTTGGGTTCTAATTTCTTAACACATCCCTGGTTTTGAACGAGGTGGCATTTAATAACATTCCCTGGAAAACGGCACTAACAAATGTTAATATTTTTTTCCAATCAAAATGCCTGTTCACTTGAATGTAACAGCAAGTATTTCCTTCAGTGCAGCAACTGTGCCCATGACTCTGGCATTGATGAATTCACAGTGTTTTTAACTATTATTAACTTTTTCCAGTTCTGAATAAAAGCTTCCTTTTCCTGAAGATAAAATTACTTTGTAATTTACAATGTTTGCTTAGCACAGTGCATGCAATTGATAAAGTTGGTGCTTTCTAAATGCTGATGTATTTTCTTTGAAGTGCCTCAGCAGAACTGATTATCAGTGCAGAAAGCATATGTGTGCAGTGCCAGAAAGCACATTGTTGTGCCAACTAATGTAAAATATTGTTTGCAAATATTTCAACATAAACAGCATTAATAAGATTCTTCATTTTAATTCAGATCAGGAGTAGGCTTTATGTTATACGTTTAAGAAAACTTATTTTAAATAAGGTTTGGGGAGAAAAAAATGTCCTTGTCATGACAGAGTACACCACTAGCTAAAAAAAAAAAAAAAAAAAAAACACAGGCTTAAAAATGTTACAAAATATATAAAGAAATCTACTTTATATTCTGTCATAAATTCCTTGGCAACTATCACATGTGATTTCACATCTCTGCAGCCTGTTTACTCATTGAGGATGCTGTTAGTAGTTTCTATTGAATATGTCAGGATGCCACAATTGCACTGTTCATCCAAAAGAAAAGCACGGAAAACAACTTCTGCTGGCTAATCAACTAATTTAGTGTTAACTTCAGGAAAGGAAACGTTGAGCATGTGGAGATATTAACACAAATATGTATTTTTAAATATCTGACATAAGCTAGGGCAAAAAAAAAAAAAAATTAAGTATCTCTGGCATGTGTTGAGCAATGAGTAACACGAGGCAATGCTATATGTTCCAGGAAACATATGTTCTCTGATGATGAAATAATTATGTTGGTGTCTACACAACACATGCCTGAATGTCCTTTGACTGAAAAAGCAGAGCTTTAAAAACAGGGGGATGTGACAGCTGACAGCTGTGGCTGCTCCAGCTGAAGCCACTGAAGGAATGCTGTGCTGCACAGAGTCACCAAAACACAGCAGCTCACAAAAAGGAACAATGAGCAGGGCAATAATTGGTGTGAAACCAAAGACCCACTGCACATTTGCACATGGTGCTCAAATGACAGCACACTACTGCAGGCAATGCCAAGATCTGAAATTCCGAGAAAAATCAGAAACTCAGGTGAGACAGATGTTGGTTTGCAAAGTCATCACCCCATTGCCTTGACAGAGAAGCAGGAAGCTGCACCCAACATGGAATTCAACTTCAGCAGCACCTGGAGGCTGCAACCACTCCCCAGTGTGAGCTGGTGCTGTGCAGAAACCACCCCTTGTCTGCTCACAAAGACAGTTCAGCCAATCCCCAGGGAACAGGGCCCAGCTCCATAAAACATCAGTTGTGTGTCACACCTGAAGGAAGTGCTCACACGTTTGGACTTTTATTTTTGGCTCCTCTTCTTCCTTTGCTTTGTGTTTTCTCCCCATTTGGAATCAAGAATTAACTCCCTAGTTACACTTGAGGTCAGCAATAAACTGGCTTTAATTTATTTTAAGCAACTTTGAACTTGGACGAGTCAGTTTGAAAAACTTCCATGGTATCTGCAAAGGCTGGGAAAGCAACCACCTTAAACTGAATATTAGGAAAAGTTTCTTGCTCAGAAGGATTCTCAAGCACTGGAAGAGGCTGCCCAGGAAAGTGGTGGAGTCACTCTCCCTGGGGGTATTTAAAAAATGTGCAGGTGTGGCACTTATGGACATGGATGAGTGAAGGACTTGGCAGTGCTGGATTAATGCTTGGATTCGAAGATCTTAAAGATCTTTCCCAATCTAAATTATACTGTGATTCTAGCAAATTAAGAGTAAAAAGCCTTTATTAGGCAAAAATTAGCATGAACTGGCAAGAGGACCCATTTTGGAGTAGTTGAAGTTACTGCACAGTGTGCTACATTAAATTATTCCAGTTGGCTCTGCCATCCTATACTGGAAAAATAATCTTTTGTCAGAAGGTGTATAAGAACCATAGCAATAATGATTGTATACGGATTCACTCTGGAAAAAGGAAATTGTTTCTGATAAATTTAATAAGTTATGAAAAAAAGTAATTAGAAATTTCCACAAATAAGTGATCAATTTAAAACTCATTTGGGTTCCAGCTGACAATAAGTTCATTTCTCTGGGTGAATTTTTTTGTATGATTGAAAATATATCTCCATTAATTTCTCTGTGCCAATGCCTCTATTGTTTCTCTCTATTGCAGAGCAGTTAAGACATCAACAGTTTTGCGTTTCCTGGACAACAGGAGTTTCATTTCATTTTATTTTTCAAAACTCTGCCAATTCAAGGGATACAAAATCCACCTGAAAATGGTTTGGAGAGAGGCTTAGAGCAAGGAATGAAAAATCCAGTCTCACATAAGATGGCAGCTTTTCCTGCTGCAGCATGACAGTGACTTTCTGAACATTGAATACTCATTTTTTTAATATCTCCTCCATATATTGTTAGAGTGTGTGCTCTACAAGCCTCACTGGGTCTGAGGTATAAAGACCACTATTTGAGATGCCAGAAATTGGCTGAGTATTTCTTTTGTTGTTCTTTTGGTTTAATAACCTTGAAAAATATCTTCTAATTGAAAAATCCAACAAGCCTGGTTTTATCCCTCTATAAATCTGAGCAACTTTGGGTTTATTTTTTCTCATACTTTACACTTTTGTAGGACACATCACCTGCAGTGGCTAGAAAAGATGTCAGAACAATGGAGAAATTAATATTTCCTTCCTCTCTCCCAGAGAGACACCAAAGTGGCTGGACAAAAGTGTCTTCCTCTGGTTTTATTTATTTAGCTTCCTTATTTAGCTCCTTTTTTCTTTATTTAGCTCTTTCTACTTTAGCTCACCCAAAACACGGAGAAGCTGCTTCATCTCAGTTTTCTGTAGGGTTTTGGTAGTACAGTAGGAAGATTTAAGTTCTCTTGGGATGGATGGGAAGGAATAAACATATTTTCCTCATAAAAGACTTATTTTAACAACGGCGATTACCTACCAGAAACCCTAACTATTTCGGAAATTCTTAAACTATTGTAATTCTTTCTTGTGAACTAAGGGCCCATCAAGAAGTTAAGGAACAGGTGTGCTTATTATGCATTTTTATTTTCAGAGCACAACACATATATTTTAAACAATATTTTTACAATAACACATTGTTTCTGCCCTGATAATACAATTTATTTTTTTTTAGAAATAAGAAATATTTGGCTAAATAATTGCTCATTTTATGCCTCCGTTTCCCAACAGCACAACCTTTTTGAGCACTTTTTAACAGCACAAATTTGAACGAGCTGCACTCTTAAGTGTTCTTCAATATACTGCCATGAGCTAAATAAAGGGTCACAGTACTTGAAAAGAAACCTCTCACACAGAGGGAGGAAACTTTTATTGGTTGCATAGGTTTGAAATATTCCTTAAAGACTGATGTCCTCCCTTCCGAGGCTGCAAAACCTTTTTAGAGAGAAATCTAAAATCAAAACAAACTTTAAAACAAACAAACAAACAAAAAAAAAAACCCTTAAAATAAAATATTTAACAACACTTCTTTTACAAAAGGAAAGCCTCACTCATACAAAATGGTCTTCAAAAATGTAACAAAGTCCAAGTCAGTATTGAAGAGTTAATCATGAGTGTATGCCCATGAAATTTCACACATTTCCTCTGCATTTGCAATACATTTACAGAACCTGTAGTGGTTACCCTAAATGGGTGCTAAAGTAATAAAGGCCAGAAATGGGTGATTTTTTTTTTCTGTTGTTAAATAAAATAAACCCCAAATAAACAAACAAATAGTATCCGAGACAAAATTTGGTGTAAATCTTGCGCTAAATATTTTCCCCTGGAGCATGATATTACTTTTATTCGAGTAATGAGTCAGTGAGCATACAGAGCAGCATCTGAAATAAGTACAAAATTAAGTGTATTGAAGAGCATCAGCTATAGACAGAACCTGACATGTAGCTTAGGAAAAAGAATGAAACAAAAAATAAAGTCTGACTTGCTGGATTTGTTGCAATTCTGTTTGGTTGGATGGTTGGGTTTTGGGGTAGAAATAATTTATATTTTCAATAATTACTGCTCTATTTTCAGGTGTAGCTAGAGTTGAAAAAGTCATGGCTGAGTAACCCTACTGAGACAAACCTATGAAATTTATATTCTCAGAGGTGAATTCTACACAAGCTTTACAGGGATGTCATCCTAAAGTGTCTGCCTAATCATCAGGGCAAATTTCATTGGGCAGAACAGGACAGCAATACTTCTAGAGCTCAGCTGTCTGGCAAAGATGGGGAATTTTCCTCTCTAGTGTAGGACCTGACTGACCTTTGCTCTCCCCCAAAACATCCTACTGAATGGGATGAGTGGAAACCTCTGAGCTGGAATTCTCCAGTTCAAGGGAGAGCTGTCAGCACTGCATTCACACTGCTCAGATGAAATCCAGGCTTTCCCAGCCTCCTTCTGACACTAAGTATAAATCTGTCTTCCCAGAAACTTGAGGAATGGATGCCCTGAGATTTTTGTTTTCTTTTCTTCACCATTATTAACATTGCATTTTATAGCAAATGCTACTTCTAGGCCCCAAGAGGAAATGGGCTGTCTCTTCCAATGCAATAGAAAAGCAGCTTTCACTGTGGATTTAACTGTTCCACAGCAGCCACACAAGATTCATACATGGCTTTCCACACCAGAAAAAAACCCAAGTACATCTCTCACATCTCCCTCTCCAATCACTGCACACAACATGTGCTGCTCCTGGCTAATTGCCACTAGCAGTAATTCCCACATGAATCCCTCAATAGGCTTGCATGGCTTTCTTCCCCAGTCTTCACATTATATTGAAATAAAGATTCAGCATAACACATCCTGCACAGGCCATTAAGCATTATTTCTATATGAAATAGAATGTAAACCATCTCCTACCCTTTCAACTAAAAATGTAACTTTAACAGTCTTTACTTCTGCCTGTGAATTAGCCAAATCAACCTAAATTATTTGTAAATTATTTAATGTTTCAGCTGCCTGACTCAAGAGAGAGGAATAGACTATTTGAATCAAGAGGGTTAAGAAATTCGAAGTTAATAATAAATAGGGGATAATGCTATCCTCCCCTCCCCACCAATGCCTTCACTTCCGTGAGCTACAGGAAAGCAGAGACATTCTTGTCACAGAAGAAAAAGGATTAGAAAATATATAGTAATGTGTACAAAGAGAGCTGTGCCCACATCTCTACATTTGCAGCCACTAGCAGGGTTTTTACTTCATAATATTTGCTAAATGTAACAGTGGGGAAAAGTCCTCCTGTTGAAGCTTTTTTCTTCTTTTCCCCTGATGATTATTTCTCAGGATTATCTATGTTACATATTCTGGTTTTAAGCCCTCCACAGCAGAGATAAATGAGTAGACACTGAAGGACTCTGTCTATATCCCTTCAAATTTAGTGGAAAGGTTGCTGGAACTGTCAGGAGGGAAGGAAAAAATCATTTGATTTTACAGAGATGGCTAGTAATCTTTTCTTCATGGATACATCTATAGCCTTCCAGGGCCTGATTGCTTTTTCTGTTTTCTCTTACTGAATTTCATGAGCCATTGATAATATATGAAGATTACAAAAGCAATGTATAGCAATTTCAGATGCAATAGTGCAGTATTTCAAACACTGGCATGAGAAATCGAGAGATAAAGTTAAACCATGTTTATTACAAAGAAAAAGACGCATTTTAAGATATCATGTTTCACTTGTGATTTTATGCATTAGTTTGATTTGAAGATATTCAGCATTCCCTTCTATGCCTCATTTATTCAACTGCTGATAATACACAGATTCAGCTTGCTAGTGCAGCACAACCAACCTTATCCAGAGAGGACATCAGCATGAGAATTAACCTTGAGTGGCAGAAGCTATCTATGCTTGGTAACTACTAAAGAGTTTGACTTCCTTAGGAAATGCAGCTGTGAGGAGACAGGCAGGAGGTCTGGGCTACATTCTCTCAAGATCAAATCTGAGCTAATGATCTGCATGGCAGGGTTGTTGTTTGTCCATTTTAGTTGATAACTTGGGAATTTTTACTGTAGGTCGATATGTATAACAAGAAAACATTCTTAGCTTAAAATATAAGGTATTAAATTTGATGCAATCTCTTTATATGGGAGGGAATATTGTAAATACACTTATGTCTCAATACTTCATATGGATGGATGGATGGATAAATAGACAGACCCTCACAAAAATTTCACAAGGCAGTCTACCTTTATACGAAAGCTCTGAAGAGGTAAGAAATTAGGTCTAAAAAATCTAATTCTTTTGATACCCTGACTTCTAAAATAGAGAATAAAAATCCCACCCCTTCCAGTAGCTCCAAGGTAACTCAGTGAAATTCAGTAGGAAGCAAAAAGGAGACAGACAGAATATACTTTGCTTTAAGTTTCAGCTGGAAGACACTGAGTGGAAATCTCTTGAAAAACCCAGCAGTGAAAAACCAGAAATGGGGATAAACAAGCCAGCACTGAGCAACTTCTGTTTGTTCATTAAAACCACACAAGTATCTGTTCTAATATATCACCAATTTCCTAGATAAGGAGCACTGATCATCTGAAAAGCAAATGTTACTTCCAGATTTAGACAGGAGAGTTTCTGGAGCTACTTAAAAAAGCATAAATAATTCCAAGAAGCAAGCTACATGAGGCAAGCATAGCACAGAGAATTGCCAAAATGGACAGAAAGTGTGTTTTAGAAGTACAACAGAAAACCTGAATCTTCCATTTAAAAAATCCTGCAAAAGCAAAGATACAGTGAGCTCCCAAACATAAAATCACCTTTTTCTTAATATACCACATAATCATGTCTTTTGTCCTGATCCTGTGTAAATAGTGAAATAACATTTTTTATCCAGTCCCAGGCTATCATACATCAAATAATCAAGTGAAATTGCACCATGTGAGTTCACAGCTCAACCATTCAACTTGCATAAAATATCTTAAAAATCTCCTTAGAATACATGGTACTAAAGAAATCAATGTGTCAGTGTATGAAAGAATCATCCTATTCAGTTGGACAGACTCATATTTAAAGAGACTGAAAAATTATCTGGTTCACCACAACATACAGCCCCCCCATGACAAAGACCAAATTCTCTTTATACCTTACTGCCATTCCCCTCCAATTCAGAATTTAATAGTAATTAGGAGTGCATGATCAAATATCTTAAACATAGACTATAAAAATATTTTAAATATAAAATACTTGAGGAAGAGTGAGAGAAAATGCAAAAAACTGTAGGCCCACACTCAGAAAAATACTTAGATATTTAATGCGCTTGCATTAACTAAAAAAAAAAAAAAAAAATTACCAGTAGAACACATGACTTTATCCAAACTGTAATAACATAGCTTTAGGACTGACCTTTAATTTCCTTGAATGCAGCTCTACTTCTTTGAATTGGCAGTGAAGTTACATCCAAAATCGGGGGAAAAAAAAAAAAAAAATTGTTTTGCCATCAGCCCAGAGCAGTTGAATACTCCTTGCTCTGGGTGAGAGAACTCACTCAGCCCCGTTAAAGCTCATTAAATCATTCTGGCCCTTGATACAAAACAAATAAAGCCCAGGTGGAGCAGCCAGGGAGGGTTTTCTCCCAGAAGGGTTAATGGTGATGTTATGGCAGCAAAGAACCTTGTTGCAGTTTGATTCCCTGCAATACCAGAGGAGCTGCTCCCTTTGCCATGGAACTTTTGTTCATTGGAGTCTCTAATTCTATATTTTCTTGGCACTGGCAAAACAGGGGCATGACATAGGAATTGCTCAAATGGCAGAAGAAAATTCATTCTCTCCTTTACCATAAGCAGTTGATTTTCACACTGGCAATCTTTTGCAGCTATGCTGTCTCTAACCTCAGGAAATAGCAAAACAATTAAAAACTGAGGTAATTACTTGGAATACAGTCAAAACAGTTGTTGAGACCATATGAGAAGAGTAAACACACACATTACTGTGTCAGTAAAAACCAAAATCTTCATATAACCAACATGTGGCATGGGAGCCCACTCCAAATTTTAGTGTTAAAAGATCAAGGATTGAAATTACATTTGCCAATTAGAATAATTTGGTAATTAATAATAGGAAGTTATTAATATTCATTGGTAACCAGACAGTAGCAGGTATTTAGAAATTTGTAAACTCTAAACTTGTCTGCTCCAAGTTCTCTTTGATTAAGAGAGCTTTGATGTCCCTGAAAATATTGTTTCTCTTAAATTAAAATAGGAAAATATATAAGTAATATATTTAAGAGAAAACAACGGGTCTTTGTCATTGACAAAAGAGGAATCACCATTTCATAAACAGAAACCTAACTTCACTTCCAGCCTTTTGATGAGAAGTATTTATGGAAGTATTTACTAGAAGAATGCAAGGTAAAGGCTCTTCATATATTTGGAGAAACACACACACAAAAAAGCATCTGAACTACTACACCAAGCAGTGGAAGAGACACAAGAACATTTTTAAAAGTAAAGAACCACACAATAAAGGAAGTTTGTCAAAAAGGGAAGCAAATCTTAATATTTTAGCAGGAAACAGCTCCTTGAAATGAGTCAGCGATCAGCTGAAATGATGGGTAAAAAGGTGTTCTAAGTTTTCACATTGTATTCAAATCAGGTGGGAAAAGTCCTCAAATAAAATGTTGTAAAAATTGAGTAAGGAATATATATATATATATATATATATATATGGATCTATGTATAGAATATATTTAGGATATATATATATTATACATATATGTGTGTGTGTAGATACACATTATATATATATATACACACACACATATTCTATACATGGAAGACTGCTGGCTGTATTGTTATGCCAGAAAACAGCAGTCAGGCATGGGAAATTCACTTCATATGTGAATAAAAGCAGGGACTACCCCTCTGGCAGTCTTGATATTTATCACCAGTACTGACAGAGCAGGCAGGACAACACACTGCACTACCTTGAAGGTGTGCTGCAGGCACTGAAGTAAAAGTGTATATTGAGAGCTTAAAATTATTTCAGTCAATAACTCTTCAGCAAATGAACTTGACCATGTACAATATTTTTTTAAAAGTCTATCCCTCATAAATCTGTGTCATGGAATCAAAGTGAAAATAATGCATTTGTCATTTAAATAATTTCCTCTTCTTATGAGACATGATTGATCTACTTGTATAGAACAGTTAATGTTTTGCTTTCAACCAGTGATGGAAGTGGTATCACTTTTAGTTAAATAATATTAACTCATAAAGAAGGCTTTCTAATTAATTTTCACTCGTGTTTTGAAGTCATATATTTTATAGAGCTTTAATTTTGCTCACCAACATATTTAGTACATAAAACCTCTCTTCTGATAACTGCTTTTCTTCTTTCCATGTAATTCCTGTTGTTTGAAATATTAAGGAGCCTGAAATGCATAAATATGGCAACCAAACACCATTAAATGCTACATAATGTGACAGGGGAAAAGGATCGCAGAAAATCGTAACTACTTGAAATAAACTCCATTAATAAGCACTTAATTTCTTTATTTAGAAAACAAGAACTCCCTAGACAGTAATAAAATAGCATTTTTAGTGCTGTTAACTCCAAACATCCTAAGAGCTTTGAGATACACAATTTCTATTTTCTTCTCTCGTGTCTCTGAAGCTTCTCTTTGGCACAGCACTGAAGGAACTATAAAAGCATTACCAGTCTTTGTGACAGACTTTTTCTCTTTCTTGCTAGTGAAGAAGATAGGATTTATTTTACTGTCAGAAGATCAAAAAATGAGGAAACATTTTGATAGCTGAGGAAAACAAGTTTTGATTCTGTATAGCCAGCATTGAAGTCACACTACGAATCGACAGAAACTCTTTTGCACTTGACAGTTTTCATCACATTGGGGAAAAGAATCTCTCAGCAGTTTCAGATGAAGATTTTGATCTCACTTATATTGCTGGAAACTCAGAGTAATTCCAGCGAAGTGTTTAATCCTGCCAGAACATCTTGGTAGTGATGTTATAATCCATATTTATTTGGCCCAGGTCGTTCCTTCCACTTGTGCAGCTCCCTACCAAGGGATTGCTGATAGCAAGGGAGTAACCACAGCTTCAGAGATGGTTTTTGAAGGCAGAGAGAAGGAAAAAATCAATAGCAAATCTAGGGGGGGGGGAGGGTCAAATGGACATGATGTGACACAGACAGAAAATAACTAAAATATCCCTACAGCACCCCCTCTGAAATCAGCAACCACCAAAAAAGTACCATCAGCTTTGCCATCTGGCAAACCACAACAGCTTCCCCCCTAGGCCAGCACAGCTGCCTTCATTTAAAGGTCAGGTGATGGTCAATATTTTTAAAAAATAACTCTCTCCCAGATTAATCAAGGAGGATTGCTTCCTAAAATACCCTTCCTGAGAATCAGTGTGAAATATTAAAGGAAAACTTATATAGTGCAGCATATTCTGACATTTACTATGGGGCTTGAGGGAAGATGGCAGAGAGAAGAAAAATATGGTTTTAATCCCACATTTTTGCTGTTAAAAGAGAGATTACTTAAATCATTATTTAAATTATAATTTTATTAATCCGTCTTCATAGCAATGAATATTACAAGAAGAGCAATTTTTACTTCCATTTATACTGTGACCTATATTGCTTGCACATGCATATTTTTTAAGAAATAGAACATCAGAGTAACGGGAGACAGAGGCCTATTTGCATATTAAATACATATTATTTCATTGGCTTTGATGGTAAGAAGATTTTTCTTATCCATTTTGGGAGCAGTGAAGTTAGGAGAATAGTTTTGTGAAATATTAATATCTGATCAGAGCTTTGTTCTGGACTTAAGACTTCTCAGGAAGCTTGTGTCAGGTGCTTGGTTTTATTTCACATGTCCCTGATTGTGTTCTCTACACAAAAACCACTGGCACCAACAGCTCTTATTGAGAATACTTTTTCTTCCTTAGGTATATGGAGGAAGGTGCAGTTACTCCAAAATTTCGCTCCCCCCTTTTTCTCTCCTCTCACTCCCACGAGCAGGAGTGGCTGGGAATTGTGGTGATACACCAGGGGGGCAGCACACCTGTGAAATATGGCCACAAATCCCTTTTCTGGAATGGGCGTCATCCTACAGGGGCAAAAGCACAAATCCAGTTTCTGGCAGAAACACAAAGCCCTTGGCAGATGCAGAGGCAAAACTGATGCTTTTTTCATGCGTCAGAGACCTTAGAAGCCTTTTTTTTTTTTAAGTTACCTCAGAAACAGTATAAAAACCATGGGTTTTGTCAATCAGCTTTAGTATCCTTATGTACAATGGCTGAAGTAAAACAACAAAAGTAATTTTCTATCAAAGTCCCTTCCTGTGGAAGGCAATTACCAAAACTGAAGGACAGAGATGTGCAAAAGAAACTTGTACTCATCCTAAAATCTCATAAGTCCACTGTGATTTTACAGGGATCAATAGGAAGAGAAAGAAATAGAAATCAATTGGTACCGACCAGGAACTACTGCCTTTCCAAAGGAATTTCTCTTTCCCCTTTTTTTCACTTTTCCCTATCTTCAAGCCCTGCTTCCCTGGTTAATTCAGGGTTTTAAGATGCTGCCAATGACAATTTTACCATTCTTAAGTGTTTAATTGATTTTTACCTTTGATATCATGCAGCACAGTCTCCACAGGAGGGGAATTAAGAACTTCCAATCCCACACACTGTTCCTACTTATCTCTTATAGCCCTTGCTCTTCTGCTTCCCTCTTTTCATAGAGTGCATTTATGGCCCTGCTCAGCACACAAAGCCTTTTCCCAGCCACACCAGGGAAAGCTAACAGAACAAATTCTGTTTAAGTCCCCCAAAGTCTTGTAAAACTGCAGGAATAATGGTGAAGCCTCATTACGTGAAGACGAAAGAAAGAAGAACTCAAGGCTTGAACAATCAGTATCCTAAGCCCAAACTATTCTGCTAAGACTTTGCCAGAGCCTTAGGCCCTTAATGGATGTGAGGAAATAAATTCATTCTGATAATAACATTCACCACTCTGTATGAGATTTTAAGCAATTTTAGACTAAAAGCATGATCTCAGTGGATGACAGGATTGTGACAGGTTTCTGTCCTCTCTCACAAGCCAGAATGCAGCTGTAAATTGCTACTCATAAAATGTGTACAATCTCAATGAATTGTGAAAAAGAAGGCGTTGGAAACTGAAATTCAAAATTATTTTATACACACCAAAGATGTTTTTGCTTAGGGAATGTCTTGACAAAAATCCAATGTATGCACAGGTTTATTTTCCATAAAGTTCATAAAAGAGACACACCTTGTTCTCTAACAACCCTTAAATCTTGTTTCCACTGATGTGTTGCTATCAGATTAAAACCTGTGAAGTACAAACCAAAAAAAGAAAAAGAATATTAAAGCTTCCCCAGAACTCAGGAGCACTTTGCATAAGAAAGTTACCACACTAAATTAGAAGTGCTTTTTCATTTCAACAGAGTGCACTGCAGCGTGTTGTCAGGCAGAGAAGAACTCTGAAGCACTGTCCAGGAAAAATGAAGAGTCCAGTTAGCTGACACACTTTAATTAGAATCTAAATTTTCCTCTCAGTGAGAACCTTTGAACAACTCAATTAAATCCATACTGATCCGACACCCTGAGCTGTGTGCTGGTTCATTTTCAAACCGCGGGAGCCGGGACAGAACTTACTGTACAACAGAAATGTGCATTCCTCTTTAGAAGGGTGGAAAGACCACTTGGAAATGAGATCAGGCTGTCTGTTCAGAACTGAGGTTTTGCCACAGGCATCCTGTGCTCTTTGGAGCTTTTAAGCAGTTTATTTTTATGGCAGACACATGGCAAATAGCACTTTGCTGATTTAATTAATCCCATAAATAACCTTTGTGAAGCTGAGCACTGAGGCTACAAGAAGTGGTATTAATCACATATCTTTCTTTGAATAGTTGCAAAAGTTTTTTGAGCCAGATTTTTGGTTTAACATGTACCTGAGCCTAACAAGAATATTTAGATGCCCATTAATCTGTTACCTATATTGAGCTACATAATGCATAGATAACAGAGGCTAAACACAGTTTAATCTAATGTATTCGAAGTTTAATAGTCAGAATAAAACCCAGAAGATTATCTTATTTCTTGGGCATAGAGATATGTCATGGAATTATCTAAATATCTTAAAAAGAAGAAATAGTACATTCCAAATGTATCTTAAGCCTCAAATTAATAGCGATAGCACATAAATACTTAACAGAAAAACTAAAATGCTTTTACACCAATTGAGAAATAGCTTTACAGGAATCTGCTATTCTCAGAGCCAATGCAACAGCTCTCAGTAATGTAAGCAAACGTGAATTTTGCCAATTCAAAAATATAAACCAGTGAGAAAACAAGATACAATCACACTGTCCATATCCCAAGGATAAAAAGAGAAAGCAGAGCTGGATGAAGTGCCTTGGTTAATGAAAGAGGAGGCAAAATGGTTCATAATAAAAAAAAAACTTTTGCTTATGAGAGAATTTCCTCTCTTTCTCTTTATACTGCCTAGAAAGTGTCTATTTATTGCTATGATTTGCAAGACTAATATTGACTGTGCTGTGTGATTCAGAGCCACATACAACCCATCAGAAATTGTAGCAATTGTTTCTGTCCACAAACATTCACATTCACATCTGTACCACAGAAAGGTACAATGTAAAATTGTCAACCTCAAAAGAAGAGGTTTTTATATTTCTTGCATCTCTTAAGCAAAAGAATAGCAAATATTTCATTGTAAGACCTTAATGTACACTACTTACATTTTTAATTTATTCCTTCACTTTTTCTTTTTTCGTGCACAGTGTTTTTCTGTTGTAAGACTGCTCTTGAATGTTGAACTCTTCGTAATGAATCTACTGAAAATGTACAAGTTTTGACATAGCATAAAAATATAGCAGGGAAAAAATGTTACTAAGTCTACTGTCAACTAAAGGGAGTTCTCCTGAATATACGTGGGAAGGATGCAATGGGGACATTTCATCATTTTAGTAAATGATAACTAGAGGGTTGTGTGTGTATCCTCAGAGTGGATCTCCCTTAAGAGTTTAATGCTGGTATAAACTCATACAGAATCCATGGAGGAAAGGGAGGGACTTGCAGTAGATGTGGTTGAATTCAGGAATAACACAGCCATCTTCAAGCATAATGCATCACTGAGCAGTTGTTACAAAGCAGCTTCGTTGGCAAAATCTTGCAGGAGAGTGGAAAACAGCTGACAGTTTGATCTCACACATCTTGTTCCTCAGCTATAAGTGGTTTACTCTGCACACAGGCCTTTCCTAGAGTCTGTAGCGTTCAGCCATTCAAATGTGGAGTTTTAGCACAGTAAATCATTGGCCTTATTATTGTAAAAATACCTCCAAGGGTATAGTAAACCTAAATGTTTTGAAACAGCAGATGTTTATGTTGGAGGGGTCACCACTGCAGGCAGCAGGACCAAATCCTACTTCCAACTACACAAGAAGGAACTGAAGAGGAGTTTGCACCAGCAAAAGAGAGCTGAATGTGGACAGGTACTTAGGGATATGAAATAGTAATTCTAGCTGGTGTAGGTGTAGCTGTCATATCTCAGAAGAAACCATCTAAGGCAGCATTGAGGAAAAGCTGTGTTCACTTGTTTCCAAACCTAAGCCCATGGGTGAAACATCCACAGGAGATGAAAGCAGGTTTTAAAAGAAGAATTTCTTTCTCTCCCTGAAACACGTTTGCTGTCTGTTTCTGGGAGCTAGAGCACTCTGAGGAGCACACAGCAGATCTGCCCAAATTGGCTGTTAGTGGGCAGAAAAATGTTCTGTTGAACAGGAAACATTTCTCCTCGTGGTTTTGCAGACTTTGAAGCAGGAGCTGCCTCAACCAGGCTGAACAGGGCTCCCATGCCTCGTGTTTCCTCTGAAACTGCTTGGAGGACCCGATCAAAGCATTTCCAGCATAAAGAGCTGACCTGCCTAGGTTTGGAAATAGACAAGTCCCTGGAGATTCCATGTACCTAAACACAGATGACTGGACAGAGCTTAATGGACACCAAACAATATTCCAGCATCAGGGTAAAATAACAATTTTGCTCCTTTAACATTCCCAAACATTACAACTTATAAAACACCATACTTTCCAGTACTCCCAATACCTCTCCTCACTCTGTAATATTCTTAGACCCTACTTTTTTTTAGGAAAAAATATTTTAAAAGCCAAATAAAGATGTGCTACATGGGAGGTAAAGAAGTCTGGAGTTTGCTCGCCTACGACTGTTCAATTAAAGAACACAGCAAGATACCACAAAAGAACCCCAAGGGAATTAGTCATATTAACTTAGCTCTGAATTATTTGTAAATATTTCTAAATTGGAATATTTTCAATAATACATCTCCTTGATTAGTGAAAAAATAATTAATGCATTTATTGGGTGTGGAGGTCAGTGCAATATTTAAACTGTGGCCTAATTGCTTTTAAGAAGTCACCATTTAGTCTTATTGATGTGCATCTTTGAAACTTGTCATCATTCCTCTACACTTCGTTAAATTCAGGAGACAAAATTACACCAAATGTGGTTTTACACAATTGCTTTAAAAGTGTCACCCAGCCCACACTCAGTGTGTCAAGTGACATCAATTGATTTTTACACCCATCTGCCCAGGTAGAAAGGGCTACAAGGAATCCAAAGGCATGGAAAAAAATCCACCTCTGAGTTTGGTATGCAGCGACTCGGGAACATAAAGAGCTGGGAAAGTCCATTTTAAACACATTATTTCTCAGTGAAATAAGGTGCTCCCCAGTTAACTTCACCAGGCTCTGCACAGGGCGTGCAGACTTTCTCACCTCCAGTAAATCAGGGTTGGGAGCAGCATTCCAGAGAAAAAAATACACTATTCTTCCTCGGATTTTTCTAGAGAAGAGGGAAAAGTAGTGAGCTTGATTTAGCTGGACAAAGCTGAGAAAGACAAACATTTAATAGTTCACTTCAGGAAAAAGACTGTCGGTGTATTCCAAAAGAGGTAACAGGCACTCATGAGGTAAATGATCTTCTCGAAATGAAGTCCCAATCCAAAATACACTTTCAAGTATAATCTCAGTATTTTTTGTTCTTATGAATGCTTTTTCAGTTGGTTTGTTTTGGGGTTTTTTTGGTTTTTTTTGTAAATTTGTCTTTCCTCTTAGAAGAATGCACTTAACTAACTTGAAAGTAAGAGCAGATTAAAAGCTTAGAAAACTTTAAAAGTGATGATTTTCCAAAATGAAAGATAGCAAGAGGAAAAGGTACCCAGAAAGTTGTTCCTATGTGTAGTGTATACATATCTGCCTGTATATAAGAATACATGCCAATAGCTGGTGTCAAGTTATAGATGACAGAAAGATTTGATTAGGTTTTTAAATTCAAAATTTAAAGAACACTTCCTACTCAATTTTCCCAGGAGTTATTTCTTGATACTTAGGTAAAGCTATGATTTAATGTTTCAACTGTTAATCCTCTTGCCTCTTTTTTTGTGTGTATCACAGGACAGGAACAAAACACTGTGGACAGCTTTGGCACTGGAAATGGAGAAATGAAAAGCTACTGAAAAACACTTGAATGCTTAATAGTATGTTTTTGTGATAACACATGGAAATTTCAGCAGTATTCTCTTTTACATAATTTCCTTTTTTAATTTCACACATACACACACACACACGTGAGATACTATTTGGCATGGGAATACCCTGCTGTAGTTTTGAATTTATACACTAGATAGATGAACAGATAAATTCTCATTTCTCCTGCTCTTGGTGCTTGGCTGGGGACAGTTTTCAATAGCAGGTTACAGGGCAGCAGCACATCAGTCTGTAATGTGAGAGTTACAGTCTCCAAATAAAAAGAAATCTTCTATCTTGCATTAACACTACAGTGTTTTCAAGATTCCAACAAATCAATAAGTATTTAATTTTGCTATTTGGGGAAAAATAAAAATAATCCCAAGGGGTCTTCCCAAAAAAAAATTAAAACACAAAGAGCAGCAGGAAACTTCCTTACAGGTGAGTTTAAAAAAGATTTGACTCTTCTGTGGGTATGAGATGACTCTTGTTCAAATTCACC
The DNA here is from genome assembly GCA_018697195.1 of Certhia americana. NCBI lineage: Eukaryota > Metazoa > Chordata > Aves > Passeriformes > Certhiidae > Certhia > Certhia americana. Next base: position 8,805,764 of record CM031861.1, on the reverse strand, counting down.
TCATGTTTAATGTCCTCACAATGAATTTCATTCTCCCTCTTATCCGGGATAACAGGAATGTTGTTGCCAAGCTGCAACAGATCTCCCAAGTCAGTCCTCTTCACGCTGTTCAATTTTACATGAAACTCTGAAATATTCATTGGGACAAATAGAGAGCATTGAAAACGAGTTTATAGCTTTTGGGGTTAGGGCACCTGGCTGGCAGGGGCAGCACCTGAGTGCCAACACCTTTTCCAGAGAATATTTAAATATTTATACAAAATTGAACAGCTGCAAAGAGAGAAAGAGATCTCTCCTGCCAAATGGGTTAGAACACCTCCCAGAGATGATTTGAGGTGACTGGTTCTAGAAAAAGCACGAGGGCTATTCAGCCAAATCCAGCAGCTGAAGGAATTTTCTTCAGTGAAGAAACCCAGTATAACTCTGGAATCAATAAAATAGTATTATAATAATGGTAACAATTACAATGCTGATTAAAGATTTTGGTTTAGGAGCCATTCTATTATTTCTCTCATCTAAAAGCTGGGATAAGCCTTTTTCTTTAACCATAAACCTGGTGAAAGAAAATAGAATTTCTCTATGTAAGCTGTTCCATGTTATGAAAAACCCAGAGATTTAAGATTTTATTTTAGCTATCTATTCTTTGCTTTTACTATTACAATAATCCATAATGCTTCAAAAAAGATAGATGAAGTATTCCTCCTTTTAAATTTTATCTTCCCAATTAAAATTTTAAGTCTTTTTTGCCAAAATAATGTCTCTTTTTCTTTGAAACCCATGATCATGTATAAATAAAATCACCCTGAACTTCTGACCAGTGTTTGAAAATCTTTTGCACCCAAGTTAATATTCTGAAAAATAAAGGTCAGGCGTGTCAGATACAAAATCATCTCTGTAAAAATGGTTTTGCAGTTGCTGACAGCTTCAGCTATCTACATTTTTTTGCAGGTCCAAAGCAATTTTACCACATTCTCAGGAAGGCCCAAGAAATTGTGTTTAGTTTCTCTGGTTGCAGAACCATCCACAGACAGAAATGGTAAAATCTACTTCCCAGAACTCAGAAGATGGTGTAGCAGACCCAACCCTAATTAATTTTTTAATCCTTTCTTGAACACACCGCTTTTGATCTCCACAGCATCATGTTGCAAAGACAACAAACACATTCCAGTTGAATTCACTGCCTGGCATTTTGCTGGCATCTTGTTTTTTCATTGACTGTGATTTCTTCAACACAAACTTCACATGTCAGATAAATCACTCTGAAAGAGTATCTTTGTGGAATATTCCTTCAGCAGTTCTGGTTCTGTTTGCTAATGTTAAAATCAGTATTTAACCTACCCTCAAAAACTAAAATAATGCATAGATTAAAATTCTGTCATTTGCCACAAAGATCTGAGGGGAGTAATTGAAAAACTGAAACTAGCTGGAACAAGTTGGGGGAAATGAAATACAGATTAGTGTGGTACAGCTTTAAGCTAACTAAGGTAACATGTACATTTATAGCATTGAAAATGGATGGCAGCATATACTTTACAGTTTACTGAGCCCTATCGATAAAAGCATCAACATTTTTCACCCAGACAAGGTTTCATGTTCCTGTTAAACAGCCGGCTAAGCACACTCCATCTTCCCTCAGGGGATGCAATCACAGCCATCAGCACAATTTCAAAGCGACCCCTTTCCCTAAATGCCCACCCTGTACAACAGAGAACCTGCCCACTTGTTTGTTTTGCCATTTGGTCTCAGCAGCAAACACGCTGGAAATAATTTGTCAGCTTTTGCAATTTAACTGGCTCTGTGGACCATGCACTTTGTGAAGCAGCACATTCCCATCAATCTATCAACATCTGCCAGGTTTCACTGGCAGGGAAAGCCATTTAGGAAACCTAGATCACACAAAGCTCTGCTAACTTCTGATCTAAAATGAACATTGAAATTATAAATGCCTTTTTTAATTCATAACTCTTCCCGCCGCCCCACTCCACCACAAACTTACTTTTACTCCTACACACACATTTGCGCCCCTTTTTGCCCCTTTTGTCTTTAACTGATTTTCATGCAGAATGGGTAAAGCTGTGGAACTTTCTACAACTGCAGGGGATTTCAGGGTGGCTTCTCTGCACAGCTGCAGGCAGAGCTTACCTTTTGTTAGTACCCAGGTCCTGACATGCTAACTCAGGAGCAGCTGCTATGCTGAAGCATTTTCTTTGCTATTCTCCCCTACATGAGTTAACCCAGACTGCACTGAGGAAACCTGAAGACTACTGAACTTTACAAAAACATGAGAAAGAGGTTTTCCAATAAAGATTCATGAGAACTTTGTGACTAATTTTAGATTAAACAGTCATTACTGCAGCCTTGGTGCAAATCAGTTTTCCATCAGGAGAAGAAAAGGCGTTTTAGGTTAGTTTCTTTGGGTACTCTGCTATGTATAATGCAAAAATTATAGGCAAAAATAATGATATTGCACAAAAAAAGGATCCTCAAACACCGGAAGATTGGCTCTAAAATGCCCGAAAAAGCCCAAGCCCAAATCTTGAGACAGAATGGCCCATCTGGTTCCAAGGCAGAGACAAACAAAAGCAGCCTTTACAGACAAGATAATCAGTGTTATCCACAAAAAGGGTCGAGACACACCATTGATTTCCAATTGTTTGCAGGTAGAAACAACAGAGAAATTGGCACCACCTGCTCAGATAAATCACTGACTGCAGCAACTGAATGCTGCTGTAAAACCCCACACATTGTCAAACCTCTGCTAGCTCTGATTAGGGACTAGAAAAGTCTCAGGCTCAGATGATAAATAAGAGGGAGAATGAATGTGCACAGGAAAATTATCCTTATTAGAGAATATGGAAACAGCCTAATGAGGTGAACTCACTGGAGCCAACACAATTTAATAGTAAAGGGGAAAAGGCCATTTGCTAATGGGTTAAAAATGTGACAAATTCTCAAGTCCATTGCTAGATGTCACCAACAGCAGCGATCTGAAAAAATTCAGTCTGACAGTGTGTTCTGAAGAGCAGCCAAGTACCAAAGAAGTGGAGATAACACAAGATGTGTGAACTCTTAGACACTTCTTTATTTCTTTTTGAGCAAGGACTGAAAGCTTTTCAAGAAAGAGCTCCTAAAAGCTGAGAGTTCTGCTCTGGTAATCTGTTCTGGGTATGCATGGCAAGGCTATGATAGCACAGGGGGTTACTGGGGCGGCTTCTGTAAGAAGTTGCTGGAAGCTCTCCCTGTATCCACACTGGTGGCAGGCTGTTCCCAAAGACCTGTATCCCATGGAATAACTAACATCTGCCACTGGAAAAGACAAATATTTATTTACACTTCCATCCTCCCCCCAAAAAACCCAAAGCTGAGAGAAACATTGCAGTGCCTCAAAGGAGAAAAAAGTTTATTACACAAAAGGATTTTCTGCTCTGTGCAAATTAAGCATCTTTCTAAGGTGAGAAAACACAGATCATAGATACTGCTCAAGGAGAGGACTCACACAGTTATATTTTTAAATAAATATATTAGAACATTTGTATCCGTGGCTGATGCACCACTATTTCCTTAAATGCACCTCAGCAACCTCTGGCTTTAGAGTGTTGTTTTGGGGTTCTGTTCTTTAATATCCTTCTAGTACTTATTCCTTAATTACACTTAGGTTTGCATAGCTCTTGAAGAGGATTTGTCCCTTAGGCATATTAAATATGATAAACCAAAATGTCTTGGCCATCATTCCTCAGTCCAGAGATCTTGGGAGGATACAGTAATCAATTTAAAATACATTATTATATGTCCTCAGTGGTTTTCTTAAAGGAAAAAATACCTTTCAGTGAAGTATTTTCCAAAACTGAACCTTTGTATATATGATGACTGACACTGAGCCACAGCAGTTCACAAAATTCAAGTTCCAAAACAATTGCCAAGATTATTTAGCCATCTTTCACACAAAGAAAGGGGAAAAAACCATTTAATGCAAACAATTTTGCATGTTTCTTTCAAGTTGTTATCTTTAGGGGATTTTGAATCCACGAGAAAAAAATAATCTACAAAATATTGGAGGTTGTTTTCGCTGGAAGTATAGACAGAACTGATATTTAGTGTTATTATGGTCTACTAACACTTCCATTATAATTGTAAAAAGCCAAACACACGTAATTTTTCAGATGATGAGGGAACTACCATTGTGCTGATGATCTTCATTTGCATTGTTAAAAAGCAATTGCTGTTTCCTTAGTCAGAGCAGGAAAATTGTATCTGGCAAAACTCCTGCAGCAGAGCAATGGATCCCTTCCAGCAGTGTAGAACCAAGTTATGAATTCCATTAGCACGGGCAAAGCAGCCACACATCATCTCTTGGAGCTTGTGAACAGAGGGAAACCTTCACCCTGTGCAGTTCCATGGGTAACATCATCTGATGGGTGGCTTCAGCAACTGCCTAATTCAGGTTTGTGAAGAATTTCCTGGTGGCTTGAGCGATGACAGAAAAGGGAAAAAACCCTCAAATACTGAATTGTCAAAACATAATAAGAAAGAGAATGCAGTCATCTAGTGGAGGAAAGACACAATCACCACAAAATTAGTAAAACTGAGACACAGCAGCACCAAGCCAAACCAAAATTGTGGAAGTTAGAAATTGTCATTTCTCAAGCTACCGTCATTTATTAATTTTCCCCAGCAGCTAAGTATCCTCATGGTGCACTAGTTTCTTAAGAGTAAAGATTTTAAAATGTTAAGTCTGAAAGCAAAATCTGTAATTACTAAACAGAGAGACCAAACCAATGAATAGTGGCTTCATATTTGGCAGGTTTTGGTTCCCCTCTGTGACTGCATTTTCAGCTGCAATATTTTACCTGGAAAAGGAAAAAGAAATAAACCATATTTTTAACTTGGTAAGTGCTTATGGTGCCATCTCCAGTTTAGCCATCAGAGACTAGGAAAGTGAGACTACTGCTCAATGTTTCCTTTCTGGCCCCAAATGCTGATGATGTGACAAGAGTGTCTCAAGAGCAGCTCCTGAAGCCCAGGTAGCAAATACTGCATTGTTCCACCTAAACAAAAGGCCAGGAAAACAAACCCAGAATTAATATAACTCACAGATGCTATAAACCTAGCAGGACATTTTTCTAATTATGTAAAATTGCTTTTCTGTCACAGAGATATGGAACACTGAATTTATTTTTTTTCCCCTTGATCTTAAGGAAATCTGGATTATAACTTCACACTGTTTATCTCCTCCAATAGCTTTGGAACACATTCCTCAATTTTAACAAAATTTGACAGAGGGATATGGCCTCAGAGATTTTATGTTCCCACAAGTTTTGTGACACTGAACAGATGGGAAGGGGAGAGAGATCTTTGTGTTATCACATTGCATATTCCACTGAGAGAAAAGCTTGAGAACACACTTCTGCTTTTTTAAAACTCCAAGTGTTTCCAGGAAAGAGAAATTATGCCCTATCTGGGGGAAAAAAACTTGAGACAAAGCATGTTAGCAGAGAAAAAGTGCACCTTCACAGGCAAAGAACTTCTTATTCTGGTGTTTGTGGAGTTAACTTGTTCAGAAGGAGAGGCACTGCTGGAGACTTCATGTTTATTTGTTCATTTATTTGTATTTTTGGGTTTATTTGTTCTCTCCTACCTGGCTGTGGAGATTTCCAGTTCCCAGCAAGTCTGGTGACCCCAGTGGCAGTGAAAACACTGGTAGGTACAATCCATGGTTCAGTGGTGCTGTTCTGTAACATCATTGTGGTAAATACAGATCAGAACAGGATATTTTTCATTTTAGATTGGGGGGGGTGGGGTGGCAGTTTACAATTCCTAACTGTATACTAATATCTTTTAAAGTGTTTTTCTCTAACAGTGGTGGACTTTCAGCAGCAAATGACTATTTTAGTGTTTACAGTACACTAAGAGTCAGCTTTGCACACCTTTGCCCTCCTTTTGCTGGGGTTACTGACTAACGGTGTTTGCCACAACTCCTGTCAAGTTATCCTAATGTGTGTTATTTTTAAACAGACATGGAGGAGTCAACACCCCAGTGGAAAACATGAGGAGCCATGTATTTCAGATATGTGTTGTTCCACGGGGGAGAATAATCTCATGACTACACAAGGTGCTCATACCTGACTTTAGCTGCCTACCGCAATTTATTTTCTAAAAATAAAATCATTAAATATTTCAGTTCTTAACCAGCAGTAGGCTGTGGAAGGCTGGATGATGTGCATGACAAGGCCAGAATACAGCTGAGTTTCCTCAGGGTTATACAACCAGAGCTGGAGGGAATAAACTTTTCTAATAAACTTCTTTTCTCTTCCAAGTAGGCGGCATCTGCTCCACTTTCCCTCATTCCTCCCAAGTGCACAAAGACACAAAATCCCCTTGTCCTCCTTGGCTGATCTTTGCTACTTCTTCCTTGCCAGTTCTAATGCCAAAGCAGGCTAACTAAAAAAAAAAAAAAAAAAAAAAAGAATAAAATTAATTTAAAAGTCTGCTTTTAAAAGAGGACTGAAAGCTGAGCTTACAATAAGTACTGATATTCAAACATATTTAAACTATAAGAAATAGTTCTTGTGCATAGCCAGATAGTATTAAGATAGGCTATTATCTGGATTTTCTCCACAGGCAAGATTAGAAGGGAGGAACACCTAGGATGATAAGTAATTTTGCCTAAAAAGATAAATCATATAAAATGTATCATGGAAAATCAGGCATAGAAGTCTGTGTAAAATTTGATTCTACTGAGTTAGACTAAGAAATTTCAATATTACAAAGGGTTTCATACAGTACACAAGGACATTTTTCCCATAACTTTCTGAGCATCTCCTTGTTTCTGAGTACTTAGGCCTTTCTTCAAATTTCTAATATTTCCTGTGCCTCCAAACCTTTGGAAAAAATATGCCAAAGTTCTTCAAATCCAATTTTATTTTCTCTTAGGTGTTGAAGTATACTTCACCCTTGAATCATTTGTTAGGAAAAAACCTTAAATTGTGTTTTCTTTCTTGTCTTCCCATGCAAATGATAATTTAAAATGGCAGATTCCAGAATAAGGATGGTGAAGAAATATCTCATGGTCTAATGGTGTACAGCCAGCTTTGAGAGCTGCAATTACAAGAGCTGGGAAACTGTAAACAAAAGGAATATTTTGAATACCAAAAACAAACAAACAAACAAACATACAAAAAACCTGCACTTCCTAATGAATACCCTGAGGCAGCTACTACAAATATTCCTATACTGCACACAAAATGAGTTACTAAAGGAGAATGAGATGTATGAGCTGATTTTGAGCAGCTTAATCAGGGTCCCACCCATGGTACAAGTTTTGTCCCATCATGATACAGGAGTTCAGGTTTTCCTACCCCAAAGCTCCTCATATTTTGGGGGGGGCCATTTGCAATTCCAAGTGTGAGGAATGTCTGTATCTCCTACTGAGCACCTCCTGCCCTTTCTGCTTATGCTGTACAACACTGGTGCTAAGAAAATCTGTGGGACAGTGGCTCAACAAAATTGATGTTCTCATTCTGAAATGCAGAATTCTGAGTCTTTAATGTATTGGCAGCACACGCGGGGAATGAAACAAGCACACCTGGTTCAGCCTGGCAGCTGATCTTCTTCCAGCTCTGCCTAGGAATCTTGCTTCTCCCAAGATTCAGCTCTCTCTCTTTTACCCTTCAAGCTCCTGTGTGTTGTCCCACCTGCTCTCACCCCAGGGTTTGGCATACCAAAGATTCAGCAGTCTCCAACTTCTCTCACAACTAAAGGCAAGAGTCTGAAAGGGAGTTCCATAAATGTTCTGAGCTGGGAAGTCTCTGCTCAGAATTAACGCTGTCTCAAAAGCAAGTGTAGAGTTTCTGCCAGCAGAAGACAAATTTGCTCTCTATTTTGAGTTTCCGATGAATCTGAAGCAGAGCTGAAGGCATTCAGGACATCAAAAGAGAGAGCATACAGCACTTGCATAATATCTGTCAGCATAGGGACGGCAGAGGCTGCTGGGGTCACGAGGGTGGATCCTCACAAAGTGAACCAGCACAGTTTGTTCAGGATTTTAGGCTTGTTGGAAAGAAAAGATCTCTTTCAATTCCAGGACTGGTTATTTTCCTGCGTGAAGTCCTGGCAGCTGACCATTTTCTTAGAAGGTGTATTTGGAACAGAGGCTTTTTTTTCTACTAATGGTAAAATCTCAAAGGTTTTGTGAAGATTATATATGCACTTAGAAATTCAGAGGATTGTTCCAACTGCCTGAGCTACCTGAATTTGAAGTATTTGTTCTTAGCCTTCATAAAAAAACCCCAATTGGTAGGCATGGTTGAAATTTTTTTTTTTTTTTTTTAAAATCAGGTATCTCTTACTGTATTTTTCTGAACCTTTTTTCTTTTTCCTGTTCTGTTACAGGAAAAAAGAGATTGTAACTGATTTCTCTATTCACTGATCTATCTATAAAAACACTTACTATTTCTCATGAAACAGTAAATATGAAAAATAGGCCTCTGCTTTTCTAGACAATGTGTTTATTCCTAGATATTTTGAAAACATATTTGCACAATTTTGTGTTCTCTCTTAAAACCTGAATTTAGCCTCCAGCTGTCTAAGCAAAACAACCCTTAAGTGAATCACTGGACCAGAGAGATCTTGAAACCTGTACAGAAACACATTAAGAAAGAGGCCACAAAAATAAAGATAATCTATGGGCAGGCAAGCCAGACCAACAATTAAGACAGATCTGGCCTTTAATAGTCTGCCAACTATCTAATTCAAAAATTGAAAGGCTGTGACTATTATGTGTCTTGTTTTGCATGGATTTGGATTAACATTTTTTATTTTGTCTAGTGTGTTGTAAATATGAGACTGCAGCAAAGTACTGTCCTCAAAAACATATCCTCAAAATTAGCTATGAGTTTGTCCAGTGCAGATGTTCTCTGCTCCCAAATCCTTTGAGCAGCTTTCAAACTCTCATTCAAAATACTTTAACTACTTTTTTCCCAACTTTCCTAGCTGAGTCTGGGAACAGCAGCTTTGAGGAGGATCAGGGTTTACCCAGATGTAAATAAAAGAAGTATTTGATGAAACCCGGAGGAGGGCAAGACAGGCTATACCTTAAGTGTAATTTCATGCAAGTTTGTAGCTCTTCCATGAAGCTGAAGACTTGCTGCCTGTGCTGTCATAACCCAACACTTCTCAAATTGCTGGAGTCACATCTGACAACACATTTCTGCATTTTAAGTCTGTATATTTTAATAACTGCTCTGATTATGAAGCATCCTGCAAGTTAAAATCTTGTACCGTTCCTGTGGGACACCTCTCAGGTGAGGGGGATACTTCCCACACCACATCCCAGATGGACACAAGGATCTTGTAGCTCTGCATCTGAAATTTGCATCCCTTTTTTCCTGACTACATCAATTCTGTGCATGTCCACCCAACTGTACCTGTTGGGTGGGTGGTTCTGCTTCCATCTTTTCCACTGGAAAAACAGCATTTCTTAGAAGGGTGAGGATACCTTTCAGGGTTATGGACTAAATGAAAAAAAAAAAAAATTATGTGGTTTTGTCTTATTTAAAGCATACATCTCCCTCCATAAATGTTTCAGATAGTTCCAATTTACTTCAGAAACTTTCCTTTTTACAGGTGTGGATACTCCCCCTCTGAAAGCCTCTTTTTATGTATGCACGATAAATGGTAATGCCCCACAGAAACTTTCAAGTTGAGCTGAAATTATAGAGAAGGACTCAAAAACACCCTGCTGTCTTGCAAACTTATTGAATTAAACTTCTGGCAGCACTTGAGCTGCTCCTGCAAGGTATGGGTGCATAGGGTAGCTGATACACCCTCCACTACATATGGAATTCAAAGCATTTTATTGCACCATTCCTGCTGTTTAACTTTAAAGCATCAAATTAAAGCTTAATAAAGCCCTAATTAGGTTGCTTTATGATAAATTATTCAAGAGACATTTCACATATTCCACAGTAAACTGAATCCCCTTAGTTCTTTGGCACACAAATACCTCATTTCAAATATTTACAGAGGAACATGCCAGAAACCTAGTTCAAAGAGGTTTTGACAAATCAGAAAAGTTTTACTAAAATATAATCCCAAACATATGGTTTCTTCAGCTCATGCAATTTCTGAGCCCAGCTGAAAATGATAGCTAATGAAGAACTAAAAGAAAAAGCTCAAAGTTTAATATGAAAATTAAATACTCTATGAAAAGATCAGGTTTCATTTCCACCAAGGAAGAAATTTTTCTTGAGCTCCAGGGGAAGCAGGGATGGCTTCCAAATGGTGCCAGATTTCACTGACGCAGAGCTTGACATTACAGACACAGTGAGGAAGATATAATGTTCTACAGAAAATAGGATTTAAAACATGCTTTCTATTTGCTACTCATTTTAACAGTCACCTTGGACCCAAACCTAAGAAAGAGTCCTTAAAACTCAAGAGCTAGAAGAAACAAACAAAGCAATATGCAGTTTTAGAAGAAAGTTTGACAATATTTGAACTTCTGGATATTTTTTTCATTGATTTTTTTTTTTTTTTTTTCAGTGAGATAAGTCAGGCCTCCTTACGGTTGGCTGTTCTGCTAACAGATAATTGCACTACAAAGTCTTCCTCTTCACTCTGCCTTGCAGCTTTATGCCCAACAGTGCTTTCAATTCATCACTTAGTGTCAGAACACATAGCAACGTGTGTCAAAACACGTCTTCTGGAAAGAAGTCCTCCTATTTCATTGCAGCATCAATAATTTCATACTTCTCACAGTCACACTTGAAGCTGATAACTGTACTGGATTAAAAATGTGTTCTTAATAAGTGTTCCAAATGATGGCTTCCTAGAAGCTTTACAGCCATTTGTGAAGTAACATTTTTTTCCTGGTCCGAATTCAGCAATGATCCAAACCCACACTAAAGAATTTTTCCCAAATCGTTGTGTTTCACTTTATTCTATAAAAGTGAGGGGGCTGATGGTGTTGTAGCAGCAGAACAGCTACTTTATAATGGCTAATATCAAATAGCACCTTTTTCCGCCTCACCCCATCACTGAGTGCACTCAGAGAAGTCTGTTTCTGGAGCAAGCATTAATTCTCACATTATTTATTTCCTAACAGCAGGAGAGCAGTTCAGCAATTTCTGTGAAGGCTGCATGAAATACATGCCCAGAAATTGATATCTGCTGTTCCCAAAAGCCAGCACAGTATTGCAGCTACATTTGTGAGTGGGTGGTTTGAGTCTTCCCCTTGGTCCTGAACCTGGACTAAAGACAGGGCAAGGGTTTGCTAAAAAGAAATTGAAAAGACCACACATACAATGTATATGAAGAGGCCCAAATCAGCTTTGGGTTGCAAATAGCAACACTAGCAGCCATGTGCAAGTGAAAATATGTTGTTAGAGGGTCAGTGGGTTTCTGAACAAACAATATTCACTCCAGGTTCCTGCTATGAATAGTATATAGAAAAAAAATGCTATATTTAGATCACCTCTATTTTAGCATATCTTTTGTTTTATAAAAGGTTTTAACTGTTCAAGTTGGCAGCCGGCTTTATGAATATAATTTTTTTTAAAAAGAGCCTGACCTTTCTGGCTGAAACTGCAACAGACTTGTAAGCTCTGCTCCCAGTGAGCAGTTCAGACTGCCAACCTAGGTTCCTATTTGTTCCATTTGTTACGTCAGCTCATAGGGGTTTTTTTATGGGATTCAGGGATTCAAAGACTCACATCAGAAAGCAGCATTCAATTACCTCAGCAAAGCACACCACTGCTCCATTTTAGGGTATTTTAGTTTAAGATGTATTTTCAAGGAAGCAGTTAGAATAAATGAAGTTCTAGAGAATCTCATTTTAGCTGGCAAAACCCTCAAAGACCATCAAGTCCAGCTGTGTCAAGACCACCACTAAACCATGTCCCCATCCATAATGTCTTTGAAGTACGTCCAGAGATGGTGGCTCCACTCCCTGGGCAGTCTTTTCCAGTGCTTGATAACCCTTTTTGTGCAGAAACTTTTCCTCATACCCATAAAACTCCCTCTAACCTGTCCCCTGGATACCCAGGTGTAAAAGTAAATTAGAAAACCATTGCTAGCTCTGATCATACTTGGCCCAAATGCAGAAAAGGCACTTTAAAATGTTGGTAAACAAGATCTAGTCTCAGTAAGGAAAGTTGTTTAACAACCTCATAGTTTTAGGTGAAGATATTAAATACCCTGGGGATGAAAATATGATGTTACTGGAGTTGCCTGGGCTGTCAGAGAAACACCAATAACACAAGTCAGAGAATCCACTTAACATCCAGGGCAGGCCTGACACAGAACACTGCTCAATAAAGAGTCTGATGGGGTGACAGGAACACTATTAGCTCTGACAGAGCCCTTCCTGTTGTCAAAAAGATGTCTTCTACCAGAGAGGAGCAGGCACATCCCATTCCCAAGGAGAGAGCAGTATCCAGGAGAAGCAGGTTTGGCAGATTCCTGCCAAAGCAGAAGGGGTACAAAATGCAACTTACAGGCAGCAGCTCTTCAGCCAGAACTGCTGAGGACACAGCATGGTCACAACTACATTAAGTTTATCCTGCCTTTTCTCTCCAACAGCTTCAGAGGAACTCGTGTCAAAAGAAGGGCCCCAAATCAAGGAATCAAAGGAACTGTTCCCAAAAAGTTGCACTCCAGCTTAGCTACACAGAAACTAAGACCAACGTTCACGCAGGACTGGAGATCAGGGTCTCTGATCAATACAGTGGTAAGATTGAAAAATGCTCATGTTGTAAATTATTCTGCAGTCTCTACTAAAAAAATTAATTTAAATGTATAAGACATATTTAAAATATGTGATACATTCATCATTCTTCTTTAGTTATCCTTTTCCAGAGGGTTTGGACAGGTTTCACTAGAGGGAAGAAGCACAGATCCACTTTTTGGCTGGATGCTTAAACACATATTCTGTGTCTCATTTGTAGTCCTTATGAAACCAAGACATGCAATTGGAAAAACTCTCCAATTTCTCTACAGAGAAAATATCCTTCTTGCAGGCATTTGCTGTTGGTAATTTTTTTCCCTTTTTATTTTCCTTCAACTTGTCTCTTACTGTCTTTTTCGTCTTACTCTGTTGTTTCTGTTTATATGGTGACAAAATTCCCTCAGAGAGCAGGAAAAAACAAGATTGCACTAGATGTGGACAAGAAGGGTGTGCTAGTCTTCTACAGTAGGGCATAACAGGAAGAATTCCAAGACACAGGCAAGATGTTTCTGAAAATTATGGCTACTATTACAGCTACCACTCCCTCCTCTTTCAGCTTCCTGGCTGAGGTTTTGCCTTGGATCACATGAAATTGAACTGTGCTTTCTCCTTCCTGAAATACAACATCAAGCTCTCCCTATTGACAATAGAGATCAGAGTTATAATAAAATAAAACTGAACCTTAATAAGGTATAATTTGGCAGAAACAAATTATTTTGGGGTCATCTGCATAAATAAAGCAGAGCAATTACCTAAATTTAGCTTTAGCATTAGGTGAATTACACCAGTACTAAATTTAATCATATTCAGGGTCTCTGTATTCCTTTCCCAAGCCAGTGGTGGTAGCTGCAGTGCATATGAGGTGTGTTGCTTCATACCTCATTAAAACAAAATAGCTTCCAGCTACTGAAACTCACATTTGCATTATTCCCAAAATTGCATTCTATCATAATGACATTTGAAGTGAACTCAGAAAGAAATTGCTATTGTTGGAACGAACTGACTTCTCCTATGAAGGAGAGACTGCCACAAGCATAATTAATCTCCAAGTACATCAGACTATTTCTCCTGCTTACTGGTTGTATTAATGAGATCTGGTGTAGATGAAATTGGTAAAATTGGGAATAGCAGGTTCACAAAGCAGTGTATTTGTGTGTTCCAGGAGATTTCAACAGACTGAAAAACAACGACCTCCCGAATGTAATTATGCAAATATTTTATTCTTTTCATTTAGTTTAACTCTATATTAAGCATGCTCTCAAGAGCAAGAAGTCGGATGTGAAATGTAATTTTTCCTTATATCAATCTTGTTATCTTTGAATCTTTGTTTAATGATAAGAGACAGAATTATTTGACACTTGTTTGCCATCTTTTAAATCCATTTACTTTTGTGTGAGGAGAAAAAGCAAGCTGTCCATCATCCTAGCAGCAGCAGACACAATATTGGTGCAGTTTCATGTCACTTGGAAGTAGCCTTGGCTATAAAGATAACTGCTTCTCTCTCATCCAGTAAACTGGAAGCCAAAAAGTGATGACAGGAGAGTTTCATATAGGAAACAAAAGTAAGGAAAATAACAGAATATGGTGGGGGTTTTTCTGTTCAGGGGTTACTGACTTAGCTGTTCCCACTGAATTCTACAGTCACAGAAAATATGTCTGAAACAGGCCTTGAGAGGCCATTTATTATTTCAGCCCCATTTCAAGGCAAATATGTGTCGTGTCCAAGTCCTTCCTAAATGGTATTTATCTAACCTGACATTAAAACCTCTGGGAAATAAGGTTCAAAAGTCTACTTTGCTGTTTCACCACTTGTGTGTTGCTAATGATTGGATGCCTCCCTTTTGCTTTAATTTAAGCTTAGCAATTCTTGTTCTGTCAATCACATGGAAAACAAATTATGTCCTTCTGCTAAATAATTCCAGGTCATTAAGGCCTAAGATATCTGGGTTTCTAACCTTTTGTGGATTGCTCTTTAGCTCTTTTCAGATGGGAATTTTTTTTTCTTTTTTTTAAAATATACCAAGACAAGATATAACTGCTGAACTGCTGTGCAAAGCAGAGACGTTATTTTACACATCATCTAGGCTACAGTCATTTTCAAATACAACCCAGCATGGCTCCTGTTCTGCTTGCAATAATTTAAAACTGTAGAGTCACATTCAATTTGCAAACCAGTGTAACACCAAAACCCTTTCCTAAAGAACTGGTACTAACCAATTTATTGTCCCACTCTTGTCTGTGGTACAGAACAGCACCTTGCAGGTGTTCTCAAAATTAATATTAATTTTTTAAATTATTACTTCAATATGCAAAAGCTATTTTTCTGTTCAAATTCTATTCTCCAGCACATCTGTACACCCTCCCAACATCCATAATGAGAAAATATTTTCAACAAACTCTCCACTCTGCTGCAAGCAAAAGAAATCATGTGAAATAGCAGAGGTTTGGACATTCAGATGAAATCAGGGTCAGGGATCTGATCTCAGATCCTCTCTCCAACCATACTCCAGACCATACTAAGGTCACATACTTAGCAAGCAAGGATGAACAACATTCCTCCCAGAAATTCTTGCTGTCATCTGGAAAAATGGGGATAAATAATTCCTGTTTATTTTGAGGAACCTTTCTGGTTTAGACACAAAACTATACACACAATAATATTTATGAATTATATGCTATGAAATTATTATGTTTATATAATAAAGCACAAAATTATTGTAATGCCATGTGGACTGAGCAGGGGAAGAAATATTAAAGTCATGATGGAAATAGACTGAGATTTTGAACTAATTGTAAAGAAAATCAGGCTGAGGATTTGAATCAGAAAACCACATTACTGTCAGATATTCTCGTTCCACATTTTGAGAGTGCTTTGAGACCGTGTTCCAAGCTCAGGAAAACACTGCACTGGAGGTTTAAATCCATCTCTGTGTAGCTGACTAAACAACATTTGTGTGACCACTGGACTAAAGTGCTCCCTGAACGAGCATGATTTAAAGGGGTTTGCTTAGCAGAGATCCATACAAGTAAAAGGGTGAAGGAATCAAGATACAATGACTTTCCTGCTGTCAGTAGCAGCGCAGAATTACAGAACGATTATCTGCCAAAGGCTGAACATATGAACACAACTAAGCTCCTAGTTCTCCTTCACAGTGTGACAAAACCTAATGATCCTTCAGTGCTTTTGCTTTATACTGTTATTTTTCCAATAAATAGCATGAACTTGTTTCTTCTCACCCCCTAAGTAATCATTTATGACAATTTATTTGGAATGACAAGATGGTGTTATTTCTCCAGTTCCTCTGCAGGAGATGTACTGGAACATCTTTATCTCACTGAGTCATGTCCAAAAAAGTACAAAATTGAAGAACCAGGGCACAAGAGCTTTCCAATTGTCTGAAGCATTTATTCTCTCAGAGAGGTTCTGGAGAACTCACACATCAAGTATGACAGCAATGGAAAGATTTGTGGTGTTTGGAAACTTTTCACAAGGAAAGTTTTAAAGTTCAGGCACTCGCAGTGAGTGGCTGAACTTTACACTTGTGGCTGTAACTGAGAGATTACTAAATATTAAAGTGGTAAAAGAAAAAAACAACTAAGGCTAGCTCAGGCTAAAGCAAAGGAGCACTACTGTTATATAAAATAATTTTGAACCTGCACATCTGTGGTGGGTTGGCATTGTCTGGCTGCCAGACACCCACCCAGCACTCCCTCACTCTCCCTCCCTCCTCTACTGGCAGGGGAAAAAATTAGATGAGAAATCTTGTGGGTGAAGCTAAAGGTGGGGATATCACTCAGAAGTTACTGTCATGGGCAAAGTGACTTGGGGGAAATTTAATGTACTGACAATTGCACAAAATTAAGATGGGACACCCCCTTTACTGCTGTGCACAATCTAATCTGCTGGCATTCCCTAGGAGATGTTCTGACCACTTCAAAGATTTTCTTCCTTCTGCCACAAAGAAGACCAGAAAGAAAAGATTCTCTTCCTGGCCTTACAGATCAGCCATTGCTGTTCTGCTCAATAGGCATGGATTTTATTCTGAATGTGCTGAGCTGTGCTCACATAAAATGCATTTATTTCTGCCCCTGATTCTACACAAGGGCTCCCTCCCCTAAAATTGCTGCTACACAGTATCTACATACAAATCAGCCATGAAGGGGTATGAGAATCACTTTTAGTGGATTTAAATTTAAAAGCAAGGAGGGAACCTCGTGCTCATCTCCCACAAGCAGTGGGGAAGACTGAAGGAGTTACACGCTGTGTTAAAGGCACTGTAAGACCTGAGTTCATTCATGCTCTTCAGAGAATACTTCCCCAAAGATTACAACAGTGGAGGGAGATGTTTCCCTTTCTTGTAAAAGTCACAGAGGACAGCCCAGCCCATCTTGGCCAGAACAAATGTGCCAGTGCATTTTGTGTGAGTTCATCCCCACGGTGCAGGGACGGGCAATAGTGAGGTACAGAACATCTTCTGCTTTTCTTCACTTGTTTCCCATAAATTATGGAAATGTGGGACACAACTGAGACCTGTGAATAACTACAAAAGGCACTGCACTTAGCAAATGAGACCATGGGCCAAGGTTTGTTGCTCAGACTCAGCCATCAGTTCAGCTACATTTGAGACGTTGATTTTCAGACAGCAGTGTTCCTTTCCTGGAGTGCTGAACTCTAAAACAACCTTTATTGAAATAAAAGAACGTGGCACAAAATGAAAAGAAAAATGAATTGTTA
Organism: Certhia americana; assembly: GCA_018697195.1. NCBI lineage: Eukaryota > Metazoa > Chordata > Aves > Passeriformes > Certhiidae > Certhia > Certhia americana. The sequence continues at coordinate 8,788,308 of CM031861.1, read as the reverse complement.
CAATAACTAAGTAGGAAGTGTTCTTCTCACAGAGTTGAAAAAGAGAACTGTATTTAAGAGTTGTGGTTGAGCAGAAATTGTTCCCAAATAATTACCCATTATTTTATTATTTCATTTTAGTGCATTATCTAGAGTGACAGTATTGTGCTTAGATAAAGCAAAATAAGATGCTGAGAGTATCTTAGTAAAGATACCAACAGCTGCAGGAATTCAGTCTTAACTAGGTTTTCTTTTGCACAGGTATTACACTGTGAACAGCCCACAACTACAAGTAAGAATTTCAAAAGCTGGGCTTAGGCAAACACTGATAATCTTCAGTTCTCTCTAGTATTAACTAGAAGAAGAGCAAAGTTAAATTTATTCTTAAAAAATTAGAACTTTGAGATTCTAAAATACATTTACCAATTGGTCTACCAAGACCGGGAAAACATGTAGAAGTCTTTAAAAATCAATACCTAGAGGAAAAGTCCTTCATTGTAATGGAAAAAAATGTCAGTATATCCTGTAACTGTATTTTACTCATCTTTTCCCAACCAAATAAATTGACTTAATCTTTAGTTAACATTATTTATAGCAGGGGTGGAATAAGATTTGCGTTCCCTTTCCTCCCCTCCCCCCATGAAAAAAAAAGTAAAAGACAAGCCAACCAAAATGATAATATTGATTTGGCAAGAGTTCTGCTATCTTTTCATTTTTAGATCTAACATAAAATATTTTATCTTATCTAGCATTACATATTCCATGAAAAAGTAGAACAATTCAAATCTTTAACTGAGTGTAACAGCTAATCTAGTCCACTGAGACTAGAAAAATTGAATTTATCATGTTGCAGGAAAGCAATATTTTCTTTGCTAAGGTCATATGATGCCCACAGGATGCTTACACTGAGACAATGCAAAGTTCTACCAAGAAATAATGAGAGCTGAGCTTTTCCCTAGGGACTTTTCAGATGGATTTTGCCTTAGGGTGAGGGGCTCATGGCCAATAAATAATAACCAGAAAATGCAGAAGAAACAGTACGAAGTTCTTTGTACCTGTAGAAGGACAAATGAGAGAAAGTTGGCTACTCAGGTGAGGAATCAAGAACATGCTGATAATAAATTTTTCTAATGATTATACATCCAGTAAAAAATTAAAGAAGAGCTTAAACTCTCTTTAATGCATCACTGCCAGCCCTGGATCTGTGGGTTTTGGTCAAAGGAGAGAGGCACTACAGGGATGAACTCCAAGCATCAGTCAGTCTTTGGAGAAATCTTTCCTCATTGACTGGAAAAGCTACTCACAGAAGCACCTTTAACCTGCTCATATCACTCAAAAAAAAAAGACAAAAGTTGCAAAAGAGTTATCATTCTTGAAAAAGATCCATATTTAGCAGTTTGTCTGTCCATATTAAGGATATATTGTAAATAAATAGTAAGCTACTCCTAAGGTAAAGAAATTATATTCTAGCTATGTCAGAACTCTAGCTGTGGTCTAAGAAAAACCATCTTTGAAGGCCTGGACTAGCAAAACATTGTAATTTTAGAAAAACAGAAGCTAGAAGCTAGAAATAAACAGCTTACTGAGGCTGACAGAGTGGATTGGATAAACTCAAAAAAGAAGAGGAAGGCAGAGAAGGCAGGAGAAAAAACACCTGACTTGGATGACATCCAGACACCCCCATCTGCACCTGATCTGCCTCCACACACACTCTCTGCTTCTTATTCCTGCTCCAGAAGTCTGAGCCTGAAAAGAGAAACCTCATGTCTTTCAGTCACCCTGCAGCTCTACTTTTATGAGTGGATTATTCTTGATAATCAATTGGCTTTGCTCTGTCCTGGGAGATACCAGTCTGGAAAAGTTTCTCTCCTCGGAGGCCAGGCTGGAAAATCAATTTCCCTGAGTTCTAAGCAGGACATTAGGAGCTGGAAGAGAAACGAGGTCCAGGACAATCCGTCCATCCTGGGATGACTGCTGCAGCCTGGCTTTTATGTGATTTGTGGCACAGAGCCTGGCCAACAGGGATTTTATTCAATGCAATTGCTGAGTGCTGAAGCTGAGATCCACCACAGGAACCTAAAACTCTACAGAGCTTGCTCACCACACCTCATGATGCTTGTTGTTTCTACCAATGTCTGTAGATAACTCAAACTTTAGGAAGGGGAGAGAAGGTGAGACTCAGAGAATCAGATTCCCTGGTCACAGCAGGTTCAGCTCTTCCTGCAGCCTGTTCCAAGGGAAACAGCAAAACCCACATTCTGACTGTTGAGAGGCATTTCCAAAAAAAAAAAAAAAAAATCCATCCACAAATCACAAGGAGGGAAATTTAGCAAGAGGCTCTGGGATAGGAAATAAGGCCTAAGAGGAATAATGAAGCCAAAAAAGTACACAGGAAAACTAGGAGCATTGAAAAACAGCCCAGTGACAGAACAAGGATTTACAGGTTCTCATTCTACAAACTCACTGATCTTTTACATGAAAGGAGCCACTGAACTCAAGGTTTAAAGGGCAATGGTGGCACACAACCCTAAAGTATAAGAGAATGCATCAGAAAACTGAGACTTTACTCTGAAACAAGCAGAAACTCACAGTTTTATTTATTGTAAGTAAATTTATCTCAGTATTATTCTCCTGGATAGCTCCATTTTTCTTCCTTTCTAAAAGTAGCAGCATTTAACGAACAGGGAGTGCTCACAGGCACACACACACACAAATGGAGGCAGGCAGCTTTTTATTTAAATTCTTTTCAGGCTGGTTTGCACGCGTTCTGCCTGTTAACTTTGGCTATTTTGATTTTATTCACACAGCAGGGATATGGTCATTCATATTAACATCAGCACCCGGCAAACTGGGGTACAGGTCCCATTCAGAAAAGAGTGACAAAGGGACACTGTCATTCACACAAAAGTGGCACTGAAATCTAAACATGAGATGAAAAACATTATGTAAGTAAAACCACCAGCACAGAACCCAGTCTAGGTAGCAAGAAAATACATGGAAAAAGTCCACACCATGTTCTTTCCCTCCCCTGCCTCCACCCCTAAGGGAACAGCAGATTTCTGCTGCCACAACACACTATCACTTCTACTGCTGTCCCTAAAAGTGCTTTGCCTTCAGCTGCGTGTGTGCCATTGTCACTGAGCAGAAATCCTGGATAATTGGCTTCCCTGTGCCTGTGAAGGGGAAGAAGAAAACCCCTTTCTTGCAATTGTACACAGCTAAACCTGAAGTGTCCCCTCACAGCATTGCAGCTATGGCACGACCATTCAGCGACTCCTGTTTGAGTGGGTCTGTCATGTCCTTGTGGGAAGAGCTACATGGAATTGATTTTATTTGCTTTGCACAGGCCACTTTTGAGCACTAGAACACTGGGAAGGGTTTAAGTAACTGATCAGGCACTTTGTTTGTGCTTGGTGAAAGAAAAAAGCTGAGATTCCTTCCCACCATCAATTTTCATGACAGCCTGTCTTCTTTCTGTGTTATCTCTTTCAGCCTTTTATGAGGAAAGCTTCAGTGAAAGATGTTTCAGTTAAAGGTTTGCTGTCACTGCAAGACTATCTAAAAGAAAAGCATCACCTGGGACCAGTATGGAGCCTAAAAATATTACTGAAGGCTTTTGGGTTGCTTCCTTTGTGAGTGGATATAGGGGAAAATAGGTGTATCAAGACCTTTTTTTTCCCCCCTTTAATAATTCTGCCTAGCCTGACAAATATATTTTCACCCTGCACTGATATCAAATGAGCACAATTCTGTGATTGCAGCAAGCAGGCTTTGCTTGCAGCAACAAGGATGGTTTTAATAGACTCCGGATGGAATTCCTATTCATTTCTTCTCCCTTATTTGTGATAAAACATTTAGCTTGCAGTCTCCATTAATCTGAAACTTGGTGCTCTGAGCCAGCTTATACAGCATGCCCATGTTTGTGGCTTTGCAAAGCAGTGTATTTGCAAAGCAGAGAATTTGGGGTCTCTCCTAAAAGCTAAAGATATTGCCTGAAGTTAAATTGATATTTTGGCACACAACAGACTACACTGATGTTATCAAGAACAGTTAATTGACCCAAAACATTCTTGCTGCATGATGAGATGTTGTGATGAATGGCAAGATTTGGGAAAAATTGGAAGAAATAAGGGGGGGTTCTCTCTTGTTTATTCTGACAGATATAGAAAGCAACAGGTTTGGGAATTGTTCAAATTTTTTAATAGGGTATATTTCTGGAGATGCTCACCTGTTCCCTCCTTCTTCCACAATACAAATTACTAAAATATTCAGGTATGTGCCCCAATTTGTGGAACCTTTGTTAAACATGTCTGCCTCTTATTTCACTAAATTACCAGCCAAAAATAAACAACAACTATTTGAAATTATGCCTAAAATCCTTTGGTTCATTGGATTCCAGTGAGACGTTTTCACTGATAATTTCATTGCATTATTTCTTTTGACGTCTTCCAAATAAGGCTGAGCAGGTGGCACCTGTACTACCAACATTAAGTACCTTATGTTCAAACCTTCAGTTTTTCAGTTCTTCTGTGTTTCAACAAGAAACCAAAAGTACAACTCAAAATTAATATATATATAATTTAAAAAAAAAAAAAAAAACAACAAAAAACAAGAAGTAATTTCTTTGGACCTTTTGCAGATCACTTTTGTCAGATACTGTATTTAAGATAATAATGAACTGCACACAGATATTCCCCCATATTTGACACAGGACCACAGAACTCCTCAACAGACCCTTCCCCCTTTAAGATGCATTTCTCCATCTAAAACAATGTTCTGCAATCTCCCTTTCCTTCACTCACAACAGACAGCTTCAATTATAAAACCTGCTGAGATAAGGTCTCTGCTTCATGAGACTAATGAACACTTGAAATGATGCACTGAACTAATGGGTATTGAATACAGAATTTGTTGTGTGAATTTCATCACCTCTTCTTCCTTGGATGTTATTTTCAAAATGCAGTAGCTTGTAAGGGAAAACTTGATATGATAAAAGTTTTAACTCTCTAGAAACCAGCCTGAAGTGTTCATTTAAATGAAGGCTTTGTGCTATGGTATTATAATTTGAAGAAGTTACTTTGAAATGCAGATTTTCAATTCAGATTATATTAATGCAAAAAATCGCTTGGACAAAATAAATTTTTTCTTTTTTAGTAATTTATCATCAGAATAAAACTCTGCAGTAGGAGGATGATACCTCAAATTAAAAAGAGGACAAGAGGACATAAAAACTGCACAGGAGGAAGGTTCAGTTGGTCAGCTGGAAATGGGCTAAGCCAGGGATGCCAACACACCAAAACTGACCACTTAGTGCTATTACCTTTGATTTAAAGTCTTGTCCCTTCAGCAACAATCACAGCTCATGAAAACAAAAACCTCTGAAACTGTTAAACAATTTTTGAAAAGATTTCATATTTGATAAAAAAAAACCAACTTCTAATTTCCAATGCATTTTCTGACATGCCAAAGCTAGAATTTTTTCTTTAAAAAGCAAAATCAGCTGGAAGTTTGTTTCAATTCAGTTCAATCCTTCACAGCTGGCTAACAGAGTCACCCTCAGAACTTGGTGTTGTCGCTACTGCTACTACAAATACACAAAACAAGAGGTCTAGGAGACTTAACTTGCAATTGAAACTAATTAGTTTATAAATTTTAAATTTCAGCTTTTGATAACCCCCTAGAAAGGATCTAAATGTCCTGTGTAATTCTCTCTGAAAGAGGAAGAAAAATACTGGGGGGGTTTCTAAGTTGTCTTGGGAGCTGGCAGAATTCAAGTCACCTGTGAGGAAAACTCTAATTTTCATGTTTTAAATGTTTCACGTTTTTCAGTGATTTTTTTAAAATCACTGAAAGTCATAATAAAGTTGAAATAAACAACTGTTGCCAAGCACAAACTCTTGGTACATACTGTGCAAAATTGCTTTCTATTTGCAGAACTCTGCTACAGTGCAGAAACAGAACCTGGCACAGCTGCCTGGCAAGTCTTTGCACTAGAAATGGTCCTCAAAAATGTTCCACAGGAAACACTTGAGCCTTGTGCATCCTTCTGCCTCCAGCTGAACATCTTTGTGCCCAGAGTCTGATTCCTCAGTGACCAGGTGCAGGGATGCTCAGGCATTACTGCATTATAGAGCCATGGAGGATCTCCAAAAAATTCACCCCAGCAGCATGAGATGGTACTGAAATGTCTCCTACAAGTGCTGGAAATGACACCTGCAGCCCTCAAATTTAAATGACATTCAAAAACATGGGACATGGGATCTGTCCACAAATGAATTAAAAATCAAAAGTATTTCATCACATGCAGTTTTCGGTATTCTTTTTCCTTGCATAGGCAGAAATTCTTTGAGTACAGCAATATATGATGTAAGAAGCCACACAAATGGGGTGGAGAGGGGCTACCAAAATCTCAAGAGGAACAGGAGACTGAACTAATTGTGATGATCAACTGAGCTGTTTTACTCATGCCTGGGAAAAAAACAAAAAAAATTAACCTGGGTGCTTCCATAGTTACTTCCTATAGCACCCAGTGGGTTTATGAGGAAATGCCTGGAATCAGGAACACACCTGAAAGAGACCCCAGAAACAGACTGGCTGTGAAGCAAAAGATTCTTTGTGGTGAAGCAAAAGATTCTTTGTGGTGAACCCCTTGGCTTTATCATGTTCTTCTTCTCAGGGTCAGAAGAAGCGAGAGAGACAGAATTTTTTATTAAAAGAGAGAGAGAGACGGAATTCTTGTTGGGACTTGGATGTTTGTTGTTCCTTATCTCAGTTACAGCCTCACTGACCGTGAGTACTTCTATATGCTGAGTTTACAGAGTAGAAATGGAGCACAGAATAATGTCTTCAAGGTCTTTTTAGTCTAAACTACCCAATTATGAGATGCCAAATAATTTTTTTTACTCCTAAACCAATAACCAATCACCTGCGTCATGCACTGTGGATTTTTGCAAGAAGAAGAAGAAGGAGGAGGAGGAGGAGGAGGAGGAGGAGGAGAAGGACGAGGAGGACGAGGAGGACGAGGAGGACGAGGAGGACGAGGAG
>CM031861.1:8652213-8781275 GCA_018697195.1 Certhia americana | reverse complement strand
GACGAGGAGGACGAGGAGGACGAGGAGGACGAGGAGGACGAGGAGGAGAAGGAGGAGAAGGAGGAGAAGGAGGAGAAGGAGGAGAAGGAGGAGAAGGAGGAGAAGGAGGAGAAGGAGGAGAAGGAGGAGAAGGAGAAGGAGAAGGAGAAGGAGAAGGAGAAGGAGAAGGAGAAGGAGAAGGAGAAGGAGAAGGAGAAGGAGAAGGAGAAGGAGAAGGAGAAGGAGAAGGAGAAGGAGAAGGAGGACTCAGTGCTATCATTCAGTTTTGGAAGCCTTTCTCAAAGCCTCAAGTCAAATGCAGTATTTCTTTCCCTGTCAGCACAGAAAGCCTGAAATTCTCTGTGCCCAGGGTTCCAACAACTCTTTTCTCAAGCACAGCAAAAATGTGCTTGAGTCATCTCCAGCATAACTAAAGGTGATCTTTAGCTGATATCTCCACTGTAAGGGTGGGACTTCCCAAACCACTCTCACAACCTGCACAGCAGGTGAGGCACAGACTGGCTCAAATCTGCTTCTGTGGAGAAGTTCAGTGGTGAAATCAGTCATCACTCCACTGTGATTCCTTCCAGTGCAGGGGGGATCCCCCACAGCTTTATTGGCTGTTTGTGCACTTCAAACAGTGCCATGAGGGGAAAAATGTAGGCTGACTAAACACCTTGGGCAAAAAACTGACCAGAACAAAGCTGGTGCTGAGGTGTTTGTCATTGCAGTACTGACAGAGCTGGACAACTCAAATAGGGATGGCTCACACGTGCTCATGAAGCCAATTTATTACTACACTGAATCCCACGTTGTGTCTGGGAGAGGCACATAAATCTCCTTACTACAGAAACATGTTTGTAAATAAATTTAATCTGGCATGACTGCAGACCTGGGAAACTCAGATGAATCCAGGTGATGCCCTAGAACTGCCATACAATTTTTTATGGGTGTTGTTGGGCAGGAAAGGAGATTTATACATCTCTATCATGAGTAGCTCTATCCCCAACTGCTAAGTCAGAGCCTTAAAACACACGTTTACTTCAATGTTTTCTGAAATCTCTTTTCAATAGTAAGAATTCCTCAGCTAATATTCTTCCTGGCTGTTTGAAATTTAAGCAAATCTAGCAAGCTGAGCAAATATCTGAGGTCTGCCTGCCCTTTGTCTGGAAAAAGGATTTCTGATTTTGTGTATCACTCACAAATCACTGCAGAGCTCACACAAAATCAAAACCTGGCTTATCACAGTGAAGGTGAAACAGATTTGGTTTTGATTAGGAGTTAGATATAGGCCCACCTTCAGTGCCCTGGGTTAACAGCAAAATCACACTTTCAAAAGTCATGAGATTATGAAGCACCTTCAGCTTCTACTTGGATCCAAAATAATTCAAAGGTATAAAGAAAATTATTCTATTGGATCACAGAGGGAAAATTTGGAAAGAAGTGCACAGTACCAGGAAACACTCCCTGATTTAAATTATCTGATATCTGTACAAGGTGCTACATGCTCAGAAATCCAAATACCTTGGCTATCAAACACTAGGAAAAAAAAAAAGTAAACATTTCACAGTAGGTATTTCTATGATTGTATTGAATTGCTGCCAGTGGATGCTGCTTCCCTGGGTACACCCATATGAGCAGTGGGTCACCATTCTTTTACTCAGTACTTTACCCAGAACTCCCAAGCTTTACCAGTACCTGCTCTCCAAGATTATTATTACAGGAGAAGAGAAAATAATTTTTCAAAAGAGTTTTATTAAATTTAAAGCGATCTTCATAATGTCTCAGGTACATCTATAAAACTATTCTAAATTTTCCAATCATTTTCATGGACACGTGTTTTAACTTTTGCCCTTTTTATAACACAGATTTCTAAATCTAGTTACTCAGCTTATACAACTCAGCATGATTCCACTGTGAAATAGCTTAGAAGGACTAGAAATATTTTTCTTATAAAACAGAAATTGTTCATTGCAAGACAACTTAATTAATAAGCTAAGGAAATGCAACTGGGGAAATGTAAGAAGATAGTAATTAAAAAAAAAAAAAAAAAAAAAAGACAAATCAGAGCAAAACACCACAATTTTGAGGAAGTATTTCCATTTGTTTCCAAACCAGCAGCTCAGTATATTGAAAAACATGTATTTTGGTCTGTGACAAAGAGCCAGAAATTATGGTCATAGGATATTCCTGACCACAACAATAATAACAGAATGTCTTCCTCCCAAATCAGAGGAATAACACAGCCACAAGCTACTGACAAAACAAGGGCAGAAGAAATACAAAATAGCATATGGGAAATTAGATAAGTAAAAAAATCTTCCAAACCATTCTCAATTGTGTTTACAGGGACATCTCTATAATCATAATAAATGAATTATTTCAGAGAAACATGCACATTACTGCATGGCATCTTAGTTACCAACATCAGAACTTTAGAGCAGACTGTCTCACACACGTAAGGAATGTAGTTTTCACTCACCAATAAAGGCAAAATCCAAACTTGAACTGCACTACTGCACTGCTGTAAACATCTTCTTAAGTGGAGTCTCTAAAACCTGCATTTTCAAATCGAAGAATGAAACTGGAGATTATAAAGAAAGCATTGCACCCTCACTGCAATAAAGCCATTTTTACTAGGAATGCTTTATTCATAATGAATCATAGGGTTATGACAGGTAAGTGACATTACAAAAAAAAGCCCAAAAACAACCAAAAGCAAGTGCTTGAATTTACTTATAATCATACCTTATGCAGAAATTTACTGAATTTGGAAGGGAAAAAGCTGTATGAAAGTTTGTATAAACAAAGTGGAAATAATTATTTCATTATTGAGCTGCAAGAAAAGGTTTTCTTAAAATGGTTGAAGAAAAACTGTATCTCTTTAAATGAGCAACTCAGTAGGGTGGAGCCATTAACACATTGCATTTGTTTTCTGAATGCTACATGGATAGGATCCATAATCATAAAAAAAACCCAAGCAAACAACCCCTCAGTATCCAACAGGAGATTTGGAAACTCCTAATTCATTTTGTCCCCAGAATTTTACCTGTATTGATGTCTTCTGGAGGCTGACCTGGAACAGAGCCCAGCCAGAGTAAAAGGATAAAGCAGGAATTCATTAAAAGGCCTCAATGGGCACACCTGGGCAGCACGAGAGTCCAGCACAAGATGCATCCAAAATGGTCACAAAATGAACAACTGATCACCAGGTCTCACACTTTTATAAGTTCTGGACCATCAGCATATTGGAGTTATTTATTGTCCAATCATAGCTTCAGGTTATGAAGCTCCATCCTCCTTGGTTTATCCTTCTCACTTCACCATTGTTTGTGTTCTTGGGCCTGAAAGTTTCCCTTGGTCCCAAGCTAAAAAAAGGAATTATTTTGTCTCCCTCCTCTGTGAAGAAAGCTTTAGCTTAAATATGAAACCTAAAACTATCCACTAAAATAGCACAGAATCTGAAAAATATACTAGCTAAATCTTAAGGCATCAGTGTGTCCAAGACATGGCAAGAGCCATTGTTGCATTTCCTGAACTCATTCACACTCCACTCCCAGATCTTTCCCCACCTTCTTCCTTCCTTCTGCCACATCAAATATTTAAGTTGTAATTATGAGAAACTGCTCCCTGAGACAGAGATGGGCAGAAATAATGGATTGCAGCTCGAAGGGACAGCCTGAAGTGTGATGGCAGTGGGCATTCCCTCCCAGCTGCAGCATAAAACTTTCATACACCAGGAGGATGGAGCAACACAAATATCCAGATGTGTCTGTATTAAAGAGAATAAATTTCAGCTGAATTGTGGTTTTAGCTATATTAGGGCATTTAAAGATATCGTGTATATTTAATGGCCAGAGAAGAGGAGTTGTAGAGTCCTTAAAGGAAGGTAGTTTGGCTTGGGCATTAACAGGGGAACTCTGCCATCCTTTAAAATGGTTCATCTATTTTATGGACAGGTTTAATTCTGGCAGCACAAGAAGGATGTGTGTCATCATGACCACACTTCCCATGAGATACGCCTGCAAAGGAAAAAAAAATAGTGGATTATAAATAGACTTGACAAAACATTTTTATTTGCATCACTTAGCACCTACTCTGAAATAACTGGGTTTGAGGATATTTTAATAAGAGTATATTAAAAGGCTGCAAATTTTGGTTCTAGAATCACTGAAAAGATGTGTAACTTTTATCCTATATAATTTAATACTATTTTACTCCTTCAAAAAAATTTCAATGGATCTCATAAAAAATTCTCAGGTAAAAGTTTTCAAGTACATGCCACAGACCAAAATACATATTATTTTTTATTCTCTGTTCACTGTGTGCTTTATTTAATAGAAATACTTCCATTTGTTTAAGCTTCAGAAACACTACTTAAAAGGAGCATTTTAAATGCTTTGGCCCCACTTTCTTATTCTATAATCATTAAATAAAAATCTGATAAAGTTCATTCACTGTTTTTCACCTAAATTCATTTCTTTTTCACTGTATAATTTTTCAAAACTTCCTCAACAGAGGAGTCCAAAAGCATCAACAATCCACATTTTATCACTAACATTCCTGAACTGTTCATATCCAGAAAAGTTAAAATGGAAAAGAAGGAAAAAGGAAACCACTCCAGATGCTCAGCTTATTATCCTTGTAAGAGAAAAAACATACAGACAAAACCAGGAGAAGATGATGAAGAAGAGTTGCTCTGAGGGAAGAAGACAAAACACTTGGATAATAAAATTTTTTGTCTGATTAACAACTTTAATCTGAAATTTAGCTCAGAAATGCTTTTCCATTCATGGCTTAGTTTATTATCTTCCTTACTGTGAATTTTCTGCTAGACCCAAAAGAAATTTCCAACGTCCTGGTGAGGTAACAAACACACAGAGGTGCTGACTTGGACAGCAGTGATATTTTCAGGGAGGGAAGACCAGGGACTTTCTAGCAGAAGGGGGTTCCAAGGTGTACTCATTAAGCAAGAAGCTGTTTAGTATTTTCAGTGGTTTTTTGCAATAATTTTGCTGCATCCCCATCTCTGAAAACCGTGCATGTGTCTGGCCTGCGTAGAAGTGCTAAAGAGGTAACAATGATTTAAATTTACCAATAGAGGATTCAATATGCAGAGGACATTTTCAGCAGGATTTGGGCCTCCAAGAGAGATTGAAATGTACCTACACTTCATCATCACCTAGCCACTGAATTCTCTAAGGCAGAAATTAAGAAGGCTTCCAAAAAGCATTTTCATTTCTTGGGTTATGTTTAAGGCTCTGGTGACAGCACAATCGAGAGCTGAAGTTAGGAATCATTAACACTGTCTTAAAAGTCTGAGCGGAAACACAAGTTCAGAATGTTAAGAGGCCTAACCATTAATTTCTTGAACTAAAAGTAATAATTGACCCTACAAATATTCCTAGGAGATGAAATTAGAGTAGATTACTTTCTAACAAATTGCTAGTGGACGAGGGTTTTCAAGCCATTTATATACATAAGTCTCCTCAAGTGAATAATCAAATTCAGAAATATGCAAGCAAAACTTCATAAATATGCAAAATCAAGTCCTTATACAGCATCAAAGTCCCACTTTGATAGTTATTAAATCAACACCCAAAAAGGATTCTAGAGGTGGCAAATGTCAATCCTGTAAAAGCTATCAAGCCCCAGCATAAAACCTGTGTTTAGGCACTGTAATATTGTTATGGTCATGTTTACTCACTGCTAATTCCACTTCCAGATGAATTGATCTCATTAAGTAAGAAGCCATTAAGTATTTTCAGTGGTTTTTCCAGTGGCAAATGGCTCCATAATCCACTCACTCAACACTGATGATAGAATTATTCATATGCCCTGGGAAATTCAGGATTTTCTAAGATGCTTTCTCTGGACCCTGTGTAGTTCCAGAGCTACCAGGAGCCAAGGGGAAGGGGGAGCTGTTTTGCAAATGTGGAGCTGACACCTGCAGAAGTTATGACCACAAGTGCCTTTTCATTTATGGGTCTGAGTTAAAGGCCTTCCATCAGCTTTTTCAGAGTAACTCTCATCGCATAAAACTACACTGAACATTCCCAATGCTTCTGTTACCTCTAGAAATCAGAAGATTTAAGCTGCTGACCTAACACACCTTCACTGCACGTGCACAAAGTGCAATTTTTTGAAGCCTTGAAGGCTGGTGAAATTTGGGGTACTCTCCAGAAAATGTCACATTCCTGATTCCCTGCTAGATTTCAAATCTTCATCTGTTGGAGTCTGGAATTCTGAGAAATATTTCTTTGCAAGTATTAAGGGATGAAAAACCTCTGACAAACACTGGTTTTAACCTTTGTTCATGGAAAAGACTTTCTAGGCTCCGGGATGAAGAAGAACTTTCAAGAATGTGTATTAGATAGTAGCATAATATGTAGTTTGTCACAGGGTGAGAATTTTAGATTTCTGGGGTTTCTGGAATGGTAAGCAGAGAAGACAAGATGGAGGATCCTCATGGGTTTTACGCTTCTTCCTTCTTCATCTGCCCCATCTTCTGCTGTGATGGTGGCACTTTCTGGTGGGTTTAGAGTAGAGACTGACTGTCTAACAAAGGTGATAGATATTGGGAAGTTATTGTAAATAAAGTACACGTAGTTTTTACTATAAAAATAAACACCACCCTAAGGAGGTGGATTGTGCCTTGGACTGACTCGCTGAGAGAATCTCTGCTAGTCAGGGAAAGAATGGAATAGATAAGAAAGAATAAACAAGCTTGGAAAATAGAAGAGACGGCTCTCAACAATTTCTTCAATCTCTGGCTGGAGGAAAAAGACTTTTTGCAAATCAGGAATCTCGAAAAACACTCAAGAACATTTTCTTTAAAACCCCAGACTCATCCAAATTAATAACAGCCCAAATTTCTCTTCAGCTTAATACCACTGATTTTTTGACTAGCATTGTTCTCAAAATTGCTGTGATTTTGCCCAGAAATTTCTACTTTATTTCTAAGAAAACACCTTGGGAAAGGGGATAAAAGTGTCTGCCCAAGAAATGGCAGTCTGACAAGGCTACGAGCATGCCACTAACTTGCCCATGAGCATCACCAGCAGGCACATCCATACTATAAAGATGAAATATATGGGGGAAGACTCAAGCAGAGCCTCGAGCAAGAAATCCAAAACAGCCAAGACAGAGTTGCAAGGATTGCAGTGCTATTATTACAGCGCCACCATGGGTTCTTCATCTGTTTCCACTTTGTTCTGATGAAGCTAACTTTATAAGGTTTTGGCCCAATTTCCTCTTTTTCAGGGCCTCTAATTAGGTATGAAAGAATTCCAATTTTATGACAGGGCTTGAAGAAGTTCTTCAGTTTTTATATGTGGGCAATAAATCTGCTCTCACATCACAGAAACTCTGAGCCTGGCTCCAAACTTGCTCCCCTTTACATCAGTGGAAGCTTCACAGAGCATCACCAACCAAATACAACTAGAGACAAAGTATTAGTTGATCTACAAGCACCAGTATAAAATGTTTTATTATTGAAGTTGTACTTCTATTTATTTGTTTTATTCCAGTTCAGGGTTTAATGCACTCTCCAGCCAAGTGATGGAGTTGAGCCCAAAAAGTCACAGCACAATGACCCCAAGACAGAGCAGGAGGTGACAGAGTACCTTTGGGTCCTGCTTCTTCTTTTCTCAACATATTCACACCTTAAAAGCATTGCCTTAATCCTAATTTTATGTTCTTTAGCTTAAAGCACCTCTAAAAAACATTATTAAAAAAAAAGTGTGTCAAAAAATTATTTCAAAAAATGACTGACATATAAATATAGAACTCTTCCTTTCTTAGCAGTTCATAACTGGCAAATGCTATCTCCTCGTGCTGCTTATGCATGAGGAAGAATTTGAAAATTGGGGTTTGTGTTTATTATCACCACTCTCACATCATATTTGATTTTAGAAGTAAACAATATGAGTGATTCACTTCACAGATCAAAAATAAAGTCAATAGGGATTTTTATTTTGAAAATTACATCAATTAAAACAGTTAACTACAGCTCAACAAAATAATAAAATTAATGGGAAGTTCTGAAAGAGATTTCTATCTAAATATAATTTTACATTTTCTAATTGAGACCCTCTTATATAAATTTCTTTCCTCCCATCTCTTGAAAAATTCGGACACAAGGTTATTTTAGGAAACTCCAGAATACATGACTGCTAGGTCTGCATGCAGCACCAGTGCTCTTGCAAATTAATATAAACACAGGGTGCAGCATCCTACAGAGCCAATAATCTAAAAAGCATGTTTTCAAACCATAAATATTAACTTTTAAATTTGTCTTACAGTAATCTAACAATAACAGGTCTGAATGGCTCTACACTGCCATAAAATTGCACTTTTTGAAGGCTCTCATTTCCCCACTGAAAGCTTCTGATGAGTGTGGTGGCATTTGTAGATCACCACCTGTCACTGTCATGTGGTGATGTGATGCTAATAATAAGCATTATGCCTTCTGTTTGTTGAACTTGGTTTTGTTCTGTGACTTCCTGTTCTGGAACATTAAATGTAGGCTTTTTTTTAAAAAAAAAAAAAAAAAGTTATAAATGTTTTAGCTGAAGGATTGTTATTGTATTAATTGCAATCTGATGTTCCTTCTCCTCAGCAGAGATATTGAATTCTACTCAGGAGAAATGTAGGCCGTTCACAACAAAGAGAATGGTGGGGAACCACCTGTGCCAAGTGAGGATAGAAATGGAGAAAGCAGAAAATTCTGTCTCCTCTTGCACTCCCCTCAAGTCTGGTTCAAGGTTTCTGTGTAGCAATTTAAATATGAAATACAACTGCATCTATCCACATATAGCTGTAGAAGACAACCTTCCTGGCGAAACTTAAATACAGAATTGATCACAAGTAATGTGAACATAACAATTCAATACGTTTAAGAATCTCTCCTTACTTTCAAAAACAAAAATCTGGTATGCAACAAGTTCAACATTACATTGACATTTAACAGATATGTTCAAAAAATGAAATAGCATTAGATGTCAATCCTTTTCTGTTGTCAATTCAGAAGCTGATAAAAATGAAACTCTACTCTTTAAATGGTTGAAATATTCTGAATCATATTTCAGTGGGTGTTTCACACTTCCAACAGTTTCCAGTTCCTTTTTACTAATAAAACTATTAAAAATAAAATAAACTTATACCTTAAAATGCTGCATTTAAGGGGAATTATATGGCTACACTTTCTAAATTGCTTTTCTAACAGTTTAAAAATCCTTGTTTCTGTCCTGGTAATTTTGAACATGGTAAGAAATGTTCACTTTTTCTTCTGCAGGTGAATTTCATTCATTTAAAACTTAACTGAATTCTCCTCTGAGAATTCTCCATCAGTTCCCACCCTTAAGATGTTAAAAGCATCCAGAAGCTCCTCTGGCTTAGATCTGCCTGAAGTTTTCAGCCTCAGCTTACTCTGTGATGGCTTCAGAAGGGAGAGACCCAAATTCAATATAGCTCAGGGGTCTGAATCTAAAAATCAACATGCATAGCAAGACACACAACACAGCCTCCAAAGCAGAATACCAGGTTTGGTTAGAATGAAACCCCAGAGAAGTAATTTGAAATCCCTGGAGAAGTAATTTTGAAGAAAGAGTTCAAAGGATGCCTAGAGGTTCAGAGCTAAACTGCAGCGAGACAGAAGCAGCAGGGACTAACTCAGGTGTGGCAATTTTTAAGACAACACCACTATTCCTTGTCTGTCCTAGCCAATGATTCAAGCAATGAAATATCTCACAGTGATTTGTGCAGTGAAGGAGTTTTCCACTGCCACATCCAATCTACTCTGCTGAACTGCACACCTCTGTGAAACCTCCAGGCTCTTTGGGAAAACTCATAAATAGAAAAAAAAAACTATTACTTGCCTTCAGTTGGGGAACATTATCATCATACTGTATCCACTCAAAAGTCTTCACTTTTGACCCACTCCAAGAAAACCATTTTCAATCCAATTTACAACTCTGCAATTTTGTAGCCTGTAATGAACAAAAGTATCAAAAAGGAGAATTTGCCAAGATATGGAAGTCCCAAACACAAAATAACTAATATTATGTGGGAAGAAATCATAAGTACGATGGAAAAGAGGGGCTGGGAAATCTTGTTTCCAGACTCAATGACAAACACGTAGCTGTTCAGGTAATCGATCCATGATTTCACCATAAATCTAAAAGAAAATGCTTAACCTGTTGCTACACAGGTTCTGAAAAGTCCTGCCAGAGCAAGGAACACAGAGGAAGAAAATTGGGAGGACCCTAAATGGATCTAAATGGATTCTATTTCATGCCCGGAGGCAGGCATACAAAGGTTTCCATAAAAGAGATTCCTACAATCAAAAAATACAGAAGTCTGGAACTGTTAAATTACAGCCAAGCATCCTTTGGGAAATGCAAGACATCCATAGAACTGTTTTCTTTTCAAAGGGTATCCTACATTCTATATTTATACAGATATTTCTGTATCCCTAGGAGTCTTCAAAACACTTTATGTACAAATCAAACCTTTATTCACAAGCATAATTAAGAATTAGTAGACCTAAGTCCTAATGACCCCATTCATTCTGAGCAAGTGCTTGGAAAATGTCAAATCATACACATGCTATGTTATTATTGTGGGAAATTATTTTCTTAAAAATAAAGAATGAAAGAAAAAGTAGAACAATTTCCATGTATTTGCTCAGAAGAAATGTCTTGCATCTTTAACATACGTTGCTGATTAAACACTTTGGGTTTGGAAGTACTCTCTACGTCTGCATTCCACTGTCATCCTTTGTGCTCCAGCATTTTTACAAATTGCACCTGTAGTTAATTCTATGGCTGACACATGATGGAAAATCATTGCGCTTTAAAAATTTGCATTTTCTTCTTGCTGTTTTGATGGTTACTATTGAGTTGTTCGAGGCCCTGCTCTGAGTGACTTGCTCCTCACCCCCTAGAAATAAATACAATTAATCACATTCTCCAACCACAGTTCAATTTATGTTTCCATTTTGTAAAACATAAATCCAAGTCACATCAGGTTTGGATTGAAATCCATATAAACAGAGCAGCCCTACTAGGATGCCAGCACTTTCACACACATAAAAAACTGTGTCCCACATTTAATTTTTGGGTGAGCAGATGCCATTCCTAAACCCATTTTACCACACACCCCTTTTTGTCATAGATCCTTATCAAACTATGGCTCAAAGCTGTTCTTTGGCCAGATCAGACAGGTGCTACATATCAATAAGATCATTTTCTGTGTCAGAACCAGCTCTATTTATATCACTTGGCATGTTATTGGGCATAGACCAATGCTTAAATTTCATAACTGTGGGAATATTGTGGTTTAGTGCCTACTAAATTAAAGAGTTTCATATTGTTTGTTTAACATATGAGTTCCAAACAAGATATTTCTATGGCATAAGTTAATGTATCACTTATGGCAAAATATTATCAGTACTGCATGGTCTATACTTTTGACTAATTTGTGCAAAAAAAAAGTTGTAATTATGGAATATCAACAAGAAATTCTCAAATAGCTTATTCAGTGGTGGTGGAAATCTCTGGAAAGAACTTATCCACTGAAATAATAATTCATCAGATATTAAGAATATCAAACAGCTGGGTTAATATGTGTTACCATTACTGCAGGCTAAAATTTAAATTTCCAATTCAAAAATTTTAAAAAGTAAAGAAAAAAGAATTTATATTGCTGGTGCCTTGCACTATGAGATTCATCTGGCCAAATGTGGATATCTAAAATGTAAAAGAAAAAGAGTTCTACTTTAAAAAAAAAATCCCCTATCTCAGCTCATCCTTTCAAGTTCCATTAATAGGCAGCAGGAACAAAAAGGAGCACTTAAATTAACCATATCTTAAGAATGTTTTTTTACTTTTCCTTATCTTTGATGGAGCTCAAGGTGACAGGCTCAGACACTGATATCAGACACTGCAGACATGAAAAGGGAGGTGAGAGAAAACACACTTGGAGATCCTCTTCCAGGATTTGTCTTGGCAAGGTGAACAGGATTCTCACATTGTACAAGCCTTCAAAAAGAACAGCTAGGTATCCACATGATGTTCCAGAACCGAAATATTTTATGGACTAGTTGTGGCAACAGACACCTTGCCACGGGCTCGCACCACTGTGAGGTGAGCAGACCTCCAGCGTGGGCAAAACAAGTGAGACATGTCTGAACATTATGGATATTTCCCACTAAAATAATTAACACACTGAAAAATCAGATGTCACCTTCTGAATCTGAAATGCTCATGCTGCAGCCAGCACAAGTGAGCAACATCTACCTACAGAGCATCCCTTCCTTCCGCACCCCTGCGCTCGGTCCGCTTCAGGGCTTCAGCTGCTCCTCATGGCGAGTGCCAGGGAAGTTCTGGAGCTATTTATATCTGGGATATACATAAAACATAAACCTAGCAGTCTCTGGGGCTGCCAGGCAGAACAGCAGCCTGGCTGGAGCTCTTTGTCCCATCCATTTCATTAGCAGGTTTTTCCATTTAGTGCTGCACTCTGCACCTCATCCACAGTGTTACCTGGGAAAATATCCCTGGTTTTTGCACACAGAAGTGAGGCACTGTCAGCCATCCCTTCCAATCCTCAGTCTGCACCTCATCCACAGTGTTACCTGGGAAAATGTCCCTGGTTTTTGCCCACAGAAGTGAGGTACTGTCAGCCATCCCTTCCAAGGCTCAGTTTGAACTGCACTCTATCTTTTTAGCTGGTGTTGTCCAACAGCTCATCACACAGAGCTGTTTGAACAAAGGAGATAATTGCTGTTTGGTCTTGTTTTCATTTGCTCTCTGTACTTACTCCAATGTTTGCCAGAGGAACAAAAGAGGCAGCTGAGGGAGGCATAGTGAGAATATGCGTTTCCTTGAAGAGGCACGAGTAACAATATCATGCTGGCCTACTTCCAGACATCCTGAAAACACTGTGGAAAGTAACACATACTGATTATCTTTTAAATCTACATTTTGTTTTGCTTTTACTCTGTAAATTAATTTCCATTCCATTTGTAAGTAATAATGTAACAGTGCTTTACTTTTGCTTTACCACAAGTGAGTGAAACACGTTCTTGGCACTGCAGTGAAAAGGGGCAGTTCCCTCTCCATCGGTGTGGGCCTGCTT
The DNA here is from genome assembly GCA_018697195.1 of Certhia americana. Classification (NCBI taxonomy): domain Eukaryota; kingdom Metazoa; phylum Chordata; class Aves; order Passeriformes; family Certhiidae; genus Certhia; species Certhia americana. The sequence goes on along the minus strand of CM031861.1, from coordinate 8,768,156 downwards.
GAACATCATATTTCACATTTATACTCTGCCTGGAAGTTGTCAGATATATTATGTCATGTCCAGTAAATACTTTGTAAACATCATCATATTTTAGCAAGAGCAATCTCTTCCTGTGTGCCTGTATAAGCTGATACATCTCAGCAAATAAAATTCCTGATTGAAAGATTACCTCCTTATCTGCTTTGTTTTCCCTATGATATTAGTTCGTAAAATATTGGAATTTTTTACTTCATGTCTCTGCACTACTTCAACCCTACTGATAGCACAGAGCAAATTTGACTCAAACATTTTACTCCTATCTTGAAATTAACTTCCTCGAGGCAATTTCAGCCTTTTTTGCTTGAAATACATCTAGGCAATTTTGTTCTTCATCTGGATAAATTGAAATGAGGATCTTTGTATCCTTGCTGATTTGAAGCCTTTAACACCAATTGTCATAAATTCATGTCATTAAGAAAGTATAAGTGTAGCTTCTGTTTCAAGAGGTTAGTCAAAACATTTCCCCCCAGCACTGATTTATACAGGTGGCATTAAAACACAGCATGTTTCCCCAGTCAAGATTTAAGGCATAGAATTTCCTCTAAGATAGCTCCATACCCACTCCCTGGTATAAATTCACTTTAATTTTGAACCATATTTGTGACATGCACATTTCTGGGATTTTTTTTTTTAAGGAACTTGGCTTAAGCTCTGGGCTAACAGAAGGATTGAAAGACTTGTCACTTCTATAATTTAATTTCTTTTTTACTGGCATACCAAAAGTTTTCAGCTTTTTATTTCTTCCATAGAAATTACTGAGCGGTGTTTCCTATTTTATTTCATTTGAATCAAAGACATCCAATTTAATACAAGTCACTACTGGAGAAGCAGTAATGTTAACAATACCTAGAAATGAAGTTGGCAAACAGGCTGTCCCTTGATCCTCCTTCTTGTGGCTTTGCCAAGTGAGACTTGAGGCTTTCTCTGAGTCCTCCTTCGCTTGGAAAACTTCTTTAAAGAATTTCCAAAGTGCCCAACTTTCTTCACAGATCAGAAAACGAAATCTCAAGGGTTTTTTCAGCATCTGCAGAGGATGAATATTGCATTTAACAAACTTAAATTGCCTGGAATCAATTTATTTTTTAAAGAAAATTCTGAGATTCTATACCCTTTTCCCCCTCAACATTTAGATTTAAGAAAAACACAATAATAAAATTTACATAAAATTTGTAAAACACAGGTGTGAAATCTTGATTTCTGATTTTTTAAAGGATGTGGCTGTAAAAAATCCGTCTGTAGCACCCAGCTAATTATGGCCTTGCATTCCTATTTATCAGGAACCACCTGAAACAGGGACAGTTTTAGACTGAACATGAGAATTTCCAGCTATTTTGGCATGTGTTGATTTTTAAAATATTCATTGGCTTTTTATTTCCTTAGAATCCACTGGTGAAGAAAACATAATTTCATATCAGTTGTCAAAAATTCTTTCATCCAGGAAGTAAAGTAATATGACTACTAATGGCCCAAACTCAAATAACACATAATATCTGTGTTTTATGCTGATTTAATGCCAGAAGTTGCAGTTAAAATTGATTCATAGCCTGACAGCAGTTCCAAAATCACAGCTCAAGCTGGGAGTATAAAAGCTACTCTGAGACCCTAATTTTGTGGGTAGGAGGTACAGACCTGGCTCTCTTATATCAGGCAACTTTCTCAATGTCAGTTGTGATGATATGATGTTTCTGTTCTCTTTTTTGTAAGTGGTACCTAATTACCTCATAATAAATTCTGTTAATTTAATAAATAAATAAATAAAAAGAGCAGTTTCAGTTTTATCTTTCCTGGTTTTGTAGGAAACATAGCCAGTTTCAAAGGAATAAGTTTCAGTTGCCTCAAAACTTCACTTCTCATGGGCCAATAATTTCTCACAATGTTTCTATTTTGTTGTCAAATTTTGTTTGTGCACTGATTCCAGGCTGCTAAAAATTAGTAGTCTGCAGCATGTCAGAGCACGTGCATTGAACCGTCAGTTTCAATCATTAACTGGTAATTAGAGTAATTTCACAGGGGCATGAGAGGTACCAGAACTGCACTGGGAGCTGGCAGGGAGCAGAGTGAAGGGAAGATGACAGAATTAATGTCTGTTTGTACAGATCTTTCTCTGAAGACAACAAGGTTTTTTCTTTCCTTACAGCACACGTATACTCGGGTGACTCACTCAAATACATGAATATGTTGATTCCTCAGTGTTTGAACTAATTTATGCACAAACTGCACAACTGGTTTAACTCATTTAACTCACCAAGAAAAACAAAAGAAAGTGCCAGAGGAAAATAAAGAAGATACTTAGAACCAAACATGCTCAAGTGCTTGAGATACCAGTTCCAGACACTGCTGGGCACACTGGACTGATAACTGACTGTATGCAGGTGGAAATCCATGGAAGACACCATATTATTGCACTGTTAGTATTGAAGTGGACTCAAAAAAGGACTAGCTAAGTTTATGGAGAAGAAATCTCATCCCTCAGTGGCTATTAAGCACGATGATTCAGGTGAGCCACTAAACTAATGTATTATTCAGAGGGAAGCACAGTACTTGACATTTTCTGTCTTTTTTACACTCCTTATCTCCTTTTGTTTGGTAACAGCGTCACATAGGACACATCAAGGTCCCTTTGGGGTCAATTTCTTTCAGTTTTACACCTGTTAAAAAGGGCATGCTCCATCTACAGCTGCCAGCTTAAAAGTGCTTCTTCATAATGGAACAAATTGCATTGGGCTTTATCTTCATTTTCCATATCAGCACCGTGAGTAAACAATAATTACTGTCACCAGTATAACTTCTCAAAAGCATATAGGAGCTGATCCATGTAGATCTTTTGAAAGTTTTTTTTTAAAGGACTGAACTCATCAAAATCTGTAATATCTGTTAATTTTTAGTTGATGGTCATATTTGTCCAGGGGCAGAGGGGTTTGATCAAGTGGCTCTGGTGGGTAGCTTGGGTAAAGCCACCACACATATTCAGCCTCCAACAGCAACAGCACAAACCATGCACTGCACATTAATAATTGTCATTTGTGCACCAGATTTAGTACAAAAATGCCACATTTGTCATTCCCAAACACCTCTGAGGTAAGCAAGAAAATTGAATTCCTGTTTCTATAATGCTGCTTCCATTCCAGCTGAATTCAGTGAACGAGTTGAATCCTGTGTATTCTTACTGATGGTTTCTGTATAGGTATTTAGATAACAGATAATACTTAGATAATGGATAATTTCTTAGAAAACACTTAGCAGGACTGTTCACATTTGCACCCAAATGACCCGCTCAGAAACTGTGATGTGATTCATCATTTTGCAATCTGATTCACAGCGCAGGATTTCTCTGCAGACTCAAAAGCCTTTGTTTAGCCAGGATAGTTCTTAGCTCTTGATACTATGTGCAAATTAGCATCCATTTTACAACCTCTCTGCTAATTGTTATTTGCAGAAGGATTAGCACTCAGTGTCAGCAGCCGCTTTAGTTATGATATGAATATTCATTAGGATTTAAATACATAACCCCCCTCACTCTTTGCAGCTTAATCTCTCTATTTTGTGGTGTTCCTGCTTTACCCATCTGTGCAAGTAGCTGCCATTACCACAATCACATAACTATCCATATTTTAATCAGAAGATCTTCTTTGTTTCTACCCTTAAGTGATCTTCTGCAGGTACCAACACAAATTACAGCCCTCACAGCTTCACACACATCTTATCCAGGCATACAAAGGTGTTCCTCATCTCATCAACTGAAGGGACTTTACAATAATGGCAAAAAGAAGTGTTTATGTGGAGTTTTGATGCAGCTATCAAAGCCCTAAATCAGATTGGCCTGTTTGAGGCACAGGTGCCAAAAATGCCCCTGCAGGGATGCAGCAGGCAATCGTGTTGGATGTGAACAGCACCTTTTCCAGGGGTGACCAGGACCTCAGATCCTGTGGGGATTGAACAAAACACAAAAAACAGTATAAATTTGGAAAATTTCCAACATGGTCTCATAACAGTAGATTTATATGCATGTGTGTTTTACTGTCATCAGTTATACCTGAGGAGCAATAGAGACACAAATCTAGAATTCTTCAAGATAGTGGGCTCCTTTAACAGAAGTATTATTAAGAGAATCTTCAAATTTCAATTTTTTTCTCAATTCACTATTAATTTTTCAAATACTGTTTCATGGAACAAGTTAATATTTTATTAAATATTTATTTTCCAAAATATAGGCCTATGCTTTCGGGTCATTTCCTTAGCCATTCCCTTTATTTTTTCCTATCAATAAAATGCTACTCCACATAGATGAAGAAGCCAGCCCTTCAAGAATAAATCTATCCAAACCTATCCAGGTTGAAACCACATATCTGACTGCTGTAATTTGTAGGTGCACAAAGCTTTAATTCCACTCAGCCACCAAATACTATCTCAACTGAGAATCCTGAACAGTATTTCAGCAGCACTGAAGAACAGTAAAGTGGCAAATGCTAATTTACTCATCCATATTACAGCAAGACATCAGAAAAACAAAAAAGTATGAGATTCCACAAACACTTGTTCATTTAATTATGTGTATTTCCTGAATTTCCTAATAAGAAAAAAATACAGAACTGAAATAATAAAGAAAGATTTGGAAAGCAGTAAGCCTGAGAAAAAGAAACCCAAATGGGGATGTGGCAGAGCAACAAACAGTTTCAATAAACAACAAATAATGCAGTTGGGGAAAGGTAACAAAAAAGATTGTTATAGTAAAAATGTTACTGATTGTCATGGTTTGAATGGCAGGTATCTGCTAAGGAAGGCAGGAGCCTCCCTTGGAATGGAGAATTTAAACCCCCTCCCTCCCAATTATTATAACTTTGAGATTAAGGGGCTCTCAGGCAAAGATATGGGAATAGGAATAACAGTTCTGTATTAGGGGAACTAAAACAATAAAACAAAAACACATGCAGTATTACAATGGAGGAAAAGAAAACAAATAAATAAACAAACCAACCCCACTGACAGAGTCAGGATCCCAGCTGTCCCCCTGTGGGTCAGGGTGTTGGTGGCAGTGCCATTCCATGGTGGCTGCAGTCCCAGTGGCAGATGTGGCTCTGGTGAAGTGATGCTCCTGGAGAAAAGTGGAGTTCTTTCACTGAAGGTCCAGTGGTGATAGACGGGCCTGGTGTTCCTCTGGGAATCCAGTGGAAAGGCTGCTTGGTGTTCCAATTCCCAGATTTTTATCCAGGTGGGAATACTTGTCTCCTCCCCCTGTCTGGAGCATTTCCCAGTGGGATGATGGAATTCTCTCAGTGACACTCACTGGCCCATGAGCAGAAGATCTCTCCCTGGAGGGAGGCTGGGTTGTGGAAGAGATCAGAAAACTGCCCCAGCAGGTTTATTGACAGTTGGCCAAGGACAAAAGATTACCCCACCCCACCCCTAACCCCCAGTTTCATCAGATGTTGATGGAACACACAGTTTGGGTTACATTTTGCACTGCAACCCATGACACCGATATAAAAATGAACAGTTTTGATGTGTGGCTTCCTGTGAACTGGATCATGACTTTACCAGGTCTTTTTTCCTGTAGCTTCATGAGTGGAAGGTGACAACCCTAAATGTGGTTCATGCTCTGGGCATTCAGTCATCTGGTAACCACAGACTTAGAGAATTTCCTCTACCATGTCACGTTTTCCTTCAAGAGCTGCAGAAGGACCATCAGGTAGCTGAGAAAATTGCAACACAAGATACAAGCTGCTGTAGATGGTCATGAAAACTTTTCTCTAGAAATACAGCAGGGCTTTTTTCCTAACGCAACAATTATGTCACCCAGATAGTACTAAAAAAAATACAAGCTACAATTTGTGTGTAAAACACACAACAGTGTGCCAAAGAATGTCTACCTTATAGGAACATTATATGCTGTAATCTTGTGACATGTGCAAAACATTTCATTTCAGTTTCATCCTTTTTTTTCCATAATTTTTCATATTTTTTTAATCACTCAGGATAAAATATCTTGTAAAAAAAGAGTGTGTTCAAATGTGTTACACAAAGATGAAAAGACATACTCTTCTACCCTACTAAACTGTTTAATTATTCACCTACTCTGAATGCCAGGAAAAATTTGCCATGGCAAAGGACAGGATTCATCCCAGAGGCAAAATAGAGGAAGGAAACTGCATCAACAAATTAAATGAGACTCTTTCATGGGAGAAAAAGGATAGAGTGAATCAGATGTAGGAGACACAAACCTGCCCAAAATCACCCTGCTATCACCCCATCAGGGTAATTATTTTAAATGCTTTCTATTTCCATCTGACTGAAGGAATTGTGTTGAGAAAGAACAGGAAAAAACAAGGAGCATGATGAGTCTCAATAAAGAGCAGGAATGCATCCTGGTAAATAAGTCAGGAAGTTGTGTTGGGGAAAAACAGTGTCTCCTGTTTGATTACTTTGTACTTTTTCAGCACAAAAGTTTGGTCATTTATTGTGTCTAAATAGGGTTGCATCATACAAGGACATGGAGCCACTTACTTATTTCTAAGCCAAGTTAGAAGAGGACCCAAATACTCACATAATTGTGAAGTCAGATGGAAAAAATTAGATCAATCTAAATGATTTGAAACTTGCTTAAGCAGCAGAAAATTAAGAGAGAGAAAAAAGGATTCAGTTCTTCTTATCTGCAATTTTGGAAGCTCCAGAGCCGTATTTTCAACTTTTTTCAGCAGTCAATTAAGCCTGAAAGACAAATTCTTTTAAAAATGAAAGCTGAGACTCTTACATCATTAAGTGCCTCTAGCAAGTGAAGAGATATTGCTAGACTCATAAAAAAAAAAAAAAAATTCCAAAGAGTCATCTATATGAAATCACAAGGGATGTGAGACTTCTCCTAATTATATTCACAGACTCAATTGTATTCCTATTCTTCCAAAAGGCACAGTTTTCTACAGGGGAGTTATTTGGAAAGATTAAAAAGTATGAGTCTCCCTGATATTTTCCAGGCAGTTTTCACTACCATGTAAGCCTTGTTTTACAATCTAGTTGCACACCACAAGACTGTTTTATTTACTGTCTCACCTGATGTGAGAGCCCTAAACAGTATTCCAGCAATACTGAAGAATAGTAAAGTGGCAAATGCTAATTTATTCATCCATGTTATAGCAAGACATCAGAAAACCCGAAAAGTACGAAATTCAACACACACTTGTTCATAAAATTGCGTGTTTTTCTTGAATTTCCCAAAAAGAAAAACATCCAGAACTGAAATAATAAAGAAAAATTTGGAAAGCAGTTTTTTCTGAGAAAAAGAAACCCAAATGAGGATGTGGCAGAGAAACAAAAATAGAGCTGGTGAACCTATGGCCAGCTAATGCTAGTGCTCAGCAGCTCTCAGAAATGGGCTGTTCACAAATAAGGGTGCCAGGAATGGCAGCAAAAGGAAAAGAAGAAAAAGTGAAAAACCAACGACAGAAAGTTTAAACATAAATCTTCACAGAAATGTTAATATTTGATACTAACCAAGCAACAACTGAACTAAGGGGGAACATAGTTGTCCAGAAATATTTGATGAGCCAACCACTTAGGAAAAAAGGGAATTGTTTAGTGTGATACCTAGGGCTATAACAGCAAAAAATGAGATGAAATTAAGAGGGAAAATTTAGGCCAGATATCAACAAAAATTGCAGGAGAGTTATTGTACTGTGAAAAAATCTCCCAAGGGGTGCAGCCAAAACCCCATTGTATTGGAAATTGAAAACTAGCTCAAATTAGGGCTAAAAACTTCAGTGCAACAAACAATGCTGCCTCCACGACATGATGGCCTGCATTGGCTTTTTTTTAAACAAAGTGATCCTGGCCTTCAAAATTCTGTTTGATCTCCCATTTGAACAGCTGAAGCAGATCAAGTTGAAACTCCACCTGAAGAGATGATTAGGAACACTCGCAACATGCAGCAGAATACCAAAACCAGGACAGTATTACTGCCAGTTTGAAAAATGGATGCAATGTTTATCACACAAAAGCTAAAATCCCTTTAACAAGGTGGTGAATTGTAGCAGTTCCACACTTTTCAAACTTCCTTGAGCACAGTTTGCCCACAACAGCTTGTAGTTTGCCTAGTTTTATTTTCCCGTCCCTGGGAAGATGCAGTCCCTCACTTTGTACCTTTGCAGAGCTCTCAGGTGACCATATGAGTGATAAATCCATGTCGAAAACATACTCAGGGGCACAATCCTTCCTCATAAAATGCACAAGTCATGCTATGATTTGTTGGATGTAGTTTTTCCTCACCCAGCCAAAGCATTTCAGTAAATACAAAATGAGAATTGCCAATAAGACCAGTACAGGCAGGGTTTTGCCTACATATACATGTCTCTGAAAATACCATTTTCCGCTAGAGTTCACATTTGCCTTCTCTTCCATATTTTCTACAGCACTGCTGTAAAAAATAGAAGCTGCAATACAAAGGAATCAAACTATGTCTCCCAAGAACAGAAGACAGTCTTGGCCATATATTCAATAACTGGTAGTTATTGTAATAAGTATCCCAGAAGAGCTGAGGGGGATTGAATTTTTTCTTAATAGACACTTGAATTAATCTAGAGACCCATCTTCTCTTTTGACAGTCCATAAGGGTGCACATAACGTGTGCCTATTTGAAACGAAAATTCAGAATTAAGAAAAACCCCACCTGTAATATTTTCCTTAAATTTTAATTGGTTTTGCTGTCCAGAATTCAAAACACATGCTAAGTTGCACATTTTATATATAAAGTCATGTGACATCCATGGCGCAACATAGGCAGGAGCTGTTACAGTGCCAGAGATGAAACTCTGGGTGCATTTTCCATGTGTGGCAGCTTGGAGCAGCATTAAACCCAGAGAATATTCTAATATCAAGACCTCAGCTCACATCAACCACTTGGAAAGCCACAAAAACTGTGTGGATTCACATCCCCAGTTTTCTGGGAAAATTTCCTCTGTTGCCCTGGCTGTTGCAGAGTGTCCTGAAAATATCCAGCTGCAGAAAGCATTTTTCAGCTGAAAATGACCAGTGCTGCAGTCTCCACAGAATTCTCCCCACACCTGGAAATATTAGGGATTTCATGGAGCATGTTCGTGACCTTCATCCCAAGCAGTTACTGCCTTCTACCAAATGTATTGAAATTTTCTAATGCTAATATGTGGCGCAAGGGCTGGTAGAAAGTTAATATCAATTTCCTAAAATCACTCACTCAAGGAAATCTTGCAGCTCTTTTGAATTAAAGGTGAATTTTCACTGTCTCCAGTAGCTGTAGTTGCATGATCCAGAGGGACCTGGCAGCAGCCCTGGGATACAGGAAGTTGGTTACATTCTCTTTGGCTTCCAGAAAGTGAATCCCATCATCTTCCCAGGAAGAGAGAAAAGTTAAATGCATGGAAACTGCTGACACTTGCAAGAATTTGCAGATCAGTTCTTTTCTGTTTTAAACAGAAAAACCCACAGGAAGTCTGCATGCAGCAGGTAAAGAACCAATTTTCAGAGCAATTATGCTTTTGTATGTTTATAGCAGCTTTCACCAACAACAGAGCTCAAATTAACAACATGGTTGCATAGATTTAACACAATTTTGGGTGTCTTTAACCACAAATCTAGGACTAGACTTCTGGCTGAATAAGAAAATTTCTGGGAAATTTTTGATGGACACAAGCATGAAAAATTTTGGTTTTGTGGAATATCTAAAGCACAGGAATTGCTACACTCCAGCACTCCACCACTGCATGGAAAAGGGTGAGTGAATAATTCTCAACTATTACTTTCAGACAATTATTACTATTATGGTCTATCCCTCTCCTTAATAGGACTTGTAAAGAGAGGACTAATTAATTTAAAAGGATGTAATTTAGTAGGATTTGAGGAAGCATTAACACAGACCAGTTTTGATACTGATGCGTATATAAAAACATGCAGCTTTATTTTGCTCATACTGTGTATTTACCACATTTTAGTCCCAGTAAAACCTTTAGCTACCTATAGTAACCTTAGCACTCCTGCAGATAATGAGCTACCTTGCCAGGAGCAAACCTCAGACAATTTTTTTGTCATTTGAGAGTGTGGCACCTTCAGCACAGGGTGCTCGTACCTTTATTCACAGAATCACAGGATAGATGAGGTTGGAAGTGACCTCTGGAGGCCACCTTGTCCAGCCCCTGCTCAATAGGGCCACCTACGACCAGTTGCCCAGGACCACATCAAATGGCTTTTGAATATCTTCAAGGAGAAGGACTCCACACTCTCTCTAGACAACCTGGGTCAGTGTCTGGCCACCCTCACAGGAAAATAAGGCCATTTTTTAATCTACTTACATTTACACAGGACTCCCTGCATTTCCTTTTGAGTTCATTGATTCTCAACCTGTCACCAGTCGCTGCTGAGAATAGTCAGAAAAAAACCCCACTAAAATACATTCACAGGGGATGACAGTAGCAGTCAAAAAGAGGTATCTATGGAGTTTCCATTCTCCTACAACTCAGTGATTCCTATTTGCTTTGCCTCTGCTTCTCCAAGCTACAGCTCTGAAAGGTCAGCCTGACCTGTGTCGTTCCTTGAGCTCCAAGTCCAATGCAGGAAGTCAAAGCAAAGCTATGGAGCCATGGAGCACACAGCATCAGGAAGATCTGTTTTCCCTTTCAGAGTAAGCTGTCTCTACTGCCAGTTTCATTAGTCTTAAAATCAGGGATTTTGGCAAATTGATCAGTCACTGAGCTCCACTAAAGCAGCTGTGAATAAGAATGTCTCTATAAAAAAAAAAAAAAAAAAAAAAAAACAAAAACAACAAAAAAAAACCAACCAAAACCACAAAAGCCAACAAAGCAAAACCAACAATAATCATTAATCCTTTTATCCCTTTCTTCAAAATGGAGACTCCACCACTCACCCCTACCCAACAAGTGCATTATGAAAAAAAATGCTGTGCTCAAACTTTAACATAGCACAGACCTCAAGAAGACAATGTGGGTTAGACTAATTTACCCAAGCTAAACATGATTTTCACTGCTTCCTTAGCAAAACTGCTCAAAATAAGGCAGAAGCAGTAATGGGCTGTAATTCTTTAAGCACAGCTCTGCACACAGTTATTCTAATCCACTGGAATGCCAAGTGTGCCAGCACGTCTGCCCTTACCATGGAGGCTTCTGCCAGCAGCATGGGACATATCAGAGACATTTGATATCCAAAAAAAGCAAGAAACCTGTCACACGAGAGCATCACAAGGTGATGGAGGAAAATCGTTATCCACACATTTGCTGCAGCCACGTTTCCATCCCAATTAAACCTCCCTAAACAGGCAGGGGAATTTCAAAGCAGAGATTTCACTGCAGAGCTCACACTGCCATTCCTGGGAGTGAGGATGATAAATCCCTTCACACTGCTCCAAAAGTTCCCCAGCATGTTGGAGGCATGTGTCAAAGTCAGGAGAGCTCTCCTAATGAGACCTGCTCCCTTTGATGTTTCCTCTGGATAGCAGATCTGGCAAGGAATGAATATTTTAGATGTCTTATGCAAAAAAGTCAAACAGTTTTCACCTCTGATAACCATACATCTTACTTTAAAGGCCTTAACTTCTAAATATTGGGGATGAAAGGCGATTCTTTCATGTCTTTTTTTGCCATTGAGAAGTAGTGCTTTTTTTTGATAAAAATGAATCAGGTTTCAAATTTTGTAACCTTGGTACACTCTGCCAACCAATGACATGCAGGTTAGAAATCCATACACACAGTTAAGCAGTGTTAATGTAACAGATAGCTCATTTCTCAATTAAAAGTGTTTTAAAACCGACCACATTCATTTTCATGTAGCCATTTGGAAAAGCCTATGGAGAAAATACCTGGAATCTTAAGGACATTAACCAGAGATACTGCTGAGCCAGACTTCTGGGTGCAAAAGTTCAGTTGAAATGTTTGATTTTAGGTACAGTGTTTGCAGTTCACAGCAAACAATAACACAGAAAGAGAATATTAGGCACTGATTTTCAATAATGCTGATCAACTTCCTCAGGATGAACTTGCAAAGGAAAATATCTTTTGAGCAATTAGTGACATATCAGAAATTCATAACAAGGAAAAAGGTCAAATAGACATAAATTTAAAATCCTTAAAGAGCAGGAAAATAATTTCTCCTATTGCTTTTTGTGTCTCATATTTGCAAGACTTCCCTTAGTTTTAGGAAAGAATGAGAGCCCCTGAGGTTTTGAGACAATCTCTTTGCTGATCTAAGAGGGTCTATGTCTTTGCTCATTCGAGAAATTTCAGAACTTGAAGGACTTGTCAGGTCAGAGCATACTACAGAAAAGTCCTAAAAGTCCTAAAAGGTTCTGGTTATGTTTCAATGGAAAGCAAAATCCCCAAATTTGGAAAGCACACAAGGTTCATCTGGGGAAGATTTTCAGAGAGGTTTTTATAGTAGAAAAAAAACGTGCTCTGATCCTCCAAGCTCCAAGGGCAAATCTCCTCGCCCAGCCACAGACCCAGAGCCCCTGGAGATGCAGCCAATGCTGACACTGAGTGGCTCAACAGGGAAACAGCATCAGGAGCGCCTGACCTTTACCCAGCTGTGTCTACAGCAGTAAATCACACCCTTGTCCTGGTTGAGAAACACAACCACAGATCTACAGAAGATTTGATCAAATGGCACATGCAGGGTATGAGCTGGTGCTTCATCCTGACATCTCCTGGAGACTGTACCAAAATCCCCATGCTGCAACAAAGGCTGCCTGAGGAAATGGAAACTCTTGGTGATGATTTCCTTGTACCTTTTCTTCTGCTCCTCTGTAGGGTAGAAGTCTCACAGAAGGTTTCTTTTACTCACTTTTCCTGTGCAGGTGCAAGGACAGTCTCACTGCAGTGCATCCAGGACAGGTTTTTTCCAGCCTGAGAGATACGTCCCATGAGAAGATTTCCACAGTTACAGCCAGACACCAGAAAAATTGGAAATAAGAGGTGACCTCGTGGTTTGTCATGGCTTTTCAACCAGTCTCATCCCACCAGGTTAAAACTGGTAAAAGCACAGTCAAGGACATGATTCTGCCACTCCTGCCCAGTCAAGTCTTTTTTTGCAGCTACTGAGGCTCATTCATTCTTGCTGATTTTATTCCATATTTCAGACATTACAGTCACAGAGTTACACTAAACACAGGAGCTCACTGGGACTCTTTACAGAGTTTGGAAAGTACGATCAAATGTGTAGAAGATGATTATTTTGATTTGCAATTATGAGGTGAATTCTTGAATGTCTAACTGTCCAGCACTGACAAGATGATTATGAAAAATGGGGTTTAATGTGTGGTGAAGTCTCTGAGTGTGTTTTGGGTCACATGTGACAGACTAGCAAAGGGGAAAATTGTTCTCCTTCATCATTCTGATGGATATTGTAAGAAACAGCTTCAAATGTTCTGGGTACCATCTTATTAAATGTCATTACCTATATCAACAGCTTTCTGTGTTCCATTCCTCATCCCTGATCTCCTGGCTCAGTGTCCTACTGCTCCTGCCTACCTAATGAGGAGGAGCAAATGATCCAGAACACATTTAATGCCTTCCTGTCCTGCAGAACTAAGACAGCTTCCAGAAAGATTGCATTTATATTGGACAGATTTCCAGCAATACACAGCACTGCAAAGAAAAAAAACCAAAAAAAACCCCAAAAACAAAACACAAAAAAAGAAAAAAAGAACCCCACAAAAAAAATATAAATTACAAATAAACAAAAACCAAACAAACAAAAAAAAACACCCAGAAACTACAATGGAAGGTTAATATACAAAGCAGCTGGGGGTTGACAAGAACACAGGAGTTCCAAATTAAACAGAATTTAAAAAAAAAAAATACAAAAAAATTGTGTTATCTGACACTTGGAGCAAGAAACTTAAGCATTGCAGCACCAGTGCAGTGCAATCACAACATTGAGGCACTGAGTAATAAGGGAATTTAGTTCACCTGAGCAGCAGGAAGTAAACATAATAATGGAAGACATTGCCTGAATGGCCCCACAACTCTTGCTGTGGATTCTAATGCATTTGCATGTCACTAGAAATTGAAATTAAATTTTAAAAAACACCTTTCACACAGCCACACCATAGAGCCACATTTTGGCACAATTCCTTGATGGCACATTTAGAAGAAATTAGCTTTAAATGAGAGTAATTGGGAATTCTTTGCATCACAGTATGTTTAGTGGGAAATCCCCTCACCCTGGTTGACCTTCCAGTATGTATCAGAAGCCCTGACCCTTCTCAGTGTGCTTTGGGCATAATACACACCAAACTGTAAGACGTAAAGCTGGCACAGCTAAACTCAAGACGTACACAAATAAAAGAACTGTGATTTTGAGTATACATTAGAAGGCAAAAAAAAAATTTACATGATCATCAGCATACATTTTATCTGCCACTTGTCCCCTCTTTTCAGCCATCCATTGTGATGCAGACTATAAATACACAATCTGTTATTTTCCCCCCAAAGATTATGATTCACTCAGTACACAAACACCTGCTGAAGAAAAATTCAGCCCTAGCAATTAAGGTTTGGCAACAATTTGCTCAACTGACAATAGCATTAAGCTCAAAACAGAGCATTCAGCTCAACCTGAAATCCATTAAAATTATTGCATTGTGTTGAGCATCAAAAGACAGTAGGTTTTGAAAAAACTGCCTGAGACAAAGCTGCACACACAACAGATAATATGCATGAAGTAGAACTGCTTGTCAGAATAGAGGCTTTTCTATTGAAACCAGCAACATTCATATAAAAGGATATTATAATGGAAAAAAAAAAGATATTATCATGGGAAAAAGGTAAAAGATTAGAAAATCAAGGAACTGCAGTAAACAAAAGTTAAACTCTTCTAATCTGCAACCTCTAATCAGGCCAGGTGAGTGATGAACACTCACTTAAATTTGAAATATCTCTCTCCAGGTTTCAACAGTTTTCCTTGTCAACCTTTGCCTTGTTTGGTTGATAGATCCTAAATGATTTCCTGAATCTGTGATGGTTTAACGCCATCCAGCAGCCAAGCCCCGGGCAGCTGCTCCTCACTTCCCCCACACACACACACAGTGGGATCAGCAGGGAGAATGTGAAGGGAAATGGCTACAAAACTTGAGGGTTGAAATAAGGACAGTTTAATAAAGAAATCAAAAGCCACACACAGAGAAGGAAAGGAAAAAGCAGAATTAATCCCCTGCTTCCCAAGGGCAGGCAGGAGCTCAGCCTTCTCCAAGAGAGCAGGGCTCTGTCATGAGTAATGGTTACTTGGGAAGACAAACACTACCACTCCAAATGTCCCCCTTTTCCTCATTCTTCCCCTCACTTTATACCCTGAGCAGGATGTCCAATGGTCTGGGATCTCCCTTTGGTCAGTTGGGGTCACCTGTCCTGGCTGTGTCCCCTCCCAGGCACCCCCAGCTCCCTCACCAGTGTGGCTTTACCAAAAGCAGAGAAGGCCTTGGCTCTGTGCAAGCCCTGCTCAGCAATAACAAAAATATCTCAGAATTATCAGCCCTGTGCTCAGCACAAATCCAGACACAGCCCCACACCAGCCACTGCAAAGAACATTAACTCTAACCCAGCCCAAACCAGCACAGCATCCTCCTCCTTGAGAGGAATGAGGGATTTGTCTTTATAAACAAGCTGTGGGTCTGCTGGTAGATAAAACCAACACTGAGAGATAAAGGAAACAATAGGAAGGATTTCACTGATTGATGAATGGGAAAAAGGTATTTGCCTTGCAAACAAACTGCAGGTTTGCTGATAAATGAAATTGGATATTGAAAGATGAAACAATGGGGAGAAACCATAAATTCTATAAGAACTAAAAATGAAAAGGGAGGGTTATACATTAGAGGGGAATCTGAGGGATCAGGTGTTCTAGGAAGTCTGTACCTCTCAAGTACCTCAGCCAGTGGGGAAAGAGAGAGGGAAATGCATCTGGGAAATTGGGATCAAAAGGAGGCTCTGTCCTCCAAAAATCTGAGACCCCAGGGCAATATCCCATGGGCCTCTCCCTTTACTCAAATAAAGTAAAGGGACTCCTCTGTCTCCTTTTTGGACACAAACCTCTGCTGTTTGTGGATTAATTTTCCTGACAACGTAGGAGTGGACTAGAAAATGATGCACAGAAATATTCCATGAAAGAAGCCCTAATTCCTGTGCCATGCTATTAGGCTGCTCCAGGGTCCAATTTATTAAAGACTGCTAATTTCCTTCACTGTTTCTATTACTGATTGAGCAGAAAGCAACGCTATGGAGCAAACACCTAAAAAGTTCTTGGCTCCCCCCTTCTAACCTCATTTTTACCATTCTTGCATGTCCTCTCAAGGTTTAAGATTATTCACACAATAATTTGACTTTCTGCAGTCCTAAGACAATGTTACAACATGGGTTTAGAACCCTGAACTGCTTTTTTTGTCATAGCAGGATCTTCTCTCAAAGAAAGAAGAATATCTGAAATCTGGTAAACTAAGATTATCAACAGTAATACTGTTTATCAACAGTATTTTATTTCTGTGAAGCCATCATTAGTGGAGTCCTCCATGGGATCAGTTCTGGCGATGATGCTTCTTGACATCTTCATTAATGGCCCAAATCAGTACATTTTAGAAGGAACACAGGCTGGGGACAAAGTGGTTTTCTACTATTCTCTTTGTAAAAGAAAAAAAAAAAATCATCAAAAAAAGAAAAGAAGGGAGGAAAATAGAGGAAAAAAGAGACTAAATGGGTGATGAGAATTTTAGAAGAAAGAAGCTCTGACCTAAGAAAAGTTCTAGTTATTCAAGAACAGCTCTGTACTACAAAATTTCCAACACTTCTAAGACCCAAAATCTCTTGTCATTATTACACCATTTGGATCATATTTTTTTTAGTCAAAAGTTGAAAATATCACACATATCTAAATGTTCAGTTCTGGCTGGCAGTCACATTTCATCATAAATCAACTTCAAAAACATTGATTTTAGTTTAGTCTAAAAATTATTTTAGTTGTTAGTGAGTGCACTTAACTCGTGATAAACCATGTTCACACCAAACTAAGAGTTTTCCACTGGTTTAACTAAACTCATTTAAAATTCATGAAGGTGGAACAATTCTGAATGTCTCTGACATAATCTGGGTGCCTAAATCTCATAAAATCTAATGGAGGGCAACTCCAAAGTGACTTTGAACCTCTGACAACTTTCTCTGAGAGCCCAGTTCCACTTCCAATATGTGCAGTCTGGATCAAAACTGAGAAAAGGGACACGACAATACTTGCATGGGCACATCTTTGGAGCCGGCTAAAAAACTGTTCAGTGCAGGATTAAATCAGAGTTGCACCTTGGAAACCCTTTGCCTGTAGGTGAGAGAAGCTTTTATAAAGTTGCCCAAAGCAGTATTTGTTAAACCCCTTGCTAGAAGAGGCTGCTCTCTCAGTTGACCTTGCTGCAGATAAGGGCAAGGTCACACACTTTACTCCTCAAATGCTTGTTTCAGCCTGTTTGCTTTGACACAGCAGTTGTCAGGTTAGTTTTGGATTATAGCCTAGTTATTCTCTCTTGCACCAGAGCATCAGGCTCTTCTTCCTTCTCACTCCATCCTCCCAAATCCTTACAGCAAATCCTTACCACAGCAGACACAAAATGCCTGCCACAAAATAGGGTCAGCTTCAGCAAACACAAAATAATTCCTCTAACCAGCCAAACAAAAGAATTTTGTCTTTGTACCTTGTTATATATGCAGCCGGTTCTCAGTATTTTCATACAAAGTGACCTATGCCACTTTAAAAAGAGAACTTTAGTTACAAATTTTATACAAATATCGGTGTATGATTAAGATTTACCTAAAGGGAATATTTGAGCACAAAGCATGAGCAGCTGCTCGTGCCTCTCAGTTTCTGCCAGTGGTTACAACCCCTTTCAAAGCTGTCAAGGTCACACAATTATCAGCTACCACTGAGTCCCATTTCTCCAGCATGCTCCCAATATTTTGGGTTAGCACACACCTCAAGCAGCACTCCTGAGGCATGTGGTTCCAAAATGCCTCAGCCCAAATATTCCTAAGTATTCTGCTACTGCAGCTGATCATCACCTGCACCTGTTTGAATCAAACACAAAGAGCTCTGCAGCACCCATTAGGGCTAATGATGTTGGGGGGATAAGAACAGAAGAGCACAGCCTCACAGATGTCAGACATCTCACAAGTACCTCAAGGTAACACAAAAGTGGCAATTAGTTGTTACTTCAATAGCAAGGCTGCTTTCTTGGCCGTGGAAAGCGTGAGTTTGCACAGAGAGCAACAATTTTCCATTCTAAATCTACTTTTTGAAAGTACTTTACAGCTCCTGCAGAGATTGATCATTAAGCTACAATGCCTTTGACAGATTGTGTAATGATCAAAGCTTTTAAAAAAAGACAACAAAAAAACCCACAAAAAACTTCTTTGCCCTTTTGAGAAACCTCTTGAAAATACGTAAACTTTCCTATTATCACTCAGATGAAAGCAAGACCTCCTAAAATTATCCTGCACCAAAAAATACAGAAAAAAAGCAGAAACAAAACCAAACCCAAAACAGGGGAAGAAAAATATATTATTCCTTTACAAGCAGAAGGATATTTACATATGAGTGGCTTGCTTCATGTCCTTACCATTACATTTTCCTACACCACATGCCTTAGATGTCAGACTGCATGGGGAGAGTCTTCTTTTTCTCTTCTGCCCACAAAATCTGGTCCAAATATACCTTTTTTGATAACTTCTTCCCCCCTCCACTTCCCCCCCACCCCGTAAGTGGAATATTCCCAAGAAAATGTCTGGTTTCAATAATTCAAGCATTTCTGAAAAAAAAAACCCCAAATTTCATAGAAAATAATAATTCCTGAGCAGTTCTGGCAATGTGTGATATAAAAAGTAATACATAGACTGAGAACTTTATTACAGAGTCTTCCAGAGAAAAATGGTTTCCTTATTACAATGGGCAGGGGTCACAACTGTGAAACACAGGGAACGTAGCGTGAATTTCTGCCAGAGTAGATTGGGGTTTACAGGCACACAATAGCTAAAAATATGTTAAAAGCATATGGAAAAGGACAAAAAAAAAAAAAAAAAAAAAAAAAAACTGATGCCTTAAAATGGGTTCTATTTCAACTTGTTTCTAAAAATGAACAAAATCATGCAGAAACATGAGGGGTTTTAGGGGTTTTTAGGTCATGATGTAGGTAAATAATTTGATTCAAATTAATCTGTGATGTGAGAGTGCATCAATTTGAACTGACTCACGATTTGAACATCAGTGAAAGCAATGTTGTTGTAAAACCACAGCTTTCATCACCTCATCTTTTGAATAATCCCTTAAGTCCTTTTTGGACTCTGAGATTTTCTCCAGCACCTGTTTGTGTAAAACAGAATTACCTGACCAGCCCTAATCACAGAAAGATGCTTATTCCAGGAAAACACTTGGCAATGTAAGGTTCCCACAGCAGTCTCAGTTGCTCTTTGGTTACATCTGTACCAATAAATTAAAAATACTCCAAGCAATTCTCTGTCCCTGGGGCCAAATTCCTGTGGAATTGTCCACACAGAAATCAGTAAATCTCCAGCACTGTACTGGCCTCCTCTGCCTGTGGGGGATGCTCCCAGTAACTCTTAAAATGTCCCCAGGAATGCTCCAGGAGGACAGGTTAGGGATCAATTTAACAGTACCTTTCAACAACTGTGTTTGTGTGCCTGCAAACTGCTTAATTTACTGAATTAAGGCCATATAGGCAGTTTTTGCATATTTTTTGCATTATTTGATGTGCCACATGAATGAGTCAG
This sequence comes from Certhia americana, assembly GCA_018697195.1. Taxonomy (NCBI): domain Eukaryota; kingdom Metazoa; phylum Chordata; class Aves; order Passeriformes; family Certhiidae; genus Certhia; species Certhia americana. The sequence continues at coordinate 8,748,333 of CM031861.1, read as the reverse complement.
TGTCACAGCTCACTGGGTCACACACATATAGGAATGGTGCATTTTACAACTTGATAGATTTCTGTGGTTTAGCCTTACTGTTAGGCAAAACTTAAATTAATGCATTTTTTTCAAAACCACAGATTAACATAAACAAGACAAAGCTGCAATAATACCAACACAGATTAAAATGACTCCTTATATCAGAGATTGATTCAGCTTCTCAAACGGCTCCTAGGGTAGGACAAATATCTTCCACAAAATACCCTGACTGTTCTGGGAGTTTGATACTGCTTGGTCCTGTCTGACAGACCCCTGGTGTCATCTTCAACGTCCTCCTGCCATTATAGCTCACAGTCAATCTACAGTTCATAAGTGTTCTCGAAATTCTCCCCACCCCCAAAGCATTGTCTTTGCCATAAAGGATACACAAATGGGAGGCAAAAGGAAGAAACTCTTGGTTACACCAAATATGCTTGACCATGCTGGCAATGCAAACTGGGAAACTTCCACTTTCTGCTGTTGTTGTACTGGTTACACTGACAAGAGAGGAGTTGCTCTGCTATAACTTCCCCAGAAACTTCTTTCCATCCTTTTCCATTTCTTGCTTTGAATTATTTTTAAATGTGCTCTGAGCTACAGGAAACATAAATTCCTTTTCCCAGGGGAACACTGAGAGCTTGCAGAGCTGTCACTTATTTCACAGGATTCGTTAATTGTTTGTTTAGTTGAGGGGGAAGAAGATTTTTATAACACTTTGGTTTAAAGAAGGGTTCCAGGAGCATGATTCCTTATTACAGCAGTGGCTATATCACAGCTTATTGTACTTCTTATCACCTCCTTTGATAAAAGAAAATAGTTTATTTTGGAATGCACTGTCAGTGGCATTGAATAGAATCAGAATCACTGCTTCAGGGTTGCAGAGACTCTGGAGATCAGTAGGAATATTTTTCATTGTCACAAGCTGGAATTAATGCAGCGTTTTATTTGAGAATTTCAATGCCCAAAAGGCAAAAGACACTCGTCAGCTCCCCGAGGAGGGGAAGGTTGCAGACTGTTGTCTGTTCTGCATTTGGCACTTCACAGCTGACATGGCACTGCTCAGAACAGGGGCCAGCAAACCCAGCACATCAAAATCTTGGAGTTGCACTTTGTCGTGCAAGAGGAACAAACTTTGCTGCCATGCTGGATTCACACCAGCTCAAAAATATTAGCTCAGATTTGGGCCTGACCTTCACTTACAAACCCACCCTGAAGGATAGAAGAGCCTCGTTGTTGCCTCCTTGTTGATGGAGATTTGTTCCTACAGGGAGGTTTACTGAGCCCACATACAAACCCAAGCCCTGGTGGTAGGCAAAAACGAAGAAAAATTCTCTGCAGGGGAGAAATTTAACAGCTGTGAGGATTGCTGCACTCCTGCTGCTTTAATCACTGCCTGAGCTGCCTTCCTTGCTCTGCCCAGTCTATAAAAGAGGGATCCTCATTACCTATTAAAGAGTCATTCTCTTATATTAACAGATTTCTTGGGATATATATTGATAGTTTTATTTGCCCCTGGTGGAGAAGACAGCTTGTTTAAATGTCCAGAAAAGGTATTCTACCCACTTGCCTTCTTGCAATAATTAACAAAATAGAAATTAGAATAATTACCTGCGCAGACATCTCCACTCTTCCTTACCAACAGGATTTTCAGATCTGGGAAAAGTTTTATGACCTGTAACACAAGAGATGGATGAATTTAACCACTGGCTGAATTTAAAAAGATGATCACTTGCAAAGTCCTCACAAACAAACAAAAAAAAAAATTCTTATGCTTTTATTGTTTTAAATTAATAATACACTTATTTATTAACTTAATGCATCATTAACACACTGCTTCATCACCTGTGCATTCAAATGCACAAGAAGCAGCAGTGCCTCATAACCACTGAAAAGCCAATGTTACTCTGAAAAAAGAAATGGGCTTTGACTTTTACTGAATTATAAAATCACTTCCTTATTTTTTTTTCTCTTTTGAAATCATACCAGAAATGCATTTATCTAACTTTGGAAGCCAATAGACTTAGCTTGCACGAGGGAAAAATCTATGTAAGGGTTGTTATACTTCCTCAGAAGAAAATGGAAACAAATAATATGGTTTCAGACCAATTTACTGTTGATGGGAATATTGGAATTCCTTGTATCCCCTCCCGTGAGTTACACAGCCTTCGAGCAAATTACATCGTGTTCAGCAGAGTCTCAGATTGGGAATTACAAACAATACAACAAAAGCCTGCAGCCATCAGGTGTATAATGGTAAATATAATTTGCAGTAGATTACATGTTTCTAAAATTGTATTATTGTTACCTAAAGAGTGATGTGTGGAAAATATTTTTTTCATTTTTCTTACTTTTACAGAGCCTGACAAAAGACAAATAAATGTTTCACTGAGGAAAACATGTATCTCTAAAATGCTGACAAGTAATTATCTTCATCAGTGTCTTAGAGAAATAACACATTTGCTATTTTTGCTATTTCTAGATATAAACAAAATGTCTCAATATTTAAGCATGATATGTCAGCTGCATTCACTGACCAGGTATTTTCTGGGCAGTTCCCTGAAAGAATAATTTTTCATTTTCTTTTCCATGGACTGCCAGGTTGGAATAGCATTCACATGTTTTGACAGACACTTTACAAAATAAAATCAATGTTTGCAGAAAGTAGATAAAACCCAACTTGCAAGTGACTGAGAAGTCTTGTTATATATTTGTTCCTCAACTTAGGAGCCAAAAACATAAGGAATAACTCTTTTTACAAGACAGTTTAAGCACTAATCATTGAGAACCTATTAACTGATTTACTTCCACCATCAGGATTAAATTAATAAGAAAAATAAAAAGGGACATTTTTGCCAGTAAAGAGTGTAATAGTGATAGAATCTTTGTTATCCAGAGGAAGTTACTATTTTCAGCCAGCAAATATTTCCCACTAGGTTCAGTGCATCTGTTGTAATAAGGACCTAGAAAACAAGGCAGGGATTGCAGTCCAGAGCTAGCACTCTGCTTGCACCTGCTGTGATACCGGGAATGGACAGAAAACATCTTCAATATCTCTTTCCTTTTCAGATGTGATTGACAAGTTTAATTTATTTGATGTACTTCTTAGTTACGGGAACAGCAATAATGCAAGAGAAGGATGCTGCAGAGTTGCCGTGGCAACAAAGCACTCAAAGTCAAGGCATGAAACACGAAGGGACTGGGTACAGAGAGAGAATTCTCCCATGGCATAAGAGAAGTTTTACAACAAAAGGCAAATTGTAGCAGTATAACATGACAGTCGCCCCTGACACTGCTAATATCCAAAATATACGAGCCTGAACATCCTCCTTTACAGTTCCCAATTTGTGAGCAGCCAGCAAATCGTGGCAAACACAGGAGTTAACAGCCTAAATCCATATGATAAACCATACATCAGTATCCACTCCCATGTCTTGCTGCTTGAAGCAGTGAAACCTAAAGGGAACGGATTTCTCCTTTTTCCTGTTGTCCCTCTTGCCACCACATGCCCTTGCACAGGTGAGGGTGTGAGTCCACCCTGTATTCTTCCTAAGGTTGTGATACCCAGTTCTCAGTGCTTTTAGTTCCAAAGCAAGTAATATTCAGGACAGATGGATGCAACAGCTTCCATTTTCATTAGCTTCATAATCACTGGAAAGTGCCAGAAAAACATATTGTATTTTGAGCAAGAAAATTTTCATGGGCAATATTTTTAGGTCCCACTGGAAGTATTTCCTTGTAGCAGGCGCTTCCTTTACTGGGAAATCAAATGTTAACCAGAAACACTAAGCTGTGCATACTAATGGCTGAGAAATAATTGAAATACAGTACAGTTACATCAGTATAAACTGCAAGGGACTCAGCCATCTGGAAATACTGAAATCCCTCCATGTTTCATTAGTTTGAGTATTTCTGTGGTGCTGCCTGGCTGCACAGAAGGGAGCCAAACCTCCCCAGAGTGCACATCCCACCTGGGCTTCCCAAGGCAACCCGGACACGGCAACACCGCGGGGGAAAAATGTTTCAGGGAAAGAAAAGGACTGACCTTTTCCAGCCACCAGAGCTGCTCCAGTGAGGCCAATCAGTGGAAAAGGATGAGAAGAAATGTTACATCAGGTGGTTGAAAAATGTTGCTAACTGATGTGGCCCTTTGTAGGCCAGATGGGAAGTGAAAAAGGTTTTTACTCAAAACTTCTTGAGTTCCATTGTGTCTCCTTGCACCTGCAACTTGCGACTGAAAGCATTTCTTTTTTTTTTTACTGTTTATGTCTTCTTTGGAACTTTGGAATCATTTATGCACGGCATAAAGGAAACAATCACAACCGTGACTTACAATGTAATTATTTGTGCTGTAGAATTTGCTTCCATTATAAAACATCTGCCCTGCTTTTAAGCAGGAATGTATCTTTGCTTCTGGAGTGCTTTATGTAGTTTATGCAACACTAAAGTTTAAGAGATCTTCTGTTCACTTTGCACGTGGCTTTACGATGAGCAGTAATAATACCATTATATTTCCTCCATATATCTTTTCACCAGGACTGAATTTGGATCAATATAGTAAACTTCAGCTGGCTGCATCTCTCAATTTAATGACTTCAACAAGCTGCATTAATCACTTCATGGTCATATTGATAGCATCAGGCATCCTTGAAATGTCTCCTGATATTTAGCCACTCTTGTTTTGGAGGACAGTGGAGCTCATTCTGTAGCAATTGTGGCAAAAATTGTGGCCAGGAGTACCCCGAGCACAATTCCCCAAAATCCAATAACTCTATAGGCTGTACACTATTAATTTCTTATCCTCATATCCATTCCAGGGCTCTGCAGCAGCTTTGCACCATTGGGTTGACTCTATTTATTCCTCTGTCTTTCTGTTTTCATTAAAAGCACGGGGTGGAGGGGAGGGGGGAAATATAGAAGCATAAATATTTGAAGTCAAAATTTATTAAGAAGATAGCTTGCTAAAAATTAAACTTGACTTTATGGCAACTGACGGAAAGGTCTAATTGTACTAAGTAAGACTTGATACAAACAAAACACTTGTTAACAAAACAATTTATAAAGTAATGAAGATGCTTTCTAATTACAGGTAAAACTACAAGGCAAATATCTGGTTTTATGTCAACACAACCACTCCACACTTTTCAGTGTTCCATAATCTAGTAACACCTTTATGTATTGGATTTATTCTCTACAATGAAACAAATGTTAAGATACCTCTTTTGATCAATTGGTTGTAACTAATTACTCTTCTTGGAAAATTTTTCCTTTGGAGTTTCAGTGAGGTTTTAAGATAATTACACACCTCAAATAAAAACTGTATGTCAAAGCACCTAGTTTGGTTTTTTTTTTTCCCAGAATTTGAGTGAGAATTTACCTGTAAAAACAGCTTTAAAGAAACATTTCATCCACTAGCTTTAGTAAATGTCCTTTGATTGCTAAGTTTAAGTGAAAAATAAATGTCATTTAAAAAATGCTTCTATTTAATTAAATCAAGTTTACTATTAAACTACATTTAAGTTAAATATCCATTTGCATGCATACAGTTTGAAAAATTTCAAGTAAATAAAATTAAGGAAAAAAAGTTACCTGATGAAAACACAAAAACGAAGGCTCTGAATAAATGTATATAAAGCTACAGAACTCAGCACTCCCCTAAAGAACAGCACAACCCTAAGCTAGAAATAGACTCTTAAAAAATCTGTGCACTATGAAACCACATTTACTTAGGGGGAAGACAAGGATGAAGCTTAAAGTCTAACCAAGAATTTCAACAAACTCTTTGGAGGGAGCAGCACCTACACCCTGTGTTTGGGCCTGCAGAACAAGACCTGAACCTCTGGCCCAGAGTGCCCCTGCAGCCGTTCAAATAAAGTGCAGGAGCACCTTTTCCTTCCTGCACTGCAGGAAGCTTGGGAAAGAATGGTTTTCTCCTTTCATTTGGCTGTGACTGAAATGCTTTTTGGAGCCCACTCCTGGCTGTGCTACATTTTCTCCTCACTACAAAGCTTTGGCTGCACACACAGAGGCAGGAGGTTGTTCCTTTGAAAAGATGGGTATTTTCCTGAAAATAAAATAAAAGAGGGGTGGACGGGAGACACATCCTGTGAGGCTGTGGAAAACCTGCCTTTAGAGAATGCTTAAAATACAGCCAAGCTGGGACTGAAAACACAGTCTTTCCACTGCCACTCCTGGGGAAGCGCCACAGCTCCCAGGAAAACGAGCTGAAGTTGGAAGATAAACAAACTCCAGCCTGCCAAGAGAAACCTGCAGCATCGTGTCCCTGCCTGCTGGAGCCAGCCCTGCCAGTGCAGCTCCTCCAGCTTCCAAGACAAGGGATGAGCAGAGAGTCCAGCTGCTGGGTAAGGGAGGGATCCAGTCACCATTCCACGCTGGAGCTGAAGCATCCACAAGGTCCTTCTCTCTCCACCACTTGCTTAGCTTGGAAATTGAAAAGAAGCCATTGATGGCAATTTACATGCACCAGGATGGCTGCAAGAGAAACCTGAGTATGCTAAACTGCAAGTGATAATTCTGTGACAGCTTAACAGAACACAATCACAAAATCTGAAGAGTAAGATTGGGTAAAAGGACAAGAGGACAATGTCCTTCTCCCCAATCTTCTCACAAATTTTCTCTTTATAAGCTTTCCAATAAAATCTCTGATTGGGGATAGGAATTTAAAAGTGCCTAAGACACCGTCGCGATTTCTGCATGAAACACATGCATTAAAATCAAATCTCTGTGCTTGAGTTTAATTCAAAATCTGTACAAAAGCCTAACATGCTTCTCATTTCCATTCCAGATCGAATGCCACTTTGATGGGAATTACATGCACTCTAATGGGCAAAAGACTAAATTCTATAGACTGAACTTTTCTTTATGTTAAAAGATTTCTTTGTAGTTAGCACAAAATCCATTTTTCATACAGACCCTTTCTGCAGAATGTCCATATCAAGAGCTAAGTACCTATTTCCAATTTGCTAGTGCTCCAAAACCCCCATTATCTTAGGAAGGGGGTTTCCCTTCTTATCTTCAATTGCAATTTGAAAATATTTCTTGTCTGTTTTCTTATCTTTTCAGCTTTAAATCAATTTTAGCAGCTTGAGAGAAATATGGATACTTGGTGCGAAGATGAAGGCCTTGACAAAAGACTGAAAAAAATGCTGGAGCCAGCCAAATACCTGAAGAGAGGGAGGAAAAGGAGGGAAGGCCAAAAGCAGAAAGGAAAAGGGACAGATGTGCACATACACTGCGCACACAGCTCAGGTAAAGATAAAAATACATGCTATATGTAACAAGCCCCATGCTATTTTGTGCTAAACAAATACGGTAAGTGGCTTTCAATGGCACAAATCCCTTTTCCAGGAGCAGTGCTTACCCTAAAATCTCAGCCACCTGAGAGACTCCACACATCCTTATTAAGCTACAACAGCAGAACAAACTGAGTCTCTTTAATTTTGTATTAATAAACTAATTTATATTGCTGATTTCTCTTTCGCTGACTCATATTCCTGCACATTGCTTGTTGAGTTTAAACCTTACAATTCTCAGATGGCAAATTAAGGCTGAGAAGATTCCTCACATTCCTACAATTCATCCCACTTTCCTGCTCAGTTCATAAAAGTGAGATGCTACCACCTCTCATTTCTTTTAAAATGACAAATGAAACAGACTTAAATGTATTTTGGAATACCACAGAAAAGAGCTTGCTTTTGCCCCCAGCACCTGAATGAGATGGAAAATATCAACAGCAAACCCATTTTTATCTGAGTTTTGGTATTAGCCACCTGACACCACTAGTCAGTAGTCAATTTGAGTGAAATAAACCTTATTTTTCCACAATCTTCAGATAGAAAAAAATATCTGAAGGTAAAAATCTTATCTGTGGGGGTTCTTTCTATTCTTACAGCAAGCAGCCAGCATGCATTTTACTTGCTATAAAAGAGGTCTCGCCCACCTGCTCCCCTCTGCCTTTATTTCCAACTTTCCTCACGTAGCTGCTCCCTTACCTGCCGTGATTGCAATTGGTGCCATCAACCAGCTCAGCAAAGAACTCATACAGGGGAATTCATGGCCAGCAGCAACAACAAAAGAGACTTCCCAACAGCACAAGTGAAACTAATCACATTAGCCCCAATAATTACAGCTGACAATGAGTACAGCTGCGAGCCAAATTGATCTCACAGGGGTGCCCACAATGGCATTGTCCCAGCTGGCACCTCACAGAGCTGGGGAAGCAGGGGGGACTATAAGTGGAAAGTCACTTTGCATCCAAGTTGGCATGACAAGGATAAAACACTATCTCCTGGGAAATGTTTGCATAAATTGAAGGGAAAGCAAATCCTTAGCAAAAGCCCTGAGATCTTCAGATCCAGTCTGTGAAGAAAGTGAAATCTGTGAAGCCCAGCCTGGCTGCACGGGGTCAATAAACAGCATTAAGCTCTTTTTCCATATGTCTGGTGAGAATCTTGTTCAAAAATGTTGTGTCTGACACAGAGGCCTCCATTTCATCACTTTCCACAGAAGCTGAAAGACAGGCTGTCTGCAGATGTGCCATCTACAGCCTGGACACAACTGAGCAGAGCACATTTCCCCAGCACTTGCTCTTCTCTGCAATCGAGGTATTGATTTGTGAAATACCTTTGTGTCTCACAGAACTGATTTTCCACAGGCTAAAGCCCCTCAGAAAAATTAGCACGGCACAACATGGAGTGAGAGGGTGGATCTACACTATCATTTAATTTGGAGGAGGAATAGGCACTTGGAACAAACCTCCTGATGGCCTCTGCTCCCAGTGACCCCATTTGCTTCAGCAAGCACAAGGTCTGAGCCCCTGGGTGTGAACAGAGTAATAACACATTTTCCAAGCCTCCCGTACAAAGGGTCGTGGGGTTTTTGTTTGTTGCTATTGCTCTTTGCAACTTTTCACTTAAGAAAACTCAGAAATACTAAAAATCACCTGTGAAGGAACTGTGTAACAGATTCAATTGAACAAAAGGTCCTATTCAGGTCAGTACTGCAATGAATTTTATTTTATTTTATTTTAGACCTTCTTTACAAGGCACGAAAGGTGCACTGGTAGGTAGAAAACCAAACAATGAGGGAACAGATTCTGCAGAAGTAATTCACTTATAATCTTGGAACAGCCAGTCATAATAACATTTTTAGGAGATTACAATGTATATATCCTTATTATACATTTAAAATGCTCCTTTCTCAAGGCAAGCAACTATTTCAGCTGAAATTTTGCAGCACACTTATCAATAAATCATAATACAGAGTTCCTAAAGAGACCATTCCAAGGATGACCATTTTCAATGTTTAAATAATCCCTGCAGGAGATGGCTGGGCTTAAAGGACAGATTTTTTTGTCTTAAAGAAGAGAAGAGTGGTAAGAGGGACCAAAAAATGCAGTCAGGACAGAGGCAGATTATCAGTAGGAAGCTCTGGAGGCAGAGGGGACAACTCAGGAACTGACAGAAAGATGAGTTAAAGCATTAGACATTTTGAACAAGGACAGAAGGGTGCAAACATGCTTTTGCAGGGCAAGAAAGGTCTATTTTTACTCTGCTTTTTCCATGCTGGAAGATTCCGTGATGGAAAAGAAAATAACACTGTAACAGAAAACGATTGTGACCTCCACAATGAACCTGACCTCTGCTAGAGAACGTGCCAGTAAGATGAGGGAAATGAAGAATCTTAATGAGGTAAGGAAAGCCAGTCATCCTGATGCAGTGGGTTCCCCCCAGGAGATCAGCCAGAAAGCAGCATTCACTGCATTTCTCAACTTTATTTGAATTCATCCTGGTTTATCTCTGAAACAAAAAGCAAGATTATTCAGACAGAAACACCATCTAGTTGAGAAATTCTTTTTTCCCCTCACATTTTCCCCTGAAGAAATAAAAATGTACATGCAACTCCTGGCAGCTGTCGGACAGTTCTGGGACAGAGGGGTCTGAGGAGTCTGGGCAGAAGGCTGGGGACAGGGAAGTGGCCACCAGGGGTGGCTTGCAAAAGGAAGACAGGGTGACAGGCAGCTCAGAGCAGCACCTTGTCAGCCCAAGACAGCTGTGTCCTTGTCCTGGTTTAGGGCAAATTTGGGAAGAAACCTCTGAGCGGGGTCCCTCTAGAAAGCAAATCCAAACAGCCCCTCCCTTAACAGGCTCAGGAAAAAAGATTTCCTTGGAGGAAAGTGGAAAAAAATTGTTTATTTAACAGGCAAAGCACTTCCCAGCACAACAAAACATCTTTGCACTCTGAAGAGATGACAAATTCAGAAAGTCTCTCTCCCGTGGGCTGTAGCTCTGCTCACTCCATTGTTGTCAGTCCCTCCATGCTGGGAAATGCCGGGCCCAGGCCAGGCCCGGTGGGACACGGGGCTGAGCTCCTGGGGATCCTCTGGGTTTGAGTCCAGAACAGGTTCAAACAGTGCCAAGGAAAAGGAAAAAAAAAAAACCACAGTCCAGAGAACTTCTCTGCCTCAGCTAGCGAAAAACTAATCAAAAGCCAAGGGGAGCTCTGTCCCGCCATCCACACTGCAGACAGCACAGACCGTGTGCGAGGGAAGCTGAAAACTCTGATCTTTATAATTGGAAAACAACCACCTCAGACATTCCGCCTCTTCTCCTTCACTCTCAGATCCAGCTTGAAAGGTGCAAAACTTATTTCTGAGCTAAGTAAATGAATGGAGATGCAATTGAGCATCAACCCAGGACAGCCCCTCAGATCTATTTCTGTGCTGCAGAAATCTCCCGGAAATCCTGGTTTCTCCATTTCCAAATAACCTGAGGAATTAGGCCAGGCTGTGCTAGAACAGGATCTTCCTTCCTCAATCAAATCATGCCACGCAGAGCCAAATGTAAAAATTATGTCTATGGCACTAAATTAAACTGGCCTTTTCCCTTCCCCTGGCTTAGCCCAGCTCTTACCCATCCTGCTGTGGGGAGCTGACCCTCAGCGCTCACACAATTCCCCAAATCCCCCATTTACATCCACTGGGAGTGGCAGGGTCCCAACCCTGCCATGCAGCACAGCAGCATTTAAATGTTATCATGTGTCCCTTCTCAAACACATCCTCTAGCCCACTTTAATTTATTGTATTATAAACACGGCACTGGAAGCCACGTGGCACAGACATAAACCCCTCACCCTCAGAAAAATAACCAAAACAACTCCCACATGGACAGATTGTCCCACACATGGCCTGAAGGTGAATACTGACACATTATTGTCAATATTACAATTCTTTTTACTTTTATCTATTGCTTCCTTGTTCTATATCTCTTTCACAGGCAGGGAAGCAAATTTAAAAATAAATCCCTTTTTTGCTTGAAATAAGTTCCTCACTGGTAGCCCTTTTTAATCTTCTCCTTTTGTTCCCAGTCAGCTGCTCTTCTAACACAACCCGGATTTGATAAAAGAAAGCTGAAAATGGAGGATAAAACTTTGTTTTTCTGAAAAAGCATCTTTCATAGAAAAACTACAGAAATTATTAGATTTCAGATGTTCTATCTATTTGAAAGTTGGAGATGATTGTCCTGAACAATGGCTGCTTTTTAGGCTCTGGAACTTGATGAGGTATGGGGGTTTTGAGGGTTTTTTTTTCAATAGGATGGGAATTTCCATGTAATTTCCAATTTGATCAGATGAAGAATACTAGCCCATCACTTTGTCTTCCCACCCCCTACTTTCTACCTCATGCATTTCTTTTTTGGGCCTCTGTGTGATCATTTTCACAAGTGGAGACTTTTTATAGAATCACAGAATAAATTTAGGTTGGAAAAGACCTTTAAGATGATCAAGTCCAACCATTTTTGTCTCTCATTTGTCTGTGACAGAAACAGATAATTTAAAAATGCCCAGATCATGCTGTGTTCACTGCAGTGCAGGGGTGGCAGACCAGCAGAGGACATCTCTGCTCACAGCATTATTCCACCCCCAGCTCTGTCCCAGCTCTGAAGCTCAGGAAGTCCAGTGAGCTCCATCAAGCACTGCTGATTCTCCCACACCATAACATTCTGTAGGACAGGGGTGAGAAGCAGAGCTCTGCAGCATTTCTTTCTCTTTTTTTCCCTCTTTTTCTGCACACAGAATCTTCTCTGAAGTGCAGAAAATAGCACATAAACTTTAACTTCATCTTTGTAATAGTGCAAAGATATATTTATGCAGTACAAGAATGGCACACACAGAAGTGCTGCAGCCAGGCATGAACTGGAGTGGTCTTGATTCCCTTCCAAATTTCACAGAGGTCAAAACAAGTCCAGCACCTCAGCAGGAGCGAAACGCTTGATCCTGCTTACCCACCCCTTCATCAGTAGAACAAGGAACCATTCAACCTTTTCATTTCCCATCTGAACTTTTTTCTGAATCTCCAGCAAATTCAGTGGTATGTTCTGGTGATAGTCGTTTTCACTTCAAGACATGGCAGTCCATAGTAGCAAAAGCCCTTTTACAAAACATCGTGCTAATTTGAAAACTCACAGTGTATTTGTTATTCAAACAGCACATTCACCTCATTCAGAGCCTCATGTCCTGACAATCCAGGTGGGGAATTTAGACAAAGTGATACAAGGAAAGGCTCTAGTGGTGGTCAATACTAGCAAGTTACTGTCTGAAAATGTTCTTTTTTGGGCAATTTAGCCTCCACCTGTACTTGGAACCTTGTGGTGGGTGCTGAACACTTCTCTGTTTGCTGGAACCAGGGTGGGCTCAGCAGCAGTATCAGAGACACAGGTAATACAGTGCAGCAGGTCCCACCTTTCTGAGCCAATCAAACAGATAAAATACACACTGGGATCCAATGTGGCCTTTGTGGATGAGCCACTTGGAGCATAAACTCCAAACTCTGGGTTTTAGGACTATTGGACACAAAAGGTTTGGTGAGATGACTCTTGCATGCACTATCACGGTGAGTTTGGTTTTCAAGGTTTTTTACAGCATCTCATTTGCCCAACAGTGCCAGTCTTTACTTTTGAAAACCAATGACTTTGCCTCTTCTTTACATGCCAAAAACAGCTTATGTACATGTCCATGAAGAATACCAAATATTAAAAGTCCAATTGTCATAATGTACCACCAAATCCATTTTTATCTAACTTCAGGTGCCAAAAAGTTTCAGCCAGATGCCATTTATCCTTGTTGAGAAGTTAACAGGCAGAGACAGTGAGGCTTGTAAGGCTTCAGTGGGGTGAACCCAGAGCTTTAAGACATACTTAAGATGGCCCAAAAAAAGGAAAAATAACTTCTGTACCTCCTGGATTCTCACAGTTTGATACCAACATGACCCCCAGGACATATAATAGGTAGTTGCCACTCAAAGTAACCTAGTCCCATGGTACAGAGACACAATGCCCTATGTTAGATTGGCCACAACCTCCTTGGGAATCAGAGACTCAGAAGTTCTGAACCGATACATAAATTCCTCAGGAGCTCAGGGCCAAGCAGATTTCTCACCAATAGAATGAAGGAAATTCTCTTCTCTGCAGAACTCCTCTCTCACAGTCCTAGCATGGTCTAGCTAGAGTGCTCTGATGAAAACCATTTATCACAAATTTTGCTGTTCTCAGCTCTGTAGAGTCACAAACAGCTCTGGGAAACAATGGAGGAGCTCTCCACTGAATAAACAGAATTGTGAACCGAGTTCCAATCACAGAACCAGAGTCCCACCCACCTATCTGTACCTGCCATCACATCTAGTCTGGTGATAATTGAGTTGAACAGATGTGTAAATCAGGGTAGAATCTGACCTGCCAGATCTCTATTATTAGGAATGCTAAAAAACTCGGCTTGACTTTCAGACTCTGGCTGCAACCTGCATTTCTGCCCATTAAAGAAACAAAGTCTTTCTCCTTTAAGGCTGTCCAGATTTTGAATATTGGAATTATTATATATTATTGGAATAAATAGGGGAAAAACCACATAGTCCCTAAATTCTCATTTTATGACACCAAATCCAACCACACATACAGCAAATCTGGGGGAAGGGGAGAAATATCAGCTAAGCCTGGGCATACAATGTGAACAAACACTGCTAAGAAGAAGATTTTCAGCAGAAGCCATTATTCAAAGATGTCATTAGCACACGAAAAAGCAGGAGTGGATATCTTGCATATCCTGGTTCTATTCACAATTAATGATGTTTCCTTATCTGGACAGAAAATGTATAAATCACATTTTCACTGCTAGGAGAAAAAAAAGTGTTACCCTTCTCAGAAACTGCAATTTAAACAATTTCTGGCGTTTCAGGAGTGCTGCTTTATCACACGGTGGATATGCCTTTCAAATTGCCTGCTTTGCTCAACACTTGTGAATCAATTTGTGATAACTAGGCAGGGAGGACCTGAGGGCACGCCTGCCCTGGCTGTTCCTGGCTCCAGCAGGATGCTGTGTGTGCTCCCCATCCAGCACAGCAGGACTGGGACCTCTGGGAGCCACAGCTACCCCACGTTTCTTTCTTCCCCACTCAGCAGCCACAACATGCACGGCTCCTGCCTATAGAGAAGGCATGCAATTTCAACACTCTCTCCACAGCAAAAGCCAAAGTATACTCCCAGTGCTGAAAAATGGGGTGCAATTTGTCCCCACCTGCACTGCCCCTCAGCATCTCTCCTCCATGGCACCTTCCCATCTGTGCTCCAAAGCCAACCCAGGAAATCCCATCACTCAGGAGTCCCTTAGAGTGCCCCAGCTGCATGGAATAATTCCAGCCAGCCCACAGAAGTCTGGTGCAATTGCCATTAATGCCAGTCACAGCTACATCAGCTCTTTGCATAATTGAAACTGTACCAGGGACTGAAGTCCCAAAGGAGGTGTAATCTGTGTCTCCCCATGCAGACACTGAAAATTACACCATCCTATCTTGATTCCATGTATCTGCATCTCCTACGGGATTTCGAGCTGCCAATTTAAAGAGCAATAAAGTGGCTGGCCAATAACTGCAGACCACAAAGTTTGAAAAACATCTGAGAAAGGAAAATTTGCAAATGTTAAATCCAGCTCAGTTGTTGAGATTCCCTAAGTTCAGTTTTTTGACAATAGACAGGAAAATCAAAACCATTAACTGCAGGGGAAAGGTCTGCAGTACAGAGGTCTTTAATCTGGTTGAATGGCTGATTTTTATCTGAGAAGTTCACACATAAAATATTTTTCTATGATTAATAAGTAATTACCATGCATTTTTATCAATAAGAATATCTTATGATGCAGGGCATAGATGTTATTAAGCTCACAGACAATGGACTGAATCATGAACTCCTTTACAATGACTTTACAGGAATTATTGTTCCATGTTCCCTTGAAAGAAGTTGGCCACTCTTAAAAAATTGTTTCTTTTTCTTCCTTTCGATGTCTTAATTGGAGAAAATAGGCAGAACCATGCAAAAGACTAAAAATCAAATTGAGATGAAATAATCCACTTGTTTTATTCTAACACTTCGTGAAACAACAATTTCAGGGACAGGTGAGTTGGAATAGAGCTAATAAATTATTTTTAAATAAAAAATTGACTGTCCAATTCCTTAATTTTCAAGAAACAGTTGTATTGAAATATACTTCCCTTACCTGTAGGTTTGGGGTCTTTTAAAAATGCTTCTTCTCATACTGCACTTCTTTTCAAATAAACATTTCCTTGCAGCTCTTCAAACTTGGGTTTTTTAGTGCTGAAGAAAAATTCAAGAGTTGTGGTTGACATTTCACCTCCTGCAGCCCAGAAACTTTATTCTAGTGGAAAAGTGCTTACTCCTATTTTTTTCACTTTTAAACAACAACTATTTAAATTATTAATGGTATTTTTCTCTGTTATTTAAATTTAACAATTTTTTTTATTCTCCAGTGCTTGAATACAACTACTTTTATTCTTGAGACTGGTGGAATTCTGAATGCAGAGACTCACTCAGTAAAAATCTTGCCTTTTTTGTTCCCCAAAGCTCCAATAACTCCAGTGCTGAATAACAAATCATCGTTTTAACAGACACCCTGAATAGTTTATCCCAGACGTGGTCATTACTGCAACCACAGTGATAAGGTAGGACCAAAAAATCAGTTCCTCAGTCATCTGTAAGGGAATTAAAAATGCTTTCCTCGAGCTGTGATTCTTGTGAATTTGCTTATCTCCCTGAGTTTTAGTGGCTAGAATCTCCTTGCACTTCGTTTTCTTTCAATAATTTATGTATTCCTTAGTGCATGGAAAATACAGGGCCTGTGATCGAGTCAAATCATGTCACACTCAATAAAATACGGTTCAGAATTCTCACCAACTCCTGAAATATCTTTAATCTTCCATTTGTAATTTAAGATTGATATCCAGAAGGGAAGCTACAGAAAAGGAGTGCCACTAAGAAAATATCAGCCCTCTGAAGACAGAAGTTTATTAATGTTATATATAATTTTTAAAGTAAATCTTCAAAATAAGATATGTAAGTAATACACAGAAATTTTGGTTTCTGAAAAAGGAGAAAAGTTAAAAAAAAAACAAAACAAAGATAAAGAGGTTTTGATGTAGTGCAGACATCTGCCTGTGCAACAGCAGTATATTATCTTTAAATAATATATAGACACTGTGTAAATGCACTTTAGTTATTAGCATTTTAGAGGAGACTATTGTTGAAATCAGTTCTCATTATGTGTTAGCACAGTATTTTACAGAATTTACCTTTAATAGGTATTTAAATGTGGGCATGCAGTGGGTTTTGTTGTACACAAATACATTAAATCAACTGCAGAAAAATAGTGTTGTTTTTATTAAGTTGTAAGTAATGAATTTAAAGCAAGAATAACAGTGTACTCTTTCTTAACTTCTCTCAAAACCTGCTGTGACCATTTCTACCTCAGTTGTATAAATACAATTGCCTTCCTCTGTGAAGGCAGACATATGAAAAAAATCTATCAAACTTTAAAATCTAAAAACAAATCAGACCACACTTACTCACACAGTATCATGGTTTACTGTTTTGTTTCTTTCCCTGGAAGAAATTAACTACTTGGCACCAGACACCAGAGTTAAGCCTTTTATTTATTTTGAGAGCACTCCCAAACAAAGTCCCTGTTCACTGCAGGTTGAGTTAGTGCTCCACTAATAATCAGAAATACTTCTACTTAAAACAAAGCAAGGATGGACTAAGTGAAATCACACAGAGCCATCCTCTCAAAACCTCTGTATCCTGTCAGTCTGGGATAGAATTCACACCAAATCTACATTCATTCAGGAGAAATTTGCTCCTTTCTAATTGCCAGAGACACTGCTTTTAGAAGACGTTTTTATCCAATATTTTAATTGTTCTTTTAAAAAATGCTTGTAAATGTTGAGGTGAGGGAGTTTAAAAAGCAACTCAGATCATGAAAAGAGCATCATTTGTTTTTTTCCAGGTCACAGGGCTGTGGCATTTCTGTGTTAATATACACACACCTCCCTGTGTTTTGCTGGAGGCTGGGGGGAACAGTTAAACACCCCATTTTTTGGGAGGTCTTAGCTGGGGATCACCAGTGGATAAATGGCTCAAAAACAAAGGGGGAGGGGGGAAACAAAGTGATGTGTAAACAATTAATGCATCTGTGGCAAAGTCTCAAGTAACTGGGGTGATTTGCCTTCTGCTACTTAATTGGAACACTCTGTTCAGTACATCCTGTGTCCCCAGAAAGCAAAGCCTCCCAAGCAAATTGAAAGGAGAATAATAAGTCTTGCATTTTTTTTTTTTTTGGTCACACAAATCTCTCTCTGCGCCCAATATATACATTTGCAGGGGGAATGAGAAGACAAAAAATAAAGTTGCAGGAGGAAAAGAGCAACAGCCATCATTCTTATCTCTCTGAGAAATTAGCTTTGCAGGGCTACAGAGCTGATGACAGCCTGCACAGTTTGGCGAATGATTCAGACACAGTAATTTTTAGATATATCTCACAGTTTTGGCATTGTGCAGATCAGTTCACTGTACTTTCATGTCTGAGAAAAAGCAGCAAAATGTGAACCAGTTTGTGTAAAAGTTTGAATGGACATCCATGAAAAAGCATACGCATTGATATATATCTATTTTCTCATGTCAGTAATTTTATAACAATTATAACTTGTTTTAACACTAAAGATAAATCTTCTACCTACCATATCTTGCCTTTTTTTTTTTTTCTGCATTTGACTCAAGTGAGAGCCAGATGTAACAACTGAGTGGTTCTTTTTACAAGTCATATATGCAATAACAAGAGGTTTGGGATTCTCGACATTAGTATCCTTGTGTTTTTCAAAATGGCCACACTGCAAAAGATGGTGCACACCCAGCAAGGGAGAAATAATGTTGCTATATTAAGGCAGAATAGTTTACAAAAGCAGTGAGAGACCTAAAGTGATACACAGCTTGTGTTTATAAAAATTCATAAGCATTTCAAGTGCACTCCTAAAGGAATCATGTAGTTGCTGCAACAAATTATTATATAATATAATTAAACACAAAAACCTGGAATAGCAAAATAGCATTAAGGGACAAATTTCATTGCTGCAGCAGTGGCAGACTGCAAGCAAAGATCCCATTAGAGGTAATGGGAACTGAAGCTATAATCCACTGTGCAGTGTCAAAAATAATATCCCTGTGGCTTTGGCTTAAACTGGCAGAGTTAAGGCAGCAACCTGATTTCTAAATCTCCCCATTGTGTGCAGACAGGAGCCCTCAAAATGTCCCTCTTTCCCTTCTTCCCCTCAAACACATTTTAAAAAAAATCACATTTGAGCACAAAGGAGGGAGGGAGGATTGGGCACATTATATATGATTGTGCATTTCCTTTGCTTTTGTTGGTACAACCAAGTTTTACTTCATTTTAGCATGGCTGACACTTAGAGCAAAGGGCCACCACTGAGAGTTCTGATGCTTCTCACTCTGCAACCCTGGAAAAATCACCTTTGGACTGGTGTAGACAGGCTGTTAGCAAGGTGAAGGAACTGCTCCCCTCTCTAAAATCACCCTTTCCCTCTTGCAGACAACAAATGGCCATGCACACCACAGGTTTCCCCCAGTGCTATGGCTGGTAGCTTGATATTTGATATTTCTCATATCAAATTTGTCCTGTGGGGCCACTTTGTGCCCCTCAAGTTCCTGTTACCTGCTGTCACAGGTTCTACTGTCACCTAAGCTGTCCCTGAGTTCTGTCAGCTTTAAACAGACTGGGTGCCCAAACACAAATGCTGCAGCCCAGCGCCCGTCCAAACCTGTGGGCTTGAGCTGTCTCTCATCCTTCAATTAGAGCTGCCAGCTCCAAAATGCTGGAATGAAAACAATGCCCGTGTGGAATCTGGACAAACGTGAGGAGGGTTTTTATCAGTTCTCATAATTTCTAATGGTTTGGAGATGCATGTTTGTGTAAATGCTGGAAAAGAGCCTTACCCACGCTGGGAGAGGAGCTGGGCTTTCACACCTACACCATCAGTAGGGTGGACAAACCTGCAGGTGACACCAAAGAGAGGGGAGTTTCAAGGCAAGGCAAGCATTCATGGGCAACTCAACAAGCTGGAGGTAAACCCATCAAAAACCCTACTAAGTCCAAAAAAAGCAGATGTAAAGCCCAGAATGTGGGCTGGGCCAGTCCTGTGAAATCCCTTCAGGGAGGGGACTGACTGGTTGGGCAGCAGCTCAGCAGAAAACAACCCCAGGGTCCTGGCAGATGAGTATTGACCCCTCACTTGAACCCCCAGCCTGAATTTCTGTATCACTGTCCCTTCCTACAAGCACACAGCAAAGCTGTCTTACACATTTAATGCATTATCTTCTCTTCTGCTCCATGCAAACGTGGCAGGAAATTAGTCCCATTTTATGTCAAGAAAAACAGGCACACACAGATGTCTGCAGTAGCTCTGATGGCACCAACCACACAGCGAATCAGTGGCAGAAGCAGAACCAAGAAAACAGGGATTACTGGCTTCCAATCCTACCTATTATCCATTCAGCCATGAAGATTTTCCATGAAAACCTCGTCTTGCCTGGGACTGCTGTCGTGATGTGTTTTAACAGCACTGAGCACAACAGCTTTCTGGCCTACAACTGATAATTCTTGGCATTACTGTGATGCAGATTATGCTAATTATTAATAATGTGCTGGGGTAGGAATAAATTATGTGTAATACACAAAATTATTCTAGTGCAGAGCAGTGGCTCTAACACAACAGAAAAAATAACTCCTGGCAGAGTACGCGTAGTAAAGTAATAATTGTCACACAAGTGATAATCACTTGGACAAAGGGTTTTTTAGGAAAGAACTGGCTTTTTCATGAATTTTTGTACAGGGTTTAGCACTCTCCATAATCCAGCCTACTACAAAAGATTATGGTCCAAATAAATTTTAGAAAAAAAGAAAATAAAAAAGACATAAATACAACATTTGGGACATATAAAAACCTTTTCTCCAATACACAGAGACAAAAAGGTGAGCAGGGGAAAAAGTTTGCTACACCTACACCTCTTCTTCTTTTTTGGCCATCTTGACTGAAAAAAATTAATAACTGAGTAGTCAGAAAGAAGATTTCTGAATCAATATTCACTAAAATTAATTAACTCTGTTTTCCATGCAATGCATTTTTGGATTTGGCGTTCTGTTTTATGCTCCTCTATAAAAACTAATTGCTAGTATCAGTGTGAATAATAGGACAATAAAAGATTTTGAAGGTATTGTCCTGGCCTCAGCCATTCTGTTATTTCTGAAATTTCACGGACCTTCTTGTCCAGCAGATTCAAAAGCTCACTCAAAAAAAAAATATCTCTGTGACCCAGGCTTATCTCCCAGGGAGAATACCAGGAATCCACCAAACCTGGTACAATCCTCTGTAGTGAAAAGGTCAAGTACAAAGTCATGTTTTACTTGAACTTTATTCTTTGCTGGAAAGAAAAGGTTTCAGATGAACTGAAAAAAGGAAGAAAAACCCCAGAGTAACCAGTGTCCTAAGTCAAGAGGCAAAGTCTATAAATATCAGCCTGAAAGGATGAGAGGATTCTCTGATCTTTTTAAAGATACCTGGGGTGACTATTTCACTTTCTGCATTGCTCCTGCCACCAACTGTTAATTGTTGGATTGTCCTCTGCTTTGGAAATATCTTTTAATACTTTCTATGCTTAATGTTATCAGACAGGAGTATGAATTTCAAATGAAGGAGTACAGAGAAGAGTTGATGGCCGAAGCTAAACAAAACCAGTGCTTATATAAATAACATATAATACCTCCCTTTAAAGGTTCCAATCCTGCCTCCAGTAAAGCAAATGGTAGAACAAGCCATTGCAGCCCACTTTTTGGTACAGCTCCATCAGCATGTTTGAGAAATAAGGAAGAAAATCTAGGTAATAAAAGAGTATAAACCACACCAACCTTGGGCTTTCTGGGTGGCAGCTGCTAGAAGAGGAGCAGTAATTACTGATGATTGGGGCCTCAGTGTCTGTGATCACATGACAGCAAGGGTGACTCACATTTCAGAGAGACAACTGGAAAGAAAATAATTTTTAGCTCTTGACTATTTTTCAGCATTTCTACAGCCTCATTCACCATACTATCAGTGCCGAGACTAGATTCTAAAATGGAAAGTCTTCACAGACAACCATTATTCCCCTGGGTCATTTATACATAGGACAACATTTGTCATGCATCCTTTAGAGTATGTAAAAATATTCTAATGTAGCTCTTAATACACATGAGCATGAGCACAGTACCCACCCAGAAAACCCATTAATCTCTTGGGACTTTAACATCAAAGAGCACTTTTCTAGCAGTGGCTTCGAACAGTTAAAGTCATGGAAATATCTTCAGGACTGGTTTAAGTAATTAATTTTGTTGCCAAAAAAATTTGTTGTTTCATGTTTTAACTCACCAGAGACTTGCTGAAAGATTATTAATTTATTATCTCCATTTAACAGAAAAAAGTCCACATAAATTGTATATTTTGATAAAGTCCTAAGAATTGTATATCTAGGGCTACATCATAGGTATGGCAAGGTTTGTTCTTTACTCAACCTATGACTCAACAAATATCCTTTTTTTATTTTTTTCCAGAATTCACTTATTTTTAGATAAATCTAGAGTGAATGATGGTAACTCTGTTCCCTGGAATTTTTAATAACACATAATAGCAAGTGTCTTGAAATGTTTGCAGATCAGAGAGGAAACAAAGCAGGATCTTTAAAGAGGAGTTAAAAATTGATTTGTTTCTTACATGTTCTACATTCTTGAACATGGTATTGTAGTTATCAATAATAAATACTGAGATATCAAAGTCAAGGTGTGCCAGACACTGCACAAACACAGATACTAAAAGAACTGCAAATGTGAATAGGCAAATTAGCACTTGGAGAAGGAAATCTGCAGGGTGATTTCTCCCCTATATCATTATTATTATCATCATCATCATTATCATTATTATCATTATCAAAGCCTGTAACTTCCTTGATCTAGTAAAAAACAATGTCATTTGTGTTTAGGCTACTGAAAAGAAACCAGTAACAAGCAACCTGTCTGAAACACAGCCCAGTGCCCAAACTTCCATATTTAGTTTGTTATTTAGTTATTTTTAAAGTATCAGGAAGCAGAGGAAAAGACATGAATATCAGTAAACCTTGCTGCTCTTGGCATCACTAAAGCAAAGGGAGACAGGCAGCCAGACAATAGATATTAAACAGCAGAGAATCATTCTCTACACACAAAGAGTTCCTTCTAAAAATGAAATTGTCAGATTTGAGTATAAATGTTTGTTTATTATTGATCGTTTGGGTTCTGCAGTTGTTATGAAGTGCTAGAGATTGCAAACTCTCCATGTTTTGGAAATCAGGCATTGAGCATTCTGATAGCAGAAGACAGGAGAAATAATTCTTCTCTTTAAAACTAATACTTATTTTATAGCTCTCCTTTTATCAAAGCTTCATTCAAAGTTAGCAGTCTCTCTTGTATTGAAAAAAAGAGTTCTGACTCTGCAGGAGATAGCTCATAAATTAATACACAAACTTGGGGAAGCCTCTTACAGTACAGGAACGTAATCTAGAAATTATTCAAGGAAACACACATTACAAAAAGACCAGGGAAAAAACCTGCTCAAAACCAGAGAAAAATTAAATATTACAACAAGCAATTTGGGGCGCATCTACACAGAAAATTGGGCTGTGACAGGGGCACTGGACCTCCCAGGTGGGAACCAGTTTTTCTGCTGGGCTGTGTAGTACTGCGTGTTCCAAAACACACAGGACACTGACGGATGCATGGAAAATTGTTGGAACCCAGGACATTCCTCTGGCTGCCCTGGATGATTTGAGACCCTGACAAGGGGCTCAGAGACCTCGGCACGGAGTCAAAAACACCTGTGTCTTTGATTTTAGCCCATGGAAAAAAATACCAACTTTGTGTGAGGATTTACAGGCCACAGGAGTTTGAATAGAGTGATAGTTAATTTGTCACAGAGTGAAAAAGGACAATTTTGGGGTTTTAGAATGGGGTTCAAGAGGCCAGATGGAGGTGTGTCCCGTCCTTCTTCTTCTTCTTCTTCTTCTTCTTGTCCTCCATCTTCTGCTGTGATGGTTGCACTTTCTAATTGGTTTAGAGCAGAGACAGACTGTCTAACATAGGTGATAGATACTGGAAAATTATTGTAAATAAAGTACACATAGTTCTTAGTATAAAAAGTCAACACCACCCTGAAGGGGGGGATTGTGCCTCAACCCAAACTGCTGGACAAACCTCAGCAGGTCAGAGAAAGAATGGAATAGATAAGAGAATATAAACAACCTTGAAAAGCAGAACTGATGAATCTCGACCTCTTCTTTGGTCACGGGCTGGGAGAAAAAGACTTTCTAATATCTCGAGAGCCATCCAAATCATCAAAACCCAAGAGAAAACTGGAACATAAATTCAGGAAGGTGCATACCTCCATGTGTTCCAGCACTGCCCATAATCCTCATTGCACTGAGCCCAAGCCAGCTGCAGAGCAGGCTGGAAATGGAAAAGTGGCTTCCCATCACAATCCAACAACATTCCAGCAGCCCCCTCCTGAAAATGAACTGGGAAATAAAGGCATGTATCCCCCTGTAATCCAAGGTTATCCTCACAGAGTGGCCTCAGGTGCCAGTGAGTCTAGAAACACTGCTTGGGAAGGGAGCCAGACCAAGGGAGGTTGTGGTTCCTGCCCAGCATTCCAGCCCCCAGTGCCACAGGCAGAGCCACCACGAGACACGCAGGAACCATGTGGCCCCTGGAAGTCACAGCACAGGGGCACTTTCAAGAGGCATCTGTGGCTCACAAGGCAGTGGATAAAATGCTCCTCAGGATGTCAATCCTGTTCTCAGGAAGAAGGGAGCAATGCTGGCAGGAAAGGAGGATGGCAGTGACTGTATTCTCTATTGTCACGTACGTTATTCCCATTCAGCTGAAACAACTGCAAAGGCTGCATTTGCAGAGGCTGCAGAAGAGTGAAATATGTAGCACGGGGCAGGAACTCTGTCTCTCTCCTATTTCTCATCTTTTTCTGCAGTTTTACAGATCATGTTTTACAGGTGGGAACTGGTAGCTGCTGCCATCCCACCCTTTGCTTTTGATTCTTGTGAATTCCTTCTGGGTTAAATTCTGATTTAGTAACTTGGTGCACTGTGAAATTACTATAGATTCCAGCTCTAGCCAGGCAAGGAGCCAAGGTAGCTGTGTTGTGAGAGGGATGAGCCTTGGCTCTGCTCTTGAAAATTTAACACATCTTAACAATTGATTTTCAAATGAAACATGTCTACGTCACACCAAAACAGAGCAGTATTAGGCTTCTCACATTCTTGGTGCTGCTGAATTCAGTTGTCTCATTTAAAAAACAAAACAAAACAAAACACGATTGTCTTCTCACTTTAAAAATACTCTGAAAAAAAAATGGGCAACTGCTTAAAATGCACCTGGTAACAAGCTGGGAATCAGCACAGGCACTACAAAGTAACTGCAGTGTGTATGAAGAAATAAAGAACACAGAAACTCATATTGATGACACCTGCAGGTTCAAAGCCATCCCTAAGTATTATATTCCCAAGCACAACAGAGGTAAAAGTTTGCTATGACAAAGGGGAATTGCAGCAGAACTGCTCCAAGAGGCCTCAAACAGCCCAACCATGGCATAGCAAAAAACAGAGCCCTGCACATCTCCAGATGTTCAGGAGCATCTTAGAAAAAAGCTCAGCAACAAACCCCAAAACCTGAATCAAAATTCCCATATTCCAAGGTTATTCCTATCAGACTGCTGTTTTAAAAAGCAAGATGACTTCTTTCTTATCCTGGTCAGGTCTTTCCCAGCCAGTCCCTGCCTTCCTTGAGCTGGTGCCTTCTGGAGGCTGACCTGGAAGAGAGCCCTGACAGAACAAAAGGATAAAGTAGGGATTTATTAAAAGGCTTCAATGGGCACACCTTGGGCAGTGCCTACACCCAGGTTGAACCCCAAAAAGGTCACAAAATGGATGACTGGTCATGGGGTCTTACACTTTTCTAACTTCTGGTCCACTAGCACATTGGAGTTAATTATTGTCCAATTACAGCTTCAGGTTAGGAAGCTCCATCCTCCTTGGTTTTCTCTCTTCACTTCACCATTGTTTGTGCTCTTGGACCTGAAATTTGTATTGGTTGTCCTTGATCCCAAGCTAGAGAAGGAATTGTTTTGTCTATCTACTCTGTGAAGAGAGCTCACCAACACTTAATATAAAACCCAAAACTACCCACTCAGCACAGAATCTGAAAAATAAAAAAGCTACAACTTAAGGCATCAATACCTTCAAATCACCCAGCTCCCGCTGCCTCCTCAGCTTTCCTTTGATGTTTTCCAACACATCCGTGACTCGCTGTGGACTGGGTACTCCCAGAAAGGAAAACACCACATTAACTGTGCAGATTTCTTTTTTCCCTGGAAAGACTTCATTACAAGTGCTGTGTTCTTTCCCATGAGAAGCAACATCCTTAAAATACATTTCCCTGTAGTGTATCTCATTACAACCACAGAAATAACCAGCATGTTTGCTTTGATCTTCATAACAGCTGTAAATTCTAAATACTTCATTAATTGTACAGGCAGGCACCGTGCGCAACTGTATTTCAATACTTTTGCAATTACCCAACCGATCTTCGCAGTCACTTTAAAAAAAAAAAAAAAATCTTTGTAACAAGGAGATTTGGGTACTTAAGCCTAAAATGACAAAGTAAGTTCAGATGAATAATTCCAAATGAATAAATAAATAAATAAATAAATAATAACTGTAGCATATATTTATTACATTTTGCAGAACTATTCAGGCAAAAGTTGCCGGAATATAGCATCACATGAAGTTCATATACACTGATAAAAATCATATAAATGATAAATGAACATGGAACACAATTATGAATGTCAAAGAAATAATATTTATTTAGATACATCTTAATGTGAATGAAACCTTGAATAACTGTATCCTTAGTTCAGCATTTCTTGTGTCTTGCTTTGTATCACACTTCTGGTACCATTTAGGAATCATATCATCAAATAATTCAAAAGTAGATTTCAGATACTACATAAAAGATTTGATAAAACATTACAGAAATTATCTTCCTAAGGACATGGTATAAAAAAATACTACAAGGCTTTCTGAATCAGGCTTATTTTAGCTTGATATTTTTATTCAGCACTGAAATCAAAAAAGTAGATTGGGGTCTTAAAATAATATAAATTAAAGTGTCTACATCCAGATGTATATCTACTTCAACTTCCTAAATGAAATATAAAAAACAAAATCTCAGGTGGTAAAAAACATACTGAGTTCTATATCAATCAGCATAAATGGCATAAACCATTCAAGTAGCTTCTAAAGCTGATTTTATTAGATATTTCACATGAAGTGAAGGATTTATACTATTTTCCAACAGGGTTTTCCCCCCCTAGAAAAAGGTAATTTTTGTAAAGGATATCTTTTAAAGTGCAATTACATAAAAATTTAGAGATTTGTACTATGTTTACAACAAGTTTAGAAAGCCTGACCAAAACTTTTTTCCTGCCAATAAAAATATTCCCGCTCACTTCAATTGCAATATAATATTTAGATGACCTAAATTGGTTTCAAAGTTCAATTTACTAACAAACAAAGCAGCAAAGGACCACCAGTGTTGCACAACTTAATTACACAGCTGTCATCACCAGAAATGGGACAGAAAGCTGTTTCTTACCATAGAAAATGCTCAGAGAACTCTTCAGTGGGATTATTTAGGTGGGATGAGACCAGCAGAGGCCAGCTCATCCCTCTGCCTGCTCAGAGCAGGGTGCATGGAGTGACCACTGCAGACCAAACCTTTCAACACTGAAGGCATCACAAGAAGAAACAGAAGATCCATGTGTGGTACCTGCTGTGCAGCACTAGAGAAAAGCTGAAATAAGTCTGATTTTGCCAATCAGATGCAAGCAGCAAAGAATCTGAGCATTATTTGAGCAACATTTTCTCCCTCTCTGCGAACTGCAGCGCAGTCAACAGTCATAAATTAATTGACCATCATTTTTTTAAAGCCCAGACACCACTCCCCATGTCATGAAATCCACAGCAGCAATGAACATGTGCTGCTCCATATTACTGCTGTTCAGAGAGGGTAAAACAAAATGAGATCCAGGCAAGGTTGAGAAAACAGGAATGCTATGACTGCAGTGGCCTTATTCTCTCGTCCTAATTCCAGAAGCGGATTGCTACTTAAAGCCAAATGACTCGGATTTCCACAGAACGTGCTGAAAGTAAGAAGTTTCTCCCTTCCCAGCAAAGCATGGCAATTCAGTAAAACCAATGTTAATGTCATGATCAGCAATTTTACCCAATTATTTATCTTTTTCTATCACTAAAATCCATTTTATGCAGTATTCACTCTATACAACTCTGCACACAAGTGGAATAAGGTCTGAGCAGCTGTGTAGAAACACAGCTTCCAACAAATCAATTTGTGTTTGGAGAGAGATGTTCCACTATTTCCTGGGGTATGCAGAGCAACAGGATGCAGCAGCTTAAAGGTTAGATTTGCAAGAAAAACCCCACAAGTGACATTTTCAAAGCCAGCCAGGAAAATGCACAACCATTTTGCCTTCATCTTAAAGCAAATCTGTCTAAAAATACAGGATTTTTCTTCCCTCTGCATATCTAGGATTCTACACTCAAAAAATCTCTGCTTACAGGCTTGGAAATAAGACTTTCTTCCCTCTTCTTTGTTGCAAAGTTATCAAGGGACATCTTTGTTCTTAGACTGTGTGGTTCATTAAAAAAAAAAAGAAGAACTTTCATTTTCCCTATAATGGAAGTTGTGCCTTCAGAAACTACAAATATCCCTGAAACAAGCCTACGTGGAATCTGTTGATATCAGATACGTATTTCCCTCAGAAACCCTCTCACAATGAAAGAGAAATAGCTTTTCATAAAGGAAACTAAAAGAACTTGAAAAGTAATACAAAACACAATAAAAGAATTTATTTCTAGCAGGGCTTTTCAGAAGTATCTATCCTTTTGGAGATGTGTCACAGTTTCCTAAAGGGTTCTGTATTAAAAAATACACTTTAAAAACACACTGCAGGTTACTTTAGGGATTATATCAGGCTTCATTTCTAACTGATTCTCCAGAAGTGTATATCTGAAGAGAAAAAATTCCCCTACACTAAACACTGATATCAGACAAGATCCTCCACTCCAGCACCGTACTCATGTTGCACCTGAAGAGGATTCACTGGGGAGAATTCCTTGGCTCCACCTCTAGCAAAATAAATCTCTGCCTTCACCACACCCCACCTGGACCATTATTGAGGGAGTTGGGTGTAAAATGCATTTGCATTTCAGTAAGATGCATTTTTGGGAGCCTGCTAATGCTGCACATGCTTGCTAGGTCACACCCACCCCCATTTTCAAATGGCATGGTAAATTTGGATTCTTTCCATTGCCCTCTTTTCCCCACTCAATAATCCCTCCTATTTCTGAAGTTCCTTATCCTTCCTGTGAACCCTTATCTCAGCAGCAGGCTGAAGCACCAGGGTCTGCTAACGAGGAGAAAGTCCCCAGTGAATCCTTGTCTGGTTTAATCTTTATTTTCAGACCACTTTTTCTGCAACATATACTAATTAATTACTTTCTTCATGTACTTGCCAAACTCTATTCCATAATGAGCAAATCTCCACTGTGACCTCTCTCCCTTTCTCCAGCTTCTCCCTTTCTCTCTGACATCCTTTTCAGCATGTCAGAATTTTTGCCACCCATCAGGGCAGCTGGAATTTCAAACA
Source organism: Certhia americana (assembly GCA_018697195.1). NCBI lineage: Eukaryota > Metazoa > Chordata > Aves > Passeriformes > Certhiidae > Certhia > Certhia americana. The sequence goes on along the minus strand of CM031861.1, from coordinate 8,719,085 downwards.
CATTACATCTTTGGGCTGACCCCCTACTGATAAAAGACAACTTTGGCCTTGCCTTCATCTTCTCAGCACCTCAGCAGCCACCCCCTGAAAGGCTTTCCCCTCCTGCACACCAGCATCAGTTGAATTCACTTTGCCCAATCTTCTCCTTAAATTCCACTTTCTCTTTCAAAAACTTATTTCAAAGTATTAGCAAAGGTCAGAACTATAAAAGGTTATAATATCCATTTGCCACCCCTACTTAGATTACTTTATTATTTCAGCTCAGAATATGAATCAGGGAAAATGATCTAAAATGGCACTTGGGTAATTTCATGATCATGCCAAAGATGTTTTCTCTCATCTTTAAGTAAGAGATTTTTCCTTCAGCTAGGTTATTCAAGCTTTGCCTGAGCCCTCACTTTTTTTCTGTAATAATCTTCAGCAGACAAATCAAACAAGGTATTTCTAAAATTGTCTTTCCTGGAGCACATCATTCCATTATTACTATTTTTGGTGGCACTGACACAGGTGTGGGTGACATTTGTGCATATTCACCCTTGGGTACCTTACCTCTACAGAGCAGGATTGCAGGTCTTTGGGGAGGGCTGGAATGAGGCACTTTCCTGCTGTCCACGAACAGTAAATCAGATTTCAATTCAGTGCTGTGCGATAATCAAGAGAGACATCTACTGGCAGTAACAACAAAGAACCACCACCACCAAAGCACTACACACGTACCTGTGTGGATACACACCTATCCATGAAAATGAACCATTCAGGGCTAATTGGAAATACCCAATCTGCTGAACCCACACATCTGCTTTCGTGACACCCTCTGCCAGGTGCATCCTGTTTCATGTGTGATGTATTTCCTCTGGTTTTGTTGGATGTGTTTCGCTGCTTTACTCCACAAATGCGGTCACTGGCAGGGATGCAGCTTAATCCAAGAGATGTTTGTTTACTGAAAGGATCACACATCTGGTTCAAAACTGGAATATATGCTCTGAGTGCAAGGTATTTGATAAATATGAGTCCTATAACTTTAGCAAATGAATGAGAGGAAGGCATCCATTAACCAATTAGTACACAGCAATTCATTGTAAACCATCCAGCTTTGAGGATACCTTAACTAACATCACCCACAGGAATGGCACTGGCACCAAAGGACGTGTGATCCCTGGCACAGCTCCAGGGAGATGAGAATCCAGCCAGCCCCTCAGAGTGGGAGTTATACCCCTATAATCAGGACAAAGATTATTTTCAGCCAACTTTCATGTGAGTTATAATGGAAAAAGCCTTCTTAGCCAGTGCCTTAAAGTGGCACTTAGCCACAGCCTTGTTAGCTTGGTTTGGTTCAGCCTGTGGCTTAATATTAAATTCTTATTTTGACCTTTATCAAGAGCCAAGGAGGAAAATGTGCCACAGGTGTCCAGCAGGACGTTTCAAACAAACAGCAAGGCACAAAATCACCCAGTACCAGGGCAAGGTTGCTGATGCAGGTACCTCACATTTGATTCTACTCACTTTTTAAATTGTCCAGCCTTCTTTTCCTGATTATCAAGCAATGTCTTTCAGCCCTGCTCAGGGCGGAGCCCATTTTTCCACCATCCCCTGCAAGGTGGGAGATGGCATCCACAAGCCACAGCTGCTGTTCCCTCTCCAGGATGTAGGTCTTAGGAAAACTCTTGTTTTCCTAACAACCAGACTTTCCTTTTTCTTTTGGAATATACCAGATTTCCCATAATACCTGGTTTTTAGAAAGCAACATTCTGAAGGGGTACCTTATGCTCCTGACAGGACACCTGTTCACAAGGTCTCTTTGTGTCCTCCCTGCTCTTATTCCTCCCTATAGGTCATTTCCACAGACAAATGCCTCCTTTAATATTTTTTGTAAGTGTGTGGCAATATTCACTGTATTTTCCCTCCCTGTATCCCCAAATGTGCCTAAAAGAGGTAACCTGTTCACATTTTTGCTATGATTTAGTACTGAAAGTAAGAAAACAGCTGAGGTGGCTCAGGATCAATTGAAAACTCATCTTTCATTGGATCAGGCCATTGAATTGTTGTCCAAAATGAGTCAATTGCAGCAATAGGAAAACAATTTTACAAGAGACATCAGAAAATTTACAGTAACACACCTGCCTAAACAGTAAAAAGCCCTAGAAATACTAATGCTTCAGGAAAAATATATTTCAAGCAAAGTTAAGCTAACAACAGAAGAAAGTTAGACAATCAGTCAACAGACACCAGTTCCTATTCCTGTTTTTGAACCACGTATCTTGTTTGGACAATTTAACAAAGCAGAAATGCTCCTTTTCTCATAATTTCTCTTCATCAATGCATGGCACCAGTAAGAGTGAGCAAAGGCACATTGCTGTGAAATACTGGAGTGACATTTCTGCTCTGAATCTGCTGTGCTGTGTGATGGAAATGACTCTTAATGAAAGCCCTTGTACCATTATAATGCCGTTTCAACTGCAATCACTATGCTTTTATGTTTGGCACAAGGCAGTCTCCATTATTCTTAGTTAATGTAAGTAGCAAAAATTGCACTTGCTGGTAAGATTTCACATTCCTTGATAGGATGGGCTGCAGCTCTGAAGAGACTCACCAGTGAATCAGAGAGCACTCACATTCCTCTGATCCTATAATGAGAAACCATCTACATCTCCAAACTGCTGGACTTCTAATCCTGAGGATAACTGGGATAAACTAACTCTTTTTTTACAAAAACTACTGCAAAGTGTGGGAAAAAACCTCACTTTCCATGCCAATGGTACTTACACAGTTCTGAAAAAATATTACACGATGCTGACCATTAAAGATGTGGTATGATTTTAGCACAATGCTTAGTCCTAAATTATAGTGTAAACTGTTAAAGGAAAAATCTTATGGACCCTTAAAAAAGCTTTCTTGTTAATGCCTATTTGAAATAAATCATGAGCATATGTAAATTCACAGTGAAATCCATATGAATTTTAGATGCATAAAGCCTTCCAAATAAATTTTGAGAGCTATAGATCACACCATCATCTGAACATGCACAGATCTATGAAAGTGTCAATTCCCAACACACAAAGAAAAATATTTGGCTGACATGTAGATTCTCTCCCAACACCTCTCAATTCAGAATAGGGGAAAAAAAAATGCAACCCATTTGAATACTTCGAAGTAAATTTTATTATTGTCAATGCCAGTAGTGCTTATTGAGCCAAGATTATATGTTTCAACAATAGGAATTTCAGAAGGTGTTGGGAGTGACATAATAACAACCAGGAGAAAGATGTGAGTCAGCCGTCAGGACTATTCATGAGTTCTATTATTTCAAAGCTGGCATGGATTGGGATCTCTGTAACTTTTTATGTGGCAAACTGTGCCATTTTTGAGCAACCTCACCTGCTGTGGTGACTGAACCCAGATCTCTTGTCTAAAACTCAGAGGAATTCAACTTTCTCATTTCACAGGAAGTCTCATTATTTCCTTTAAATTGCCAAGTACACAATTAAACGGCAGAAACTCATTCCCAGCTACAGGGACCTGGATATGAATGGGTCCCTTTTCTCTGTGAAACAAAGCTCACCCCCCCAGGTTCCTGATGTCAGTTTACAGGAGGCATTTAACACTCCAAATGCAGCCAGGCTTCTAGGTGGTGGCAGCTTGGGTCCAGGAGCCATCCTGAACCATGTGGAATTTTAGCCGGCAGAAGCCCATTCCTGGCTACAGGGACCTGGGGGCCCTTTTCTCTGTGAAGCAAAGCTCACCCCCTGTCGTGGTTTGAATGGCAGGTGTCTACTAAGGAAGGCAGGAGACTCCCTTGGAATGGAGAATTTAAACCCCCTCCCTCCCAATTATTGTAACTTCTGGAATTAAGGGGCTCTCAGGCAAAGATATGGGAATAGGAATAACAGTTCTCTATTAGGGGAGCTAAAATTAAAACAAAACACAACAAAACAAAACATACAGTATTACAAGGGAAAAAATAAACCCACTGACAGAGTCAGAAATACAACCTGCCTCCCTGTGGGTCAGGGTGTTGGTGGCAGTGCCATCCCATGGTGGCTGCAGTCCCAGTGGCAGATGTGGCTATGGTGAAGTGATGCTCCTGGAGAAAGAGTGGAGTTCTTTTGCTGAAGGTCCAGTGGTGATAGATGGGCCTGGTCTTCCTCTGGGAATCCAGTGGAAAGGCTGCTTGGTGTCCCAACTCCCAGATTTTTATCCAGGTAGGAATACTTGGCTCCTCCCCCTGGCTGGAGTATTTCCCAGTGGGATGATGGAATTCTATCAGTGACACTCACTGGCCCATGAGCAGAAGATCTCTCCCTGGAGGGAGGCTGGGTTGTGGAAGAGATCAGAAAACTGCCCCAGGAGGTTTTTTGACAGTGTTGGAGTCAAGAATTCTGAGAAGTATTTCTCTGCATGTTTTAAGGGATCCAAACCCCTGACAAACACTGTTTTTAGCCTTTGTCCATGGAAAGGGCTTTTTAGGTTCTGGGATGAAGCAGAACTTTTAAGAATATGCATTAGATAGTAGCATAATATGTAGTTTATCACAGGGTGAGAATTTTAGATTTCTGGGTTTGTTAGAATGGCAAGCAGATGAAGGCAAGATGGAGGATCCTCGTGGGTTTTAGGCTTCTTCCTTCTTCATCTGCCCCATCTTCTGCTGTGATGGTGGCACTTTCTGGTTGGTTTAGAGCAGAGACTGACTGTCTAACAAAGGTCATAGGTATTGGGAAGTTATTGTAAATAAAGTACACGTAGTTTTTAATATAAAATAAACACCACTCTAAGGAGGTGGATTGTGCCTTGGACTGACTTGCTGAGAGAATCTCTGCTAGTCAGGGAAAGAATGTAATAGATAAGAAAGAATAAACAAGCTTGGAAAACAGAAGAGACAGCTCTCAACTTTTTCTTCAGTCATGGGGCTGGGAGAAAAGGACTTTCTAGATCTCAGGAATTCAAAATATCCAAAAAACCCGAGAAACAGCTGGCCCATTGACAGACAATTATACCACCACCACCCCATCCCAGTTTCAACAGATGGTGATGGAATACTCAGTGTTTTGGTTACATTTTGCACTGCAACCCATTATACCCCCCCAGGTTCCTGATGTCAGTTTGCAGGAAGTGTTTAACACTCCAAAGGCAGCCAGGGTTTGAGGTGACAGCTTGGGTCCAGGAGCCATCCTAATCTTTGCAAAATGCAGTCTCCCAAAGAGAGACTATGAAAAATTACACTTCAGAAATGAGTTCATCCTGGAGATATATTTGGAGACAACCATCAGGGTTCGACAAAGATTCATGTTTTAAGATAAAGCACCCATCATTAACTTAGAAGCAAACACAGCTAATCACAGTATTTACCTACTCCATTAATATGCAGCTATTACTCTGCTGTATCAAAATAATCTCATTCCTTCTCCATCACCCTACTCATATTCATGTAGAAGATAAAATGCATAAACCCAAGGAATTTCAAGAGAAGTTTTCAGAGAGCCTGCAGGTAGATCGGTTTTTAATGCTGCTTTTATTCCATCTGTGCACCCTGCTCCACTTGGTAAAAATGTAACATCCAAACTACTCCTGAAGCCACCAGATTCCCATTCCCAACACTGCATAGAGCAGGGCAGAATGGCAAAGAGGAGAAAAACCTTGTCCTGGTTTAGCTCTGATTGGACAATTTTGTCATATTGACACCTGATCAAACAAATAGGAAGGGTGGATACACCTCCTGTGAATACACATTTTTAGGTGAGATTCCAGAAATCTGCTTCTTCTGATTTCCAGTGATGGGAGAGGTAGGAGGCTTAGCCCGGCTTCTTCCCATGGCCAAACCTGGCCAAGTTTCTCCTTACTCTCCCCTGGCCCCCCTGGCCAGGAAAAGGGGAAGGAGAGGCGAGGTGGGGAAGGCTGGCTGGTCCAGTCCTAAGCTGCTGAGATCTGCCAAGCCAGGACAGCCCGTGCAGCACAGGGAGGGGCTGAGCCAGGCCTGGCAGCTGCTGGGCAGGGAAAGGAGAGGTGATCAGCCCTGTGTGACAGCTAAGGCTTGAATGGGCTGAAAAAATGATCCTGGCCTCCCTCTCTCAGCACAGCTGGAGTTGGAGGCAGCAGCAGGCCTTGAGATCCTGGCCCTGCTTCAGCACAGCTGCAATGCATCACGTCACTGCCTTAACCTGGCTGCTGCCCTGCTGTTAACCTTTTCAGTGCAGAAGAGACCTCCAGAGCTCATTTTCCCACTGAATGGGAGACGAGGACAAAAGAGAAGACATGTAGAGAGACCAACTTGAAGATATTAAAGTCAGCAAAGAAAGAGTGATTGTCCTAGAGAGAAGGATTACAGGGAGTTGCTTTCAGGCTGAAAATTTCTTGTAAGCTAGAGTGATTGACTGTAACATGTTGAAATATTTCCTTTAAACCATAAAGAAGTATAGGGAGAAGTTCAAATTGTAGACCTGAGCAAAGGAATGCAGTGTTAAAGTGAGCCAAGGCTGAAGTGGCTGTGCTTCCATGAGAAGTTTGAACAGAGAGATGATGTGATAGAGACTTGTTTTGCCCCAAGAAAAGAAGAGAATCTCTGTTCCCCAAAATGAAGATAATCTTAAAGATAGATAAAGATAACCTTTACTTTGAACAGTTTATCTTTAAAAAAATTTAAAGCCCCATACATCAATATGGCCCAGAGGCACATCTGTAAAGAATTGTGCACATGGGAGGGGCTTCACGAGGCAGATTTTCCAGGCAGCTGCTTCATGAAGATTAAAACCTAGAGAAAACTGTTTCCTTGTGGGGGAATTTTCCATGGCCAACAAGAGGTGCTTCCCTCCCTAAGTGAACTGCAGAAAGACTATTTCAGATGTAGAAATTTGACTGAGATTTCTGGGTGTTGATTTCTGTACATTGTCAGTTAGAAAGAAAAGAAAGTGTGGGAAGGGAGGAAGAGTGTTCTAAAAGTTTCATGCTAATTCTTAGGGTTTTTTCCTTTCTCATTTTTATGTTAGTTGATGAAGTTTTATTCCTTTTAAGCTTAAGCCTGCTTTGCTCTTGATTGAGAAATTTCAAATTGACAACCCAAAACCACAACAAACCTCAAAACATAAAAAGGTTCCCCAGTTACCAGACTTGAATGCCTTTAAGCAACTCCTGTCTTCCAGAAAACTTGTTTCTTCCCTCCTGTTGTGCTCTTCAAATAGGGCCTGCCTATTTTGAACTCAGTGGAACAGAAATCATCAGAGAGAGGCAGAGTCATGGCTCATCTGCCAAAATCTCAAATTTTCGTGACTGAACACAACCATAAACACTGTAAGACTAAAACAACACTGCTGAAAAATAGTTTGATTTATACCTTCTAGCCAAAACAGCACATCTTCTTCAGATCCTAAACATGGCACAGACTTGTCTGAAAAGAAAATTAAAAATTAATTTCTTACACAGCTAGCACTTTTTTTGTATTTCTGTTAATCAGTCCAAATTTCTATTTCAGGCACTAAGTCTCTGGTTAATTTTGTATTTCAATTGAAAATTCATCTCTTAAAAAACTTTTTAATTAGCACTTCTTTCAAGTTGTATAATTGTTAATTAGTTGCTCTCTGTTAATTTCAAGTTTGCTGGCAAAGTGCTCTGAGACTTTATAAATAGCCCACTTCATATTTGGTTTGCATTACTGTGATGTGACACGTGTGGCAGGCCAGACACACATCAGGGAAGGGAGTGGCATCCTTCTGGAATCAATTCCACTGAGAAATCCTGCAGCTTATAAACTGAAACCAGGACAAACTCAGGAAAAACAATTACTTGTTATTAATAACAAATGAAATTTTTATTTGTAATGAATAACTAATAATTAATAAAATCATTACATTTTCTGTTATACACTGTGGTAGAGGTCACATGTCTAAATCAGGATTGGGTGGAAGAGCACCAACACCCTTTCAAACAGAAACAAGGGACACATTAGAGGCAGGACAATCATTGCCACACAGAGTGGGGCTTTTCTGCTTCCCTTTATAAAACAGCACCAGAAATGTCACAAATGTGAGAGACAAGGAGTACAAGGAGCAGAAAGGAACAAGGGGAGCAGGAGGGTCACTGCCTGCAAACAGGCTTTGGGAATACAGCACAGGAGCTCCTGTGAGAGTTTTAGAAGCTGTTCCCCTAGAAAGGAGAAAATACATTTTTTGCTGGAGAATCTGAATGACAGGCAAAAAAGTCTGGAAATTTGGGAGCTGAAAGTAGGAAGTTGGCATGAAATATATTATTGGCCCAACTAGGAACTCCAATACAATGAAATCGACTATAAAGGGCAGGAAAAGAGACAACTCAGCTCAAAGAAGCTTAACTAAAAAGAAAAGATGGCAGAATATTCATGCTTGAACACCAACACAATTCTCAACTGTGTGCAACAATGTGATTTATTAGTATACATTTTAAACAGCACATTAGATGCTAAATCCAGCTTTTTGCTATAACCTTTCATGATACATCAGCGATGAAAATCTGGGAGTTTTTAACAGACATCAAAATTTATCGTAAAAGGGGAAGAGCTGTAGCTTTTGTGGCTTTTACAGGTACTTGGAACAACCTGTGCAAAAACATGAATTCACACACACACACACACTCTCAACATTTCTGAGTAGCAGTATTTATTGTTATTAACACTGCAGTCTAACTACTACTGCCAATAATATGGGAATATTTTAGCTTCCCTCAGAATTCATTTCAATTCACCATTCTTAACAAAGCCTTTCGAAGAGCTGTTATGTTTGCATTTAGAGAAGCAGTGGAGGGAATCCTGCCACTACAGACTTTGCTAGCTAAATAAGCAAAAGATTTGCTTCTCCAAAACAAACACTGTCATAAGCACTTCAAATATCAGCACTTAAACACACAGAGATGAATGTGCTACATGTGACACACTGTGGCACACCAGCAAGTGTGTGTTTGCCTCCCTCTGCCGGATCACATCTGTGTAGCTGCTGGCCTCAGTGCAACTGCTGGCCAAAAAAACACACATAGACGACTTTTGTCTCAGAACTCTGCTCTTTCCATCATTTATGGCCAGCCTGTCTATAGGCAGAACCCAGGATTAAATGTTCCCAGTTTTGGTAACAAATTTTCAATGCCGAAGGTGAAGGCAGATGTGTGACCGTGTGTAACACTATCAAAAAGGAAAACATATATTTGCTAATAGCAGAGCTTTTCTCACATCTCACAGCATGGACAGTCTTGATGGGCAGAAAAGAACTGCCTGAAATTCAGCAAAGCCAAAATTTCCTGCACCTGGGGAGGAATAACTCCATGCACCAGCACAGGCTGGGGGCCAACCTGCTGGAAAGCAGCTTTGTGGAGAAGGACCTGGGGGCCTTGGTGGACATAAAGCTGTCCATGAGCCAGCAGTGTGTCCTGGAATGGTATCCTGTGGTGCACTTTCCCTCCCTCTACCCCCAAACATTGCCAGCAGGCCAGGGAGCTGATCCTGCCCCTGAACGTGAGGAAAAACTTCCTTACTTCCAAGCACTGGAACAGGCAGCCCAGAGAGAGTCTTCTTATCAGACTTCTCATCTGATCAGTGTTGATTTCAAAAACGTCTGTGTTCCATTTACAAAATATGCAACCTGTACTGGGATTACACTGGTACTGGAATTTTAATTAGGTAAGCACACTGCATGTAACACAACATGCATTAACTCTAACTCAGAGCACACTCCCTTAACACTGCACATTAAAATAAAACACCGAGTGGCTCCTGCCACCATTTCTCTGCCCCCGCTACTTTTCAGGGCACCGACTGTCACTCTGATGACAGCTGGCACCTGTAGGTCTGACAAGTTTCAAAACATTCACATCAGCATTGGCTCACAGCTCAGAACACAGCATTTAAAAATACACGGAAGTTCTGCTTCTAGAAAATCTTTTTGTTTTATTCAAGGGAAGGCTTAAAAAATGGGATTTACTCCAGAGTACACAGCAGTCCCTTAGGGGCTGTGTACTGTTGAAGTCTGCTCAAGGCTGCAGTGGAATTTTCACCTCGGTTTAAGTGAATTTACTGATCCTGACTAATCTCCACAGTCCCTGCAGTCATCAATACTTTATCAACAGTACTGGTACAGCCCCTCTCTTACTAGGGTTGTCCACAATCCCTCAAATCAGCTTAAATCCATCCCAAAAGTCCTCCTGCTGAAAGCCTGAAAGGATCTTTCTGGCGTGCTCTGAGCTCCACAGAAGCAATCAGCAATGCTCTCATTTGCTGCCTAGGGCTGGAGGAGGGGTATCAAATTTAATGGAAAGAAGTAAAGCTAAAGAAATAGTTGCCAACCAGTATCAATGACAGGTCTCATCCTCAAATAAAAACAAACAAAATGGAAAATTCTGGGGAGTAGGGGAACACCTATGTCCACCCACCAAAACCCCCACAACCTCTTAATCATGAGCACCAGCTATGCAGAGCGTCAGCTATCCATGAGCAACCACCTGAAGATGAATCTTTCCCTCATTTCATCACCAACATCCTTCCATCGTCAGTATCTGGCTTATTTCACGTACAGCCTTGAAGACAAACCTCTAAAAGCTAAAACTTTTAGAACAGCGCCTTCCTCACTTCTTTTAGCCGATGCTACTTCCAGAGTTCAGCGCACCCTTTCAAACACCGCGCTGCCGGCCCAGAAATAAAACCGCGGGGTGGAACACCTGCCTTTCCACAGGAAAGCTGGGGTGGGGGGACGCAGGGGAGAGAAGAAACAAGGGAGGGAAAGGAACGGGGCACCCTCCGGCCCGAGAGGAGCCTCGGGGATAACGGCGGGGACAACGGCGGGGACGGGGGCTGTCCCGGGGACAGCGGCGGGGACAACGGCGGGAACAAAGGCGAGGACAGCCGCGGGGCTGTCTCGGGGACAACGGCGGGGGATAACCGCGGGGACAACCGCGGGGCTGTCCCGGGACGCCTCGGGGACAACCGCCGGTGTCACCGGGCGGTCCCGGGCGCCGCGGGGACAAACGGCCGGCAGCGGCCGCGCTGACCCTGCGCCATGACCGTGCAACGCCCGTCGTGGCCGCCGCTCTACTTCCCGCACTTCCACGGCACCGAGCCCGTGCCGCGGCCGGCCGGTGGTGCCTGGGCCCCGCTGGCCGCGCTGTGCTGGCCGTGGCAGCCGCTGCCGGCCGCGGCCGGACCGCCCCGCTACGCCGCGCTGCCCGCTCCCGTGGTGCCGGAGCCGCCGCGCCTCTGCTGCCCGCCGGGAGCGCCGCGGGCCGGGGAGGTGGCGCGGCGGCCCCCGGAGCTGGCTCAGCTGCAGCTGCAGGAGGAGATGTGCGAGCTGGGCATCCGCCTTAAGGAGCTGGAGCTGGCGGCGCTCATCGGCGACGGCTTCGACGCCAGGCAGTGTGCGTGCGCGTCCCGCCGCGGAGCCGCCGGCGCTGAGAGGGCTGGGGCCGGCGGAGCTGCGGGCACACGGCACCGAGCCCGGCCCCGGCCCGAGCAGCCCGGCGGTGGGCGGAGAGGGGCCCCCCGGCAGCAGGGACCCCTAGAGCGGGATGCGCGTGGGGCGGGTTTTGGGGATCTCCGCCCCGCAGCGCCGTAGAGCCCGCCCGGGGACACTGCAGGGGCAGCGCAGGTGCGTGCGGAGCACGGGGGCACTGCAGGGAGAAAAGCCGCTGTCACTGTCCCGTGTCACCCCCCGCCCCCCGGCCGCTGCTCACGGCGAGCCGCTGAGGGCGCGGGTTGGAGCCGCAGGAATTGCGGGGGTAGTCACTGTCCCGCAAGTCCCCCCAAGTCATTAAGTGACAACAAAAACAACCAGGCAGGCACCGGTCAAGCGAGAGGGAGTTCGTAGGTGCAAGACGTAGCCAGTAGTAATGAGAGCCTGCGGTTGTACATCAGCTTTGTTGTAAAATAAAGGCCACAGATGTCTGAAGGCGTAAAAAACAATCGCGAAACCAAAACACACCCGCCCCCCCCCAAAAAAAAAAAAACCCCAAACAACCCACACCAAAAGAAACCACCAACCAAACAAAACCCCTCCAGATAAATTGTAAGTGAGCTTGGCATTTTAATTTTGCCACCTGAAGAATGCCCTGAAGAAACTGCAGAGAATGAAACAGTTCAGCAGATGATGATGGTACTGAGAGTCCCAGTGGTGAGGCCAACAACTATAAGGAGTTGATGCTCATTGTTTCCTGCAAGGCCACGGGCTGCCAGGCAGGAAACTTTCAGGAATGCAAAGGTTACAAGAACACAGGAAAAATGTCCATCAAATATACGCATTCAAAGGAAGATCTCAAAAGGAATTCAATTGGCAGGTTGCGTATATTTTCCCCTTCATTACAACCATACACACCTCTTTCCATTTTTAATATCTTCCATTTTGAGAAACTAGTTTTCAAATATTTGCTAGGCATGGTATTTTAAGGATTATTAGTTTGCATAATATGCTTTTTGATTTACTTAAAAGTATTGTAAATTATTAATGACATCATTAATGACAAATCACATTTCATTCCTGTTTAGATAAAATTCTGAAGGCACTGGAAGAAAAGAAGATACAAAGCATGAAAGCAATGCAGAACCTGAAGTAAGGTCCACCAACATACTCAGGATTATTTCAGCTGGATATTTTGCCACTATCACTGTGGAGTGTTTTAATGTGTCTTCAATATTGGGTTTCTACTCACTATATTCTGTTCTCCTGCCAGATTAAAAATATAGCATATTGTTGACTTCTTTTGTGTATTAGTTGTCTGGTACTAGTTACTGATAACCCTACTGGGTATTTTAACCATTTTTTTTCCCTCCAATTAGTTTATGCAGGAAATATATATTTTCTTTAAAAACACTAAGAAATTAACACTGCTTTTGTCAGGATTCCCAGCAGTCCATATCTGTAGCTGGGAAACACAGAAATGGCAATATAAAATATGGTTAGGGTTTGTTTGTTTTAGATCTAAGTATATTAAGTACAATTTTGAGTTCATAGATATGGCCAGAAGTCCTAAACCTCTAAACTAGCTTTAAAAAACTACTTTTTTACATTAGCATAAAAATCTTTGTTACAGCCACAGTGTTCTCCTTTATTGCCTTTAGTGTACCACAAAATTACAAAAGTTGTGGCTTGAGTTGGGTTTTAACAGAGCAGTCAGGTGGCATTGACTGCCAGCTGACATTTTACTATGATTTCAGGAATAACAGTGTTAAGGCTAAAGCCTGTGGCAGTTTTTGAAGTGACAACCCCCTTGTGTTTGGAAGGCACATCCTTTCACGAGTGTAAATGGACAGAGGCAGGGATGGCAGATTGAAGGTCTCGACAGCATTTAACATTCAAAAATAATGCCACACATTGATAACACTACAAAGTATTAAACAGGCTTATCAGACTGATAAAGAAATACCGATTATTTTTTCCTATTCCATTTCCAGAGCAGTAGGTGGCAGCATGAAATTATAAAGCTACCGAGCCTGAAGCTGCAATATTTTGGCAAAGAGCTCCATTTTTAAGAGTAATATTTTAATCTCTGTTTTTAAAAACTGTGTTCAAATTGCTCGGCTCTGAAATGTTTTAACCCAATACAATGTCAACATTTTATTTCCTCTTACTGCTTATTGCAGCATTCATCCTTATGAATCCTTATCCTCAATCTTTCTAGACAGATTTTGATCGACAGTACATAGAGTTTATATAAAAAAAAAAAATCTAGTTTATAACTCCCACTTGTCAATCATCAAACTATAGCAATCACATTTTAATGTGATTACAAATGAACACCAGAATGCTTTGGAAATCCGAGCTGCAGTGTTTCACTGCTCCCTCTGCAGAAAGAGGAGAAAAAGTCTCTCAAAGGGTTTTGAGGCTTAAGCAGAAATGGTTAACTGTTGTGAAAATGTGAATGGTTAAGCTGAAATTGTTGGCTACTGTGAAAATGAGAATTGTGTTAGTGCCCAAACTAAACACTGGAAAACAAATTTGGACTGGACAGAGAAGGCCAATACATAGAGGCTTCAAAGGCTTTGTGGAGAAATGAGAGCTTAAAGATGAAGTTAGGTAGCAGAGGAGCTATTTTCATTTTCCCAATCTCCAGATCAATTTCATTGCTAAACCACCCTAAACTTTCCAAGGTTATTGCAAGGGCCTACAAAGGTTTCCATTACCTGGAATTGCTGCTTCCTAACAATTACTTCTCATCTTTACATCCAGCTGTCATCAGTCATTATTCACTCGGGTTTTCTTGGCTTAAACAGAGCTGTTTTCATGGCACACAGTTGAAATATTTTCCATCTGTTGTTCTGTTTTTCATACAGCCTTTACATTGAAACAACACTTGGTGTTTAATTACTGGGTGATAATGCAAGGGATAATGTCAATTAATTTGTAGTCTCAGTTAGAGTTGCCTGGGGACATGCATCTCCTGAAAAAATCATCTGGACCATGGCATTTAGCAGAATGGCTGCCCTTGGCCAGTGTCACCCACATCAGGCTGCTTTGGTCAAAACCCTTCCTCTAGAAAAAAACAGGCTGTAGATACATAATGGCACATATGCTGATTTTCATTTGCCCCTAAACATTTTTTTTTCTGCTCTGTTCCCACCTGACCTTGTTAAATCCAGTAATTTGCTCTCATCTGAGGGCTTATGGTTTCATCTCAAAGTTGATCTGTTTATCATTTCTTTTGTATAAATTAAGCCATGTATTAGACAAAATAGAACAGCATTCTTACTGTATTTTCTTTTATTCACAAAGAATGTGTCATTCATTTTTTTAATTGTTTCTGCTCCCGTAGATTGCTCAAGGGAGCAAAAACCTGACATTTAGATGCAGGCACAGTTCAGATCCCTTTCATGTGACTCAATAAATCTATCCCTATTGCATTCAAGAAAGAAATTTTAGGCTCCAGTTTGATTCATAGGCAGAGATCTCAAAACATCAGTAGGTTGCTCCCCTTTCCAACCCTAAACAAAGCAAGCCTCTGAAAAAGCAGAGTGTCACACCTTCACAGCCAGCCTGAGGGCTGGGCACTGAAAGAACCACGTCTGCACCTGCAGTGACACCCAGGAGCTCCCCAAGGAGAGCCCTCAGATCTCACTTCTGAAACCTCAAATGGCCTTGGCTGCTTTATGATGGGAATAATGAGATGCAAAGCTATTCACAAACCAGAATGCATTTCAACTTTAAATTATTTTATACCAAACAGTAGGGTCCGTTAAATTTCAGACTGCTGTGTTTGAGTTTGCCACATTAAAATTCTCCAAATAGATATTCAGCCTTATTACAATGGATCATTAAAATTTAAATTAATCTTCAAGTCAAGCTGCCTTAATTAGTTCAGGGACAGATTGGAAAGAAAATCCAAAAGCAGTAAGCTATCATGAAATGATTTTTTCTGTTTTCAGCAGCATAAGGCTGCATTTTAGATTCACCTGCCCTGAAAATTCACAGCTAATATCACAACATGAAGTAGGAAAATTGAGCAGCACTTAACTCTGGGAAACTTCTCCTCTTTTGTTTGTTTGGCAGGTAGGGTTTTATAAGGTCATTGACATCTCTAGATATTGAATCATGGAGTTGCCAGTCAGCAAGCATTCCATAAGTGTTGCAAATTTCTTTTCCAAGGAAACATACACTTATTAATAACGAGTCAGTTGAGTTCTGTTAGACACTAAAAACATAGGTTTGTGAAGAAGGCTCAGATTTCAACATATCTTGAGGAAAACCAGAACAACCCCTTGAGGCAGTTTAAGTACTCACAGTCACAACATGTATATAAAATATATTAATACATACATACACTTATAAAATTATATCTTAACTAGGCCCTCTGTCTAGAACTTTAGTAGTGGGACATACACTAGGAAGTTCATTTATCCTCTATTTTTGCCTCTGTTTCTCTTTCCTGCCTCTTTTTTCCTCTGAAACTACAAAGCAGTAGTGAAGGAACATTTTATTCCAAATTTCTTGCAGCACAAATTGAACAAAAGCAGCCCTGTCAAAAGCTGCATTTTCCTCTTCCTTTTACTTCAGACTGACAGAGCAAAACTTAGGCCTGAGTAAATGATATTAAAAACCACAAAGCCTGGATCTAAAGAGAAGGACACGGCAGGAACAACCAATAAGTAGCAACACAGACTTTAAGACATATTTTATTTCATGTGCAAAATTGCCAAGGAAAACACATGTACAACTTCAGCTAAGCTATAGCCACTAACATGAAAGGAACCATTCTATTTACTTGTAAGCTTTATTTCTAGAATCACCCTATGGCTCAGAGTAAAAACATAGTAATTTGCTAATGATTCAGAACATTTTAAATCCCTCCTTTTCAGTCATATGTAAAATTCTGTCATCAGCATGTAGTTTTACATAACAGGTCTTGTAGATTTTCCTTCTGATTGCATAGTATAGAATTTTAATTATTTAATTTCTTATTCTCTCGATTTAATCCCTAGGCTCGGTTTTAAATTTGCTCTTAATTTTGCAGCTTCAGAAAATTAATTTTCCCACTTACAGCTGAAACAAGTTGAGCAAGTTTCACAGACACAGCCATTACAATTCAGTTGAATCAAGCTGTGAACACCAAAGATAACATGAATATTTGTAATCATGCAGAGCTAGTCCTTTCCACAATTCAAAGACGTAAGAAAAGTTCATTTCCTTGGAAAGTGAGATATGTTGCCTGGGAAGTGAGATGGTTTATTGGTATAAATTCTGTAAATCTCTGTAAAAAAGTGTAGAGGCTGTTATTGGAAAGGCTTCCTAGGATATGCTGAAATATTTTCAAGAGGTGGTTGGTTTTTTTTCCTTGTAAACTCACAGCTATTAAAATGCTACCATAGGAACAGGTAATTTATAGTCCTGAACAATTCCCAAAGCTCCATGAAGTGATAAACAGTGCTTCTTACTAAAGTATCCACTGCAGTCCAGGGATGGAGTTTCAGCAGGGCAGTGAGGTGAGGCAGTCCCTTCACCCTGCAGAGGGGACACTGAGGCACAACCATGTTTTGGACCAACCCAAAATCCTGAAGAAGAGCAAACTGACCTTGCATCTCCCAATTTCTAGCAACCCATAACCAGACAGTATCCTCCCTCTCTCAGCACAGTTTTAAGAGACCTGTGATGGCTAATTTCCTGGGGGGTTATTGACTCAGTCCTGTTCTGCTTGAAGGGAGCAGGTGTTTTGCAAGTAATTTCAGTGGAAAATGTTACCTACAGCTGTGTTTTGCCTTAACACTAATATGAGAACACACAAAGCACAATGTGGGCTGGAGACATGCCATGCCATGACTATTTAGAAATTTTGTCACAGGTTGGTTGCTGCTTCTGTCACACCAGCAAGGCAAAGAGTGCACTTCTTTGTGCACACAATGTAAAACTCAAATTCAGAATGCACAGTAATGGCAGGAAAGACAATAGATGAAAATAAAAAAGTCAAAAAGCATAGGAATATCTGTGCTGGAGAAACATGTTTTCTGATGAAACCCAAAGAACTGCCCAGAACTGACCCTTTTGTTGAGCCTGAGCTGTTTCTGTTGGTTTGCTAAATCCTGCATCAAAATTTTGGCCTCAGTAAGATGGCTTCCAAATCCTCATATTTTCCAAAATTCTTTGCTTCACTCTCATTTTTTTTTTTCTACCAAGTATGATGTTGAATATAGCTTGCAGAAGTCAACACTGAGATGAAATGACAAAGCCTTCCCAGTCTCTTTGTCATAGAAATACTAAAATACGTTTGGTGTAGAATAAAGTGTTTGGGCTTTTTCCTCATTGCAGGATGGAGTGCAAGATAAAGACAGGGGTAAAGAATAAACTTTGAGTTTAGTTACATCCAGATCTCCTTGCCAGATACACAAGACCTTAACTGATGCCACTGTTTGTTACTGTGTTTAGACTGGTTTACACAGCACAGAAATGCTCTGGGCTCCAGTGAAGAGGGAATACTTTGGCAGAGAAATTCACCTGCTCTCTAAATACTGTACTCAGTGGAATCACCTTTCTTTGTTTTTGAACAAATGGCAAAAAAAAAACAAAAGAGAGAAAAAACCCCAATCAAATTCCTTAAACACCTCTTCATCATACTTGCATTGTTGTTCCAGACTCTGCTCACATTTGACCACCTAAATATTTAAAGACTATTTCTCATCTTTCATGAGCTTCATAACAGAACAACTCTGAGATTTATCTTTTCATTACTGTCTCTATACCCCTTAAGAAACCTGAAATGAATGGGGACAAATTAATGGGCAAATAGAACCAGTTTTGAAATAATATTTTCACAAACACACACACATACATAGGCATGCATATATATATATATATATATATATATACACACACACAAATATGGTACAAAATTCATAAGAATATGGTCTTAAGGTGATTTTAAAAGCATGAAATATTGTATGATTTGGGGGCATTTCAATTGTTTTTAAAAATAGCACTTAAACCACCTTGTGCAATGCAGTTGTTCTCAGGAGAGATTCTGCAATATTGACCAGCTTTGCCTTTATGACTTGGCCATCTTGAAAGATTTTTAAAGAGCAAGTCAGTATGTAATTTCTTTACTGAACTATATATAAACCTCACTCCCACCAGTTGAGCTTTGCATTATTTATTTCTGAGAGAAAGGCAAAAGTTCAAAAATAGCATTCTCAAAGAGTACTTTTATCCTTAAAAATGAAAACAAACAAACAAACAAAAAACAACTTTGAATTCTTTTGATAAACAAAGAAGAAATGTGTTGCTCATTCCTGGAGTTAAAATTAACCCATGAAGGGAAACCTGCCAAACATAAGCATTTTCTAGTAGGCATAAGTGGCATGCAGGATCCCTCTCCCTCTGCCATTTCATGTCAGTGAGGGCTGGGAAGCCACTAGGATTTATTAATGTGTAAGAGATGCCAGACCAGGACAATAACTGGTTGGACACTGTGTTTGGAGCTGCTGGGACATGCACAGGATAAACAGGGGAGGCAAAATTCAGTGATTTCTGCAAGCTCAGAAATCTCACTACTTTCCAAGCTTCCTCAGACTTCCAGAAGCTGCCAGTCAGCTCTTATACTGTCAATGCAGGGCTAAAAAAAAACATGGTTTAAAATGTGATTAATTCTTTAACAGTCAGACGTCTTGAATGTAACAGAAACTGTGGTCAGCTTCGTATATATCAGCGCTTAAACAAAATAATTCTTCCACTCAATCCAGGGTTGCATTTCCTACCTGCCTCTCATCTTTATCTTACACTTCTTACGTGTCTCACCTTTCAAAGACAGTCTGAAAAAGAAATGATCACTGCTTAAGATAATATCCTCATTTTCTATATATAGAGTTTACATGCACTTCTATCAAGTTCTACCCATAATATTATGACATACAAATATTACTCATATTTCTAGACTGAGTGCTAGAGCTTCTCTCCAATACAGATAATATATCAGGAATGACTGCCAACAAGTTCCCTTTTATCCTTTTAAAGTTACTGCTTCTACTGATGCTAATAAATGTCACACATAGTTTTCCAGCTGAAAGTGGTCAGTACACACCTACCAAGAAGAAATTTTATGTTGTTTCATTTGCAACTGTTTCTACTGATGATTTACAAATCTGAAGACAGCTAGTGGTGAGAACATCAACATTTTGTGTACACAGTAAACAGTACTTTCACTTAAACATTTAACATATCTTTAAAGAAAATTGGGGCATGGAGTAGAAAAAGCTAAATTACTACTTTGTTCTCAGTAGAAATGGCGTGGATACATCTGGACAAGGTAATCACTTTAAACACAAATACTTTCATCTTTGAAATCAATATTGAAAAACTATATTGCAATTGTAGCCATACAAAATGTTTATTATATTACAAATTATTTGTACACTATATTTTCACTTTATCATTGCTTTGTGCTCAGACAGTATAAATATTACAGCATGATTTTTCTTTCCCAGGAATGTCCTAACTGTCTTGATATAATCTTACTTTATACTTAAAAAAAAAAAAAAAAAAACAGAAACATATTACAAACAGGATAAAAAGGCATCATGAATGAAGAATGTAAGATGGTTTTCAGAATAAAGTGCACCACAATGATTTCAAAGTGATGATTCAGGAAATATTCAATAGACTTCACACCATCTGTAATAGTACCAAACAAAATTAATTTTGAAACTCAAACAGGTCTTCCTCAGAAGTATGAAGAGTACTTTGTTTAACTTTACTGAAATGTTTTTTTCTTCCTAGAAGGCTATTTAAATGCTTTTGTTTGGGGGGTTTCACTTTCCACAGACATCCAAAGCCTGGACATCTCTGTATTTTCCAAAATTTTTAGTTTCCAGTACGGCAAGATTCATTATGTCAGATATATGAGACTTTATCCTCACACATTTTTCAATAGAACTATTAAATTGCTAAAATTTAAGAATGGGAACAGACTCACAAAGAGAATTAAGTGTCCAAAAGATGCTGTCTAAAACTGGAATGCCCTGCTTCCTGTGACTTTTTGGGGAATACATTGCTACATTACCCTTCCCACCTCTATGACTTCAGCATGCCCATCTGCGGGATCGTGGCTGCTTCCATAATTTCAGCCTCAGGACAACTCTGCAAAACTGGAGTCTAAGCTAGAGAAATTTATTACACAGCACATTTCACTCCCATTGCCTAGAAGGGCCCATCTATTTGCAAAATTTCACTGGGCTACATACAAGAATCATTCAAAACCTGAGGTGATAAAACTGATGCCAAATGTGGCTGACGGGATCTGGGGCAGGTTTTGCTTCCCACAGTAGGTCAAGCCAGCTGTGAACCAGCTTAGGCTAAATAAAAGTCAGCTGCTCTTCCATTCTGTCTGCACTTATGTTACAGTGATCCAAATGACTGAAAAATGAACAGAATTCTGTTCAAGGGGGTCTAGTGAAATTTGCTTTTGTAGACAAAGCCTAATAGAGGAAACTCAAGCATTGCTCTCAGTGAGAGAAGTTCCCACTGAAGCCAACCAGAACCAGTCTTTCGGTGGCACGCTGAGCTTGGCCCAGTATTTTTCAGTTGTTATTCCAAAGTGTGATGCTCTTAGCCAGCTAGTAATTCAACCCAATTTAGCTGTGTTTTATTACACTGATAATATCAGTGTTATCTGGCTGACAGGTAACTGAGACAGCAGTCAGCCTTTACTAGACTTGTATTTATATGAAAAATCGAGTTTCTTTGGTTGTTTAGTATCCAAGTCACCCAATTGTATATTTGTGTACTCCAGACATGGCGTCTTTATATTGATTGGTAAAATTACCAGGTTTCTTTTCTTTCTTTCTTTTTTTTTTTTCTTTTTCCACTTAGTTTATGGAAATTTTCTGACTATAGCAGACTAGTCACTTATATAAATATACAGCACATATATACATAGAAATTACAAAAATACATTTTATTTATATCTGATTTTAAATAATAAAAATGAAATTTCACATTTATTGAAAGATTAACTAGCATTCCAAATGCTTCTGCGATATTCAAGATATTGGAGCAGAAGATGTCTGTAAATTCTAGGATAATTATGCATCACAGTCTGTCAGGTTTATAATATAATTACTAGGGGGGAAAATAGCTCTGCTTTGTGCTTCATCAATTTCTTCTTTTATCCCCAATTCTAGTCTTCTCTTTCCTGCTCTTAATTCACTGATGGCCAAAAAGCTAAACCAAGTTCCCTTTTTCACATCAGTTAAGACCAAAGAAACTCAGGGAAATGAAATGATCAGACAAAAAGTAATTGAGGATAACTAAATAACCCACTGAAATGAAGGACATTACCTTTAACTCCAGTTGACATCAAACACGCCCAACACAACAAATTTTGCAACAACTTCAGTTCCTGAAGCTACTTGCTGAAGGAACTGAAAACAATTGTTCATGATCTCCAACTAGTTTGTACAACTGCAAAATATCAACTACTGTCCCATCCAAGTGCTTTGATTTTCTTTTGGGATTGGATTCCTACCACAACGCAGTGTAACAATCAGTGACCTTTTTACCTTGCACAATATAAAGTCAACATCATTTCTGGCAATGCTCTCTTTTTCACAGAACATTAGTATTTTTGTTAATCTGTGTAACTGTTAACTTATTTACATGTTAATATATTAATTAGGTCCTCTACATTCAGAACTTCCTGGGTGCACATTCACCGTGCCAGCGTAACCAAAATCAACTGCAGCTACAGGTAGCACTTCCTGGCATCACTTTAGTAGATAGCATTGTTAAAGAAAGAGAAAAACAGCACTGTGTTAGACAGAGGTTTCCTTGTCCAAGCAGGTGTATTCATTTCTTCAGGCTGGAAAGATTTAAAGGTCTCAGGTTTACCAGGTTCACATGCATTCAGAGTGAAAAGCCCAATTATAGAGCAAACACAAATAATCTTTTTTCATTTCTCTTGGAAGCTTTTAGCACCAACATTGTCTGCTGGCTCTTCATGCATTGTATTCTCTCACACTGAAAAAAAAATCTCCTCCATAACTCAGCAGTGGCACTGAAGGACAAGGTAGCCACCAAGTATCAAAATGTCATTCACCTTCTTCACACTCCTCTCTTCTTTCACTTCTTTGTACTGTTAATAGGATGAAGAGACTCGGAGCTATTTACAGGACTTGCATTTGTATTACTTAATCATAATGAATTCTTTTGGTTTGAATACAGTCTCTGGGATAAAAAGGCTGAAACAACTCTGCATTGCTGAAATCAGCACCCGTTATACAATGTCCCACAGCAAACAATTAACATGGCCACTGCCACGCCAGCTGTGGCCTTCAGCAAACCCCTGTTCTGCAGGTTTTTTCTTCTTGAATCAAAATTTTGGCATGCAGAAGTTATTTTCAGCAGCTCTGCCTCTGGGCCTGCAAATGAAACTTCTTGTTCAGCAGCATCTTTAGTGACAATGGGTCATAATACGAGAGCGAAGTGACAAACTATTGCATATGGTTGATCTCATCAGTATGAAACAGTTTCCTGGCAGCTTTTCCTTAGCTGGAAAGCAAAATTTCATATCTTCAGAGGCCTGTGGTTCTGCTTTAAGTCATTTCACAGCGCTGACTTTTCAGACAGATTAAAATGCCATGGCTTTGGCACAATTCACGGAAGGATTGTAGCTGAAAACTGAAGGAGTTGCTTCCTCGGCTACCCCAAGTCGCAAGATACAAACTGCTGCGCACAGAAGATATGCTAGACCTGGAACTCAAACATATCTGTTTGCTTCTTGGCCAGCTTGGCCACCTCTTCTCTTATTGCCTTGACCAGGGCAGCCGTGGAGATGTTGGTGAGCGGCGTGTCGGAGGGGTCGTTGTCGGTGAGGCTCTGCTGGGAGGCGGCGGCGGAGGCCAGCGGAGCCTGCTCCAGGCTGGGATGCAGGCTGCCCTGCTGGCTGTACTGCCGGGGCAGGCGGGATGGAGAGCTGTGCTGGTAACGGGGCCGCGGGTAAGCCTCGATGTAGCCGGGAAGAGGCACCTGCGGAGAATTGGAACCGCACAGGATTACACGGAACGATCGGCTCTGCCACCAAGAACCTCCCCGGGGCGCTGTCAGATGTGGCAGAAAGGGCCAAAGGAAGGGGATGCCAACCTCAGAACTCCCACTTTCTGCTTACAAATGCCTGTCCTGGCACGGGCCATTTATGCACCTGTCAATGTCCCAGCTGTGGCAGCAAAAACATCTGCTTCTCCTCATCTACACTCACCTCCGAAAGCCCAGGGAGAAGGGTTTTTCTGAAAGTGTGCTCTCTGCTTAGCAAGCACTTTGGTTTTAAACAAACAGCATGATTTTAGTATACCAAAAAAGCCTAGAACAGAATAGCAGAGTTTTCTGATTTGCAGCCACTGCCTAATCCAAGCCAGCCAAGTGTCTGGTCTCACTTCTTAGAGAAACTCACCAGATCCAGACCACAAGGATAGGCTCAGGTGTGCCAGCTTGGGAGCTCAAAGGGGCATTTGACTGCTCAGAAGCATCAGGAATTCTGGCAATGTTTAACAGTATTACATGAGGGATTCATAATTTTTGTCACTTCACAGATTTCAGCCCCATGTAACACCAGCTAAAACTACAACAATAATGTAGGTAATTATCCTTTAGTCACGGTGAGAGATTAAGTTTCTTTCACAAATCCATGTGTCGCTGTGCAGGGTCTCAGAATGACACGGACTCCAAATCAGAAGGCAATGGCAAAAAAAACACTTTATTAAAAATGGTGCACAATTTTATAGTGTGCCCCATGGGTTAAACACGGATTGGTTAACCCAAGAAAACAATAGTCTTATTTGAGAAGAAGGGACCAACATCCTCTGGAAAACAGTCCTGCAAAACAGCACTTGTTTTTCCAGTGTGGCATATGCCAAACACCAGGTGTTGAGCTTTGCTTACATTCTTTCTTCAGCTTTTCCCAGGCTAGTCCTGAGAAAAGCTGAGAACTGCTTTTCCCTGTTCACAGCAAGTGACCACACCACGATCCATGATACCAGTCTTTTTGGCGCTCAGAAAATTTTAATGTATCCTAAAAATATTAGAAATAATATTTATTATTTCCAAAAGTCCATAAAACAGGAATCTACAGGCCTTAATGTTGAAGAAGACTTTATGCCTGAAGCCTGACCATTAGGATTTATGCATCCTTGGGTATCCATCAAATGCTGAAAAGAATGTCAAACGTTCACTATGGTGTGACGAGACAAATGTAGGAAGCAGATACAATATGAAAGTGATCATTAGATGTAGGCACTTCTGTTTGGTTTACAACAGTCTCTTCAAGAGCTGATTTTACTAGAACAACACGTGAACACGCCACTAGAGGCCACCAAGTTACTCCTTTCACTAAGCAGCATCCAGCAGTTTGGAATAGAAGTGCTTTGTGGATACAGTTGCCTTGTTCCCACAAAACTTAGTGTTTTAATACTTACCATTTGTCTCAGAGAATAATATGTTACAAGAGCTTGCAAAATAATTCCTTGTTGTCAAATCCCCTGTTTCCTCTATTCCCTTGTTTACAGTCTAGGCTAGCAGAAATGTGTGAAAAATGAAGAATCTTAGACTAAGTCTATAAATCTATAGATTAAGTCATTACGTACCTGTTCTCAATAATCATAAGGAAATCTTGAAAGTGGGGTCAAGGTATAACCTAGAGGCTCAGAAACCAAGACATGCCCAGAAATCGAAACCCTGAGTATTACTGAGAAAACCTGAGTATTACTTTCCATTTTTATGCTATTCACTTTTATTTAGGCTTTCTGACTTTGCTATTTTGCTAATGTTATTACTAGCTCCTCTAGTAATGATTTTCAAATAAAGACAATTTCTTGACAGATTTGGAAATTCATTGTAGAACTGCAGTAGTTTATACATTTTTACCTCTTCTGCAAAGCCACTGGAGGGCTAAAAATCTGAGTAACGAGGTGTTGTTAAATCTCTGCCATGGGTTTAAAAGGGACACTTGTTTCATTTGAATTCGATATTGCCATGGTGATTTTTCAGGCAGATTCTTACATCCCTCTCCATTCCTCTTTCCCTAAAGGCAAGGAAACCCACAGCAGGGTTACACTCTTCTCTTTCCAGAGGAAGGAGCTGGGAGCTGAAGGCTTGGTTTGCAGTTTGGACCCATTTGTTTCAGTCTCCAATTTTGACAAGTGATACCTCACTCTTTTTCCATGGAACTGCAATCAAGACTAGAGATACAAAAGGGAGAACAAATGGAAGATGAGTAAAATTTCCTTATTTGTTTCATGGCTTTTTTTCTTCTTAGAGAGAAAGTTTAAAATCGTTGCTAAGATACAATGGGTCTCCTGGATTTGAGATGTCAAAAGGGTTAAAAACACACATAAAACAAATAAACTAAAAATAAAAACCATCAAAACAGCAACAACAAAGGAAAATAAAGCTTTTCATGCTTTAAAAGGCAGCTCTGAGAAGAAAATTTATACCAGAGCATCACAAGCCTCCAGGTGTCAGGGGCACATCAGCAGATGTGCTCAGCTTACAAATAAACAACTTTTTTTCTGACTGTTCAGCCTTCAAATTCAGAGTTGCATCTCAAAGTTATACTGAATTCTTTTCCTCACAGGCATCAGGAGCAGTAATAAAGAGTGAGCAACAAAAAGCTGCCCCCAGGAACATTTATATGACTGTGTTGTCTCATGCTTAGCAGCTCAAAGCCAACTTAGATTTCAACTGCAATTCATTAAAATGTTCTGTTGATGATTTGCACAAGGAAATTGAATCTCTCTCCTAGGTTTTGTAGCCAGAGTGGTTCTCCATAAATACCAGATGTGAGCTCAAGCAGAAGAACTTATCTTCTTTTCCCCTAGTCTTATAAAAAACCCCTACATTTGAGAAATTGTTTCAAACATGATAAACTACTGCAATTCATTTTAGGATGTTTCAACTTCAATTCTTTGAAATGTAGGTTTGCTTTGGGCTGAAAATTACATCTGTTCCAGTCTGGGATTGTACAATTAATTATTTAATTTATGATCTGTCACTCCAGCCTTCAGGAGCATTTGAAACAGTGCATAGCAGGGCTGCAGCAGTGCTGGGAGGTAAGATATGGGAGCCAGGCTGTCTTGAGAGAAGCTTCCAGGAGAGTAAGATGCTTCCACAACTTTCAAACAGCTCAAGGCTGCCTTGAGAGGCAGCATCACCTTCTCCTGACATGTGTCTATCCAAAAATTTAACCTTTCTCTGGAAAGAAAAATGACATATAATGCACCAACTTTAAACAGGTGCCAGGCCCTAACCTAGTGAATGATTTCACCCTCTAAAGACCTTGCTTACAGTTCATGTTATGAACAGCTGAAGTATCTATGCCATCTCTTATGACTTTTCACTACTGGAGATTATTCCCATTCAAGGAAAAATTTTTAAATTATCCTTTTCAGCTTCTTTATAGACCAGTGAAGAACTGCTGAAAACTCCTCCTGTGAAAAACACAGAATATACAGGTGGTTAGAAAAGCAAGGATGCTTACAGAGTCTGCCCACTGCCCTGGCAACTCGTTCTCTCCAGCGTAGGGCATCCAGGCTTGGCTCCTGTAGGCAGTGGGAGGAGTTGGGATAAAATAGCCCGTGAAGCCAGGTCGGTTTGCTGGAATGGCAAACACTGCTGGTACTGTGTTTCCTGTCAAATAAAAAGAGAGTAGGCTTCATTATAGCTCATAGCTGAGATTTTCAGTTGTAAATCAGAAGATAGTGCTTATGAAATATGGACTTAATGTTTGTTTGTTGGAGTTTTTTGTTTGGGGCTTTGGGGTTTTTGTTTTTGTCCCACCATCTGACTAGAGCATCTTCATAATGCTGGGAAATACCAGAGAAGGCAAGATTTGCAGTTGGCCTCAAAACCATGTTCAGCCTCCAGTAAAGAGAGTCCCTAGGACATGGTCCTGGTAACAAATGATCTCCATCAAAACTTTGAGTCATTAGAGTAAAAGCTTTTTTCCCCTGAAGTTTGCTTCCTTGTATTCAATCTTCAGCTGCTGTTACCTTGGGTTTCAATGTAATGCACCTTTCTTTTCACAGTTTACCCAGTCTTTCTTAATATCTCTAGGCAAAAACCTACAAAAATGAGTGACTGATATTATTAACGGGCTGTACTCTCAACAATTCCATCATAAAACTTCAGTGCTTCTGCAAAAAATACCAAGGCTCTACCTGCTCAGTTCCTTTCTCAAGAACAGTCTATGACTGCCATAAATTACACAGCTACTTAAATAAATATTTGTTGATTCCAAATCTGGTTTATCACCTCTCTATTAAGATGCATGCATAGGGTTATCTAGGAAGCCTCCTGGATCAAAATCCCACTACCACACTCCAATTTGTGTGGAAGGAGCCAGCCATGCTGGCACAAGTTTCAGCCAAATTTCTGGATATGGTCACATCTGCTTTCAGGGGAGGTTTATTTCTGTGGCTCACAGAGAAGCAGAGGAAAATTTGGTACAGAGATTACCCACAGGCTATAACTTGGCTGTCTGAAAGACCAGTATCCTAATGTGCATATTTCCCTTGAGATTTGCTATCATAACTCTATGTATTTGCCTAGTTAAAAATAGAATACAAACAAATTTCTTGCCCAGTTGAGTCTTCCTTCCTCTAGAGTCTATTTACATGCAAAGACAGACTCCAGCAGTGAATCACCAACATCACACTGAGGGCATGAAATCCTCATCCCTAAATCCTGGATGGGACAGCTGCATATGATCTTTATCAGTTATTAGGTTTTTAGTTTATTCAGTTATACTGCATGGATCTGTATTTTACTTTTCAGATCCATAGAATATAGCAAAAACAGCATCACATGAAAGCAGAGGGGCAGCAAACCCTTTAAAAACACAACAAAGTACAACTCTTACACTCTCACTGAAGAATGTAAGCACAGTAACATTACACAGCTGGGCAGATTCTCTGCACTAGAATCAATGCAGAGAAAATAAAATTTCTCCCCCTTCCAACTGCACATCATTTGAATATTGCTACTAATTGCTCTCAGTAGCTGATACCACTATACTGACAAAACCACAAAGACATGGGCCTTCCCCTGAAATTCATACAGGCTGTAATTGAATTAGCATCAATTACTGGCTGCTTCAAATATCCATCCCCCAGAATCTCATTTACAGCCCTGGCACATTTTTTGCTCCTGAACAAATCTACAAGAGGGCTATGCTGCCTACTCTGACAGATGCTGGGCATGTGCACAGAGACAGAAAGACTCCACCAGTGACATCAATCCCCAAAGTATTCTCCATAAACCCAGATATTTACAGTTTCTCAATGACCTCCCATGCAGTCCCAGGCCAGAATTGCTATGGATGCAATCAGGGCATGAAAAGAGAAGTAAAATATGGTTTGCAGCACATTTTTCTTCAGAACAGAAACACATTTTCTTCACAGCACCTTTATCCCAGTTCCTCCAGCCCCATGGTCTGAAAGAAGGTGGGCTAGGAAAAGAGGTGTGGTCAACCATTTGTCCTTCCAGGTTATAAACAGCCCAAGGGTTACTATTTTAAATGTTAGCAAGGCTGAAAATGAGCATTCTTCATACATGTACAGAGAAGAAAGTGCTGCTCCTATACATGGCATATGGCTTCCCCACCAAAACACTCTTTTAATTTAACCACAGCAAAAGGATTCTGCACAAAATGAATATTCAATTGGCTGAGGTAATACCTTATCCTAAATTATTATTGCAACATCCTTATCTTAGAGCTGATGCTGGGCTGCATGAGAGTGACATTAGGCATTTAAATTCCAAATCAGCACCTGCAGCAATGTTTCTTCATGTATTGAGGCTATAAAAACTGATTTTCATATCAGAATGTTAGAAACCTTGTATTAAAATTGCACAGTTCTCACAAATGTCCTTGTCTTTGCTTGCCTGCATTACAGCTTTTTGTAGTACCTGTCATATACAAAAGTTTTCTTCAACTACTCCCAGAATCATTCTGCAAACTCCACAATGTACAGGAAGGTCATTTTGTCATTTTGGAATTGCAGCCACTCTTCAACAGCACACAAGCAATAAAATCTCCCCATTACTGGATCCAATAAAAAAGTGTATCCCACAGACCACATTACTGCACATATAAAGAAGAGGTCTAGGTATTGTGGAATATTTCATAGCTTGAAATGTTTGGAAATGGGAGGGTGAGCATCTGCTCCTTCAAGGTACTGCACCATTTGCAGAAGGTGTGACAATAAGTGAGAGTAGAATGGATCCTTCAAGCCTACTGTATTTAATTAATTCACAACACATTTGCTTAGCCACATTATGATCCTCAGTAGATAATGTCAAACACAATGCAGATAACTCTTTATTACTTCTAAGGAAGCTAAGAAGGAATTTTTTCTGGCAGATTAACAAAGCAATGTCTAACAAACCAGCTAATTTCAAAGCTTTGAATGAATGTAAAATTCTTTTGAATATTATAGCTCTTTTCCAGCTAAGTCTTCAGGAAAACACATTTTGCCAATAAAAAGCCATTTGAAATATTTTTTCCAGCTAAATGTCATCTAGACACCATCAAACAGTGTATCAGCTTTATCTCATGAACATATCAAATAATTTATAAATATAACTCATATCAAAAGGACTAGGAACTGACTAGGCCTTTAAAACTGGGACTTTTAGACCCAAAACAAGTTCTGGGCAGAAACTGTATTCTCAGGAGGAGTGAAGAGCTAACAGATTACCTTTGCAATAGCACCACTGCCTTGTGTTTTGAAGGGAAGAGGCCACAAAGGGGCTACATACCTTCAATTTGTCCTCCTCAGTAGCCCACTGTTGTGACAAGAGCAGGTGTAAAGTTTCTCAAGAGGAAATAAGGAGCCTTAAAATGTTTTCAAGCACTTGGATCAATATTCTTGACCGACAAAATATTGGAAGGATACAAATAATTTCTCCCCTCCTTTCTCCCCCAGTTACCTATCCCTCCCACTTTGCTTGGTTGGTACAAAGTGCAGCAAAAAAAAGTCACACAGCAGTCCCAATACTGCAACTCATTTTGCCACCAACATCCCCTATACCCTCCCTAAAAATTCTACTGTGTTTTGCCGTACAGATGAACAGTTTTACTGTGTTTTTATCAATTTCATCATTCAGGACTCTGGTCCTGATTAGTGTGCCAGCAGAATGCCATACTTGAACACAGAACATCTGGGACATTACTGCTGGATCCTACCTTCAGAAAAGGCCATTTCCTGGTGCTTCTGCAGGATCAGTATTTTAGGATTACAAAGGGACAGTCCATCCTCTGGAGGGCTCCTTCAGTTGCACCAGTGAAAACCCCACCTAATGCAGTCTATCTCCAAAGAATCATCCTTATTTGCTATGTCCCATTCATTCATTTATATCCAAAATAACTTATAAGGCTCTCAAAGCTCCAAGTTAGTCTGCATTATTTTTTTCACCTGAGTGAAAAGCCGATTGATCGAGTGGACCAACAGACATGGGAGCTCTTGAACCCGGGGCAAAAGGTGTCTGATCATGATGCTGGGCCTGATCTGCTCCACTGGACTCAGGTATTCTCACTTTGCTGCCAATATCTGATGTAGACCTGTGTGTTAGGAAAGAAAAAAATAGACATTTTTGTCATTTTGATCTGCAGATGAGATTTGTAGCCACAAACACACCTATCAGCTACAGCAGGACAGACCAGCAAGGAGCAACCCAACTTTGCTCTGTCATGACAGAAGTCTGGAGAACACCTGGATAACAGGAGAAGTTTGGAGAAGTCTGGAGAAGTTTGCAAACAACACTTTTAGCCTGGTTGCTATTGTACCAAAGCGTGTTATTACCATTGTACAGGGGCTTTGCTTGCTGCTTCAAACAAATGCCTGTGAAATACAAGACTAAAAGCAGAGTTCTACCACAATTGCCTAGAACTGTACCATAATTGCCCAGAGCTTTAGCATAATTCACCAACACAGTCTACAGTCAGTCCCAGCAGTACACATGACATGGTATCATCCAGTAGGAGGCCACTGTGGTAAATAGCATTAACTGCACTTGGGAAGTGCTAAGGCCTTTGGAAATGTTGCAAGTCCTTACAACACAGGAATGCAGGAGAATGATGGTGTGAATTATCTGCCTCAATCCAGCACACCAATATGCAAGCTGAGGCAAAGAATGCTTTAAAAGAAACAAGACTTTGCAGTTCCTTATTTTATTGACACAGACTAGCTAACATTCACTAAAATTCACTATTCCATTTTGTGTTAAAATAAAATAAAAACAACAGGTTTATAATTTCATGAATGTATCCCTTCAGGGTTTTCCCTGGTTCTTATTAGGACAGTGAGTGTTAGAGACCATGCCTAAATTAAAATAATAGATAAATACCTCCTGAGAGATGCAACAGCCACAGGACCCGTTCTGGGAGGGACAGGAGGGGGAGGAGAACCCATTACCATCTCAGGAAGCTGAGAAAATCTATAAGCCTGTAACAAAGAAAAACAAATATTTTCTGAAACGCCAGCAGATCTCAGTCAAATTGAAAAATAAAACAAAATCAGAAATTAAATACTTGCTCTGTGTGCCAGTCAACAGGAAGCTAACTTTTTGTGGCATCAACAATAACTGCACCTATTTGAGAATTTACAGTGCTTTGGTGAGTTTTGAATGTGGAAGAAAACATGAAAATGAGCTCAGAGACAAGATGAAGTCTAATTAAAATAAAATGTATTAAACACTGTCTCTGTGACATTTGTAACCTGCTGGCAAAGCAGATCTGTTGTGATTATGTGAGACTCAACGGCTGCTTTGATTCATGGGAAAAAGATCTGGGAATTTCCACTTTCTCCAGGAAAAAAAAGATTTCAAAAATTCAGAAAGAATCCTCAGAGCAGTGTGTGCTGCAGTGAAGCCACCTGCGAGCAATCTCTATTTCAACCTCTTCCTTTCAGCCTTCAAGAGATGAAAAGAAATTTTTGACAAAACCCCGAAGTCCTGTGACTTTCCAACACAACAACAAAGGCCTCAAACTGTTCTGAAAAGGCAGGCTGATCCAGAGGAACACCAGACCCAAACTCACAAAGTCACAAAATTTGGCAACTTGCCCACAATAATTCTGAATTTCATCACCGAAACATGAGAAGGAGGAATAATTACACCCATGAAATCCATGCCACCAAGAAATGACACGAAGGACAAAATTTTCCTCCTAAATCCTTTGCACTGCCATAGATTAGAGGCCATAATTTTTTCCAAATACACTTAGAGGAATGATATCTCACTAGATGCTTCACTAGAACTTTTCTTCAATGCATCACAGGTAAGGGTTTTGTTGTCCTGTTGGTTTTTGGTTTATTGTCTGGTTGTGATTTTTTTCAATTGCGTTTTTCATGACGATGCTTCAGATGCTTCAGATGCAAGGAAATAAAGATAAAATCAGAGAAATTACAAATAACAAATTTTGGGAAGGCTGACCACTATCAAGACAACAGCATTTTGACAAAAAAACGGAGTCCAGTGGTGGGACTTTAGCCCTCTAAACAAGAAGTATCTGGTTTAGCCAGAGAAGCTCCTCCACAAACAGCAGTGAAAGTTAAAAACACATTAAAACACATGGGATGATTCACACTCTATCTCCTGCCCAGAGGAAGAGCCTACAGGATTTACATGATTATTTCAGTCTTACCACCTACATTTAGGTTGGAATTTGGCAATATAAATCCCACACTATGTATCGGAAAACACTGTCTTTCAGCAATCATGTTTTAAAATTACACATTTAGACTGTAGTCCAAATACATTCATTCTCAAATACCTGCAAAACTAGGTCAACAACAAAAAAAGGTAACTTATCAAACTTATTTTTGATGTGTCTCCAAGGGAAAAGCACAGAACCATCATCTTTCTCTGTCCTCTCACTGCTACCCCTATTGAAGCAGGTTAAAAACCCTCAAAGGCATGTCTCTGAAAATAATTTTTTTCTTTCATGCCACCTACAAAGTCTCCTAATATTTACTTTCACCATGCTACCATGATATTTAAAGAATTTCTATATTTAAGTAGGGAAAAAAAAATCTAAAAAGAGACTGGTACATTTCTTGGCCAGGGGTCAGAAATACTGATTTTTAATGAAAGAACTGTAAGGAAAAAAACAAGTGTTATTTGCATCAAAGAAAACCTCAATTATATTTCTCCTGATAGTGCTGGATGTGAATTGGTCTGCAATGCCTCTCCTGCATCTCAAACACTGGCAGTGCCCTCCCAGGCTGACTGAACACTCCCTTCTGGCTCCCCAAGACTTCCATCCCACATCTTGCTCTCAGCATGTATTTGTGTCAAGCGTGAAATCCTTTTTATTCCCCCTATTTTAAAGGAACAGCACATGAGATAATGTTTGGGAATGGAAAGTGGCTCCAGACCCTGTTTAGCAGGGTAGGCAGAGACTCAGAGGTAGATCTGGGTTTTCTCTTGGGTGTTGTGCTTTGGAATATGGACATCAAAGGAGGTATTAGGTATTTTAAGGGATCACAGTTCACAAATATTCTGCCACTTGCACTGGAAATTTCGAGGAGAAAAGTAAAATAGAATATCTAAGCCTTTATTTTGCTGCTTACACGGGAGATGAACAATTTTGAGTGAGTGGCAATATTTTGCTAATGGCTGGGCAGAAAGAATCCTGTTAAAGTGAAAAATCCTGTAAAAAGATCTGCTACACCACACTGAGCAGCAGTCTGTCCAGAGGGGACAGGAGTCAGCCCTCGTTGCCATGAGCTGCCACACACAAACACAGGGTTATGGGAAGGGACTCCAGTGAAATTTCTAGAGTTTCTCCAGTGGTTGGGGCATTAGTGTTTTCCTGCAGGCAGCATATAAATGGGAAAAAAGTGTTCAGAAGCTAAATGAAATCCAAGTCTTATCACAGAGGCCTGTTAAAGGTTTCTATGAGCCCTTAGGCTCTTGGCCAACTGGCATGATTTTAGAATTAAAGTCACTTCACCATTGTGAAACGAGTCAGAGAGGAAAACAACAAACCAGAAACACAACCCAACTGATTTCATAGATTTACCTAATTTTGCTCTTCAAAATGTATTTATCTTTTTAAAATGATCTCTTGGGTTTTAGCAAAAGAAAAAAAACCAAAAACAACAACAACCAACAAAACAACCAAATACAAGCAAAGAAACAAACAAACCAAAAGCCCAAAAAAAGAACAAAAAACCAATAATCTTGAGAAGGAAAATATTCTGCACGGGTTCCAAACTCTATTTTTAATAAATGAGGATGTGTATAATACGAAGACTATAACAATCTCTGGCAGAAGTAATCACTCTTGAGATTCAGGACAGACTGCACAGGTACCAAAGTGCAGACCCTGTGCCATCCTTTCAGTAAGAAATGAAGGAGTCTGCTGCGGCTAGAGCACTGATGATTTAAAATGCAAACCAAGAAATTATTTTAAAAAGTAGGAAGCAGAGTTTAGCAGCCATTGGGCCAAGGACAACAAATCCTCTGGTGGATAAACTCTAACCACCAGCAGACACCTGCACCATTGTTTCCTACAACCCACGACAGTCCAACCTGTCAGGATGTAGGAAAGGAAAATCTCAGAATGGTTTGGAAGGGACCTTAAAGATCATCTAGGCCCAAGCCCCTTGCAACAGGCAGGGACTCCTTCCACAGGACCGAGTCATTCAAAGCCTCATCCAGCCTGGCCTTGGACACTTCCACGGATGGGCCAGATACAACTTTTTGGGCAGCCTGCTCCAGTGCCTCACCACCCTCACACTACAGAATTCCTTGCCCATATCTAATCCAACCCTGCCCTCTGTCAGTTTAAAGCCACTACCCCATGTCCTGTCCCTTGTAAAAAGCCCTCTCCATCTCTCTTGTGGCTTTTTAGGTACTCTAAGGTCACTTTTAGCCTCTGAGGTCTCCCTGGAGCCGTTTCTTCTCCAGCCGTTTCTTCTCCAAGTCTCTCAGCCTTTGTTCTTAGGCTAGCACACAATAAGTACAGGCCAAAGCAGAAACTTTAAACTTTGCAGTTAGTTTTAAGGCTACATTTCCCTAGTTGCAATATTGAAATATTTTTACACCTTGCACTTACAGATTGGGTTTGTTGCCTTCTAATTACAGAAGAATTCATCTTCTTACATCTCACCATAGTAATTAAAAGGCCAGTGCTCTTGTTAACTCATTGAATGATTTAACTTATTTGATTATTAAATTGCAGTCCAGAAATAATGCAAATTTATTGATCTGGCTTTGCCTTTATAGCTGCCCTGTTTTATACTAAGCAGCTGTTCTTGAAAGTGGCTGAATTTTGGTAAAATACTCCCACTTTGCTTCTGTTAAATGAAGGGGAGCTCTGAGGATGGGGATGCTTTACCAGTCATTCAGGCTGTAAGTGCTCGTCATCAGTGCCTGTTTGTGGTGCTTGGTCTCACCTTGGGACCCAGAGCTCTGTTACTCTCACTCCTCTTTCCAGAGCACTGGAGAGATGGAAACTGGTCCAGCCTAGTGATAGAGAGGGTTTTTTTCTCTGGTCTCAGCTCACACTTGACTCAGCTGAGCAAATTTCCAAAGCTGTAACATGATCAGCCAAGGCACAGAGCTGGCGGTCAGGCTGGTGTCACACCTTCAGCTCTGTAACTCCATCCTCCAGTCATAGCACACCAGCTGGGTGCTGAGGACCCAGCCAAGTGCTACTCATCATGTTTTTGGAAGCTCCAGAACAACAGGGAGAGTTTGCATTTCACTGCCTTTCCTCTGCCAGGAGAAGGCGTGAGCCCCATGTGGAGGAATCCTCTTTTCACTCAACAGGCAGGTTGGCAAACAGGCATTCCCTCACAAGAGCTACAGATAATTTCAGTATTAATGGCAGCATGTACAGAAAAACCCAACCAAACAAATTAAAAACATACAGAAGGTCTCAAAAGGGAGAAGAAAATGAAAAAGAGACATGTGCATGCTCTGGAGAGATACACAAATGTTTGATGGTGGGACTAGCCAAAAAGTTGGCTACAAAAAATTAAAGATCCACAATTTGGAGGATACCTGAAGAAACACAGAATTAAAGAGTGGCTCTGGACCCCTCTGCACTTGTTCCAGCTAAGTAGACAAAATGCTCTTGAGTTTTCAAAGATGAAATTTTCATTTTCAAAATGCTAAACGTTTTGAATTGTAACAGCATTGTTGATGTTGACTTTTAATTGCCACTAAGAACTGAATTTTAAGAAAGGGCAAAAATGACTAATTCTTGGTTTACAGAGGTAACCAACATCCCAGTGCACAGATACCTCTCATCTCCAAAGCTGGGGATATTTTCCATTCCAACCCTCCATTCCCATGAAAACAAACCAGAAAATGGGGTGGTTGAAGCACAGTGCATATTCATGAAACTGATATGCAGAAAACTGTGAATTACCAGCCCTTATCCAAAGCCCAGCAGTCTGTGCCTATCCTCATCTGTGGCAATCAACTATCTTCAGGGAATTTACCTCTGTCTTCAGAATGCCAGAAAGATAAGCAAAAGGTCCCAAACATGTAGATTATTTAGGAGAGTTAAATAAGTCTTAGAAAGACAACAATGAATCATTCACCATAAAGAGAGTGGCTATTATATATTTTAAAACCTTTTACCATATAATATTTTCAATTTCATTTTAGAAAGATTCTTTGAAGTGTTGGGGTAATTTGACTCCCTATTAGCTGTCTCTTAAGCTTTTAATCGAATTCTAACCATAAAATATGATTATATGCTGTACGAATTTCATCAAACCAATATCAAAGTGCCAGAAATAACCTTTAGCATGATTTAAATAGCACCAACATGAACCTTTGCAAGGCAGTGCCACTGGCTTTCAGCTATGTTCAGAATAGTTCAGAAACAGCATCCTTTAATGTATTTTTTATTGTCATGGAAGGAAGTCATAGTAATGGTTATTTTGAACTGAGGACATTTTCTCTGTATTATCTTCTTAATCTAGCTAGAGTTAGGGACTCAATTTGAAATATGTTCTTTTAAAACAAATAATTTCTGACCAAAAATAGTCTTAAAATGAACAATTTATCACACTGGTATTTTTAGATGGGCTATTTTCTATCTGAAAGCAATCACCTCTGGTTTAGATTTATATCTGTCATAAAAGAAAATACATTGTTGAGTTTCACATTACCATATGTGGGAATTCATGGGGCAGTTTCACACGTGAGGGTGTGCACAGTGCTAGTGTCACTGCTGTCTAGACACCTACAAAATTCCACTAACAATTTCCATCCTTGGGTTTAAGTTCCTAATTCATGTATAATTCATGTATTACTTCTGCAAGGTGAGGACACATTAGCTGCTGCTTGAGGCTAGAAAACAAA
This sequence comes from Certhia americana, assembly GCA_018697195.1. NCBI lineage: Eukaryota > Metazoa > Chordata > Aves > Passeriformes > Certhiidae > Certhia > Certhia americana. The sequence continues at coordinate 8,681,304 of CM031861.1, read as the reverse complement.
GGATAAAGTGAGTTATAAGGTCAACTAAGAGACCTGTGGAATTCAATCTTCTCTAGATTTCTTCTCTGGAGAGCCAAGCCGATAGCTGTAAGTGCAAGACCACCAATAACAGCCCACATTTCAGGTTGCTCTTAAGTGGTGAACCTCTCCAGGGATGCAGATGTGTTGGTGCTCCCTACCCAGATGTCACCATAGCTATTCCATAAAACCACATTGCTTCCTAGCAAGCATTCACTGAGTAGAAGGAGATGTGCAAACAAGTTTGGGACCTGTTGAACAGCCTATTCTTTTAATTCTTACTACGACTTAGACAAGACAACCTTGCTGCTAAAAGAGACACTGAGTCTTTCATGGTGTACGTGTGTGGCACACTCATCCTCCCAGCTGCAAAGTCTAGGCTGGTGTCTAGGCCAGCACATACGTGTGTGTATATATATAAATATATACACCACCCTACTATATTTTTGGTAAGCATCTGGTTTCAAGCACATGAATGGGACTATTTAAAATTTAAAAAAAAAAAAAAAGAAAACCTTTCTGATATTATGGTGCAGCAAGGAGAAGCTCCACTTACAGGCCTCGGTAAGCTGTACTGGTACATCTCCGGCCTGTAGGTGGGCACCCACTGCACGCCCGCCCGCGGCCGGGTCATGGTGCCCGGGGCGCTGGTCACCACCTCGGAGTAGGGCAGGTGTGGGGCCGAGCCGTAGGCGTCCTGCCGGGGCTGGCCCCCGTGGCCAGCAGAGGCCAGGCTGAAGGCCTCCTCCAGCAGCATGTGCATCTGCTGCCGCACCTCGTCGATGGAGGGCTGCGAGCTCAGCGTCGATGTCTCCGAGTGGCCCTTGGCCTGCCGGGCCCGGCCGTAGTTGCGCGGCTCGTTGACGCGGTCAACGTTGGTTTCTTCTATAATCTCGGGCTCGGTCTGGCGGGGGGAATAGAAGTGCATGTCAAAGGCTTTACAAGACAGCGTTTGTGCTGCTTCAGCATTCTCGAACACGGATGTAAACACGTACAAATCAGGAGTTGTGGTGATGCAGACGTGCAGCAAATATTGGAAAGAAATTACATGATGAAGGGGAGTGCTAGAATAGGCTTTTATATTTTTGTCATGGGTTGCAGTGCAAAATGTAACCCAAACTGTGTATTCTATCACCATCTGATGAAACTGGGGGTTAGGGGTGGTGTAATTGTCTGTCAATGGCCAGCTGTCAATAAACCTGCTGGGGCAGTTTTCTGATCTCCTCCACAACCCAGACTCCCTCCAGGGACAGATCTTCTGCTGATGGGCCAGTGAGTGTCACTGAGAGAATTCCATCATCCCACTGGGAAATGCTCCAGCCAGGGGGAGGAGCCAAGTATTCCTACCTGGATGAAAATCTGGGAGTTGGAACACCAAGCAGCCTTTTCCACTGGATTCCCAGAGGAAGACCAGGCCCATCTCTCACCACTGGAACTTCAGTGAAAGAACTCCACTTTTCTACAGGAGCATCACTTCAACAGAGCCACATCTGCCACTGGGACTGCAGCCACCAACACCCTGACCCACAGAGGGGCAGCTGGGATCCTGACTCTGTCAGTGGGGTTTGTTTGTTTGTTTGTAATACTGCATGTGTTTTGGTTTTATTGTTTATTTTAGTTCCCCTAATAAAGTACTGTTATTCCTATTCCCATATCTTTGCCTGAGAGCCCCTTAATTTCAGAGTTATAATAATTGGGAGGGAGAGGGTTTAAATTCTCCATTCCAAGGGAGGGTCCTGCCTTCCTTAGCAGACACCTGTCGTTCAAACCATGACAATTCTACATTGTTTGCTAGGAAAAGTAGCAGGCGTGTCACTGTTGCTTATGAACAGAAACACACAGACTCCAAATGCAGTTCATCAGAAGGTTAAAAAGAGAGATTTGTTATTAACAAACAGAATACCTTATATAAGGTACTTCACTAAGTAAAAAGTGATTGGTGAATAGGAACACCTCCTTCTCTATCAGCATTGGCTAAGCAAGAGAAACAATGTATCCTATGTTATGGAAAAGGCATAAAATACACCAGCTGTTGTTTTGAGAAAGAATATTGTTTGGAGAGTTTGTTTACAGAATTTCTCTTGGGAAAGTGAGAAGCTTTCCCTTAGGAAGAAAAGAATATTGACAGGTCTTTGGCAATGAAGTTTCAGAGACACAGAATTGTCAGCCCCACACAGGGGCACTCTGTAGCAGATTGAACTGTCAATGACTCACTTAAAAACAATTAATGTTTGAATTCTTTGTCTTAGTTGTGGTATCAATGGCAGTGCAACTGTGCCAGGAAGAGTATGGTTCCCTAAATAGTGCCACCACTGTGAAGGACTCCTTACAAGGGATATCTTATTACAGCTAGAGGCACTGAAATTCCTTTGTTCATACTCTCCCATTAAGATTTCTCAAGAACTATAGTTTAGGAGTTTTTCTGAACTTCCTAACAATAACTCCACAAATTCAGTCCTGCCCCTTGCAGAGAACACCCTGGCCCAGCTCAGGGGTCCTACCCAGCCCCCAAATAGGAGTTACAGGTATTTATGCAAAGTTAATCTGGGAACAGAGAATGAGGCACATTCTCTCTCCAATGAGCAGACAGTGCTTGGGCAGCCAGTGCTTGGAGGGTTACTCCTAGAGTGGTTCCTGCTGTACAAATGAGTGCAAACAGAAATCACCTCCCTGATTTTTTTTGGCTGTAACTCCATGACAGAAAACAATCATCACTCTGCAAGAAGTTGGAAGTGGAATACCACATTTCTTCTGTACCTTGTAAGATCAGTTTTACAGCCCGGAGTTTTAAAAACATATGTGTTAAACCAGCAACTGATTCCTTACAATTCTTTAAATACCTGCAAAATACAGCAACAGTGCCAGGATAACTGGGATGAGCAATAGGATATGTGCCTCCTTCTATATATAGCATGTGGTTAGAAACTGTGCTAGTGTTTAAAATAGCCATAAATAAAAGAATACAGGGTGTTCTTGTTAAAAATTCAAGCACTATCCTGATCATTTCAGTGTTCTGTAGGTCCATGGTTTTTTCCCCTGTAATAGTGTTTTTTCACATCTGAATAGATAAGCAACTGTGCCCCCAAGCTTTTGCAAGCTTTAGGACAATGATAAAATATATTTATTCCTTTTCAGAGGGAAATATCAAACTGGCTTCATTCTTCTGTTATCCGTCACTCAGAAATGAGTTACACCATTAATGAAAACTGACAAGAAATCTAAATAAAATATTAGTTTGTTTTCTCTGTGTTAAGTATAGCTATATTTTGTATTTATGAAAGTGTGGTAGTAAAAAAGAGAAAAATTGAGAAAAAAATTAAATATTAGCATATTAGAATTTAACCATAATATACATAGTCATGGTTATACAGTATGTTATCTAAATTCAAAGCCACAAACTCAAATTCAGTCTTCCCAAGTGATACACACATCAGACTGGGGGAAGGGGAATGCAACTGCACCAAATTATCTCAAAAGAAAAACTTGGTATGAAATCTTCAACTAAGTACTTTTCCTTAATTTCACTCCTTCATTTTGATTCCATTGTTGTTTGTGTTGCTACAATAAATAAAAATCAGACACTTTTTAGAAGGGTGACCATAAAATGCAATGGTAGTTTGTGTAAGTGCAGCCAAAGAGCCTCTGAAAACATAATGTCCTGACTGGATGATTAATAACCATGGTTCTCCTATTTGCTCATGCCTGCAAAAATGTGAGAGGAATCCCACATAGACCTATTAGTACCCAATGCTGAAATAAATCAGCTTTTATACTACAACTCACTGGTGAAGCCATTAGGCCTCCACAGAATGTTTAAAATATATCCCATGTATACAAGATGAATATTAGCAGCCAACATTCAGGCAGCTTTGATTTATCAGTATAAAAGCTGACATGAGGATTTTGGAGGAGAGTAATAATCATTGATTTTCCTCATATTTTAAAATCTATTTTATTTCATTCTCTCACTTTCTGAGGTATGCCATTTGCTATCCTACCAACTGGAACACATAGCTATCATGAATAGAGGCCACTACACATTAATGCAACCATTAATAAAATCATAAAACATAAACATAAACATAAAATCATACGCAGTTACTGTGTAATAGAAGAAACTAGAGGTACATGAAGAAGGCAAACAAAACCCTGCAGTGAGACACTGACTTTATACACCTCTGAATAATTCTGCTGCTGCAATTTCATCAGTAAAATTCTTTATGTGAGCATTAATCTATGAGCTTTGGGATGCATTGCATTAATTTAGCTATATCAACAGAATTACGCAAGTGAATTCTTTTGTATACTGATCCCTTAGACATGTATAAAAAGGTAATTATCTTCCTTTTATACCAAAAACAGTCAAATATTTCTCCACTGGTAAAAAGCTCATTAGAGCAGTCTAAATGTTCTAGAGTCTTTTGTTAGGCATTTACTCTAACACAGTGGCTCATGAACTTGTTGAAAATAATAAACATGTTAATAGTCTCCTTAATCTATTTCCTAGGTGAAGGTGATGATAGTAAAACCTGTTTGGATTATTTAAAACTGAAATCTAGACAATGTTCAATAATAAAATTCATTTATAAAAGACTATAAAGGAAAATAATATACTGAGAACATCAAACACTAGAAGGTATACTCCAAAATAATACAAAAAGCTACACATTCCATATGGACAAATGTAAAATATTGTATCTTCAGCCTCATATCTTTATCAATATTTAGCTCTGAGGAACTGAATCACAATTCAGAGAAATATCACAAAAATTAATTATAGGGAATGAAGTATTTTTAGAAAAGTATGAATGAACTATTTTAGAAAACCATTTAGAAACTGGTTATTGAAAGGAAACCTTGTGGTTGTGCACATGAGCGAGGAATTCTTAAGAAATTTTCTTAAAGAATCTGGGAGATCTCAAGTCTTTTTACTAAAAATAAGTGCATAATTATTGCTGGGAAGAAAAACCTCAACACATAATCTGGGTGTACTGGTAACAGCTCAAATTGCCCCCACAATTTTTTATGCTGTAAAAAAAGTCTCGCGACATGAAGGCACTGCTAACTATTCGATTCATAAATCAAATTATTTGGCACTGCTTATAAAATGCAAATTTCACTATTCTTTGGCAGGACTTGCTGCTAAATAACATGCTGGGAGGAAGAGGTTAGCAGCAGTCTGAGAAGGCTGGAACATTTAATATGACAAATCAGATATCAAAAATGGGCACCAGGTGTTGCTGTACGGAACAGAAAGGGCACAAGAGTCAGCACTCAAACCAGCCCTTTGTCACCTATTTTCAGAGGCCAGATTTCCAGAGGTGTTTAATTGGTGAGATTCATGAATTCCATGGATGCAGCCATCAGTGGGTATCCTGGGAGAAGGAGCCTGTCAGACACAGCTCAGAGCAGGGGACCAGCCTACGCTGCAGGCTCAGGCTTGGCAGCTAAATTTCAATATCCTGTCCCATTTTCCTGGTGGCATTTCTGTGCTTTCAGATGGGAAATGTACTCAGAGCTGGAAGAGGTGCACTGCAGTGAATCTGCACTGCATCGGGCAGAGAGATTTTATGTAACTTATCAGTAAAGCACTGTGCCAGGGACAGGCCGCCCAACTGCAGCACCAAAGGGAAGGCAAAAGCAATTTTTTCTGTGATGTGCACACATCTCAGGGTTTATAATTACTCTGAGGACACTTCAGAATCTGCATAAGCTCATTAATCTACTTTCAAGGTTTTTAAAAAATTTTCTTTAAAATATGTTTTATATATAGCATGCAAAAATATATTGAAATATATTTTTAAAATCTGCTGCCGTGCTTGCTCCCAGAATGTTTTTAACATTGATTTCCCGGGGAATAATCCTGGGATAAACTAGCTTTTATTAGCATAGTATTGGCATCCTAATTCCTCAGCAAGCAGTGTACCAGTCAGCCCACTCACACAGCCCCACATGATTCCTGCAGTCTGATGGGAAGTGCCCAAATGCAGGGAATAATTTCAGAAATCTGACAACTACAACATGCCCTGAAGAATTTTGCAAATGGTTTAAACTTTCCTGAACGCATCCCCACAACTTTAGTACTTTCTTTCACCTTGCTAAAAACACATTCCTGGCAGAGAGAGGGTTGACAATTAAATTCCTGCCTCCCCAAAAATAAAGATGTTTTTCACCTACAGTGTTTAGAGGATTGGCAACCACAGGTGAAGTTCCTTGTTTTCCAGAATGGTTTAGACCCTCTCAAGGGTTCTAATGTGAGTAGAATCCCACATAGGCTTATTAGTGCCCTATGCTGAAATAAATCAGCTTTTCTATTACAACTCACTGGTGAAGCCATTAGGCATCCACAGAATGTTTAAAATATATCCCATGTATACAAGATGCATATTAGCAGCCAACATTAAGGCAGCTTTGATTTATCAGTATAAAAGCCTTGTTTTCCAGAATGGTTTAGACCCTCTCTAGGGACTGACCTTCACTGCTGGCTGAGCTATAGTAGTTTGTACATGTGAGAAAGGGTTGAAAAACTCAACATTGCCCCGGTGTGGGGGCTATTTTTAATCCTTCTTCTGGTTTCACACAGTGTCAACTTGCACCTAGCGTTTGTTCAGACTGCACAAGACAACTCCTCTGCCTTGTGCTGGCTGCATGAGCTCCTTGGAACATAAAGCACCATCTCCTCTGGCTGGGTTTGACATTTACCTAGACAAAACTCTCCCAGTTCTGATGGAAGGAAGAGGACAATAGCTGTCTTGAGGGGATTTCCACAAGACACTGACATTGGGACTTAGGTGAAAATCCCAGAAACTGGCTGTTCATTCTTCTGGATAAAGAGCACAGCTCCAGGTTGTTCTTCAGAACAAACAGATTTAAATTGCAATGAAGAAAGCTCCCTGTCAAGTAGCCACACACTTGTCAATTCAAAAACTATGTCAATTCAAGATCTAATACTTTGGCAAATAACAGGGTTTGGGCAAACGTTCTGTTTGCATTTCAGGCTGTAAAATTATGTAGAGTGATAAAGCACATGAAAGAGTATGAACATTCTTCAGGATGCTGAGTGCACATAAATTCCCGTAACATTAAATATCTCATGGCAATCTGTCTTGTGGCTTATCAGTAGTTCCCTGGGTTTAGGAGCAAGTTAAGACTTTGCTGAGCAGAATTCACTGCCCATACCCAATAAACTTACATCATATCCACTGTTCCGGATGCCACGTCTAGGTCTTTCTCGAGTCACCAGGAGATCCATCTCAGTTTCCCCTGGGCTGGGACTGTTCAGGGACTGCCTGCTTCTGTACACTGAGTTCTTCAGTGGCTGCCTAGAAAACATGAAGTGAGAAAACACTAAAATGAAAAAAATCAATGACAGGCAGTAGTTGTCAATATTTGCCTTTATTCTAAAATTATGATGTTCATAAAAATGCCACTTTCTTAAAGGATACTCTTTCTAAATATATGAAGTGCTGAAATCAGTAGCCTTATTAAGAGATGATTGTTCTGTACAGTTGAAGGAAAATAAAAGTTACATAAAAGACAAGGACATTGTATATGGGAGCTTATCAGATGAAATATGTCCCAAGAAGATACCAGTACATTTTAACTTCAGCTGATATGATTCAAATTAATTTAAAAAAACCAACATATAAAAAAATAACAGGATCTCGCACACACACAGATGGGGAGCAGAGATTTTGGTTGCTGATCCTGAGCAATGAGAGAGAAGCAGAAAAACACTCCACTGAAACAAACCCCCAGCAAAGGGAACAGGAAGAAACACAGTAGTGGGAGGAAACTGCTTGCAAGATGCTGGTTTTAAATAGTCAGTTTGGCAATTGGCCACAGCTTTCTGAGAGCTGTGCTTCCTGGGATTCAGCTGCTTCACTGGGACAAAGTGCTGCTCATCCCTGGGCATTGAGCTTCCACTGCTGGCTACCCCAAACCAAGGGGAAGCAAACGCAGTAGAAAGGCAGAATAAAACTGAATATCCAAAATATCCATTAATCTCTCCAGCAAAACCATTTCTGCCCTTGTTGTGGTTATACAAAAACAAGTGCAGCATCCCTCTGTGAAAAGCAGAGCATATCTATACATATCTGCAGGAGGGTTTGCCAAATGCTGGTACAGAACTTTATGCTCCACCAAGCTTCATCTTTTAAGAAGAACAGCATCAGCAGAGTTTATGAGTTGTTCTCACACAGTATCTGGCCATTACTCATTTTGTTGCAGACTCCAGAGAAGCACTGCTCCTGAAGTAGATCACTAACAGATGAAATAATGGCATGCCAGCTTCATTTACTAACACAGTAATTACACTGCTAGAGCCTGATACAGTTATCTTTGCCTAGCCATGCTATTTTTCTACCTTGCACAATTACTCCATTCAGAATATTAAAATTAGATCAGGTCATCTAACGTGCCTCTGTGCTGCTTATTTTACACAGGGGACCTGCCAGTGCTCATAGTGAAGTAAGACAAGTTGCACTGTTATGTCTGAAGTCACACTTTCAAGTCACTTCATTGTTTAATGTCTCAAGAACCATCAATGAAATGAACAGACGAGACAGTCCAAATTAATTCACTGATAAATAATTCTTCAGTTATTCCAGATCTTGTTAACAGCATATTTTGCCTTGACAGATTAGAGCAGCAGAAACTGGTTTGCAGAAATCTAGCAAGTAGGACATTTACAGGATCAGACAGGATAAAAGGTAGGGAAAAAAATTATCAATTTCACACTTTTGATTAAATAAATTACTCAGGCTTGTAGGCAACTTTCAAAAATTTCTGTGTGACCTTTGATCACAAATCACCATGCTTGTGTTTAAAAGTTCTAAATGCAGAAGACAAGCAGAGCTTTTGGAATAAGTTTCTCCAACATAAATAATATTGAATAAATTCTTTCTTCCTATGTAGTCTTTCTCTGACTATACCTTGATATTTCCAGAAAACAGGGTTATGCACAGGGTAATTAAATCTGACAATCAAAGGTCTCTAAAATTTCATATGTTTTACAATAGGTCTATAAATACTTAGTTGAGGCAATTGTGATATATTTTCTAAGGGATTCAAATATACAGCTCTGTAAAACATGCAGATTCTTGACCTGATTACAAACTATTAAAGAAAATCCAAGAATAGTGCATATCATCAGTAGGCTCTTAAAAATTACCTTGAGATTGCCAATTACCTATTTAAGAGAGTTTTACTAATGAGAAAGGAGGTATGAACAGGAACAACTGGCATTCAGATGGGTTAGGAAGTGCCCTCTGGGAACACAGCTGGAATGTTTTAAAACATGAGGATTATGGTAGTGATTGACTGAAAGGTACCTAGAGCACATAGCTCTTTGTCCTGGAAAAAAATCAAATCATTTAGCAGCAATGCTTTGTAAATCACTTTTAAATACAATCTAAAATTAAGCCAAAATATAAAGGTAAACTTGAGTAACCAACAGCATCCCTGTTTTCTGATATCAGATTAAATATGTCCCCAATATGTTTTGGAAGTGCTGTAACAATGTGACTTAAGTTAGTGAAATATATACAAAACAGAAAAGAGTAGAATAGACCTTTTCCCTAGAAACTGAAATCTTTGACTTAGTTTTTAGTGACTTAATTTTTAAAATTGCAATTTTTAAGTTTTAATTGCTGTAACAATGATTCAAAACAGAAAAATATAGAAATCTTTTTTTCAATTATATGCTTACCTAGGTTGCTTTCTAAGCAATCTTATTTCATTACAGAAACGAAATTGTATTGATTCATTTATCCATAACCAAACCCCACATTACCTTGTAGTATTTTTCAAAGTTTTCTTCCAGTAGTGTAACATTTTAGCCATCTTATTTTTGTTAGAAAAATAAGGATAATAATTGTCATGTGTGTTGCAGCGCAACAAATTCAGTTCCAGGTCTCAGTCGGGAAATTTTTAGCACAGAATTCAGAACTGGCTTGTTTGTAAACATCTGCAGCATCTGTACAGTTCATTAAGTGTTCTGTGTCTTCACAGGGATGCATCAGAAGCAGTTCTCTCTCCTCATGTAGGGCTACAGATAATATATTTAACAAGTCCAGCAGCCAGCCTTTTATGGTGCAGCTACACATTGGAATTGTTCCTCCACAGGAGTTTACCTGCCTCCCAGCAGTTTCCATCATGCCAGGGACCACTGTCTCAGATAGACTGTGACAGGTTTACACAACACACTGGAAACCACACAGGAAAAAACGTATGGGCACATGAACAAACAAACATCAGTGTATTTAACAAAAAAGCCACAAAGTTCGGCTGTGTCAAAGCTTCAGTTTCATGTTTTAAACATCTCCAGGGAGCCATGTGACACATAATGAGCATCCAAATTAATGCCTCAATCAGTCACAGAATACCAGTGTATTGAGGGAACTTTCCAGCTCCATGGACCAAATGCATTCCTCACCAGGGGTTTCCAGTGCACTGTCTGTACCTCCTGGACAGAGTGTGCAGAGCAGAGCTCCCATGTAAGGAAAACTCTATTTCTTGCCTTTTCAGTGCACCATAAATTGGAAAACTGCACAAGGAAATGGTGCCCCAGGAAATCCAGCAAGAACATAATGTGCAGCTGAATCAGCATCTTTTCTCTTCATACACCAGTGCAGCCCCGGCAAACAGATCTTCCAGGGCAGTATCCCTCAGCCACTGAACTCTAGACCTCCTGAAACACATCTGATCTCAGATTTTGCCCATATCCCAAGTCAACAGTGTTTTTGTAATTCCCATTACAGTCTTTTTCATCCCTGTGCCCCGAGGGTAATTGCTGCAGTTGCACTGTGTGCAATGCCTGTGTCACCAGCCATGCTTTGATTGCAGTCAATTTACGCTCTTAGGAAAGTTTTGGTCTGAACTTTCCATGAGATGGGATGCAAAATTGCACCTCCAGGCTTGAGGGCCATTTCAAGAGGAAAGGTGCTTCAGTATCCCTTTTTATCTCATGGACCAACTGATGTTAGTCTCTGACTACAGTAAGAACTGTAGCCTCCTGTGCAAGGTGTAATGGCTCTCTTAACATCCTTCACACCTCCAGAGCTTCCAAGGAAGAGGAATCTGCACACTGTGTCATTCCTGGGGTAGGACTGGTGTGATCTCCTCTTTCCAATGTGCCAGTTTGTGTTTCAGAGAGCACCAGCAACAGAGCATCCACCCACGGCAGCTGCTCAGGCTCAATCAGCACCTGCATTCCCCCTCATTTCTAAAATGGGCTTTTGAATGCTACTGGTATGCCATCCTCAGGAGACAGTGAAGGGTTAATCAAACATTGGCAATGTTATACAACGTGCCAGCTTCACATGACAGATGAGCAAATTATGAATTTCTCTGTTAAAGGCACAGGAAGATCACCAATAACAGGCACACACACCACCCTACAGATACTATCACTGCAGGACTGACATGGACAACAACACAGCACATGGTTCTGCTAGCTCATGACCACTGCAATAGTTAGATTAAAAAATGACAAAATAGTAACACCACTGTATTTTGAAAAAGAACCAATTCAGGTGCTAACTTCCTGCCTAAAGTCTGCTGAGTATCACCAATAACATTACTACCACTTTTTCTGTTTACCTTTCAGAATGACTCAAAAGAACTTGCAACAGTCCCTTCCCTTATTTTTTTTTTCTTTGCATTTGTTTGTTTGTAACCACACTGCAGCTTTACCAGAGGACATGCTTTCCATGGGCTATATGAATTTTCTTCATAAAGCAGCAGGTGCCAGTGACCACACAACAAACACCTGACTCATTAAAACAGCCCCTCTGACTCCCAGGACCATCAACTCTCCTCCCAGACGAAGAACTGCAAAAAAAAAAAATCTCACCTGTTCTTAGGCTCAGCAAATGGAGAGGAGACATCTGCATCTGGATCCAAAATGTGGTCAAGTTCTTTCTGATTTTTCTCATACATCCTTTTTCTGTCTGTCAGAGCCTTGTTATTATCAACCTGTGGGAAATCATAGTACCCTTTCCTCTTGGCTTTCAGGCGCAGCTTGTTGCGGTAGTGCTCTATATCTGACTTCTGCTTCAAAGCCTTGTTCACCTAAAAGGCAAGAAGATGTTTCAGGGCTGCTGGTGGGCTGGCTACCTCCAAAGGATCTTGTCAACGCGTGTTTGATGCGCCGCGTGTCATCCCTCTGTACCACACCTTGCCATCTGCAAGCAGTGAGGAACTGCAAGTGAACAGAGTCGCTGCATTTTTATGGCTTGGCAGATGGTTAAATAATTTTAGCCTAAAAAAACTGTGTACTGTTACAACAGTGACTCAGAGACACCCACTGAGGAAAAACACGAGTGGTGTCAGCCAACTGCCGTGACCCAACGCCGCGCGTGCTTCTGGGCACCACGGGCACAGCTCACCCATGAAAACTCTACAGGGACATCAGCCCTGACTACACAAAACCTTCAATAAGTCCCCACTGATGGCTGGGGAAGAACTCCAGTGAAATGTCACCAACCATTTCTTTTGTTTCTACACTTTCTTACAAATCTCTTTTGGGCTTCTGTCAGACAGGAACCTTAAAAAAGGGGTGTTTGGTCTGCCCTGGTACAGCTTAGTCCCATGGTTTCTCCTAAGTATTGAGAAGATTTCCCTCTTGCTTCAGACTGCAAGTTACTTGGAAATCAGGAATTTACTTGAGTTTTGTGCTTCCAGAGTCAAATTCTGCAGTCTTCTCAAGCTACAGGAAATGTGTGTGTAAGGGTACGCACAGCACCAGCAGTGGCATCCTGCTGCGTTACAGGAAAGAGATGCTGAAAGCTAAATAAGCCTTTCTCTCTGAGTTTGGAAGCTACATGGCACATCAGGACTGAAAATACAAGTATGAAATGGAGCACAACAGGCTGCAATAATCCAGGCCCACATGGGACCTCTGATGACACTGTCTTCTACAGTGTCCCTGGCAGCAGCCCTCCCTGCTGCTTTTAAACTGTTTTTAGCTCTTCAAATGACTGTTTAATGGCAGTGTGAGTTTGTAAACAAGGCACCTCTGTGGCTTGTTCCCATCATGTTCAACAACTTCATAAAAGCCTCAGTCCTTTGTAAATGGACTGGTCTTGATTAAATCTACATCAAAACATAAGTATTGCAGTCAAAGCATGCCTTTTGACCAGCATCTGGAGCAGACGTTTGTGCCATCCCACTTCTTTCCTTCAGAACAACTGCACCCTCTGTGCACAGGCTGGAGTGCTGGGCAAGGCCATGGTCCCACTGCACCCCTTCTCACTCTCATTGGGATATATTGCTCAGTATAGAAAGATCAGCTTGGCACCCTGATGATCTATACATATTTCCATACTCAGCCACAGAATTCACATAGGAAAAGATCTTACTCTGCTTTCTACCTTCATGACTCACTTTTTAAATAGGAGAGAGGGACACTGGGAGGGTAGGAATATAGAAAATCACCTCTTCTGAGGTTGCAGGCATTGACAGGTGCATTGTGAAAGAGCAGATCTGAAATTCTCAGATCTCTGAGCCCACAGTGCTAATGGAACTTTACACAGCGTAAAGGGGGGAAGCTCCTAGCAGCCCTCAACTCTAACAGGCTTAAGATCGTTCCACTTGCGGCTGTAGCCAAGGAGACACCTGGAGACACTATCAGCCAGTTCTTACCTCCCCATTGATGATGGCAGACTCCTGGCTCCTCTCTGAAGCAGCATGGACAGCAGGGAGGGCCACGGGTTTGATGGCGATGAGCTGCACCGAGCCCGAGGAGGTGTCGAAGGGGTCCACAGCAGACTTGGCGATGTTATCAAAGAGGATCCCTCCTTCCTCTTCATCACTCACAGCCACTAGAGCACATCAGACTCACTCAGCACAAAGGCACAGGCATTCCTACTGCATGCTCAAGGGGAAATTGAGCAAGTACACGTTTTGGATTAATGATGTGCTCAGTGTGCTCAAGGTGCAGGCCTGGGAGAGCTTTACACTGGGAAAAACATCTCATTAGATCACAGGAAACATTATGTGTTCAAAGGATTATCTGTCACTTCCACAAAGAAGGTTGAAATCCAGTCTGCACTAATGAGATGGAAGAAAGGGGAAGAATGTCACAGGAAATGGTATGAAAATGACAGTGAAAGCTGAAGTGGATGTTTTCCTAGGTTTCACATGGAAATATACGCACACAGGTGCCCACGTGCCAAGGCATCAGTAGCTATACCTGATCAAACCCAAGAGTGCAGCGTTTTTTCTGTCTTATACTACAAGAACAAGGGAAAACTCAAAATTTGCTAAAATAAGTAGGTTTCTTTTTCAAAACTTATTAATGCTAAAAATGTCATTTATGAAAATGCAAGCATTTTCTGCCGTGTGCTAAAAATTCTTAGGAAACTGATGGTATCTAATCTTATGTTAATTTTTTGCTTTGCAAGCAGTACCTCAGGTCTCTGTGAAGTCAAACTCTTACAATTTCTTAAGATCCAGAAAAAGGCTTATGTAAATCTTTAAAATTAAATGGCATGGCAAAGCACCTTTAGTTTTAGATTTCTATATAAATGCAATTGGGCCCTTTCTCCTCCAAATTTTCTTTGCAAACTTGCATCACTTCAGCTGTTGAATCTGAAAACCCTTAACCACATTTTGAAGTGCAAGAATGACACTAAAGCATGAGCACACATTCTACAAAGAGATCCTTGCAAACATTTCTGAATAATTATGCTATTAGAGGGAAGAATGCTTGCTCCATCTCCTGACTGACAGGAGCAGAGATCTTCTGCTAAAGAACAAAGTGGTCTGCTCTAAATTTATTTCCTCTGAAAATACACACTAGTTTTAATATTTAATCACTGCACAAATTACAATGGACTTGTATAAACTCAGCAGTTTAGACAGCCAGTGATTTTGGTAAGAAAACATTTGACAGCAGTAACATAAAATATGAACCCACTGAGTAAGCTCATTATCTCTGTCTGTGCTCAGTGTGACTGGAGTTGGCACCACTTGAGCTTTTGAGCAATAGATGGGTTAAATCACTATGTCATTAAATATTGTCCCTGCAGCTCCACAGAACTGTCCAAACACAATAAAGGCTTTTAGTGGGTCTTGAAAGCCCCTGTCCCTCCTGGGGTTGTTCCAACACTCCAGATGTGTGTGCTCAGCAGAAGAAGCTGCTCATGAGCCCAGCTCAGTGACAGTGACCCAGAGAGCCAGGGACCACCAGGACAACCCAGCAGCAGGACCAGAGAATAAGGGGATCCTCACCTGACACTGACCACACGTGAGCAGGGAAACATTCACATTACAGTGAGTTGAAAGGTGAAGCATGGATGTTCTTCTCTGGGGGGATTTTGAAACCCAGTAGCCACAGAGAGCTCAGCTACCTGCAGATGCATTGGGATGATTCTCAGACCTCGTTTCAGGAACAGAAACCAACCACTTAATGAAACAGAATTCTGCTAGGACTCATTAAAGGAAAGAAAAGTAAAGGGTGAAAAGAATCAGAAACCACAGATGACATCTAATTCTGATGGGGAGCACTAACACCACAGAGCACCCTCAGTATCAGCCCTCTCAAAGGTGAGCAAAACTCCTGCACCTCCTGCAGTGCTGCCAGCATGGAAATGAGAGCCAAATGTGACTAGAAACAGGAATTTTATTCCACCTTACATTAGCATTTGTTCAATTATAATCTAAAAGTAGGTTCTTTTCCCACTGCCCCTTTTTCACTGGTAGGTGATAAAGAGCCTGGGATCTGTGATCAGCCACTGGCTCACTGGTATAATCTGCATTGGCAGTAGACCATAGCAAGCACTGGGAATTTCATCATTTGCTCCCATCCACCTCCTCCAAGGAGAATTTACAGCAGCCATTTATGACATGACTGAACCACCACAACCTCCAAACTTTGAAAAAATACCCAATGGAAGTTCAGAGAAATGCTGGATAATTCCTGGAGTGTTTGTTTCTGCTGTGTGTCTCTGCCCTGGGCCAGTCCACCTATCCCAGCATCTCACCTGGGTGAGCAACTGGCCAGCACGAGAAACTTCAGGAAACTGCCCACACATTCTTTATAGTCACTCACAATAATCCCCCTTGTTTATTATAGTCAGCAACATGGTTTAAGAGTAATGTTTTAAATTTCTGTTTTCAAACAGATGCATTCCAGCACTAGTGTGGAGTTGTTCTACTCGTGCCTACACTGTCTCTGTGAGCACAGAGACTCAGAACCTCAGCAGCAGAAAAGGGCAAAACCCAATTTAATCACTACTTAACAGCAGCTTCCCCTCTCTGAAATATCTCCTGCTAGATATCTCGTGCCACATGATCCACTGAGAACAAATTACTCACTCCTAATCTTTCTGTGACTGCAGCACATGAAGATCTACCCAGAGCAAACATTGGTTTGGGTGAAGAGCAGTGTGGCACAGGGTCCCTGAGGGGCAGGAGCATCCCTGAAGCTCTGTCTCCACACTCTGCAGCCATCAGTTCTGTCCTAGGGATGCTGTCCTCCCGTTGCCACGCAGCTCTGCGCTATTCCAGCCGGCAATGCCAGCAGGTGGTGCTGCCCATTCGGGACCAGCTGGTCCCACGGAAAAGGGGCTGTGGGCACAGCTGCTCTGAAAAGTTAAAAAAATATTAAAAAAGGGAAATAATTTAAGTATAGAAAAAAAAAAAAAAAAAAAAAAAAAAAAAAAAAAAAAAAAAGTGATTCTTCTGTCAGCCAAAGATTTCAATGAGGGCTACAGAAGATTCCTTGTCTCCTCTCTCTTTCCCTCAACCTTGTCTTTCCTCCCCTCTCCCTCACCAAAATATGCTGGAATGAAGGAAAAAAAAGGACTGAAATACTTGCAGCTAAATAAATAAATAAAATTAAGGACATTTAAATTGCCTGCTACTCAGGTAATCTTCCAGCCAAACATCTGAAACAAAGATTTGTGCAGCCCTGCTCAGAAGCAACCATTAGAAAGATTTTGGAAGCCTTAGAAAAAGAATGAAATCAATGAAGAAAAAGACATAATCCACAACTTGGGAAATACCTGCAAGCAGATGGACATGCTCTGCCTTTTCTTACATCACTCAATGAAGCATTTTTGAAGATTTATTTTACATGAAGGGAAGGCAAACATTGTAACCTTACTTACAGACTATACCTGCAGTTTGACAAAGCAATGTCACCTACTTAAAATAGCTCCTTAGGAAAAAGCCCAGGTATCAGTATTTCAAACAGAAATCCTGACTCCTGAACATGATTTAATAATGGGGAACTAATTTTAATTTTACAGAAAATCTCTATATAAAGAATATATATATATATATATATATATATATATATATATATATATATATATACTTTTTTCTCTATCATCCAAGTCATTCCATTGGTCAGATGACTATCTCCAGAAAGATACAAACAAGAGCTTTGAGCAATAAAAACACATCTGTTTCTGAAGGAGTTTATAGGCCTGTAAGTAAAATACAAATCTCCCAACATTAGTATCTGAACCTATCCAGGGCAGAAGTAGCTCCCTGTAAGATATTGCAGTGGAACAGAAAACACACATGTGTACACAGATGCCCTTCCACAATTACACCCAGCTCTGAGATAGTGCAATGCTAAACCTCTGACAAACAGCACAAATATTACATTTTCAGAAGCAGCTCATGATTCCTCCTGGACAGTATTTCCTTAAGTGTGAAGTCTGCTAAATGCTTGGTGATGTGCCTGAGGTGTTTCAGTCCTGGGTTTGCCTGGGATCCTGAAGCAGGAGCCACCTGAGCAGGTCATTTGAGCTCTCCAAAGTGGTATTTGTAGGTTTCCAATGAATTTGTGTACACAGGGTGAGTACTTGTCCCTTAGCTGCTTCTTTTGTTCCCTTCCCTTATAGTCACTCACAATAATCCCCCTTGTTTATTATAGTCAGCAAGGTTTCCAGTCAGAAGGTTTCCTGTCCTTATAACCAGGAGAAAGGATCTCTCTGTGGTTATGTCTTCTTCTTCAACCACATCTGCCTCATCTTCCTAAGCATCAGTCTTTCAAAAAGAGACCACATATCTCATAATGTTTCCAGTGCATCCACAGCCCTTTTTCTTGGCTGACACTTCTGTAATAAGTAGGTATGTTCACTAATTAAAAGAAAATTATATAACTGACAGGATGATGAACACATAAAAAACAGGGAAGACTTGTGCGCCTACAAGAGAAGCTTCTTTAAGGAAATGGTGCCCCAGGAGTTTTAAAAATCTCTGCAGAAAGAGTTTTCTGTTTGCACAATAAAACTATACATTTGTCTTCTTCAGGGCTGACATACCAGTGAAAAATCTCAGCCATCCAGACTGCCACTGGGTCTGATGGCATGAACATCTACATGCTCTTTACACTACTGCTTGGTTGAAAACTCCTGTCAGGTTCCATTAGTGGCAGAGCAAAAGTCATCCAGAGGGAAAGGCAAACGTGAATGAAGAAATATTTAATTATGTGACTACTTGCAGATCCCAGATCCCTCAGAGATCTGCTGCAACAGGCACCTTAGCAGCACAGCATGCAGTATTCTCTTGTCATGAGAACAGCAACCAAAAAGGGTCAAAAAAAAATTATATTGAGTAAGTCTGAAGAAAAAAAGCATTCACAGTCACTAGCAGGATGCTAGCAGGGTAACAGTGCTCTCACTATTTAAAGCAAATAAACAACAAAAGAAGAAGGGCAATGGAAGGAATTGAAACAATAAGGGAAAAAATTAGTCTGTGTCACATAAGCTGAAATCTTGGGAGAGAAAGGAATCAATGTGTAAAGTTTCTGGGAGGTTCAATAGCAACTGGTGCCAATGATTTCAGCTAAACAGGTGGATTTTGTTTATTCTTAGGGATTTTTACCCCCCTGTGGTTAAATGCAGTAAATTACCCCAAAAAGCCTAGGAGTTTTCTGTGAGGAGGCAGAGTCAGATGAAATGCCTAATTAACACCCTTTGGGGAGCAAATGAAAATAATGCTTCAGGATGAGGGAATGGATGATGAAAAGAGTAGGCTACTTCCTCTACACCCCAAATTCTCCCCAGCACTCTGATTTCTTAGCCTTTCAAAGACACAGGCATCATGGAGGGCTATCATCTCACTCCAGTGCAGTTGTCAGGACTCCTTTCTGACTGCATCTTTCCTCCAGAGATCTGTCCCAGTTGGACATGACCCTCTGGAAGCAGCCCTTGCCATTCTGACTTGTACTTCACCCAGCACATAAAAAGGAGGAAGAAGGGTGCTGGACATTTGCTGGGATCCACCAGCTCCTCCAGCTAACTCTGTGTCCAAGCTGCTACATCACTGCCTCTAGACAACGTTGCTGTTGCCATATTTCATTTTATTTTGAGCCACCATAGACAAATCCTCATAAATTCAGAATAACAGGAGCTGACGCTCAGCTGCCACATCAGACAGAGTGAAAACTAGTGGCCCACGTTTCTGTAGAATAAAGGAAGCAATGTATCATAGCTTGGCTAAGTTACATCCAAAAATCCCTTTGATTTTTGCTAAACCAATAATACAAACAAGTTTTTTCCCCTGCTTCTTTGCTCCTGTAGACAGCTCTTGCCTGGAAAAAAGGAAATTATAGTCTCTAAGACTGGTATTTTAAAAAGGAGTGAGGCCCTTGATGGAGTGACTCCTGAAAAGTTACATCTGTTTTCAAAGACAATGTCCAAAGGATTGGAAAATAAGAAATTGGTCCAGCTGGGGAAGGTTTCTTACACAAAGAAGTTTGATTTTTGGTAATGTTGTTTGTACATCTCCACCTGTGGTGATGAGGTTTAAGTATAAACCTGAGCTCAACTACACAAGTTTTTAGCCCAAAAGTTGGGGAGCCATATGCTTCATTAAGAATTAATAGCAAATCAAAACTTCCGATTTTCTCTAAAAAAAAGAAACAAGCACTCACACTCTTCCAAAGATGTTAATGGGAACGTTGCAAGATCAAGCACTTAAAGGCTGAATAACAACCTACATCAATTTCTTTGGCTTCATTTAGTGAGGATCTGGTGAAAGGAAATGTTGCACTGTGGGCTGGTTTAGTTCTCTAGGTCTGAGTGAGTTCAGGCATTTGCTTCTCCCTGAATGATGTTTGGCCTGATAAATGATGGACAGAACTGCTAATATCCTGTTCTTCTCTTCCACATTCTCTTACAAACCCATCTCAGAAACTGCCAGTACCTCTGTTGGTTGATTCATCCATATTACAGTCCTCTAACATACATAACTGGGAACTTCTTTAAAAATGTTTTATTTTTTTTAAGTGCCCAAAGTAAATGAATTCAGAGCTCATCAACTTTTAGAAAGAAAACTTCCTATTGATAATAAATAATAATAATATATGTTCCTCCAGAAAAAACATAATGTTATCCTACAAAAGCTTATCACTGTTTGATTCAAGATATTTTGTGTTTCCTGTAGAAATAATGTTTAGCTGAAAAGTGCTCCTGATCCTCCAAAGCATCAGGTCCTGAAGCCAAGCCTGTCATTCTGTGCTGGTTTCACATTGTTCACTCACAGCCCTGACACAGTCCATTTGAAGTCAATTTTGATACAAGCCATATAGAATTTACGTACTGAGGTAACATCCAGAGCTGTCATTCCTCCCTGTAACTAAATGTCAGCAAGAAATAGAATCTAAAATTGGTCTGTAACTATGGCAACTAATGAGCCATTCTGACTTGGAGTCCCCAAATCCAACATGTGACCATCAAGGGACTCATTCCAGTTTGAAGATGCTGCTTCTCTGAGAAGAAAATCTGCTGCTGCTTTTGCCGACATCCGTGTATGTGAGAGCCAACAGGCTGGGGAGCTGGAGCAGGCTCAGGCAAACAGCTGGGAGAAAAGCAGCTTCCTTCTGAAACTGGAAGGAAAAACAACACCCTCTGCAGATGCTGATTACTCTGGGTAAAGGTAAAACCCAGCAGAAAGCACAAACTCTTAGAGGTGACAACGGTGTTCGTAATCACAGCAAGGGGGAACAAAGTGCAGGCTCTGTGATGGGAAGTAATAGGTGCCTTGAGGTTTTGCTTTTAAAATCAATTTCAATAGGCATTTGGGATCACACAACTCCAAACTAAACTCAGTAATTATGCCAAGGGGAAGTAATTTCATCTGCCATGACCACATCTTCCTTCTCAGAAGCTCTTCTGAAAGGGTTGTTTGAGGAACCTCTCCTAAACATGCATTAAAAGATATGCCTACAGCTAAAAAGTTCCCTTCTCTTTTCCAGGGAACAAGGTATTTATTCCCTTTCATATCTCTGCCAGATGGCCTGGTGACCCTTTCTATTGTCATGGTAGTCAAGTGAAGAGAGTTCCTCCAGAAGGAGATGAAGTCTCTATCAGGAGGGCTCTGCAGATGAAGTGCCTCACACACAGGTTCCTCCTTGATTCTGATGAAATTAAGATTTAAAGTAAAGGGCACTATTTCCTTCTACTACATTCAGAGGTTTATTTAGGCAGCATGTGTATGCTCTAGAAATCCCAGATCAGAAGTAAGGATGTTAGGTGCTAGTCATTTGTTTAAAAAAAACAAACAAAAAACCCAAAATTCTTACCAATTTTCTTTGAAGACGTAAAACCTAACAAAACAAAAAACATCTTCACTAAATTATTTTGTCTATCCATATAAATAGCACTCAGCACTGGTTTGAATGTTGGCTTTCCTGGGTGGGTAAGAAAAAAGTCATCATAAATTACAGCTTTTAACTGTGGAAAACACAAATGCTGTTGTCTTGTAAAATGAGCCACACTTCATACACTGAAAAAATAATTAACCACCTTGAAACTTAGAACCTCCTAGCCAGTTTTCTGTTCATAAGGAAAACATTGTTGTGGGAACAAAGCTATAACTCAGGAAAAACAAG
The DNA here is from genome assembly GCA_018697195.1 of Certhia americana. Taxonomy (NCBI): domain Eukaryota; kingdom Metazoa; phylum Chordata; class Aves; order Passeriformes; family Certhiidae; genus Certhia; species Certhia americana. The sequence goes on along the minus strand of CM031861.1, from coordinate 8,659,433 downwards.
CAGAGAGAAGAAAACAAGGAAGAAAGGGGATTGGGTACTACTCTCATCACATGCTCCTGATACATTTCAAGTCACAAGGTCACCACCATCAGCCAAGGTCTTGTAAGAAACATGGTGTGTGACATCCCAGGTGCATCAGGAAAAGCTGATAGTAAGTGTTAATGACAAACAGATGTGCCAAGGATGGGAGGAAAGACAAAGCACTGGCTGTTTCACACTTTCTCAAATTAATTTTTATCTCATTAATTCATCTTCATCAGATCTGGGCCAGCTAAGCCACGTCAGCAGAGGAAATTAATATCTTAGGAATCTACACAACAAAAAAAGCTGCAAACTCTACTAAGAAGCGTCACATCTTCATTAGTCTACTGGAATTCCAAAAAGATAGAAAAAGGGGGGAAAACCAAAAGAAAGCAAGAAAATTTGCAAAGGCCCATACACAGAGCAAACCCCACGATGTTTTATGGGATCTGGAGAAACAGTTAAAGCACCAAAGGGGTGCCCAACAAATGACCCATGCACAGAATGCCCATGGACTGCTGAGAGTGTCAGAAATTGATGTGAACGCCCCTGGTGCTTGGGTGGGTGCAGCAGTGGGAGTGACCACAAGGAAGCCTTCTATGCCGAGGGACACTAATGTGACAAATTAGTGTGAATGCCCCTGGTGCCTGGGTGGGTGCAGCAGTGGGAGTGACCACAAGGAAGCCATCTCACCGTTCCTCTTCCTGCCTTCATCCTTCGCCGCTTTCTGCGGGGCCATCACTTTCTGCAGGGAGCTGCGGCCGGAGCTGGGCTTGCCCGACCCATTGCTGAGGAGGGAGCCATTCTGACTCGGGGACCGGCTGCAAGTAACCATAGCAACAAGGCAGGACGTGAGTTCTTCCTCCTAAAGCCCGATTCAAGGTTATTTCATCCGCACGGTTTGCATCACTGGGTATTCAAGTCTGATTTGGTACCAAAAGGAGACAGAATAGAAACAGCGCACAGCAACACAGTAAAGGTAGAAGCGGAGTGATGGGAGGTGAACACGACTTTCTCCATTAGTTCAGGGCTGATGGGCATCTTGGTGGCTTGGAATGCAACTGCTCCTCATGCATAATCTCCACAATGATAGAAGTGTCACCACCGAGGACAAAAAGTCCCATTGTCAATTCAATGTCATTGACATGGACAAAATAAAGTAGACCTTTGTTTTAGGATGTATGGCTAAACCAGTTCCTTTATTATTTAGCCTGCATTTACAGTCAGCTCTTGTCAGCCACAATGCAAAACACACTCACTCACTTTGCACAATGTGATAAGAAAATTCTCCTTGTGGCACATACCTTGGTTTAACTGGCACCCTCATTGGCTGAAAACCCCTAAGAAAATGCTTGTTTTAATCAGCCACTGCATATCCTTGTCCTGAAACTGGTCCCTGCCCAGGGTGAGGAGGGAGGGCAGGACAGAACAGCTGTGCATTCAGTGCCAGTGAGGAGCAGGGACAGGAATGAGCAGCATGCTCTGGGCTGGGAGCAGTTGTAAGCTCCCACCACAGCTTCTCTGCTGTTTGGGATGGACAAGTTACTCAAATCCTAATGCACAAGTTGGGAAAAGCGGGCCAGAATAGAAAATAGCACATTTGGTGCTAGTCCGCATCCAGACACAGTCATATTTTTTTTACATGTGAAACTTGTCATAAAGGGAATGAAAGCTCTTCACAGGACCTGTGTAGGTATTCACAAATCTATCTGCAATCTACCACTGAGTTGTCATGGCTAGTGACAGGGTGATGTAAGGAGGCTACATTTGAGAAAAAATATAGGCCTAGTCACAGAGGCTTCCATTTACAGAAAAAAAGAATCAAATCAAATTCTACTGCTGCCACAATGGTTTTATAACCAGAAAATGGCACTAAAACAGAACTGTCAAAACAGTAATCCTGTAAATCATTGCCAATACTGTATCATCAGCTTGAAACATTCATTTACCTCAAGGTCTGACCACCCTGCCTAGTGTAAGAAGAAAGCATTTACTGTGCTCAGAACAGCAAGGGACAAATATGAGAAAAGCAATTCTTGGTGATTCCCTTTTGAAGATAGCCTAGGTGGAAATATGTATAATTTGAGACAGGCTCTTTCCAGCTACAGAGCTCTAGGAGAACTCAGCATGCAATCCCTCTCAGTCCAGCCTGAGGGTCCCCTTGTGAAATTCTATTGAAAATAAGTATTCTTGGGAAGCAGGACTCCTCCCTATAAACCTGTCTGTCACTGCTAAATGAATAATCCCAGCCCATTAAAAAAAGTCCATCCAGGGACAGACCAACAACTGAAGAAAATCTGCTCAACTTGGAAACAGAGAAAAGAAGTGGGCATGGGTAGCTTGCACAACAATTTCTGTGGTGACACTAATCCAAATATTCATCCTTTTTAAGTGGCTCTCCTATTATTAACTGAGAAGTTTCTTTCAGTGCTGATAGTAAAGATACTCTGATCAGTTACCAGCCACTTCATGCCTGTCTGGTTTGAATTGACCTTTCCAGACTGTAAAGTACCCTGAATGAAAGAGCAAATACATAAAGGTCAAGAAATATTTCTTCATCTTCAGCAACCATTAAATTCCATTTCCAGACACAGCTCCTGGGAATGAAAAATACTGAAATTCTACATGTTCTCACTTACTCAAGTAATCACCCTGAAGGAGGGAAAACTCTTAGTTATTTGCTTAGAAGGGCACCAAGGTTCAGCACATTTTATAATGAGAAAAACTTTCCTGGACCAAGTTTGCTTATGAGCATTTGTTTAAAATGGTGCAGATTAAGTGGGGGATTTCTACACTCACTCAAAGGACTGAGTGAAGCGCTTAATCACTTTGGTTAGAGGATTAATTAACAGGGCTAGTTTACATTTTTCATGTGTATTTACACATGGCTTTGGAGAGGCTCCAAAACATTTTAAAGAACAATTCCTACAAAGACTTGACCTGCCCAGCACCAGCAACTGCTGCAGATGTCACAGTCATCCTTCCATTTGTCATTTCTTCAAAGGAGGGAAGACTTTGAACAGGTGCTGTTTGGTTCACATGTAGGACCTAACCCCCACATTTCAATGATTAGTAGTGTGAACAACACTGCCTCACTGGCATTAAATGGCAGAATAACAGTTTACATCCAGGTGCAGCTGGATGGTTCTTCTCTTCTGGCACACCCTGCAGACAGCTCTTTGCACATTCCAGGTGATTTACTACACAGCCAAGGGAGTATGACAAACCAGGCACCAGCCCAAGATCCCTCTGTCTATTTTTCTGCTGGGAAAACCTCAGCTGATGACCACTGGGGATGTCTACCCACCCAGAAGAGCAGCAGTGTGAGTCTTTCAGCCCCACACCATGCTGGCTGACACCTTCCCCTTCTAGCATGTCCTTGTCACAGTGTGCAGCAACACTGTGCTGAGTAGTCCAAGCTTTCCCATTATTCCAAAGGGGAAAATATTGGACAAGATGAGATGACTCAGCTAGGAAGGCTTGGTTTTCTCTAGAATTTCTCTGCATTAGTCAGCTGCTTTTCTTGTGTGTTATTAAATCCCTTCAAGAGGCCAGGCCCGTGCAATACCTGTGAGCTACACAACAACAGTTACCTCTATTCAGGCTGTTTGCCTAACAGGTTTATTTTCCTCTCTTCCCTTCAGTATCTATCCCCAGCTTCACTCTCACTTAATACCAAGGAGAGCAGGTCAAGGTAAAACTGGCCTCAAAGCATGCAAAACAGCTGGGATAAAGGGATAATCTGCTTTCCTCTCCTGGAAGGACTGAGTCAAGAAGTATTCAACTATTCTGTTGATGGCTGAGGGCATTCATGAGGTAAAACTTCCTAACAGGAAAGGCAGGAGAGAACAGATTGCTGGAGGAGGCTGTCATCATCCCACCAGTGGAAGACTTTAAAATAAGGTAGATAAAGATGAGTTTAGGGGGTGTTGGACCCCGCAGCAGATAAGAGGAGCCATATAGCTTCCTGGGGATCTTGAATCCATGATCCTACAAGCCTGGAGACTTCATATGAAGTGAGTGCAAACCTGGGACACTTTACCTTAGACACTGTCTATTCTTACACTTCAGAAGTTTTCTCCGGCTGTAGATGCTTTGGATCTAGAGGTCTTCCATAATTTAGTGGGTGTTTAGGGTTTCCCCTTCTGCTAGTGAAGGCATTGGGTCTGATTCTGGAGTGACAGAGCCTGCCAGTGGAGGGACAGCAATTTACAGAGGATGAGGACCTGTCTTTTAGTTCCTTGAGAAATTACCAGTGTTCATGCTACAGGTCTCACGTTTCATTTGGGTTCATCTCTTGTGCAACACCAACATGCACATAAAAAAGCCCCTTTGCCTCCTCGGTAAGCCTTCACTAGGCTTTATCTCATATTTTGCAGCAACCTTACACATCCAGCACAGACCAGTGTTTATGCCAAGGATACGTCATGGAGAAGAACCATCTGTCACACACAGAGCCTGGGTGCCAAACCTTACAGCAACCAGAAGCACGTATCCTATTAAACCCCTCTGTGGAAAAGGCACCAGATGCCAGCCCCTACCTTTTCCTTGTTTCGTTGGATTGGGCAGTTTTGATGGTGCTCCCATCCTGGGTAGTTTCTCTCTCCTGGGAGGCAGGAGCATCTCTGACTGGAAGTGGAAGGATGACAGTCTCCTGAGTCACAGGTAAAACCTCATCCTCTGCTCCCTGCTGACCCAAGTGTTGCTTGGCATAGTCAAAGCCTTGTACTGGCTGCAAAAAAAACAGGAGAAATAACAGAAATTTCCAGCGTGCATTAGAAATAATATAAATTTTCAAATTCAATGTAAAATCTTTCACTACTCCTTAACTTCTTTAATTACGTAAGTGACAGGTGAAAATACATAGAATGTGAATGCCCAACAGGAAACCAATTTTCTGATGATATCTCCATTCCACACAATTTCAACGTGATTAATTAGTATAAAATTGATCTTGGCTAACCTTTCTTACCCTGCTCTAACACCCCCAGAAATTACTTTGACAGACAGTGGGAGAACAAAGACATGGAAGAAAAATTAGGAGTAAAAAAAAAAAAAACCAGAAATCTTTCTCTGACAAAACCCTTGTGTTTCCAAAGAGGGTGGGAGTAATTTATTCCCTGTCAAGCCAAAGTAAAAAAGGCACACATCAGAAAGTTTCATGGGCAACATTTTCCAGAAAAGAGTCTTCTTCAGATCAGTGAAATTATATTTCCCTTGGCTTGCCAGTTGCCTACTGGGAAGGATATTACTGCCTTCACTTTTTTTCTCTTGGGAAGTGGCATTTCACCAGAGCCTTGCAGCAAGGCACTTCTTGCCCAGCAGAACTAACACATGCCTTCTGGGCAAAGCAGACAAGGAAAGGTGGATTCTCTCAATGGAAAAATTAAACATTTAGGCAAAACTTGAGTTTCCAAACTGAATTTTCAATTGGAAGAAAAAGAGAAGGAAAAAAACCAACAAAACCCAAAACCAACCTGCATTATCTGTTGGAAGAAAAAATATGAAAAATAAATCACTCGAAGAAATTCCCGACAACCTCTGGAAAATGTGTTGTTGATACACTAAATAAAACTAACTTACCAAAAACAGGAAGGTTGCTCTTCCTGAAGTAAAAAGACTGTTGACAAAATGCTGAGAAAGGACCACAAAACACTTCAAAGTTGAGAAAGTGGTGGTTTTAAACCTCACACTTACTTTGGGAAATACTTTGGAATTATGTCTGATTAGTCTCTCCAGGTTCCTGTCATGTCATCACAGAATATTTTAGTTCCAAAAGAAAATCAGCAGGAGAAAAAAAAAATTGCTGTTGGCACAGAAAAAGGACAAGCTCTGAAAAGCATTTTCTCTTGTTTTGTCCCTTGCTAAATCTGGGCTGCAGCTCTAAATTCAGATACATTTCACAGGTGATTTCAGTCTGAAAAGAATGGGGCTGTTTTTCACTTTTTGAAACATAAAAAATGCTGGGTTTTTATGTGGACCTGCATGGCATTCCCAAACTCCTGTTCAGACAGAAGCTAATGGTTCCTAATGTGTTTCCATACTTCAGCCTTCCTCTGATAAGAAGAAGCTTCAGTGCTTTAAGGAGCAGGCTAATGCTGATAAGGGAGAGCAGACAGCTCCACAAATCACCCCGAGGGAACTTGCAAAATACCAGAGAAATGCCAATTCACCATCAGCCCCCCCACGACAAGCAGGGTGTCACAAAGCAGCCACCAAATGAGCTACAGGGGCAGCAAATGAAGGAAGGGAAGCAGAAGCTGAGTGAAGGTCAGCTAGGAAGAAATACTGCACAACATCCTACATAATAATATTGTTAACTAAAATAATGTTTTTCAACCTCATTATAAATATTAAGTGCCAGTTAAGACTCCATTAGATAATCTGAAAAAAGGTCATAACAGGGAAGAGGTGATTAAATCAGTTGTTTCTCTCTCCATGCCTTTGAAAGAGTAAAATAAGATTCAACTTCATATCTTATTAAAAAAACTAAAACAACAACAGCAAAAAACAAAACAAAACAACAAAATAAAACAAAAAACCAAACCAAACCAGAAACAGCAGGACATGAGAATTACTAAAGAATTCTGCAGTGTCCCAGTTCAAATCTGCCACAGGAAGAAAATAAAGGATTATTTTAATCGGAGTTCTACTCACCACCATGTCCAGTAACAAACTGCAATAAAAGGAGAGCTGAGAAAGTCATCTTCATCAGCAGACATATTGCATTAAATAAAATTTGCTCTTGGATCCCTGCTCTGTAAAAGCCCACAGGAGCAGATGGTTCTGCCACCCCTGGAGGGAGCTGGCAAGGCTAAATCACAATCAGGCACTGCAAACGTAGATGGCCAATACATCCAAAATACTCACAGAGGCTGAAGGACTGAGATTCTAATATTGCTTTTGAAATAATAAATGGATAGAGAGAGACCACTAGATTACGCTGCCTAGCCAAGGGCAGACTGAATACAGAGAATTGTTTCTGGGACTCTTTTTTCCTTGTAATGATCATGAAAATGATACTAAAGATGTTTAAAAAAAGAGACTTCAAAGAGAGGAAGGAAAGGAGGAAGGAAGGAAGGAAGATAGGGAGGGAGGAAGAGAGAAAGAAAAAAAGAGAAAGAAGAAAGAGGGAAAGTAAGAAAGCAAGAAAGAGAGAGAAAGAGGGAGAGAGAGAAAGGAAGAAAAAGAGAGAGAAA
>CM031861.1:8570108-8651871 GCA_018697195.1 Certhia americana | reverse complement strand
AAGAAAGAGAGAAAGAAAGAAAAAGAAGAGAAGAAAGAAAGAAAGAAAGAAAGAAAGAAAGAAAGAAAGATTAAAGAAAAGAAAGAAAGAAAGGAAAGAAAAGAATCATCCCCTCCCCTCTATTTGTATACCTAGGCACAGTTTCACAGACGTTTTTTGCTCTATGCCCTTTATCAAACTGATAAAACTTGTTTTCCCATGGCCTGCAGCACTTGCTTTTGCTTGTGGGTCTTAGATGACAGACCTTATCTGTCTGTTTACCTGCAGACTTATCTTTCATTGTCAAAAAAAAAAAATAAAGGTGAGGGGATGAATGAGATTCTGGTCTTTAATAAAGCATGCTGTGAATTTGTGAATTAGAGAGCAAGGGAGAAAAAAGTTAACATTCAAAACCTCAAAGCAAAAACAGTTGCTTAAAATAAAAGCAGCCTTGAAATAATATTAAAATAAAATCCCATCAGAATTTCACCAATTTGAATTTATACTTCTTTCACTTTGCAGCTAGAGAGAAAATTGAAAAAAACTGGTATTTTTCAATTTTCCTTTTCCCTGCGACTGCATCCGGATGCCCCTGGCTGCCGAGGCAATTCCGAACAGCAACACGATTCCCAAGAGAGACCCTACAAAATGTACGAGAGGTCATTTTGCGAACTTCATTTATTTACCCTTCAGTCTGCCGCACAACACAAAAGTCACGCCTTCATTAGCAGGCTCAGGCAGCAGCCCTGCTGCTCTGTCCGGTCCCCTCAGCGCCTCCCGCTGCCGCACAGGGATGTTTAATTATTAATTATTAATTATTAATGCCGAGCGTGTCCGCACCGCCCGGGCGGCCGCAGGCGCTGCGGGCTGTGGCAGCTCCGCTCCGGCAGGACCCGCAGCATCCCTCCCGCAGGACCGCAGCGCCCAGCTGCTCTGCCCTGCCAGTCCCCTTGGAACAGGGCTCCTGGGACCCGGGCACAGCTGGCAAACGCACTGGAGATCCCAGCAGGCGGGTATCCCATCGGATCCTCCTTTCCTCCCTGCGCGGGCTGCTGGATGCTCAAAAGGCATGGCAGAATAGCTCCGGTGATTCCACAGCAAATCTCGGGTGCACAGAGGCAAAATACCAAAACGGCTGCTTTAGAGACAGATCACTCCACTGTGACTCCACTTCCAGCAGAGTCAGCATTAATCAGCAGTCTCAGACACTTTGCTCAGCCATAAAATACGACAGACTCCTTTTAAATGTGGCACGGATATGTGCTCATTTGTACTCCCCAAACTGCAGGAAATATGGCAATTACAGTTCAAGCAATTACTGCTATCCCTAACACAGGAAATAAAAATAAAACTAAAACTCTTCTTTTCAAAATTACCTTCTTTCATTGTCTTCACAAAGTATGTTTCTTAGCCTTATTTTAATTAAAGATGCTGAAATCAGGAATGGCCAAAACAGTCCATTCCCAGGATTTATCTTCCATAGTCCATATAGTAGCATAAACTCTAAACTAGACCTAGCAGAACCTTTCTGATGGAGCCATCATTGTGAAACTAGATAGAAAACAATTTAGCTTTCATTTGGAAACGCATCGCTTTTCAGATAATGAATTAAATTAAATTTTATGGAGTCTCAAAATAAACCGGAAAGGGGAAATGAGTTCTGGAAGTGGACCTGCACTCCAGCTGCAATGGGAACAAACCTACAGGAAAAGCTCCTGAAATGACTGTGGAGTGGGAGCTGGGAGCTCAGCACCAATTGTTTTGTTCCAGGAATTGCAGTTCCAGCTCCCATCCGATGACATTGATGGCTGATGCAAATGTAACCTGACTGAACAGGCTTTAACCTGAGTGTGTATCATAAAGCCTGATTAAATTTGGTTTCTCAGGAACAGTAAAAGTCCACTTTTGACTGTCTTTTTGGAATGAAAACAAAGGATTAAAATATGGAAATACTTTCAAGCTTTTCCTGTATTGTAGCCTCAACCAGCAGCAGGTTGGTTGTTTTGGATTTTTTTTAAATAGCAACTTTCTTCTGCTGAAAAGCATCCCATAATGATGGGCAGTTCAAAACAATGTACAAGTTTGATCTTATTTTCTTCCTTTATCTGGGACCAAGAGTACACATAAAAGTAATCAAATGGTACAGAGCATTTGCAACAGCCCCTAATAAAGCATAATTTGCATTTTAGGGGCTTCAGTGGGGTGTCAAATAGCTCCGCAATGATATTAATTCTTGTCTGTGTTTGTGATATTGTGTGTTTCACTTTTGCAGATCTAGTCTTAACACTGGGTAGATAATAGTGGATAAATAGACAAGCACACTGGAACCAAAATGGAAATGTCTTTCCTGCATCATTTCAGATACAAATGTCTGGTTTCCAGCTGGCACCAGCTGCACCCATCTGCAACGAAGCTAAGATAAGGAGAAAAGAGCTGTCAAATGCATCATGCCTTCCTTCAACTCCTCTTCCAATCCACATTTTTCAGCAGAAGCAACAGAGCTGAAATCTCAACAATCCTGCTGTCTGTAACATTAAGAAACCAAAGGAAATATTCATCTTCTCAATCCCATGCCAGTGGAGAAGAACAAAGCCAGCTAGAAGGCCACAGGAACAGTCTGACTTACACATAGGCTCCATAGGCTAAAAACTCCTATCTTTGGGTGGACCTGAGCAAGAGCCATTGAATAGGAGCATTGAGAGGACAGACTTTTTCACTGTGGAGATAAAACAGTATTCTGTGCCATTTTTCTGTCAGAGGATCAAACTGGAAGTGCATTTGATTTGGGGAAAAAAGAAATCTTGTCATTATGGATCAGTAACTTAAAGAAAAACATAAGTGATTGTACCCAACCAGCAATATGCATAAATAAATTAGAAAGTCCAAAACACCTAAAAGAAAAAGAGCAGTAGAAGAAAAGAAGAATTTAAAGAATGTCTATTCTGGGTTAGCAGTTTGGGAGGAGAACTTTGGTTAGGGCCAGGTCTGAATTGGTGCCGAACTTTTGACATTCCCACCTTCAGCAGGCAGGATCACCTCAGGGTAAGGGTTTTGAGGTGCTACAGGAGATGTGCTGATCCAAGCTGTGAGTAACAACCCTTTCAATTCCAAACATCCTTCAGCTGCATCCATCCAAAAGTCACAGCCTCAGCAGGGAAATGGACTTTTGGATGCAGAGCTGGGTCACTGACCTTGGCTCTCTGAGGCAGGTTCATCATGGTGTCTGGTTTGAAGTCATTCTTGTTCTTCCTGCACAGCACTGCGGTGATGATGATGATGATGACGGTGACCACAGCAATGGGAGCCAGCACAGCAGCAATGATCCACAGGTTGTTTGGGGGGTTCTTCACCACAGCTGCAGAAAAAGGCAGACCAACATTGGTAAGCTACGCTGGGCAAGGTTCCTGTTGCTTCCAGCCTTCAATTCCCTTCATATAGAAATTAGTATAAAAGCACTGTAAGTAATCTACCTTTCTGTACAAGGGAATACCTTTGTATTACTTTACCAGGAAAAGAAAGGAGAAAGTCAGCAACACTCTTGAATTCACAAATCCCCAGGCTCTCTTCTCTTAGTTTTATGTTACCTGGTTACATGCAAAAGCAGACATCCACTCCAAAGCCAAGATAGATACCATATGACATCACTCCAATGGTTCCTTTCCACAATAAACAAACAAATAAAAGGTGCAAGTCGTGCATCCTTAACTATTTTTCAAAGACAAACACAGCTTAGAGCAAAGTAGCACAGCATGTGTGTTAAAAGAACACACATGGAGTCCATACATGGTGCAAAGACTGACTGGCTCAGCAGGAACAAACTGGCAGAGCTTTTTTAAAAACAAGGAAACTAGCTCAAGTAGTTATTATCAATATCAATAAAGCAATAAGAAGATGCTTCTCTTGTGCTCTAGAAATAATTTATCATAGTTAAGGTCAAAAAGTATTCATCATTTCTGAAAGAATGGAAATAATGAGATTGGAAAGAGCTACTTGCAGATATATTAATGATGGCACCAGGAAAAGGGTACGTTTCAGAAATGCAGTGATGCAAAAACATTTTCAATTCCATTTCATCAGAATAATCTCTCTTAGTATGAACGTCCAACTTGTTCACACATAGGAGATCCTCCTATGACACATTCCCAGTACTCTCATTTCATTTAATTTCATTTCATTTCTGGAAGAACAACCAGACAATCTCCTTATAATGCTGAACTTTGCTGTAGTGAAATATTTAGTGGACTTGCCCATGACACCCCTGTTTATTTCGCTGTGGCACTGGTTGCTGGTGTGGGCAGGCAATTGTGAGAACACCAGCACAAAGCAGCCATTCCCATTTCCTGGGGGACCGGCGCTTTCAAATGTCATCGAGCTTATGAGCTGTCAGAGGCACTCAGCATCTCTCAGGATCAGACTTCACATGCAAACCAGCTTGTTCTGCAGCAGTCATTAGGAACTTTTCAGTTCTCCAGCTGAAAGCCTGGCTGGAGCCTGAGCCTGTTTTCTTGGTAGATATGCAACTTTTTGCAAAGCAGGTGAAGTTTGTTGGGCGATGTAGGAACAGCACCATTAGGCTCAGAGCTTGAGCCAGGCCAGGCTGGGGTTGAGGGTTCACTTTTCAACAGATTCACAGAATTCTTAATTATTGACTTCGGCATTTAGTTTAGGGATGAAAGAGCTGAGGCAAAGGAAAGAGAATCTGAATTTTAACGAATAACAGAAATTTTAATTATAGACTGCTGCTGTAGAAGCAGCAAACAATGGTCAAAAATTATATGTATTCCTTCTAAGGGATGCAGAGGAAATAATGACCTAATAGGATAGATATTTAGGAGTCCTAATTTACATCTTTAATTCAGTTACCAGGCTCCAATGTGACCTAAAATCAACCCATGGTTCATTCAACTCAGTAAGACTACAGTGGAATTTGAAACAAGCCTTTCAATCTGTTGTAACTCAGTGTCTGGCTCATAACACAGGAACATCCATTTTTTGTGTTATTATTCATCTGTCTTGTCTAACCCAGCCATGAGCTCCTGAGGGTACGTGTACTTTCTTAAAAGTATTTTGGGACAGAACTTTTCATTCTGCTGGAACAGAAATTATAATGAGCAAAAATGAAATCCGCACAAAGTATTTTCTGTGGCGATAGAAAGACAGACTACAAATAACCATGTCCAAAAGGATAGAAATTGGGGTTTTTCCATAATAAGGTATAAAGATGGAATTACTTCATACATTTCAAATACTCTACCTTCAGAATCTCAGGTACCTCAGGTCACAATTTCAATTTCTGTTTATTCTCTTTTTACAGTGTTCTATGCATACATGGCTGGTATGAAAATCTACAGGTGAATAAGGCTGCCTTATCAGACCATGGAAATACAAAGTTAGATGATGAGCAGTAGATTCCATAATTGCCTAAATACCTGTATAAATATAAATTACATCACTGCACAAAGAGCTAGGAAACTGCTCTATCTATATCTTGTTTAGTAAAAAATACATTAAAGAAATATTCTCATGGAAAAACAAGATTACTTAGAATTTAAAAACTGGAATTTATGGAATGGAGATCCTCATGTTCAGCTGAATTAAAGTCAGTAGCAGATTTTAACGGTCAAGTCAACAATCAGATATAGTACATGGTGCATTCTCTGGAAATTGTATCATATTTCAGTCTTCTTACTCAATCCTATGTTTATGGATGATACATAAATTACTTATTACACTGGTCTCTTCTTTTCCTGTCACCATTTCATGTAATTATTTCAGTATCACCACTCCTCCAGGCAGATATAATTGCACCAGGGGCACCACTTTATGTGCTGTTTCACCAGTAAAGAGATCCAGTGCAGAAGTCCACTACATAATTTTGATCCCTTCTAAAGAAACTCTTTGGCAAAGTGGAGAAATCCAGTTAGCAAAAGGCATGGATTTGTACACTGAGCTGTTAACTGCATGAAGAAAGCACTCCAAGTTTCACCACATGTTTATGACTATGGGCCAAGTACATAGGAATATTAAAAAAAAAAAAACAATAAAGCAACCTGAGTCCACGTTCACTCAGTAACTGATGAAGGTTTTGAAAGAGAAATTTGAAAACAAGAATGGATTATTTTTGGCCACATTATTCTGAATGATACTATCATATCGTGAATCTGAAAACCACCCATATGCACAAGTAGCTCTTTTCAACTTCATTTTTCCTACTTGTGTCTAAACAGTATCTTTAACAACCATGTAGTTTTCTTGGGGAAAATTATTGTTTAAAAGATAATAATCCCTTTAAGATAGAAAGAATCTACACTGCTTTGATCAAGTCAAAAATAAGGGACATCTTAATAGCCACCACATTTTACTTTTTTTTGGCCAAGTTATATGAATAGCAGCTTTTCCCCAGTCATCATTACTCTGTGGTGTCATGGTTTTATCAGCATCACAACTAATTCTGGCTTTCATGGAATAAAACAATGATTAAGTGTGGAATTTTTGAAAGGACTCTTACGATCAGCTTGAACTTGGATGACATAGCCCAATGTCAAGGCCATCCTCTGGGAGTCAACCGTACTCAAAATTTTGGCAGCTGCAGTGCCCAGCAAAGGCTTCCCGTTGTATAAAGTGTAATATGTCAGTTCAGCTGGCTCCTTGGGTCCTGGAATACGTTGAATTTTTACCATCTTTAAGGAAAAAAAAAAAAAAATAAAAAAATAAGGAGAGAAAGAGAAATAAACTCAGTTCGTGTTATACCACTGCAAAACTTGCCAGGAGCTATTTGGAGGCAATGCCCACAGGAAACTCCTTCAAGACCTCGTACAAGCATAAGCTTCAAGAAAATATTCTCATAGGATCAGAGCTTCTCCCCTTCAGAGCCCAGGCTATTAAATCAGTCAGTCAGAGAATTGATTAAAATTTTTCTTAAAAAAAAAGTTTAAACAAAATCCTAAGGTACAAAACCCTACACTAAGAAAAGCATGCAGTAAAGAGGAAAGGATCAATTTTTTGACATTACAGTCCTCTGTAAAGGAGAAATAATCTGTTCTAATACTGAAAACTCTACTTTACTGGCATATTGCAGATGAAAAACAGCCTCACATTTCCCTTCTACACTCATTATTTTTTTTTGTCCCAGGTTGATAACAAAGGAAACATGCTTTTCCCATTTTATTCTGCAGAAGACTGGCAGAATTTTTCCATTGTACCTCTGCCTTTCCTGAGATTGGAGAAAGTATCAGACATTTCTAATGATGAGAATAAAAAAGGATTTTTGTGATTTTTTTTTTCCATTATGGTATGGACTGAAATTTTACAAAGGTTCACACTTTTGGCAAGTAAAATGTGCTCCTTCTTTTAAATTCTTTCAGTGGAACAATACAAAAAATTGTGTGGGCAAATGGGAAATGTAATAACTTGGGCTTATACCTTACAACAAAGGATTATTGAAAAACATAATTTAATTTTTTTAAAATAACTAATTTTTAAAGATTGAAGAAGAAACCTTTTAATTGCTCATAGCGTCAGCTGGCTTAATTGGTGAGAAAACAAAATATGATCAGTTCAAAATACTGAACGTAAAATGCTGTAAATAAGAGAAAGATGATTAATAAATTACTCAGGGCTGAAGTCTCTACTTCATAACATGATCTGGGGCCACATGATTTGATGACTAATCCTGTATAAATAAAGGCTGCTTTTTTGCATTTTTTTCCAACAAAAAGCAAAAAAAAAAAAAGAAGTTCTAGCTTTGAGTTACCTAGGAAACTTTTATCATGAAGAAAAAACTTGGAATTCTCCATTATGCTGAATACGCTAAAATATGTACTTTGTACCAATCCTCATAGCAACCAGAGAGAAAATATTTATGAACACTGATTAACTAATGATGATTTCTGGAGGGTGACTGGCATGCCAACATGGTTGGCTGCAGAAAAAGGCACGATTAGCAGTGCCAGGCATTCTGCCCTCGCTGCTTTGATACCCAAGAGAAATACATGAAATTTCAGCCTAGAAATTTAGTTAGATGTGTCTTTTACAGGAACTGAAGCAGGACACACACAAGAAAAGCACTTCTTTTAACACAGGTCCATTGAGCACCTGTGTCACTGGAGAGGTGGTCATGACACAATAATGACCAAAAATTTCCAAGTCAGAAAAAAGCTTTCATTTCAGCCACGTTTTCCTTTTTATACATTCCTTTCACCAAAGGTGTGCACTTCACTTATTGGTTAGTAAAAGGTATTTCACTTGTCCATCAAATCTCTCTATTCTTGGTTAGTTTACATATTTTGTTCACTGATTCCCATGAGACAGATTTGTTGTTTACTGCAGATACACTTGTTTTTCACCCAGGAATAGTTTGTTGTGTTAACCAACTCTCATCCCCAAAACTGCTTTCACATGAGAACTTGCAAGCTCCTTTAGCTGCACATAGAAATGACAAACTAGCTGTTAATTAAACAGAGCAACGCCTGGGTTTATGAGGCCTTTCTTTTATAATTTATGTACTGTTGGAACCCAGAATGCAGAGAGTATTTCTCTGCATGTTTTGAAGGATCCAAACCCTCTGACAAACACTGTTTTTAACCTTTGTCCATGGAAAGGGCTTCCTAGGCTCTGGGATGTAGCAGGACTTTCAAGAATATAAATTAGATAGTAGCATAATATGTAGTTTATCACAGGGTGAGAATTTTAGATTTTGTGTTTGTTAGCATGAAAAGTAGATGAAGACAAGCTGGAAGATCCTTGTGGATTTTAGGCTTCTTTCTCCTTCTTCATCTCCTCCATATTCTGCAGTGTTGGAGTCACAGGACCATTGGGCACAATTGCAGTGCACTATCATGTGACTAGAGATTTAGTTAGTTATTGGTAGAAAAGTAGAAATAATATCTGTTCTTGGTGAGAATTGGGTGAATTCTCTTTAAGAGAGCCTTGATTCTGTGTGTTGGAGGCTTTTTAGTGCCTTTTCTCTCTCAGGCCAAGCTGGTGTAAAGCCTGGTATGCAGAAATTGCTGATCAGAATCATCCTGGAGAGCGAGAACAGCCAAGAGTCCAGTTTGCCTTTTTCTTAACAAGGACTTTTTAAAAGGCCTCCCTTATCAGAGGGGAGACATGTAGGAGTAGAAGAACTCCCACATCTACCTTTCTACCACATACCTGCACGGTGTAGCTGCCCACAGTGGTGGCACGTCTGAATCGCCTTCCCTGCTGGTGGGACATCATGAAGAGCGGGGCCAAGCGCTGCTCCATCAGTCTGGCAAAGCTCTGGTTGTTCAGCCCCAGCAAAGCAATATCAACCCCTTGGATGACTGTAGGAATGGAGAAAAAAACATTATCAGCACTTCATGCATTGACAAGTAAAGTAACGCATGGTCTGTGGGACATTTTGGGATAGGGAGGTGCTGACTGACTTGGAAGAAAATTACCTGGACGTTGTTATCCCCTCTCAGTAATTCCCTGTGGGGACATAGTACACTTCTGTTTCAGTCCCTGCATTGCTCATCTTAGATAATATCAATGATGTTTCAGAGAGCAAGAATCTCTAAATACCATTTCTAGGCCTTCAGTTTACCAAAATGGCTCAAGGGTGCATCTACTCTATGATCTTCAAAGTAAAAATTAGGTTCAAATTAGGTTGAGAGCTGCTGGGTTTTTGCCAGATGCTCTCATTAACCAGTTTCTATCCTGAGGATTTGATTTTGAAATTTGGATTTTGCACAGTCTCAAACAAAATATCCTGCTTGAGAGAACTGAAACCTGAATAAACATTTCTGAAGTACAAATGAAGGCATCGGAAGTATAAATGGATGCAAGATTTAAAAGACACTGGATTCCAAAGTTCAAAAAAAGTGATATTTAAGTGATGCTGCTTCAATTGATACATATGTATGGGTTTTTTCAGTATTATTTCAAAAAAGTCTTCTAGGACCACTAGGATCTTTTTGAAAACAGTTTCCTTTGTAATATCAATAATAATCCATCGCAGCAAGTGCACAGAGGCAAGAAATGGAGTATCATGTTCACAGGGTCCATACTGGGAGGAGCTGAACCACCCCCTTCAGAGGATCATAATCTCTGCATAAACTTATGTTTTATTTCAAATTTATGAAAAGATGAAACTGGTGCCAAGTCTATATCATGTCAGAGCCCTTTGCTCTTGCTCTCCTGAGCATTAAACAATTCCAGACATAGACACACCAACTAGAAAGGCTTTGGTACCACTCAAAGATGTCTGAGGGAAAGGGTCTCTTTCTTGCCCAATTATCATTTCTGAAGTCAAAATGATTGTGCATGAGAGGGTGGCATCTATGAAATGACTTGATAAAAGAAGTATTTTGAAGCCTAAGAGCTTCAAGTGAAAGATGCAAAAATCCCTGCGCCCAGGTAGTCAGCAAATCATAACAAAGTCCCTTGGTGTAACAGCTTCACCTTTGTTCCTGGGTTATGTCTACATGTCTCTTTTGATTTCAGATTTACATCCATGTCCAAGGGTATTTAAAAAAAAAAAAAAAAGGTCTATTTGTGTCTCAAAACTCAGAGTTTCAATCAAAGTGCTGTAAGTTCTGAGTTGGGTGTTGGTCGCTGGAGATGTCACTGTCCAAGATGATCACTTATTCCCCATAGTGACTGCAAGTATATTTGCTCAGCTGGAGGCAGATTCAGTGGGCAGCCACTTATTTCTGTGTAAAATTACTGCACTGCTGTGTTCATATAAATGAGCACTAAAAATTATTACCTGGAGTGCCTGGAGGAGGGAGGGAAATTAGAAAGTACCTGTTATCACCCAGTAGTCTCTAGTTGATTCTGAGACATCAAGGTTTGGGTACTCCAGAGCTTCAAAAATAGAAGAAGATTAAATTATGTCATAATATCCCAACATCCTACACATTATGTATCCCAAAATTGGCTACCCTGACAACAATAAATAAATTTGAACTATGGCCCAAGAGGAGATCTAGAGAATTATTTTCAGGGTTACAATTTCTTTTCTGTCTGAAAAAGAACAACAAGTGTAAACAGAAGAAGCACTGCCATACAAAGTAGAACATATATCTCCCGTTGCCAAAATACTGGCTTGGGACAGAGTCTGGGATGACACCCAGGAATGCCCAGAACCAAGAAGGATAGGTAATAGGTGTTATATTCATCTCTGATTAATCTTCTCTCCTGAAGAAAACCACATGAGATTCCATGATGCTTCTCTGATTAATCCTTATATAGCCCAGACCATAGTTTTATAGCCTAAAATAACATGAAAATATACCAGGATCAGACTCCACATGGATTGCAAATGAGACTAACAAAACTGTGAGCACACCTTGGAGTGTGGTGCTCTCTCACTGTGCATTGTTCTAAGGCATTACTACCATATGTGTCTGCATCTGTGAGAAACTGATATTTGCTGTTGTGATGCCTTTTGTTAGCTCCTTCATCTCCAAAGTGCACTAGGCTGTAAAGCTCAATATGCTGCTAATTCATTACACGCAGCTCAGCGTTTGCTCAATGGATTAATACCAGGAACTTAATTCAGAAAACATCCATGCTCTGCACGTGGATAGGCTGCTACTGAGTCACCTTGATTTTTAAACCCCAAAGTGGCTCAGAATAGTAAACATTGTAAAGGATTTGATTACGCAGAGTAGCTGCTTTTGAGGAGGATTCCACAGTGTGCCCTGAGCTGTGCATTTCCACGACAGACTGCAAAGGCTCTGAAGGAGCCACTGGAGCCTAGTGGGGAATCACATGCTTGGAGAACAACCTCAATATTTGTTTGATAAACTGAGATAACTACACTGCCACAGGAATAAGCATCAAACATTCTTCAAAGGAAGCATTTTCCAGACACGCTCTCAGTCTGGAGCTGTAAACACTGCGCGTGCATTAAGTTCATGAGTTTGCAGTACAGATGCTGCACTGGGAATAAAACCAAGAGCTCCAAAATTAAATATAAGCCATCAGTTGTTAAAGAAACACCAGCTAAGGACTTTATCAGGTATGTTTATCATGTGTGGGGATCAGCAGAGAACTTCAGTACCACATGAGACTTGCTGTGTGACAAATGGCTTGCACAGCTCCTGACTACCAAGCATATGCCTGAATTGCCTTTGTGAGAAGCACCACAATCCTATACAGCAGGCCTATTTTGGAGGCCAAATACTTCAACTGAGCACAGCCAGCATCAAAACTCCCTCCATCTTTCTCCTTGTGCTCTTGGATGGCCCATGAAGATGTGTCCTGAACACAGGGCATCCGCCAGCCATCTAAAAGGAGCTTGTCTGATGAGGAATGGGGGGACATTCCTTCTAGGTCCATGACCACACCCTTTATCAACAGCCTCTCTCTCTCTGCCTCCCTTGCCTGTGGAAAGACTTCATGGAAACATGAGCCCTCCTTGAGATCTGTCTCTTTCCCCATGATGAAAATTCTGATTCAAAAGTACACCAACACTGTGCAAGAACTTACAGGGCAGTTTCACCTATTTGTTTCCAAATATTGTAATTCGAAAGGTAATGCCCCAAGAACAACACACAAACCTCCTTTCCCAAAGATTTGCACAGTCACCTAAGTTAGCTGTGATTCCTGACCACCTCACAGAAGAGAGAAAACACTTATCCCACAGAAATCTCACCCTACAAGTCACTGATAAAGAAGTGCATCATGTAATTTCTCTGCTGTTGGGCTGTTTGCAAATGAAATGGACTGACGGAAAAAAGATAATCTGTGTTTTCCTCAGTGCTCACTTTCCAATAGTCTGCTCCTGCACTGATGTACCCAGCATGTCCCTGCCTCTTCTCACTCCCAGTGAACACAGAACTCCAGTCTGCAGTGAGCTTAATTTCACACATCACATTAACAAGATTAAACAGAAATTCCCATAATCAAGTGTCTTGTCCCTTTAATCATTTTAAAGAAATTAGCAGGCAGAGTCAGAGAGCACATACACCACAGGGGCTGCCCACACAATTGTCTCCAGCTCTCTGCACCTCAGAGCCTTCATAGCAACTGGAATGCAAGAAAATCATTGATGCCAAAGGGCTCAGACCACGTGTAAACTGAGGATGCAGTTCAGGAAACACAGCAACAACTTTTTAAAATAGAAGCACAGATGGAGCTCACCCCACTACCCAAACACACCCCCACAGCCTGATCCCAGCCCAGCCCCAGGATCAGCTACCGGGGCTGAGTATTCCAGAGAAGCAAAGGGCTGTGCAAAAGTTGAAGTTCATTCAGTGCTGTGCTAGGCATTCCTGAAATGAAGACTTTGGGACCTTTTGTGCTTTGCTTTTCACAAAAATGCCATTTTGTTTTGTTTCAAACCTGGCACAGGAATTTATTTTTTTTATTAATGACAGTGTATGTATGTTTTTCCTTAGTTTTTTGCCAGTGTTGCTAGTAGCCAAATAAACACTAAACCCGGGGGGGGGGAGATCATCTAATCCCCCCCACACACCCCTTTCTTTTTAACAAAATAGTGTTTTAAAAGTAGCCAGAAAAACTACCTACAAACCCTGAGCTTGACAACAAAATCAAATTCTAGTGCTGGCTAATCTGGATGCTGAAAAGCACATACTTACATTCAGCAATGGTGAGAGGTGGGTAGGTGAGGTAGAAACCCACCAGCTCAGCTGACAGCTGATTAAGAAGGTTGCTGGAAATAGTGCCATTTAGAGTTGTGCTTTGATTTTTCACTACGTAAAACAGAGTGACAGCTTGGGAGACATTGGAGGTGTTCAAAATCTGAAACAGAGGCGAAAAATAATGTGTTGCTGTGGTTCAGCTCATTAAAAAAAAATGAAAGGAAAAAAAAAAAGACCAAAAAGACAGTGCAAAAAAACTGGGGAAATGTTAACCTGAAGAATGGATTAGCTACATCTCATTCTACTCTATTTGTGTGATACTTTAATCCCTGCTTTAACACTTGCAGGGTTGCTGGGGGACAGCAGCAGGCAGAAAAGGTGTAGTCAGGACTGAAAATGTTTTCCCCTGGTTTTACCAGGAAATGTGGGATGAGTGAGGGAGAGGGTGCTTATCAGAAAAACCATCCAGTGCTTGATGCAGAGAAATTGTCCTGTTTATCTTGCTGTCATTGCTGCCTTCCTACTGTTCGTTTCTAGACCCACACATTTTCCATATGAAATTAAGGGCTATCATGCCCTTCTGTTCCTAACATGAATGCCTGCTCTCCTCCCCACTCTAGCTCAGTGCCAGTTTCTTCCTGAGCCCAAATTTGATTACTACATTTGGAGGACCAATTCTACTCAGCAGGTACTGGATGAGATCCTCAAACACCAGGAAAAAACCCCACATGCTTTCTTGGAAAACTTATGCCCAAGGGCAAAAGGGATAGGGTTATTTGGCTACTGATAAATAGGCCTGACAGCATTCATGAATGTTATTCAAATATCCTATTTTTATGGTTTGGATCACCAGGTTAAACAATAAAACATGATATAAAAAAAAAGCATCAGAAGAGCACAAGGTCAGACCAAAAGTCTGCCTAGTCAATGTCTACTTACAAATGGCTGGAGCAGGGGGCTAGAGAATTAGCACACTACAAGAGGAATAAATGGCTTTCAACAGTGTAAGATTATCCCACAACTGCCATAAATCATATGCCTGGGTTAAAAAAGGGCTGATGACTTCTTATTCTATACCTTTAGCCAGATGTTTTTTGTAATTTCTATATTTTTTCCCCCAGTTACATCTGGACATCTTTATCACATGGTGTGTGAAAGGATGCTTCTTTTTATTTAAATTTGAACAGTTCTGTTATAGGAAACTCCAGGTGGCCACTCCTGATTCACTACAGCACTCATGGCTGGAGAGCCATGGCAAATTTCATTTCTCCTTGCGTGGAAGATACTTCCTGCCTTTTCCCCACCTTCCCTCTACTCTCCTAGGGCAGCAATGCATTTTCTGAGCTGGCTCTGTCTGCTCCAGAACTGTTCCCCAATTTTCAATTAATCTAAAGCCCTCATACAATGTTTTGTTGCACCAACTTAATCTTTTGCGTGGTACTGGAATAACTTCAGAAAAATTTATCATGAAGATCACACCCTTGAGCCTCTTACTTCCCAGCTTATATGTTGCCTCCAGGACTTCCATCCTATCTCTCCTTAAATTGGCAATCCCTAATAAAACAGCCACCACCTTCTTCTAGGGCTCTCTCCAAAATTGCTTAGGTGCTTTGTGACATCTGTCACTTCCACCACAAGCAAATTAGCCACCATGAAGTTTCCCTCAATGCCACAGGTCCAGCTATTGAAAAGATTGATAATCACATTATCTACTGTGGTAGGACCTCTCTTGCCCTGTGCTTTGTTGCCTCTCTGAGCTCCTCCAGTTTGAACACAAGCTCACAAGAAACAGCACCAAAATAACTAAGCAGAGCGCTGTCTGCAAATTTTCTCCATCTGAGGAGCACAATCCATAGAGTTTTATCATAAATCAAAAACATTTTGTAATATTGCCCAGAGGATCATTTCGTTAGTCCTGAAGTATGGCATAGAACATAAGAGTGTTGGCCCACCATACATACAAAGGTGTGTAAAAATCGGGCCCTTTGTGGTGAATTTGTACCCCTGAGTGTGAGACTGAAATGCATACCAAGAGAAAGAAATCAATTCCATTATTTCATCTTTATACCTGAATAGCCTCGCTGAAAGCAACTAATGTGTCAGAATAACATGTTGAGTAAAACCATAAATTTGGAAGACTGTGTTTTTATATTTGGAATTTCATTTATATGACTGAACTGCGAACAGTAAAACTCCAGTCATGAAAAGCAACAGCCTTCTATAAACCACACATTTATAAGTTTTCCTGCAATGCATAAAACAATCTTATTGCAGATGAAAACATAAACTTCCTTCCACAGTGGCTAGCAAAGGCACTGTGTTGGAATAAAAACATGCACATAGCAAAGAATTACCAAGAGGGTTTGGCAACAGGCCCTGGTAAAACACCCAACACTGTACCTGAACAGTTAAGTTGTTGCTGGTGTTAAGGACCTTTCTTTCAGCATCCTGAAATGCTCTCTGGAGCCGCTGTTCCATGGTCTGAACAAATTTACATGACTGAATATTGTCTGTTTGGCCCACAAACTGCAGCTCTGGAAAAAGGAAGGCGTTAGCATGTGGACAAAGAATTCTCACTTGCAGCGCCAAGAACAAAATGATCAATTTACACATTAAGCAGGTGAAAAATAATGCCACTTCAGAAAGCGCACTAAATTAACCTTAAGACAAAATGTAAGAATTAAATTTCATTATTAGAACTGATATTCTACACAAACAAATGGAGATTGCTTCTGCAATGATATATAAGTTGGTAGGGGCTGTTCACTGCATATATACTTGCCCAGAGCCAAGCAGTAAGGAAAGTCATTCTAAAAGACAAGTTATAATCTTAAATCTTGCAGGTCATTTGGTGCTGCAAAATATAATCAATCATAATATTGATTCTCATTCTGTTTTATTTTCACTCTAGGAAAAATGTACTTAACTTTAACTGCCATAAGCATGTGTATACAGACATTGTAAGCACACATATGAGAAATATTTTTTTTTTCATTTAATACATCATTTCAGAGCACTCTGTCCTTTCCTAGCTTATAGTGCCCTCCAATTACTTTGCTCTGATGCTTGCTACCACCTCCCCTTGATGCCTTTTTGGGACTACCTAAAAACAGAGGCCAGACAAAATTAAGGAGATAAAAAGAAGTTGTATACATGGAAGGGTCTTCAGGTACATTTCAGGCAGACAAAGCCCCCCCCAGGGGCTACACCCAAAAATGGACAACAGGTCACAGGTTTGCACACTTATGTAAATTTGGTTCATTTGCATATTGGGAGTTAATCTTCCAGTTACAGCTTCAGATAATGAAGTCATTTACCCCAAGTTTTCCCCCCCAACTCACTTTTGTTTCCATTTCTCAGGGCCTGAGCCAGTAAAGTGTCCTTGGTTCCCAGGCCTGGAGAGGGATTGCTTTGTCTGACCAAAATGGGAGAGCAGTAGCTAACACTGTATATGGAGTTTAGAGTTATACACTAAAGAATTGCAGGATTACAAATCTATGAAAAATGCAAAAGCTAAAACCCTAAGGCTCACAGCAGTGTCCATGACCCTGGCAGCAGAGCATCAGGTAAGACAGGGGTGCCCACAGGAAAGCTCTTGGAGTCCATAACAGCTTTGGGTTAAGGCCATGGGAAAATCCCCTTTGGTTATGGTGAGCAAAATCTCACTCCCACCAGCCCCTGCAAGTTCTTAGGTTAATTTAGTTATTCCACAGAAGGTCATCATCTGAGCTATTGTTACTGGTTGGTTTGTCATGTTTCTAGCTCTTGTTTGTGACCAGACCCTTCCATACAGTCATGTTTCTAGCTCTTGTTTGTGACCAGACCCTTCCCCTCAGACTCCTCCCCTGACCTACCTTGTAAGTTTGTGTCCTACCCTGGACTCCAGGTCTTTTTAGTGCATCCCTACACTGCTCGGAGTCTACGTGTTTGTTATTTTGCAGTTATTAAAGCCTTTTATTTTTGGGCCATCGTGCCCACCCTGTCAGAACCTTGGACACAGAGGATTCCAGGCTTTCTGTGCTGAGAGGGTCTGATCTTCAAAAATACACTGCATTTGACCTGAGGCCATGGAAAAGGCTTCCAAAATTGAGTGATAGCACTGAAATTGTGAGTGTGTAGTTGAATAGAAGTATGTTACATCACAAGGTGAAAGATTTAGAGTTTGGGGTTTTTGGACATAGCAATATATATGTAACAAGACAGAGGGTTTAGGACATAGGTTAGTTCTTCTTCTTCTTCTTCTTCGTCTTCTTCTTTGTCTTCTTCTTATAATTATTATTCATCTTCTTCTTCTCCTTCTTCTTCTTCTTCTTCTTCTTCGTATTATTATTATTATTATTATTATTATTATTATTATTATTATTATTATAGCGCACCCGGTGCTAACGTGTTTTCCTCTCGCGAGTACCCCCCCTTCATTCCGGGACGCGCGACGCGGAGGGGGGCCCCCTTCCACACAAAGGCCTCGTCTTCTTCTTCATCTTCTTTTTCTTCACAAGTTTGGGTAATTTTGTGTGATTGGTTGAAAAAGTACGCATTGCAGAACATGAGTAGTTAGTTATTGGGTTAAAAGTAAAAACAAATTAGTTGGCATCTCATAATTAGGTAGCTTAAGCTTAAAAGGATGTTGAAGACATTACTCTGAGCTCCATTTCTACTCTGCTAACTTAGCATGTAGGAACACTCACAGTCAGTGAGGCTGTAACTTAGATAAAAAGTAATAAACATCCAAGTCCCAACAAGAATTCTGTCTCTCGTGCTTTTAATCCTGACCCTGAGAAGAAGAACCTGATAAAGCCAAGGGGTTCACCACACTGCCCCTCATTTTCATCACCACTTTCAGGACTCTGTGCCAATCTCCCAAGGCAGCACACAGTCCAAACTGTCCGGGCCAGACCCGAAGTGCTACAGAAAGCCTGGACACGAAGCAGAGCCTGTCCTGCTGCCCCAGAGAGTCCCTGGGCACTGCCCCACAAGCACACACCCACCCCAGGCAGGGTACCCCTGGCTCACCCGTCTTCAGCTGGAAGTGGTAGGCGGGCAGGGGCTGCCAGGGCAGGGCCAGGGCCACCACGGCCTGCAGGTGTGGCACGTGCTGCTTCATGTCTGCCGTGGCGTTGGTGATGCCATAGGCAAGCAGCTTTTCAGTGACAGCAGCTGGGGTGAAAACCAGTCTGCCCCGCGTCACGTAGTAGCCGACTGTGAGGTTACTCGACTGCTCCAGGATTTCAACCTAAAACACACAGGGAAGTGTGGGGTTTTTATTGTTTTGCTCACAGCTCAGCCATGGTTTGATTGGGCTACTCACCCTGAATATGCGTCCCTTGCAGGGTTTTTATCCTGTAATCCCCTATAAATCCCATGGGATCAGTTAGTGTCATATCAGACACAGTATTAACAGAACTGCTCAGAGAGTTTTAGGCTTATTCCATGCAGCATGGGCTCTGAGTTGAAGGAGTGCAGAACTGCCACCACAGCTGCAAACCTCCAGGTTAGCCTGGGCATTCATTCATGCACAGATACTGGGACATTTTACATACGCATGGAAAAATACAGAGAGCTTCCAGCCCCCACTCCATGCCTGAAGTTCACTAACTTTATGTGTGTTTCTGTCATTGCAGGCTTGCAGACAGATTTTAAAGAAGACAAAAGTTTCAAATATTTGATTGGGCTGTCTCTTATCTCCTGTTTCCCTGTACTGTCCCAGATGGTTAAGTCTATGAGTGGACCAATACAAGCAGAAATAACAAACCACAAGAATGGACACATTATGAGTCAAAATATGAGCTGAGTTTTACCTCAAAATTCCATATTTTCCAAAATATTTTACCCCTGGAACTGGTCCTCCTCACTAGGTTTTAGCTGGTTTCCTCTGTTGGAAGAAGGCAACTCCTCTCAAGTTTACAAAGTGGTAGGGGACTAAACCTGGCAGGTTTTACTGCTGCTGCCAAGAAGCACGCAATTCCCAAACCACCTGACATCCTCTACACTCGCAGCAATAAAGCGTGAAGACTGAAGTCAACTTGACAACCTCTGTTTTGAGAAATATTACTTTTATCCTTCCCATAGTCTTGGTGAGTGTGGCTCCCAAAAGCCTTGGACCCCACACAAACCCCAGCCTGAGTGCACTGGAAGCTGTGTCCCAAGGAAAGGGGCCCTGGCAGCCCACCTGAGCCTGCTCTCACACACAGCAGTGCAGAGGTTTGTGCAATTTAGCTGTAAAGTGATGAACACATCACCTTGATTTATTTTCAATAAAATGGGCTTTCTTCCTACTCGGTGTTCCTGTCCCTGTGAAATTGCACCTGTCAGGTACTGAGTTTTCAAAGCAGGGAGTGGACTGACAGCCATTTACCAAATGGCTCTCACCATTGATCCAGGCTGAGCACAGCAGCACCCACCTGCCCCAGAGCAGAAATCACTCCTGAGCTGCAGGGGAAGAAGAAACTGCTGTCAGTAGTCATTTCCCAGAGCATACTAAGAAGAATTTTGCATTTCTCTCTTCTTCTTCTTCATCAAATAAACCACTAAGAGCTTTGTAGTATTCCTTATATTTTTAGAGACCAGAGTGGGTGCCGTGTCTACCTGCTCTCCATAGGAAAATCTCGGTGCTCCCCTCCAAGAGGCTCCCTGTATCCAGAGACACCACTGGAGCTGCAGCCAGCTGCAGTTCTTTGGTGGGAGAGCTGTTTTGGTAAAGTCATGCAGAGAAAGCCAAGCATGCTTACCTGAGCGCTGATGTTCTGGTTGAAAGCTTGTCTCAGCACTTGGTTGAGGCCTTTTCTCACACTCTCCCTGAAGGCATTGCTGATCATCATCCTTCTTGTGTTCAGAAACAGAACTGTGGAGCAACAAAAGCCACAGGGTGGTTTGAGACATCACCGTGCTCCTCCTGTTTGCTTTCTTTAATTGTTTTACATTGGGCTGGCTGTGCAGGGATCATCAAAGCAGCTTGGATTAGCAGCAGCTCCAAAGACAAGAACTGCAGGGGCTCAGCAGCTCTTGAGTTCCCTATTCATCCCATGGCAATAGCCCATTGTTTCCATGTTTCCAGAGCAAGGTCTAACAAATGCAATTTCTTTAGCAGCAACAACAAGTCTTTGCCATGCTGCCTCTCCAAGGAGGCATGAGGCCACTCACTGCCTGAGGACAGACTGGCACAGCATTCCCAGGAGACTGAGCCAGAGCTGCACAGGCAGGCTTCACATCTTCATGGCCACAGTTACATAAAAGAAATCTGCTGCTCCACTGTTACAATTATTTTCTATTTAGGAAGCATCTGTATGCCTTCTTCAATAAACCTATCACCATCTCCTTTTTATCCTCTTCTAATTCGCAGAAAGAATTTTATAGCTGTGCTTGAATACTTTCAATCATATACTGTAGACAAGCTACTTCCATCTTTAGAAATAGCTGTTGTACTCATTACACTACTGCTGGGGATATTTAGCAGCTATCAAACACACATTAGGTCCAAAAGCTGCTTATTTCACTGGAGCCTGTATCATGCAAGGTCACAAAATCCTTCTGTACCTATTCTCTGCTGAGATCTCCAAGGCACATGCACCTTCTGGTGCTGTGCTGCCACAGGAATCCATGAGAAGCCTGGGCAAGGTACCTCTCCAGACCCCATTTAGTTTGGAGTTCTTACAGCTAAGGAGAAGCTGTCCATGAAAAAAACAGCCAGAGCCAGAAGTGCCACTGTTCACATAGAAAACTCAAAATCCTCCCATTTTGAAGTGTGAAACTCTAAATGCTAAACATAATTTTCAAATGGATCTGTAATGATAGAATTTGGTGTTCATATTAGAACAGAATTAGGGGTTTGTGCATAAACAGGGCTGAAGACCAAGGCAAGTTACTGCACTGTCCTCCTCAGCAACAGACTCCTTCCTTACAGCAAAGCAGGCACCAAACCATCCTGGCTGACAGGGCTGTCCCTCCACTCAGGGGGTCCTGCAGCAACCCCCTGAACTCCACAGCACCTGATCTCAGCACTTCATTCGATGCACTGGCGTTAAAACCCAAGCCACAAATAAAACCAACGCTATTTCCATCTAACAACCCATCAATGCAGCAGACGAAAAACCACTGCTGCCCCACGTCCTTTGACACTGGGGTGTGTTTCTTACAGCTCACTAGCTTCCCCTCACAGACACAGGAGAGCCCTTCAGCTCTTTGCACGTACCTGTTTTCACCATCATGTGGGCAGAGAGCCGGCAATCCAGGGAGGGAGCTGCCGTCATGTTAGCGAAAGCGGCTGCTGCCGTGGTGCCAGGAGGAGCAGGGGTGAGTTCCACTGCAGAAGGGGGAAGCCTAGTTGTTTTCGCTGATGCTGTAATAGATGTCAAAGCTGCTGTCATTGTCAGTGGGTATGGGGTTGGCGTTTTGGTGATGTCTGGGCTCGGGAACTTCTGGGTGTCAGTTACGGTTGTTTCTATCTGCCTTGGTGCATGGGGTGCGAGTGTGGAAGCTGTGACCGTGCTGCTCTTGGGGGTTATGAGCAGAGCTGGCATGTCCAGAGGTGAGGCAGTCGTGTTTCTTGTTGCAAAAGGA
Source organism: Certhia americana (assembly GCA_018697195.1). Taxonomy (NCBI): domain Eukaryota; kingdom Metazoa; phylum Chordata; class Aves; order Passeriformes; family Certhiidae; genus Certhia; species Certhia americana. Next base: position 8,629,762 of record CM031861.1, on the reverse strand, counting down.
AAATCTGCCTGTGTTCCTACTGAGCTTAGATCCAATGTCAGTTTTGTGGCAGTGTTATTTTTTGTTAGTGTCAGTATTGGTGTGCTTAAAGCCATCACAGATGGCAAAGGTGTGTTTTCAGTGCCTAGAGAAAAGAAGGAAGAAGCTGGCACTGGTGAAGCTGGAGATGATTTTCTTGTTAGTGGTTTTGCTTCTGAAGTTTCTACTGTAGGTATTGCACCAGAAGATACTCCAGATAACACTGTAAGAACAGAATGGGTAAAGTTGGTGGTTGACAAAAAAGGAGACTCTATCTGTGTTGGTGATGCATGGACAGAAGTTATGATGACTTGACTGCAGAGCACTGGTGGTAGGGGTTTGCAATGGAATGCCCTTGGTAGCTTTATTAATTATGTCATTTGCACCTAGACTATGACTTGTAGCACTTGTGTCCCACTCCTCCTCACTGAATGTGGCTGGATATTTATCAGCCATAACCAAACAACCAGGGAAGTCCAACTGGTTGTCTGCAAATTCTGGAAAACTTCCAGAACCAGTTTTTTCTCAGATAGAACTCAGGAGAGTTGAGCCAGAAGGCTTGGTTACAGGGAAGGGGGACTGGGCTGGCAGTGTGCTGAAGGTGACACTGCTTCTGTTTTGGGGCTGAAGTAGTCAAGCTGTCCATGAGCTGAAAAGCCAAACATTTTTGTGCCTAGTGTTCAGTCAGTAATCTTTCCAGCATCACCTGTTTGGGATTTTAAGGAGCTAGGGAGAGCACCTTCAGCATTAACAGGAGTCATGTGTAAATGGAGAGGTGCTTTCTCATGTATACTGATAGGAACATCTCCAACACAGTAGAAATCAGCAATGTTTTCAGCCGTGTTTCCATGCTTTTTTTTGCAGAGGGTCAGACATTATCAATGCAGTAGCAATGGATGAATACTGAAGAGATGTTTTCAGTGCAAATGCATCTACATCAAATTCTGAAAAGTTATTCTTTTCAGCAAAGGGTAAATTTGAAACGTTTTGGCTATAGGACATATAGTTTGCTGAAGGAATGGAGAAGAGTGGCTGCTCCTTTGTATTAGTTTTGTTTTGCAGGCTTGACACTAAGTATGGTGCATGGTACCCATTTTCCAATGGAAAAGTACCTGGAGCAACTTCCCTTATTTCCATTTGGACTGAAGTTTTTACCGAAGGAATACTAATGCCAGCTGCAGACAGCAATGCTTTATTGGTCCACGTAGAAGCTGAAGCTACAACTTCAGGAAGGCTGACAGGATCTAAATTGCTTTCAGAGTCTGCATTCAAAATCCTGGAAGAGCCAGAACTGTGGCTGTCCATCACTGTTGTCATGGAAACAAGGAAAGGCAGAGTACGCCACACTGGAGGCATGACAGAGATGAGTGGCTTTTTACCAACTGAATGCCAAGTCTGACCAGAGGTTAAATGATTTATAGCTCTTGGAGATGAATATTCTGCATGTGGTGTCACAAGAGTGAGTACTCTCATCTTTCTATCTTCATTTACAGTTACATCTGAACTTTCTGCATCTCCAGGTGGAAGTTGCGCAGTCACAAAAACAGTAGTGGCAGAAGGATTTGTGGTAGCAGGTTCAGGTTTTGAAAGGTGTATAGTGGAAGTAATTAATGGCACTGCAGCTATAGCAAGAGTTGTTAAGGCATCTCCAAAACAGTGTTTATTAACCTTGATCCTATGAGGAGTTTGGATATCTGGAGAAACTTTGGAAAGCTCAGTTCCATAATGCAGAACATAATTAGCGTTAAACTTCATGGACATATTTGCTGTCACTCCTCTTGTGAAAGGCTGTTGAGCTGTCCTTGCCCCAGGAAAGCCACCAGGATTTGGGAGAGCAGGGCAGAAGCAGCTGGGAGTCTCATGCTATTTGCCTACTAAGTTCTATCAGCCAGGCCTTCTGCAGAAGTGTGATTCAGATGCACCAGCAAGCGTTGCGAGGCAGCAGCAGGAGGGATTTGCTGCCTGTCCTGGTTGGCTGCTGCCGCCCTGGGACTGGCTGTGTGTGCTGCCCCAGTAAACACCTCGTTTGTCTCAGTTAGCAAGGGAGACCTTGGGCTTGTTGGAGAGAAGTGCATTGCATTTCTAAAGAGAAAATCTGTTTTGGTTCTAAATTCTCGTACTGGCAGCACTGCCCTGCGAGCGTGCTTTGCATCTGGAATAAGTGATATTGGCAGTGAAAGGGAGGACGTACTCTGTGCTGAGCTGGAGACCTCAGCCAGGCTCTTGGAGGTTGATGGCATGAAAGGTGCAGGATAAAAGCCTGTAGGGCAATTAGTCAGTGCTGTGAAAGACTGAGGGTGATTCATTTGTGGTATTAGGTGTGGAGTACCCACAGCATGGAAGACTGCTGTAGGAACCTCTGCTTTATCCTGAAAAACTGATGATGACAGAAGAGTGATACCACTCAATCTGCCAGTCAGTGCTGCTCTAAATGGTTCCAGTAGAAGAGACATTATACATACTTTCATTAAGGAACCGTGACAAAGTTTTGGAAGTTACTGTCACGGGAGACTGATGCATTTTTGACACAGGAATGTCAGAGTATACAGATGACAAGGAGGTCCTTTCCAAAGGAAACCCTTTTGCAACTCTGTGAAATGCACTACTGTTGATCCAATGAAAAGCATGGCCCCCATAAACCAATTCTGTGATTCATCACACTGGAACGCACCATGCTTAGAGCACTATCCCTGCTTTCACTAACCTGTGAGCTAGCTGAATCTGTGCTGAAGGAACCTTCAGGATCTGCAGGCAAAGGCACTTGCATGGGCAGTACAGCTGGTTTAGAAAAGTTAATGGCATGAGGTGACTGAATTACCAATGAGGAGAATGATGGTGATGGAAGAGCGGCAAGCATGTCTGATCCTGATGTGCTTTCTCTGGAAATGGAGGGTGTTTCTAATGGCACTGGCTGGGATGGCACAGCTGTACTCAAGTGTGACACTGGTGGTGTGGTGGACAGTGTGGCAAGCATACCAAGCTGAGGCAAACCTGTTAGAGCAGCTGTGTCATCTGCGTCTTGAGACGGCCTCAGGGGCAACTCAGCTGAAATCTCAGCAGGTTCCTGGGGTGCACTGTTCCCACTGCCTTGGTAGAGGGAGGGTGACAGGTGCAGCTGGTCCAAAGTCCTGGTACGTGCGCCAGTCAGCGTGGTTTTTATCATCTGAAGCAAGTCTGCGTTCTCCAAAGTCTGCCCCAGAGAAATATCAGCTACTGAGGGAGTCTTAGTTTCTGTGGAAGGCCGTGTTGGTGATAGGATAGATCTCCAGTTAGGAAAAGATCCTGTAGAAGGAGCATCATTGATATGCTGCAGCCTGATACCTGTCAAATAATAATTAAAATGAGTATATCCTTCCCCAAAATGAAGAGTTGTTATCTTGCTGCTACAAATCACAACACAAAATGCATTAAGTTTGGCAAAACGAGTGAATTTTTTTAGTTGTTTTCAGCATGCATAAAAATTCAGAGAAAGTTTACAAAAAATAAAATCCCAAACATGAAACCCAGGTTTCAAGGTTCAATACAACAGATTTTAAACCCCTCAGCTCGTTTCATCTGACAGAATAATAAGAAAAGCTGCCTGAGCCATAATATTCCAAAATCCTACTTTTACCTGGGGTGTCTCAACATCCTAAAGGACACATCCTTAAGTTTGGCACAATTCTTCAGGTTATTGTGAGTCAATCTGAGTCAAAATATTGTGTGAGAAGATGGGTTTAGAAGCAGTGCAGAAAGGGTATGGGTTTTGACAAGCAAGCTTCACTGCCTTGGCATGCAGTCTGACATGGGAACAGAGTCAGCACTGGCTGCGTTCCTGCAGGATGCATCTGGAGGTGCTCATCCTGCCAGCTCTAATAACACGCGCAATTACAGGCACAAAAGGAAGAAAATAAAACAGGGATGAACAAGAGAAGAGGGGGGCAAGATCCAAAACAAATTAGGACATTAAACTCTTTTTTTGACATGTGCAGATGCACAACACATCATTTCAAACACCAGTTTACTTTGCATTCAACACCATAATGTTCCTAGGCTTTGTTTTCTGGAAGTGATTACAGTTATTCTAAAATCACAGAATGGGAATGCTCACATTTGTACTAATTTAAAGATTAAGATTCACTCAAGAGTGAAATTTTTGGGGGGAGGGAGGGGACTTGTTTCCCTTCCCCATGTCAAGACAATAGATCAAAACTCAGTCCTGGCACTTGGTACCATGCCAATTTGTGTCCCCTTGCATAGCCAAGCAGAGAAAAAACATGGAGCTAAATCCTGCCCTCCAGCTGCAGCACATCTGGATCAGACACAGGGGATGCCAACCTCCTCCACAGCCCCTTGAATACATCAGCATAATGGTGTGGAAGAGCAAGCAGAGCAGATCTTGAGAAACATAAAATGGGCTGGACATTGGCTCCAGCCACCCATAAACCCAAGGGTCAGCAGTGCCAGTAGCACCACCTGGGATCAACCCACATGGACAGGAGCCAGCAGCAGGAGACCTTACAACACAAGGGAGGAAAATGGGTCAAGTAGCACCTATTTAAAGCTAAGTTTCTTTCTTTCTACAGGTCTCTTTCCTCCTAAATTTCTACACCACCCATCATCCATATGCACAAGCCACAGCAGATGACTAGATCAGCTCCTTCAGGCTCCCATGTGCATTCCATTCCAGGAATGTGCTGGAATTATGTTCAGCATTTTTTCTCTCTTAAAAAAAAATACACACACACAAAAATACCTCAAGAAAACCAAAAAAGAAAACCCAAACCAATGAGAAATCTTCCATTTTATCCAGGTATTTTTTTAATTAAGCCATGGTGAAAAATGGCCATTATTATCTCCTTCACTGAGATGCAAGAATAAATATGATCGCCAGAAGCAATTTGGTCTAGGGAAGCAGCTCCAGGATGGGCAACAGAACAGAGCTCTGCCCCCCAAGCAACCAAAGAAGTCCTCAGACCTTTCACCTGACACAGGTTAACTTGCACACAGGTGATCTGGAGAAAAGCAAAGGGAGGCAGACACAGGCAATGAGAGACAAGCAGGGAACAGGGAGCGCAATCCACTTTTATGGAGCTGCTCCAGAAGGTCAGCACAGGCTGGACAGGAGGCTGCAGAGTCCACCAGGGAACTTGACCCACCAGGAGAGGTTTGCAGCATCGAAGGGAGACTTTTGTATTTGGGCCATGGCTGCTGATGCGTCATCAGGGGACTGGAGACTGGTGTGGCCTGGTTTCTGATACTCTACGTGCTCCACCCTGTGTTGGAAGGCACATTGTGTTCTAGACTGTGGTTTGGGGGCTTTTCCTTCCTTGTGAGTCTGGCAGAATTTTAACAGAAGGTAGGAAAGAAGACGAGATGAATTTTGCTCAGCTAGAATGGATTCAAATATGTGCTTGAAATTAAGAACTATCTGATGTGCTTTGTAAAACCAGACCTTAGGCAACCTAAGTTAAGGCAGCCTAAATATCTCTGCTGGTGGAGTCATCATTACCCAACCTGTTACACCTCTAACTGTCTTGTTTCACCTCAGAACTGAAAAGTAACTCCAAAGCCTTTGTGTGGTATTTCTTCTAGCACTTAGTCCTAGAACTAGTCTAGCACGAGTCCTAAAGGGGAATTAAGCAAGCCAATGTTTTCTTTTCTAAAACAGCAAAACCTGTCAACATCAATCCTCTCAAACAGCACCATTCCTCATACATTTCTTCACACGTTGGTTTAATGAGAATGATTATGAGCAGAGAGACAACATAAACACAGAAAAAACATTGATGTTACCACATATTGACAAGAAGTGAAGTTCAAATACTGCAAAGAAGATAAAAAACCTAATAAAAATGTCCTCTAGCCGCTGATTAATTTCAGTCCTTCAGTTCTCACTCCTTCCATTCCCTACCAACTATGAATTTCTCTGTTTATGCCCATTAATGAAGTCAAGCTCCAGAGTTACTGAAGCTTTAAGAAAATTATACAATATTCTGCAACCTATGTTTGATGCTGGCATTCCACTGCAGCAGATTTGCTTTTACTCTATGCCTATGGAAAGATGTTGACAGTGAGTATCTGTTTCAAACTGCCACAAATTCATCATCCTGGTAGTAACCAGATAGGCAAAATACATGGAGTTTAAACTTAAGTACATGCTCTTTGCTTGGGAATTGTTAGGATGGTATCAACCACTACAGCTCCCTATCAAAACCTGTGCAAACCAAATGTATCATGGAGAAAAGGGCAGGAAGGAAAGCATTTCACTTCTATGCCTATCAACAGCTGAACACACTTGATGAAGGAGGAGACAACCAACTCAAATCAACAGGAAAGCCACAATGAGAACTCCCCACAGCATACATTGTGCACTGAGCCACTGCTTGTAAACACCAGTAGCTGCTCCTCCTGCCTCTAGATTACCTGTTACTCTTTCATATTTCAGCCTATTGATGAACCCTCATCTTCAACAATGCTAAAATCCACCTAGCAGTAATCTCATTACAACAGCCATCACTGATGAGGGACCTTCCCACTAGCAATAGAGATGTTTCCAATATGCCAGAGCAGGAAGTTAAAAGTCAGTCCAGTCCAGGGAAAACCATGTTTTTTACATTTCTGAGCACTTTTGTGCACACCTAAAGGTGCCATCAGGACCCTCACCTCTCCCCTTTAATCAAGTGGGGGTCCCCATGAGGAAGGTGTGGGCTGCCATGAGGGCACCCCTCACCTTCTCCTCTCCAAGCTGAGCACCTCAGCAGCTTCTCCCACAACTTAGTCTCAAGGTCTTTCACCTTCATCACCCTACTCTGGACACACTCTAACAATATCCTTCTTCCACTTCTGAACCAATACAAAACATCAACTCAAAGGCATCTTCAACAACAGAAGATTTTTGTTGTCTCAACTTTGGTTGTGTTACTCACAGATCATCTGGATTAATAACATTTAAAAGTGAAGCTGATAAAGAGCATGTTTGGAAGTGTTATTGCATGACTGACAAAGACATATTCCCCATTATATGTCAATTATATATATTTTCATAACTTTCAGCATATTGAGGACAGAATTTCAATTTTCCAATCAAGTTGCTTTAATTAATCAATTTTGAGGCAAAAAAATATACGACAAGAAAATCCCCAGCTTCTATAAAGTACTATAAAGGCTAAATTTTAGGAATACACTAATACCTACATAATAGTAGCTGTAGCCATGTAAAGCACAGCAGAAATCCAAATATTATATTACATAAGGAATCTGGATTTTATACAGGTCTAAATCAATCAATCTAAATCTCCTAAGGGAGAGTAACTCCAGAGATACCTTACAAAAAATCAGATTGTGTGAAATACTATTACTTGTAAACAAACACTGCAGCAAAGCCTTTGACAGTGTCTCCCAAACGTTCTCCTGGAGAAGCTGGCAGCCCACGGCTTGGACATGTGCACTCTTTACTGGTTAAGACCTGGCTGGCTGGATGGGTCCAGAGAGTGGTGGGGACGGTGCCATATCCATCTGGGGACAGTCATTAGGGATCAGTGTTAAGGCCAACCCTGTTTAATATCTTTATTGATGATCTGAGTGAGGGTATCGAGGGCATCCGTGAACTAGAGAAGTTCCCAGCCAACGCTAAGCTGGGCTGGAGTGTTGAACAACTGGAGGGTAGGAGGCCGCTGCAGAGGGATCTGGACACACTGGAGGGATGAGACAAGGCCAGCAGGATGAGGTTCAAAAAGGTGAAGTGCTGGGTCCTGCATTTGAGTCACAACAACCCCATGGAGTTACAGCTACAAGCTGGGGGAGGAGTGGCTGGGAAGTGGCCAGAGAAAAAGACCAGGGGGTGCTGGTCAACAGCAGCTGTACATGAGCCAGGGTAGCCCAGGTGGCCAAGGAGGCCCACAACCCCCTGGCTGTCTCAGCAGTAGTGTGTCCAGCAGGACCAGGGCAGTGATTGTCCCCCTGCACTGGGCTCTGCTGAGGCCACACCTCGAGTGCTGTATCCAGGTCTGGGCTCCTCAGTTCAGGAAGGACATTGAGGGGCTGGAGTGAGTCCAGAGAAAGGCAATGAAGCTGGGAGGGTCTGGAGGGTAAAAGCCCTATGAGGAGCAGCTGAGGGAGCTGGGGGCGTTCAGCCTGGAGAAAAGGAGGCTCAGGGGTGACCTTCTCACTCTCTAGAACTGCCTGACAGGAGGGTGGAGCCAGGTGGGGATCGGCCTTTTCTCCCAGGCAAGGAGTGACAGGATGAGAGGGCACAGCCTCAGGCTGCATCAGGGGAGGTTCAGGTTGGACGTCAGGAGGAATTTCTCCACAGAAAGCATTGTCCAGCATTGGAAGGAGCTGTCCAGGGAGGTGGCAAAGTCACCAGCCCTGGAGGTGTTCAAGAAATGGCTCAATGTAGCACTTGGTGTTGTGCCTTGGTTGGCATGGTAATGTTTGGCCAAAGGTTGGACTCAATGGTCTCAGAGGTCTTTTCCAACCTTAATGATTCCAGGAGTCTAGAAAAACAACAACTCACTTACAAGTATTGCTGAGAGACCCTTTGGCACTTTACCCCACTCTATCCAGTACTAGATAGGGCTATCCTCTTTAAAACAACACCACTAGCGTATCAAAAAAGGCTTTTAGTTTACTTCTCAAAAGTATGATGATTATTATTATTATTTTACCACAAGGATTGAGTGACCAAAGGTCAGATATCACTGATAGGGGATACAGTAGGAAAAGTAACAGAATTAACAGAAATTAACAGCAATATCTGTTACACCAGTGAAAAAATGCACACCCTAATCACAGGCTTCTGCAATTTACTTCCATTGAAGAGCATTAAGCCTACACTGTATGATGATAGCACCACTTCAGAGTTTTCCTAATGCTATCATATTTTTTTTCATTATTCATTAAGAGCTTACAATTGGAGAAATGGCACAAAAATACAGATTTCATGAGCCAAAGGATGTGAAATACGCTTCCAATTAAAATACAAATGCTCAGCAAAGCATTTATAAAAATAGCTATGTAGCATATCAAAATTTTGCTCACTGTGCAGAATGGCAGAAACTATGCCTTCATAATATGTTATCCCAGTTATACATTGATGAGATCATTACATCACAACCTATGTATCCCATACATCTCACTTTTGGCACCATTCCACAGGTATTCACAGCTTGATTACACACCTTTTGCAAAACAATTAACGTGTAAGTGTTTTCAAGCCCTGAAAACAAGCCAGCCTACAGAGAACTGTCCTGAGCTCTGGGTCACACAGGCTTAGCCACGCCTGCTTTTCTGGTCAGAGGTCTTTGAGCTCATCCTCCAAGGAATCTGCTTGAAGGGCTCACCAGGACCATACTGGAAAGGAGAACACAGGTGTTTTTGGCAGCTGCCAAACCCACAGCTACCACAACAGGAATGGATGGTGGAGAACCAGAGAAAACTGCAAAAGAGTGAAGGTAAAGAAACCAGAAAACTAAATCCTGTTCTTCACAGGTATCTCATTAATATCCATTTTTTCAGGCAGATTCTAGGAAAAGCTAAGTGGTTCAACACACACCCTCTCATATTTGTTTCAGCTGTAGCTTTTTCCAGATTAGATCTTGACCTTCCAAATCCAAAATTCTGTCCTGATGGATTTAAACTCAGATTATTTTACCAACATCTGAGGTTGTTTATGTCCTAGCTTATTGACATCTGTCAATGTCTACAAGAGTCAGAGAATAAAAAAGCACCATTACCATCAAAAAAAAGCCCTTTTTCCAGTGATCTTAGAAAAGTATAACTGAAAACCATCATTAATTTATTTTGGACAACCAGGAAAAAATATTCTGTCCTGATACCATCAGAATTCTGTTGAAACGAAACAGTTCTATCATGAGGAAAAATCTCTATGAGGAGGTAGCACACTGCACAAGGTTTCCTTCTCAACAAACAAAAGCTTGGACTTTATAATAAATCACACAAAAACGTTTGGGCACAATATTTGGTCGGTTCAATTGCACTGCTGTGTGTTTTCTCAGGTGAAAAGCAAAGCAGCAATCTTCTGTTGGGGATGTTGGTGAACTTTCCTTGCCCTCACAGAGTTAGATCCCCTTGGGTTGTGACACTCCAGCAGCAGCAGCAGGGACAACCTCTTGGCTATCAATTAAATCACTAAAATTATCAATTAAAACACAGCACTGCAGTGAAAATGCACTTTTCTCCTGCCTTTGGCATGGCCTGCCTCCCTGGCTTGCAGAATGCCAGCTGCCTGGGATTCGGGAGCTGTGGCTGTCACCAACCCAGCTCCAGGGAGTGACAGGCTGCTGTGACTGTCTCCAGTGCCAGCCTCGCCTGGGGCTCCAAAGTGTCCCTTGTGCCACCTGGGTGTCCCTGCTGGGAGGCTGCAATCAGCCCCAGCAGGGGGCAGGGAGGTGGGGAGCAGGGCGAGAGACAACACATCAGCCAGGGTGAGTGTTATAAATGCAGATTATAAAGTTGGTTTTTGGCAAATATGAAAATGAATGCTATACGTAGAATGTTGGAAAACTTAGCTGTGTGAATGTAGTTAGTTTTGTTTCTGCTGTTAACAAAAAATGAGAAATAGTAGCGTGATAAATGTATTTTTCTTGGGCTATGATATAGTAATGTAAAAATGCCTTTCTAACTAACTCAGAGAATGGTAATCAGGAAATTCTTCACATTCTTGGATTATCCTGTCTGATGAAGATGCGGTAACAGACGCCAGAGCCCAGGGAAGGAATTTATTGATCATCTGTTATCAGAATGAAGCCATAAAGAGAAATAGAAGTGATTTATTGAACGGGGGGCAGATTGGGGGAACTAAAAAAATTGTTCTTGAATAATGCATGAGGGTCTACACGCAACAAGCTGGTGCATTTGAAGAAGTGTTTCTGAGATAGTAAGATGTGCTCTTGGCTGAATGCCAAAGACACCTGGGCCATAGGACTTTTTGCTTTATTGTCTTGTCTCTTATTTTCTTTTATTAAACATTTAAATTTTACCAAGAAAGTGAACCTCATTTTCACATAAGAAAACCACACTCTGGGGGGGGGGGGACAACTCTGTGACCTGGGTTGATGCTGAATTGCACACCCATTCATCTGTTGAGCTCAGAAATAAGTTTTGCACCTTTTAAAACTGGATCTGAGAGTGAAGGGGGGAGAAGGAGAAGTGGTGGAAGGTCTGAAGGGGTTGTTTTCAAACTGAGAGGAATGAGGGATTTGTCTTTATAAACAAGCTGTGGGTCTGCTGGTAGGTAAAACCAGCACTGAGAGATAAAGGAAACAATGGGAAGGATTTCACTGATTGATGAATGGGAAAAAGGTATTTGCCTTGCAAACAAACTGCAGGTTTGCTGATAAATGAAATTGGATATTGAAAGATGAAAGAAACAATGGGGAGAAACCATAAATTCTATAAGAACTAAAAATGAAAAGGGAGGGTTATACATTAGAGGGGAATCTGAGGGATCAGGTGTTCTGGGAAGTCTGTACCTCTCAAGTACCTCAGCCAGTGGGGAAAGAGAGAGGGAAATGCGGCCAGGAAATTGGGATAAAAAGATGGGAAATTTGGATAAAAGAAGGCTGCATCCTCCAAAAATCTGAGAGACCCCAGGGCAATGCCCCATGGCCTCTCCCTTTATTTGAATAAAGTAAAAGGACTCCTCTGTCTCCTTTTTGGACATAAACCTCTACTGTTTGTGGATTAATTCCCATTCCTGCTTCAGCTGATCTGGCTTTTCACAGAATTTAAGTGAATAAGTGACATATGTATTTATGCGTTTGTTATTATTTTATGTATTTGTTGCTCTTTTCATTAATTTTTAGCACTTTTTCAGCAACACTTTCAGGATCAATACCTTTGCGAGCCTGACAGCCTGCTTTAACACACTGCTCATCTATTAATTTGTAAACAATGTTTAATTAATTTAATGCAAACATTTGTTTGCACAAACTTTTGCAAAGGAATTCTGTTTATTCAGGGAAGTTTCTGTAGATGCTGCTAGCATCAGCATAAATGATTTCATGAACAACGTAGCAAAAAAAAAAATCAAGGTCATTTGGGAACATACAACAGCAAAGCTGCCAGTTCTCCTGCTTTTACCTTGAGTTTTACAATATTTGAGAGGCTTTTTTATGGAACAAACAAAAGAAACACCCCAAAAAAACAAAAAACTTAAGTAAAACACACTGTATTAGTAGTTAGAATTTTCATTCTTTACATGAAAATTCTGAATTTTTGATGTTATGGAAAAAAAAAACTAAACTATTCTTAAATAGCATGATTTTTAAGCATATGACATTTTTACAGGACTACTTAAAGTTATTCACTTATTTTAAATTTCCAGAGCTAGGATAGACTGTAAGGGTGGCACCAAATTCTCAGAAAGCATGAGAAGAGTTTGAGTTGCAAACTCTGATCTTCTTAGACTCTGGAGTTAGGCAGCAAAATACAGGAAGCACGTAGCAGTTTTGTTCCTCTCAGTAACTAAGCAGAAAATAATAGGAATAGTAGTGCAGCTTTATTATTATATGCAACAAAAATATGTATTTTCTTAATTAGAAGCTATTCCTTTAATAAAGCTTTCAGAGTTTAAACTCCCCAGCAAAATCAACACAAGAGGAGACTGCAGAGAGCTCCTGCTAAAAGCCATGTAGATTATCCTCCAAAGGAAAAAAATCTATTGTTTGCAGAACTTTCCTAAAGAAATGATAGAGCTTTCGAAAGGTTGAACTGTGGGCCAAATTACATAATACAATATATTCTGACATGCTTGCTGAGCAATTGTGAATGTTCCCTTGAGCCAAAAAGCTTTCTGCTCACCCACCCAAGCACATCTTCAAGGGAACATTCGAGGCCACAGGAGCAGAGAAGACCCTCTGGACTATGTGCAGCTCAGCCAACACACCCCCTCCAGAAGGGAGGCCCAAACTGGGGCTGCAGCAGGAGGCTAAACCAGGGCACCAAAAACAAGGACGTGCAGGTGTGTTCCTCTCGTGCTTGGGGTGCCAGAGGGGCCACACCTCAGCAGAGAAGAGGTAACAAACAGGTTGGCAGCACCAGCATTTTCAGCCACGGCTGCTGCTAATTGAGCTCAAGGGTTAGCACCCTCCAACTTGTTTCAGAGCCTTGGAGTTTCAGTTTGTGGAGGTAACACACACACACACACACAAGGCTGGGAGAGGACAAGCTCTTTCCAGTGACTATTTCAGGCCAAGCCATGAAGGTCAGACAGGGAGGCTGTGCCTTGGGCACCCCTGTGTTTGCCCTGAAGGCAGATCCTATTTGGGGTCTGTTCCAGCAAGATAACCAGGAGAGAAGCTAATCCTCCCTAAGGAGAGATGCAATCTGAGGTGCCAAGTGCACAGGATCAATACAAGGACCGAGGTTTCCCACAACATCTTTTGCTGCTTTTGAGCTCTTTCCACTGCCTGTGATGAAGGATAAAGAGGTGAAGACCAGGAAAGAAATGTAGGTCACAAACAGAAATACCCTGCTTTCTATGCCTGCACAGTGTTCAATATTGCCCCACTGATAATGATTTCACAGTACAAAAGTCTCTGCTCTTAAAATAAATAAATAAATAAATAAATAAATAAATAAATAAATAAATAAATAAATAAATAAATATTATATTGAATTTCAGATTTTTCAGATTAGAAAGCTTTCAGGTCATATTGAAGAGAGGGTATGAAAAGAGCAAGTGACATACCTTTTTTTTAAAAAAAAACGTACCAAAATAATCAAAGCCAAATTCTATTTTCTCTTCAAGATTTGCCCCAAATAGCCAGTGTTTATCCATCCTGGTATACAATGTAATTTCTGAACCCAAAAAAGTGCAGTCTATTACAGGGCCCCAAAATGCAGGTTAAAATACTGAATAGATGAATGATTCAATAGACAAATATTGACTTGAAATTTTGTTACATTCTTCTTTGGAGGGGAATCCTCATTATGACCATGAATGGAACTACAAACATAAGGTGCATAAAGTGCATTGTTTTCTTAGATTAGAAAAACTATATTCTGGTGCAGGACTGCCAGCACTGAAGGTAAGATACAGGACAGAAAGCTGCTTTATAAGGTTTTAGAGTTTTCCTCTTTCTCCACTTAAAAAGGACAGAAACTAGGGAAAAAGTCATATATGCAACACCTTATTCTTCCTTACATACAGACTCTGGAAATTATCAATTTAAAGGCAATTCCTTTTTAAAAAAACTGATTTTTTTCTTTTTTAGTTCAATATTGCCCTGTGATTCCTACCTTTTACAAATGCAGCAAAGGCCCAGTCTCAAAAAGGGAAAAACACTTTCCTGTGGAACAGAATTTCAGCTTCCAGGAAGCAGTCAGAGAACATCCAGAGGTCAAGTCAGGATGACAGGCAGCAATTAAATTCTTCTAAGCAACAAATCAACCTGCAACTTTTCTATGACCAGCTGTGGGTATTCAACATGAAGTGCAATACCATTACATATTAATGAGCTATACATATCAACTAGGTAATTAATTCTTAAACTCCTTGTCGGTTCTACATTAAACAAAGACTTGGCTCAGGCTAGAAATTATCATGAAGCTGTTTAAAAGTTATTTCCATTTTCTATTACTTTCTCTGTGCACAGCCCATTAGCCTTTGTTTTCAGAGTCTTTTCTTTGCTCAAGTTTATAACAACGTGTTGCCTTATTCCCCTTTCTCACCTCTTGGAAACCAATGCAAATATTTATCTGTACTGTCCATAACAAAAAATCAGCCACACTCATGGACAGAAGACAAGAAGCTAAAAGCAGCAAGGGGGAGTCTAATCACTGGTGGCAAAAAGGTTAAAAAACTGCCTAGTCACACCTCCGTTTTTAGTCCATTATCAAAATCCAGAAGAAACGTTGTACAGATGCAAATATATGAAATTGCTTCTAAATCTGAAAAATCAACAGGAACATTGGCAAACTGTGGGGTTCCCAAAAATGCTGGAGAATTATTTTAGCTCCCAGCCTAGCTCCAGGCTCCCTTGGAGCAATGAAAACTCAAACCACCACCAGGACAAGATGCCTGCACCTGCTCCTCACTTATTTCCCTGCAAAAGTGATGGATCTCTGAGTCATTCAGGAATTTGATGTCCAGGTATCAAAGTAGCAAACCCAAAACCCAGGAAGACCCAAACACAGGGATAAAGCAGGTAGATGCACCCAAAGGCAGTGGCTCTGTTCTTGCATTGGCTGCCTAAGCACAAAAAATGTCACTACTAATCTGTGATGTGGTGTGAAAAAGTTGATTCTTCTCCCCAAGACAAAGGCATTAGCATTTTCTGTCATATCATTAGACAACATCTTCCCTGTGAAATGACAGGAGCCCTAAAAGAATCATTTTAAAAAGCAGGATCACTGCTACAGGGCCAACAATATTCTTCTAATAGTTGGAAGTCACCTTTAATTGTAAATGGTTACGATTACCAAGTGACCAGCTGGTTTCTCAAAAATAAGACACTGCCTGGAAGAAAGGGCACTATTAGAAAGAAAGGACGATGCCATTTGCATATGGTGAAAAGCTCTGCACAAGTTGGTGGATCTCCTAATTTAAATCTCCAAGGTACAGGAGAAAGATTTGAGGTTCTTGAATAGATAGTTAGTGAAAGGTTCCCTCTGAAAAGTTCAAAACAAAGCCAAATAAGATGCATTTTTTCCTCCACAGTAATGTGACTTTCTTGGCTGTCTTCAGCTGTGCTTGCTCATGGAACTCACATGCTCCATCACATTGCACCTCACAGAATGGCAAACAGAGCTCTGGTAAAAGAAACTGAAAATCTTCCCCCCTGGATCCCCAGCTGAACCCCATCTTTCTAACTTCTAGCTTAACTGAGAACTAAACCCTCAAAAATCCTATCTCTGTGGCCCACTTTGGGCACTGCCACAATATTTCTTGTCACTTGATTGCTGCTCTTTTTGCTAAAGTTTCATAAGATTCTGTTCTCCAAAAAATTCTGGGAGCTATTTCTAAAAACAGCCTCAAACAAAAGCAGACCCTAATTTCTTTCCAGCCACTCAGTTAATCTTTAGGGACATGCATAGTCACTTCTAACCAAAAGAGAAAGATGATGCCATACTCAGACAGGCTTTTCTTTTGTACACACACTGTGGAAACGTTTTGCATTCATGTCAGTATAAGTGAATATCTGGATTTTAAAGCCCTCAGCCTAACCAGGATTTTAGGAGCTTTACTGCTACACTGTTAAGCACATACACTATATAGTATTGAAGAAGGCTTTCCATTCATCTGCTCTATGCTATTGTATTGTCATTTAAATGAACTAATTCAAATGAGATCGGGATAACCAGGGGAAACTAATGAATATGGGATAATTCTTAAAAATTAAATAGGGAAATATGAAGGGAAAAGGCATGAAGGAAGAAGGTGCAAAAAATTTTCAGCCCATGGAGTCATTTAATACTCATTTTACTCAGTTAAGAGTTTCTCAGGTGTCAAAGGATCAACATTAAGATCCGAGCCATCCAAGGCTTTGCTCCAGGAAGATCAGATGCAGAGGGTGAAAGCCTCTTCCCATAACCTTCCTGACACGTGACATATTGTACAAAGTAGGGCAGCACATCAGCAAATTTCTACAGTCAGATTTATGCCACTTCAGGTACTCTTTCAACACATGCTCTTTCTCACTGTCAAGATTTGCTGGCCTGGATGTCAGGGAAACATCTCAGGAACTGTGAGCGCAAGCACAGAGGTGACACACCACACTCATGAGAGGAAATTTTCACCCAAAGGTTGCTGCCTTCCTGTCATCAGTCAGGACACTGGCACAGAAAGCTGGTGACTTCATGGGTGAACCACGAACTAAAGCTGGGAGTACAGTAAGAGTTACAGCGCGGATGCAGAACATGGAAAGATCAGAAGATGCTCATGACAATTTCATAAGCAGAAAAAGAAGCAACTAAATTATTTTTTCAAATATTTATTTGCCTCAGGTGCATCTACCTCATGATTTTCTAAATTCTCCCAATGAAGGGTACTTCTTTGCCACCTTTTCTCTCAGGGTCTCTCCTTCCCTGCATGTCTCAAGAGGAACACATGCTGCAGGACTTGCCCTGCTCCCTAGCAGCTCTTACACCACAGCTATTGCAGCTGTATCTGCTCTCCTGCATTCCTGTAGCCTTCCAAGGGCCCCAGGCAGGAGTATGGATCACGAGTTTATAAAGAATTAGAGTTCCTTGGGGCAAAGTTAACCACAGAGAAAGTCTGGTTTGCACAGTGCCAAAGGGGTTGCCTTGAAAGAGCGGAGCAAAGCAGCTGAGGGGCACAGGGGAAAAAAGCTGAAAAATCAAAACAGCTTCTGGTTTCACAATTATCTATTATCTATTAAGCTACCAGTGCCAGATCAAAGCTGGGCAGCAGAAGGAAAGCCCAAAATGCTCCTTTGCACCTCTGTTACATGGTGAACATCACTCTTCCAACAGTCCCTCACCTTGCTGGAGACTCCTCTGGCCCCACAAAGAGAGGGACACACGAGACCCTCAATGTCTGGCCTCAAAGAGAGGTGCTATTCTGAATTACCTTAAGCTGGAGCCAAATGCTTTATTTGCAGGAAAGGGCAGAAATGAGATTGAAAATTCTGCTCATGGTCTAGAGATTTGTCTTGTTGGCTTTCCCATTAATTTCTTTTTCATGGTTTTACCAAAAGCTGCCTGAATCTTAAGGAAAGACTAACAATTAATTTCATTCTTCACTGGCCACTGCTTTTTCATTAGCAGGTGATGCTTAAAAGAGTACGAGGAATGTTCCCAGAATTCCCATTAAAAAACTAAATCACAACAATTTTCCGCAAAGATTTGTCACCTCAGAAATTGTCATTTCAAAGCCATAAATATGTTTCAGTCACATCCCCTTCCTGCAAACCATGGGGGACGGCATTTCTCAACCAAAAGCTCCTTTTACTGTGTCAATTATTTAAAACTCTGCCTAGAAACATTAAAATGCTGACAATAACAAAAATACATTTTGACAACAGAAGGCAGTACATTACATGACTTAATACCATCAATCACAGGACCTCAGTTTGCAGCAATCACAATGAGGCTGCACTGTTATGAAATAAGATGGTTCATTGGCAGTGCAAAATTTAGCTAGGAGCTAAAAAATTAATAACACACATTTATCCCCATCACAAAGAAACAATGCTACACCAGTGGATTAGAAAGAGAGCCTACCCTACAGGGTGAGCCAGGATGGGATTAAACTCTGTATCCCTGTGTGTGACTTGTGCTCTACCAAGAAAGCATCATTCTCTTATCTTCTCAGTAAGGCCTTGCACAGCAGCATTTGCACAAATATCAGTTCCATTTGTTTAGGAGAGAATCCTTTAAATGGAAATACAGACAGCTTTCTTCTCAGGCAACTTCCTTTACTTTCTTTCTTTTTTTTTTTTTTTTTTTTTCCCAGTTATTTACATAAATACATTCCAACCTACTGCAAAAAAACATGGTAAATCTAATCCCTGTTGCTCTGAACCTACTGAACCACTTGAGTTTTAGTAAAGCTCCTCTTAACTGCGGTCACTTAATACCATCTCACCCAGGGAAGGAACTGGAACTGCTAAAATATCTTGGCTCCTGTTTTTAAAACCCAGCCCTTCTAAGAATAAAGGCTCATCTGTTGATCTGGCAGCATTTTTTTGATCTTGCTTTTCACAGCTACAAACAGCTGCAAGAGCAGCAGGGCAGGGATGGATCACACCTGCTGCTTCAGCACTCAGATCCAGCGAGCTCTGGAAAATTTGGGGTATTTTTTAAAACCCCATAAAAATATGCCAGAAATCATCAATTCTTTCTATTTTTATTATTACCCTTTTTCTTTTATTTCTCTTCTCCTCAGTTTTGGTCCCCAGCTTTCCCAGGGACTCAAGGCTATTGAGAAAAGGAAAGTTCAAATGAGATTTCTGGGAAATCACCCAGCAGCACACCCAGTCAGAGCAGGTGTAAAAGCAAAGGAAATGGATTATCCTACAGGCAAGTCTTAATTTCTGAATTCCAATGAGAAATAAATTAATTTTCATTTAAATTCCTGTCTGTAGCTTTTTTCCTCCCCTATTTTGTAAGCCTTTTTGTAAGCTGTTGTTAATCACCTTCATTCTCAGGTAGGCATGAAATGAGATATGTGAAGAATCAGTAACGAAGTGTACTATATACGTGCAAGTAATCCAGTCAGAAAAAAATGATTCCCAATCTAAACATGACACTCAGTAGATAAAAACTGAGTAGATTACAGACAACGGGTTAAAATAGGAGACTGCACCTCTGCTAAGGCAAATTCAGGAAATTTAATTTACCAGGAACACCAGAATGGATGCAGTGCAATTACTGTAACTGTCAACATCAAAGTCTTTGAAATCTCTTGGCACTATCATATGAAAAAAATAAATCTGCAGGAACTTTATTTAATTGTGAATGCACATTAGTCACGCCGTCACACTGTACTTGGTACCACACAACGGGCCTCGAGGTATTGCATTCAGTTAGCCAAGAAATACCACAGCCAGCTAAGTGAAAACAACCTTTGGGAGGCAAAAAATACCTTCCAGTGGTTCTCCTCAGTGTGGCAAAGGGCTCCAAGGTTAAAAATAAATTGGTGTATTTAGTCTTCTGTAAGAGTTCAGGCATTCTGCACTGGTTCAGCCTCTGAGCAGACCTGAGCCAAGCCACGTTTGTTGAGGGATTTGGAGGAAGAGCCCCCAGTGATTTAACTACAAAATTAGCCCTTGTTGGCCCAGTGTTTCTTCTGGAAAATGTGGTCCTCTTTAAGCAGAGACAAATAAATCTTGGGGCAAGGTTTGCACCAATGCTGAGAATAATGTTGCTCCCTGCTTGCAAGGTATAATGCCAAAAAAAAAAGCACACCATTTAGACAAATACCCTTAAGATAATACCATTCCCTTAGAAAAACGGGCAGAGAAGGAATCTGCTCAGTGACTTGCTGCTTGGCTACAGACTACTTCACAATTTAACAAGCAGGTTTCTCTGCAGACAAGCCATTTCTTTTTTTTTAAATGAGGAAAAAAATTTGCATTTTTAGGTAGATAATTAATAATGTTTCTTTTAATTTTTTTTATTGTATGTTGAATAATATAGATAGAGTTGCTTAGGTAAACTGCAATGCAACCTCATCAACATCCAGGTGAGTCAAAGCACCATCAAGAAGTTTCTATCCAAAATTCCAAGTATCTTCTTTAACTGAGCACCCAAACATTACTTTCCTGTGGCCACTGATTTTCTCTTTTTACCTTCTCTACTCTCTCTGGAAGGATTTCAGACCCAGCTTTGCCTGCCATCCAAGGAAAGCTGCTCTGAGCCATAAACCCCACAGAGGCACAAGTTTGGAGCAGTGGTTTGGACACTTCCACCAAACCCACTCTTGTTGCCAATCATTTCCCTGCTGGGGCAAATCCCATCTCCATGTTCACCCACAATTCCTGACTCATGGGCACGTTCTCTCAGAAAGGATGTGTAGGTCTGTACAGTATTTTCCATGAAGATATTTATTCTCTCTGTGGGAAGGAGGAGGTTATACAGAAACATCACTGAATTCCGTGCCCAACCAGCCTCCCTTCCCTCCTTCCATATTCCCAAGGCGTGTGGGGACCAAGCTTGGAAACAGTGACAGTTGTGTAATATGTCAAAGGGAAACTACCCAAAGCCTGCTCCTTCAGCAGTTTTATTTTTCTGTAAATATAAATATATGTATTTGCAACACTTACAAACTTGGGGAACTAAATTCCAGACTCTGACACCAAAATGGAGAAACCTGTTTTCCTGAGATCTATATCTGCTCATTACCCAGTGACCAAAAATTTCAAGAATCATTTACAAAGAGGGCTAAATCCATGATTCCTGTCCCTGAACTAAGACCACCAAATACTTGCATTTCAGCTATTTGGCCTAAAGTATATTTGTTGCTGAGTGGAGACACACTAATATCTAAGAAAATGAAAATGTAAGGAGAGGAAGCTAGAATTAACAATATTGTGTTCCTGTGGGGTTTCTTCTCACCATCCCTCTACAATGAGTTCACTAAACAGTCATTTAAAATTCTATGCATTAAAGATTAATATGGTAGCTTGGTCTTTAGCTTCTGAAATACATAAACACTTTTACACAATATGAAGCATCCTCAGAGATTTGTCACGCTCCTAGGAGCTTTGGAAGTCTTTTGGGTTTTATGTACGTGCACATACACACACACACACACACACATATTTCTCAAAAAAGAGGCTCAGTTTGCAAGCCACTCATCAGCTGAAGTGCCTGAAAATAATTTCATAAACATCTAATAAGCACTTGGCATTTACAAGCTGCCAGGCACACGGCAATCAACATTTTCATGCAGAGCCTGGACATCTGCCCTCTGTGATCTGCCCTCCAAAACTCAAAAGTAAATAAAGAATAAATTTTAGGCATAAAAATTTATGTATTGTGCTCTTCTTTTTGAGGAGATTTTATGGGGTTTTAAACTCTAAAAAAAAAGCCTTGGGTACATTGCTACTTTGGGTAGATAACAGTATTTTTAAGAAAGGTGACATTTAACACCGAGTGCCAGTTTGTGGAAATAAATACACTTGATTTCCAAGCATATGCTGGTCTAAATGGTACTAGAATTAAAATAAGGGTAGAAAAAACTCCAGAGACTAATTCCAATCCAGATGAAGAAAACAGGAAAGAATTTTTAATGGAACCATTTAAAATTAAATAAAAGGCCAAATTATCTAAGCCATTAAGGCATTTTGATTAAAAAAAAAAAAAAAAAAAAAAGAAAAAGAAAAGAAAATAAACAAAATTTACAAGGAAATATTTCTGAAATAGAGTATTTCAAATATTCATTTTCAAATAAAACACTATTTTTTTAGACCTGCTTAGGGAATAAGTAAACTTAATGTAACTAATGAATGTCACCCAGAGAGGTGACAAACCTCCTGCTGTGGATCTACCAAGGAATGTGGCCAGGCACCCACTAAAGCCTCCCTACCACTCCCGTCCACAGCTGGACAGGGAAGAGAAACTATAACAAAGGGTTGAGATAAAGCCTGGGGGAGATCACTCACTAAATATCATCACAGGCAAAACAGGCTCCAATTAGAGGTATTAACTGAATTTATTACTGACAGAAGCAGAGCAGAATAACAAGAGGTAAAATAAATCTTAAAAACACCTTCCCTTTACCCTTCCCTCCTTCCTTTGCAGAAGGGCAAACACTTATTTCTATACCTAAACTCTCTGACTGGGATGCTCATTCCAGATACAATTTTTTAAAATCCACAAACCATGAAAACAGATGTATTTGTACACCAGAAATAAAAGCAGATCATTCTTCAAAAAGGCTGAGAGAAAACAAATATTTTCTTCTGTCAGTAATGTAACAAATTTGCTGCATTTCCAATGAGACCAAGAACAACCTGTTCTACACACAAGAGGGGCAAGATCTTACAAAGTCTTCACCCAGAACTAATGTCACAGTACCAATTCCCAGGGGCTCCTCATTAAAATATCATAGCACTAATAGAAAGGGCATAAATTCCTCATTTCCCTAAACTCTTCAAATGCCAGTAAGGTGAAGAAATGCCTCTTAGGATCTCACTCAAGAGAAAAGGAGCTACAGCTGGAACACAAACAGGACAGGCATTCTTTTCACTCTGCTGATCCCATATGACCTTGCATCATCCTGGATCCTTAGTTTGAGTTTGGAGCCTGTGCCAACTCCTGAGCTGGTTCAAGAACTGTGGCCAAGCTTGCTGACCATTCAGTAGAGGAAGGGGACAATTTCCCTGCCTACCTAGCCAAAACACTTTGGGTTTTTTGCTAACATAATAAGATTGTTATTTTACCAAGGACCACGTGGGGAAAAAAAAATACTGTCTTCTTTACATGACAAGGAGAAAGCCCTGCGTGCACATCCAGTCCTCTGGAATGCTCCCCTGAAAGTCCCAGAGGAGTCCAAACACCTTTACACACCCCTGCATCCCTGCAGCCACGTGCTCTGGGAATTCTGCCAGCTTTATGAGAGTTGATGCTTGTTTTCTGTGGTGTGCTCTCATCTATCTGCTCTCCAGGGCAGGTTTTGATTAACACCAAAACCAATGCTGTGTCACGAGTGAAGCCACAGCTGGACAATTCACATGGCTCTGGAGAGAAATGTTTTGGAGCTCTTTTCCCCGGTCCCTGGCTTTGCAGCCCTGCCTCGCCACAGCATCTGCTTCACCCTACAATGACCATTTTTCCGCTCATTCATGCTGCAAAACAAATTTCTCCTCTAGGACAGACACATTACCAGCCGAAAATGCTACATATGCTCCTCAAGCACCTGCAGAAGCCCTTCAGTGAGCTGTCAGGCTAGCCCAAAGCTACAGCTCCCACACCCTCAGCAGGAGCCCATCACCCAGAAGCCTGGAGTGAGAAACGTGAGGAAAACCAGGTCACACCAATGAAACCTCACCTTTACTTCAGGTCTGATCCACACAACCTGAAGTCTTCAATCCAGAAGAAATTCAGCCTTTACTAAAACCAGGTCATTTCTTTTGGGGGGAGAAGGGGAGACTGTGGCCCAGGGAGGAATTCCTTTCCAGACATTCCCAGCCCAGCAGCTCTGAGCAGCGTTGCTGCTCCGTCACCTTGGAGGAGCAGCCACAGCTCCTGCCTCTCCTGATTTACAGCCCTGCCCTCAACAATCCCGTGGCAAACATTTACAGCAAAGCAGCTAATTATGGGAGTGGATAAGCTGGAGGTGAATCCTCCTCAGGGGGCAACTCACCTTCTTGCCTCGATGAAGCTCACTAATAGGTTTAGTAGGTTATTATTAAAAAGATTTTCTGTGTGAGGGATTTTCTTTATAATCCACAGTCCCAGGGCACAGAGAAAACACACTTTTCCAATTAGTTAATAACCATTATTTTATTTTTCAAACTGCTTAAGTAGCCACAGGACAATAAAAATCTGCATTAAAAGACTCATTTATGCTCACACACCTGCTTCTACAGAACACCCCACAGCAGAGTGCCACAGAACGAACAAACCAATATGACATCAAAGGGAACTGGAAGAGTCAGAAACCCAATTTTGCTCTGATTCAAGACAAAGAAAATTCACAGATCAAACCTCTAGGTGCTGAGAAGGTAACGTACATTTCTATTTATCCCTTCCCAGTCTTTTTTTGCTCATCAAAAGCTGGGTGTTGCTTGTATCAGTCAAAGAGCGAAGTGATGCCAATTACAATACTGTATTTTCTCCTAAATGGCAGTACAATTCTTTGTAACTTATTCAAAAGCAAATGTAATTCACACATTTCTTGTGTGTATTACTGTGGATCCACAGACAACTGCAGATTGATACATCCTGAGAAAATCACCTTAAATTCCTCAAAAAAAATCAGGAGAATAAGTAAAGCATATAGAAAATTAAAAGGAAAATGGTTCAAACTAGGTTCTCTTTTTTCAGTTTACCAGGCATAAAACACACCAACTCATTAGGCAGAAGTAAGATTGTTTTTCCACCATCATTAATGCATCTTCATGCTTCTTAAGCAAATTAAAGCCTATTGAAAAAATCATCTGCCACTTGTATTGGCAAAATACAAGAATGTAGGAAATACTTCAGAAACTGTTTTTCTGGAGCGAAGTAATTTCATTTTGGACACAGTGAGTGACTGTTGTGCACACACAAAGACCTAAGAACATTCCTCTCTGAAGCACAAATACATCTTGGCCATGGTTTTCATTTTTCTCAGCAACTTAGGGCCACACTAACCCACCAAACCCTGAGGTGAAGGAGTTATACAAATCTGAACTGTCAGCATTACAGGAGCAGCTCCCCTCTGCCTTTTGCCTCTAGAGCAGCTCTGCAGCAGGGCACAGGTTTTTTTCACAGTGCCAGAAAGAGTTTGCACTGCACTAATTCAAACAAAAAATGGGAAATTCAAAGATTTTCTGTGCTTAGACCAACGACCCCAGAAGTGCTCAAATGCCACTCAAAGTTTAAGGTGTAGCAGTATCACCCACATTTCAGGCAGACAGCCTGAAGCTCTCAGTCATGGCATTAAACACACCTTGTGGTGCAGGGGTGGCCTATTTAACACTTGATTGAGCTAAATATACAGAAACATGGCTTACTCTTTTAAATATTATTTCTTTACCTTTTTAATTTGTAGTTAGAACAATATATAAAAACTTCAGGAGTAAGGTGAGGTGGAATGGTGATTTGACTTCAGGGTAACCCTAGGTTATTATTATAACCCTTTTATTTATGGACTACACATCAACAGAGCAGATCTCCATCTGGAGAGGAGAGGATGAAAATTTTGAATCCTCTGTGATCCTGGAGTTTGCCCTTATTCTCCTTCCTTCGAAAGAGTCACATATGGACCACACCAGCTCTCTTCAGGCCCTTCAGCTCATGGCTCCCAGGAATTCTGGAGGAACTACAGCTTGGTCCCTCAGCCGCCGCACCTCAAGTTTCCACATCATGGTTGGAGAGCGGTGGGAAAGATCTCAAAGGTTTTTCTGAGCAGGACGAAGAAACTGAAGAACTGTGAGGCTGAGGAGTGGTCACTGCCCTCCTCTCCCAAACACAGAGAGCCATTCCCAAGAGCCCACCTCTCCACAACAGCTCTGCTGAAGGCAAAAGGGACAAGTGGCGGTACCAAGGAGCATTTCTTTGTTGTAGAATGAGAAAATGAGTAAAGGCTAAAAATGCTTACCATGCTGGCACAGTGACTCATAGCCACTGCTGAACCCCTGCCAAACCTTTGGAATACTCCCTCACAGGTCTGACCCTCTCCCAATAATTCTTTCTGCGGGACACAGCCCCAGATGTGACAAATGCTGTGTCCTCCCAGCCGCGCTACCTTGGGGACGCTGCAAGGTCACAGCACAGCCAGCACAGGGACCTGACACAGCTACACACGAGGCTGCAGTGCAGGCTGACTGCAAGGTGCTTTTATTTTAAAGCAAAACTCCTTTCACTCGCTCATATCCTCCAACCCACGCTCCCACACATGCCCAGAGGAGTGTGATGAAGACCTTCTGACTCAGTGACTCCCTGTTTGCAGTGCATCCTTTGTTTCAGCCTGGGCAAATCCCTCCTCCCTGGCGTGTCCTGAGAGGTGTTTCATTCTGACACCTTTTTCCTGCCATCCCTTCTGCCCCCGGACACCCCCAGTGTCACACCAATCTTCCCAGCCCTCACTGTGACAGAGCACCATGGAAACATCTTCTCCAGATTTACGGTTTGCACTGTGATATCCATTACACAATATTCCAGAACACATTTCGCTTGAGCTCACTCGATGCTTTTTGCAACACAAATCCTGGAAAGGCAAGGAAATGCCAAAGAAGTGGGAGCTTTCTAGGAGGTGTTTCACCTACGACAGTCAGCAAGAGCAGCATGAAGGAAGACTGATGGGGAGTGAGCAACTCAAGTGAGTAATTAACTGGGGAAGGATGACGTGATAATAATCTTATTAATGGACTGCAAATTAGGTCAAAACAAGATGAACTTTAGAGTCTAATTTCCCTGGATTATCACTTATTTAATGGCCTGCCAGACTCAAGGGTCAGACCAGGGCAGGTCTTCTGTGGAAAACCCGAGACTCTGAAACACAATGGATTGCTTAACCACAGCCTTCCCCTGACTGATAAAAAGTGCATTTCAAATCTCTTCTGGTGACTTCAAGATGATTATAAACATAGAAAATGGGTACTTTGATTAAAATTAAATGAATGGAAATAAAAAGTATTAGTAAGTCTGATTAGCTTCTCACAAAGATACATCTGATGTTATCTGGCAATAATTTTAACATATAGGAAGCCTGAAGGAGAGCAAAGCACTCGGCAGCAAAGCAACCTCTCCAGTCAAACACTGAACTTGTAATCCCAGCTTTAGAACACAGGAGCAGTAGATCTAGTTTCAACACTAAAGAAAAAAATCACTGATATATACAGTGAAAATATACTGTGATCCTCATAAACAACAAAACCAGTGACATTTAAGGTACTTAAAAAAATGAATGAAACTTCAGTATCCTAATATAAAGGTTCCATAATTCATAAATAAATGTCCCTTTATTTTTTACACATCCTGTAATGATAATTCCCAAAGAAAATCATGGAATTGTGAATTCGATAATCACGTTGTGTGCAAAATGAAGCAGAGGTTAATCCAGTAACGTATTCCTCTATATTCAACACCAAGCTGATCCTTTCATAAAGTGATATTTCAAAATACAAACTACCATTACCAAGTTCTGTTATTTGGTGGTGCAGAATCTGACACAGCTGGCAGGGTGACTTCTCAAGGGTCTTACAACAGGTCAGAGGACAGCACATACAGCACCAAAGGCTGAGTCTTCAGTGAGAGCCCTGGGTCTGAGCAGCTCAATGCCATGTTCTCCCTTTCTGGTATTCCTACTGACATGACAAAGATTTTGTACAACAGTGCTGAATATCCCATTTAATCAAAAACTGAAACCTGATGTTATAAATGTTACTCAAATTGGAAAGTCAAGTGTTCTAAAATTAGAAAAGTTCCTCTTACAACAGCCTTTGATTGCAGACCCTTTCTTCCAAATCCTTGCTTCATTCAGCAGAGCAACTGGATAGCAATCAGGAATTAAGATGTCAGTTCATGGTTTTTTTTAAATCATCCCCTTCACACCATACATTTGCCATATTTGCTGTGTGCACCATGTCTCAGTCATGAGTTCCTGTTTCCTGTTTATCACTGAGGATGCAGTCCCTAACAAAATTGTCTCATCCATTCCCTAAATGAAAAAAAAAAAAAAAAAAAAAAAAAAAAAAGAGTTTTCGCATCAAGAATCTGAGGTACAGGAAAATTAATGCCAAAATTCAAAATTCATCCTCTCCTCACTGCTTTTGGATATAATGTTGGAATCCCAAGAAGCAAGACTTTTCCAAGCCTATTGCTCTTGGGGTGACAGAGTCCAAAACAGACATTAAATATTAATCTTCTATAATGTCTTTTAAGGAACAAAAAGACAGAAAAATGTAAATAGAAATGTAACTGACATACCTGTAAGTACATGGTATCAGGAAACTAAAAGGACTCAAACCCTGTACATTTTTTATGTCTTAAAGAGCAATCCACCTCTTTCTCTTTCTTGTGAGGTCCTCAAAGATGTTCTAATTTATACCTCTCCAACTATACTCTGAGCCCCTGAATTCATGCATTTAGCTTTGCAAGCTGCTGCTCTTCTTTCAGATCTAAAAGATGCAGAATGGCTTGTGCATCTAAAACAGGAATTCTGTCAGCTCTGCAAGTTGTTCCAAATAAAATATCTCATCTATAAACACTGTCCTGCTTATAACCCTACACCATCCCAGTTGCAGCAGTGCCACGAACAGGGGGACTTTAAAAAGCACAAAGATCATTACACAGAAGAGTCTGTGAGATGATCTTTTTTCTTCCATCCTTTTATTCCCATCAGAAGTTTTGCATACATTTTATGGAGAAAAGCATCAGCAGAACATGTACAAACCCTAACCCCTAAAAAGCCAAAGGCACAGGGAAGGGATATACAAACTAACTCTTATCCAGAACTGTACAGACAGCTAAGAGGAACATTTTCACACTTGGTCTGTGAATTACAAAATACCAAAGTCTTATTAAAAATGATCCTAGGTTTTGCATCCTTAGAAAAAAGAAAGCCTTAAAATTGTAAATATGGAGAGCAATACTCT
Source organism: Certhia americana (assembly GCA_018697195.1). Classification (NCBI taxonomy): domain Eukaryota; kingdom Metazoa; phylum Chordata; class Aves; order Passeriformes; family Certhiidae; genus Certhia; species Certhia americana. The sequence continues at coordinate 8,601,029 of CM031861.1, read as the reverse complement.
TCACAGCTACTTCCAGTGAAGCTGATGCTACATGGGAAGGTGTAAACATTTCTGCTGAATTAGGGAAAAGTCTGTTATTGATTGCAAGGGGTTAAAAATAGCTAAGTCAAGTGATTAAAAAATCATTAGTATTTGTATTTTCCTTTGTTCCTGTTGAATGCAACAAATATCTCATTTAGCAGAAATATTCATGGTTAAGAGACGTTTTCTTTGCAGAAGAAAGTGAGACAAATGGCATATTTTTAGGAAACTCTATTAATTTCCAGAGTGGGTTTTGATGTGCCTCTGAATAGCCGTATTTCTGGCTTGCCCACAGTTACAGAAATCAGTGCTTTCCTACAGGAGTCTGACATGATGTGTGTCCTTCATTTTTCATACCACTCAGCCTTAAACCAGGAGGCGTGATTGGTATCCCTCTCTTCAAAAGCCTTCCACATGTCCAAGCAATTCTTTCATTTCAGTACCATCACAAAGTGTTTACGAAGTAAACAGGTATAATGCAAGCCAACAGCATATTTGGAACTGTTAAATTAAATGACCTCTGCTCCACACACTGAAATCAGGAGAGGTAGAATCAAAGCAGGGTCAAAGCTGCTGTATTAGTCCCTCCCACTAGGTGAAACTGGCCAGACTTTATCTGTCATAAATCAGTGTAAATCCACTGGTGGTCAAAGTATGCTATGAAAAGACCTGTCCACTTCAATATTGTTTCATAATCACTTAAAGAAGTATCTATTCTTCGTGGAAGCAAGGGCATCATGTTCTGTTGCAATTATTTAGCACTTGAATGATGCTGTTACTTGTGATTGCCTTGCTCGGAAAGTATTCATTTTAAGAGAAGAATTTGTGATCTCTCTTTGGAATTTATTTAAATGCTGGAAAGAGAACAAAGAGGGATTCCTTTAGAGCCAATCCTGACTGTAGTACTTGAACAGTACTGATGACATGGCCAGTGAGGTTGTGATCCCTTTTCCAGTCCTGGGAAGGAGGCTGAGCCCAGGCAAAGGGAGCTTTCCTGAGCCAGGGCAGGGGAAAAGCAGGTGGGACAGGCCAGAAGGAGATGGGGAGCATGTGGGTGGTGTGTGCAGGCAGGAAAAGCATGAGAAAAGAACTGGTGTAGTGGGATCAGAAATCATGCATCCACGCATTTTATCCAAATTGTTTCCAAGCATGAACTGAAGTAATGCTTCCTGCATGCACTGTGACAGCAAAGCCCCAAAACCAATCTCACTGGGTGAGCAACAATGAAATAAGAAGAAAGATTCAGACTTAAACTGGTGAGTCGAAAAAGAACTAGAGTGCTCCCTGACACTGGATGATAGTTGTATTTTTAACTGAAAGGACTGAATTAAGTGCACCTTAAAAATGCAGGCCACAGAGCATATGAGAAAGTATTAAAAAAAAATCGTAGTTTTTCTCAGAGAGAAGTAGACATTTTCACAGACATAATACAAAAAAAAAAAAAAAAAACCCTCAAAATATTCATTAGAGAAATACAAGCTAAGTCAGAATGTGAAGACTGAGATTTTGCTCTCAGGCTGTGAGATGAAGATTTTCAGGGCAGCAGCTTGGCTTGCATTTTGATAGTCAGAGCAAGCAGATATTCACCTGCGTGTTACCAGCTAAAAGTGCATGTGCTGCAATTATATTCCACTTCAAAAGCTGTTTTTTAAATGTGTTAGAAATTCACTTTCCTGAATCAAAGTAACAGAAGGCTTCAGTACTGCAACAGCTTCTGCAAATATAAAACCTTGCCATTATATCAGCTCCTACAAATCTGAGACTCATAAATCAAAACTCTGATACCTTTTCTACGAAATACAAACAGGCTTTAATTCAGCGTGTAGCAGTTAAATCAGGAGATCAAAGGTACTTTCATTTTGTGTGTCCTGTATACTCAGCACCCAAGGGAATTGCGCGAGAGATTCCTGCAAATCTGAAATGGATTTTGTACTCCAGGGCTCTGCTTTGGGCAATAATTCCTTGTGTGAGCCTCTGGACAGTATTTAATCTCTTCATGCTATTGTGCCCCACCTGCAGTAGGTGTAAAGAGTGACCATGGGAGAGGCAGTGGTCTCATTTGAATTATTTTAGTATTTACAGAAGTTCAATGAAATTCTTGAATACAGGGATGAATAAAGGAGTTGGCATACATCCTCATGGCAAACCTGCACCTAGGGTAGAAGAGTGAGGTATTTCAGATCTGAGAGGAGTGGTGGGGTTATTAGGAGAGGGATCTGCCAACTAGGCTAACTGCCTGCTGGATTAGAGACCTCTCCAACCAGGGCTGTGAAAGGGTAACACAGCAAGAGAGAAGGATACAAAAAAAAAAAAAAAAAAAAAAAAAAAAAAAAAAAAACTAAATCTGTAAAATAATTAGTTTTCAAAGTTACTGCAGAGACACTGATGCGTAAAAATTCAGCAGCACAAAACTCAGATTGTGATCTGTTTATTCCAGAAGGTTTCTCTTTACCAGAGTGACCCAGATGATCAGTTGGGATAGCAAACACTTCCATGCAGTTCCCTGGAAAACAGCTCATGATAATGAATAAGCCACAAAGTAAACATATCTTATAGGAAATTCACTCTGATCACACACAGCTTTAGAACTGCTGTTCTAAATCCACTGCAAACAGTCAAAGCTCCCATCCGCCAAGAAAGAATCTGCCCAAAGCACCTAAAATTTGCAGGAGGTTATAGGAGGTCTGTCCTGATGGGATTAACAGCCTAGGTCTGTGCTCAGAACATTTCTATCCTCAAAAAATGTAAATTGGGTCTTTGAAGTGGTCTTCCTATAATGAACCTCACTGGTTTTTAACCAAAGGGTACAGAAACTGCAACGCACAGAAATTGTAAAAATCAGTTTTTAGTTGAACCCTTGATGCTGTGACTGAGGCAACAATATTCCACACTCTGGATGAAAGAGAGCAATAATTTAGTATTGGAAGACACAAAAAGATTCATTTTGCAGCATGCAAGATCCAACCAGCATTGCAATGATTTATTTTATGGCCTTAAACAACTAAACATTAAATAAGTAAAGAAACAAACCCTTTTTAGATTTCATTTTCAAAGCAACTCTGAAATGGCTATTTTGGGGGCTTTGTTGTAACGTAATTTTTACTGAATGAGAGCTGCTACTACCAAGAGATGGAGTCAACATCCCTGTCAAGAAGATGCAGCTCTTCATGTCTTCTTCTCATGGCTAAGGAAATATTTTTATAGAGTAAGCCATTCTAGGGGAAGAGCTTTGAATTTTCAGCCCTTTCAGCACAAGCCAGCCTTGCAGATGGCAGTGAAAGGAAACGAGTCTGGACCCCACCAACCCTAAGATCAGTAGTGCAGCACACTTCTCCTGTTCAGAGAAGGAACCATAATTCACCTGTACTTTCAGCCATTCTGCCACAACACTTGCAAGGCATCATTGCAGTGGCAAGTAAGGAAACAATGCCAGTGAATCCTAGTCCATGCATTAATGGAAGTTTTATGACACCACTGAGCTGGTCTTGGCTGCCCTTCTACTCATAAGGCCTTCCTATTGGCAAATATTATCTGAAAATTACCAACTGTATGTGCATCATGAAACGACACCATGGTAATAGGTAGATCAAATTTGTGTTTATCTATTCTGTGCAGGGAAAGAAAAATCTAAATAGCAATAGAAGACATTAAAGGCAAAAAGTTGTGCTAACAGAGACTTTACTGCTTCCCAGGAGCACAGATTAACACCTAGGGTAGCTGGTGAGTGGGAAGTTGCCCAACAGGCAACAGCAAGTGAGTTGGTAGATGTGCCACTAGAGCTCCATCAGCAGCTGTGTAATGCAAAGATTAGATATTGGTTACATTTTGTCAGTCTCCCCCAAAGGACTTATAGCTCTGTTTCTGTCCCCAGGCTAGAACATAATCACCACCCAGTCAGAAATCTGCATTCTGTGGTGCACTGGCATGTATCCACAGTGGGATGGAGCAGCCTGTTAGTCACAGCACAGAAAATGCATCAGTAAGATGAAAGTAAGCTGTGAAAGGGCTCAGGAGTTAGGAGCAATAAATAAAATCCTTCTTCTGTTACCAAACACTGACTTGTTATTCTAACCTCTCCACATTATCAAAATTGCTATTAGAGGCAACAAGTGAAGAAGCAACATTAGGTAATACCCTCTCAGACATAATAATAATAATAATGCATCTTTCTCATCATATGTTGGCTGCAGGAGAATCTCTGGGGTTTTTGTCCAGAGAATCCAGTGAATTTGTCACGCTGTCCAAACAGAAATGCATCTGCAGCCTCATGTTTTTCTTTACAGCCCAGATCTTACAGCAGTTCTGTTGGCTCTCTATTATGTTCAAATTTATGTTATATTTTTTTCCTCCACACACACTATCTGTATTTTTTTCATGCAGTGGAGTGTCTTCAGGGCTGATTTAACAGGCTCTGCCTATCCCAGTCAGATGCTGTTCCCTGATAATTCTGAGTTAACCTCCAGAAGATGCACTGCTCCTGTCAGCTCATGAGGTATGAGAACAGCAAGTGTAGGAGATGGTTCTTCTGATGGCAAAAGATTTTTAGTAAAGCTAATCCCCACAAAAAAGCAGTAGACAGGACACAGCAATATTTTTTCCCACCTAAATAAAGCTTAGGACTTGGAAAGTGCTTTGGATGGATGCACTGAGTGTCTCCAACGACTGGGACACACTCAGCAAAGCCACACTGAAAATAAATACATACATGTATAAAATAAAACACAAAGCAAGGCCAGGAAACCTAACAGCTAAGCTATTCTGTGGTACAACAAGTATTTCAAAAGAAGCAATAACCTAAGCTATGATTATAAGACACTGTTCATATAGTATGTTTTTGTGGGATTACAAAACACAGCCCAGCTTCATTTTGCAGGTACAAGTTTCATCCATTTTCCCTGTTCCATTTCCAGCACTGGATTTTTTAAGTTACAAGTAAAGAATTTTTAAGTTTAAGTAAAGAATTTGCAGCACAGAATTTCTTAGGAGTTCCTTGCTCTTCCAAAACGACACTATAATTTATGTGCCATATTTTTCCATTTCTCATTTAAATGCATCAGATTTCCTCGCCATTTATTTTACTTATAATAAAATCTAAAAACAGTTGACATCAATGTATAAATGTATCTACTGATGGGAAGGGATATGATGATTAATATCAAATTATAAAATCAGGATTTCCTTTGTCAGTAAGGAGTAACTGCTGCATCCTCTACAAAGCTCTCAGTGTAACTGAGACTGAATGAGACTACAGTGTCTATAGAACATTTCACAAATATAAAATGAGAAACAACCACCACTTCTACTTACCCTGGAGAAGGAGATTTGAGGTTCTGTACTGATTTACTCCCAGAAGATAACAACCCAAATGCAAGTGTGGTGAATAAAGATTTTCCACCACTAGGCAAAGACAGAAAAGTACATTCAAGGATTTCTCAAGCTCTACATAAGCTTTAAAGCGATTGCCCCTCATCACCACACTCACAGTTAAGTCAGCAAATACTGTGAAATAATGTGCAAATCACCTGGGGAAAACATAATTTTGGGCTGCATGAAGCAGTTAGCAAGTTAGGCCAGTCTTTTCAGAGAACATTTTGTTAAGTGTACTGAAAGTTTCCATGGTTCTTCCCACAGCCCTGCCAGTCGAGTTTTCCTGCTGCTCACAGCTCATCTGAAAACACTTGGGGTTGGAACAAGTAAATAACAAGTGACAGGTGTGACTCAGCCAGCTCTAACCGAAACTGAAGCAGCACAGTAGCTATTGACAGATTGAGGTGGGGGGGAAATGGGAGAAAGGAGAGAGTTATGGTGATGGTCTGAGCTTAGGAGTCCAAGGGATATTTACCCAGTCGACAGCTTGACTGGTACAGCCAGGTCTGACTGCCAGTGGGGCTGTGGCAGCAGAGGAATGTGTTTGGAAGAGATGGAGAATGACAAAGCTATGGCAAGATACTCACACTGTGCCTGGCTGCAGGGTAATCAGTCCTGGTCAGTAATAATGCCATCACATCTCACTGGCAAATAGCTGAATTTTCTTTCTAATGTCAAACTGCAACCTTTCAGACGTACGCAACAAAAACCGCTGATGAATCTTAGGTATTATGCTGCCTTATCCACCACAGAATTATGAGGTCGTTTCAAAATAAGTCTAGCTGGAGAAGTTCTTGATGCAGCTGGAAAAGGACATGCTGATTTGACTGCAGGATTGCATGTGATGGTCAACATTATCTCATGTTTTCTCTGTCATCTGCTGGATTCTGCCCGTTCGTGTAATTTTACTCCTGGATACCAACTGATTCGATGTTTCAGTTGATTTAAGAATTACAGCTGACATATTTTGTCTTGTCAAAAAGCATTTGCCTCTTGAGGAAAGTCAAACCAGGAAGCAAGATACCAGAGGGAGGTTCCTTCACTGTCCCTGGAGCTGGGAGACCTGCAGGGTGCAAAACCCTTGATACCACTTGACGTCCAAAGGACAACAGCAGGACAGAAAGATATGGAAGCCAAGAAAAAAGACAATGAAAATGCAGACCTTCAGCCAGGCCAAGTGTGCTGTATCAGTAAAGATTAAATTTTGATTAAGCAGACCACTGCTCTGGGGAGGAGAGCACCCAGAGCAAGACAGTCTGTGGCACTGACAAACCATGTAAGCTCACTGCTGCCACTGGAAAGAGTGGCTTCAGGAAACTACAATGCAACAAAAAAAACTCTAAACACAGGTGCTTTACCTGCAAATAAAATCTGTCACATTTCTGCATTGTACCTTAAACTGAACCTTTGGAGCCCTTTCAGAATGGGCTGGAAGGAGCTGTGGGCAGGATCCTGTGAGCAGCAGCACTAAATGCCTGTGCTGAGCAGAGCCAATTTGCTGCAAAGCATTTTGCTGCAAGGCAGCAATAACATTTATTTCCCTCCCTGCTCAGGCTTGCTGATGCTAGTTTGTATGTGCTACTGGATCACTCTATGTAAAGACCCATGTTGAAATCATTGGGAAATAATTCATTAATGACTGACACAATAAACTGCGTCTTATTTAACTGTTCCATTGTCAGAGCTTATAAATAAAATGTTTCAGAGTTAAGCAGGTCAGCTCATTTCAGAGCTTAATTTTTCACTACCTTTCTTTCTAATGGTCCTAGCCAAATCACACAGGGATACTTCCAGCATCCATTATTCCTGTAGAATAATTCCTATATGTGTATGGATAGTGAAAATGAAGCTGCAAGGCCAAATTTTACCTCCATGGAACTGCATAGGATGCAAGGTGAGTTGAATTAAACCATTACGAGGGGTGTTGAAGGGATGAATTTGAATGCAAGCACTGATTATGTTTGGAGCTGTATTATAAAACTCTACCTTTCTTTGGTCTAATCACAGAAAAAAGCTGAACCCATAATAATAAAACCAGATGTGTCCAGCTTCAGATCTGTGTTTTACTCTAGAAGTTGTAAAAGAGCACCTCCAACCTGCTCCAAATTCAAAATAACTATATCATGGTACCCTGGTTTTCAAGCTTAGCTCCTGCACTGATTCTGTGATTTTTAAGTTACACACTCTGTGTCATTTTATTTTGTGGGTGACCTCCAATTCTGCAAAGGCTTTCAGGTGTGTTGTTATAAATTTAAGTCTGAAATGAGCTGACCTGCTTAATTTAGGATGCCCATAGAGTTTAATGGAACAATCTAGTGCTTCAGGTTTTTTTGTGCCAAAGGCTCCTGATTTCTCACAGCTACAACAGAGACATCTGAACTCAAACTGTAATTTATAATGCTGTTTATAAAACATTCTGCACAATCTGGTCACATCTTCAAAGCCTGTTTCCCAGAGGTGTAAGTGGAAACCTTGCTTTTTGTATTTGACTCATATCTTCCTGGAAAATCTTTAGTGCCTCTCCTCCTGCTTTGGGGGAAAAAGTATTTGGTAATGTCAGGTCTCCACAAAAAGGTGGACTTGGTTCTGCTGCAGAGCAGCATCTGTGGTGGCCAGTGCATCAGCTGGAGAAGGCACAATGTTCACCTGTGTCACACAGGGGCAAGCTCCAGGCAGGGCAAGCAAAAATGAGCAGGTGGTCCTGTTTCTGAACAATTAATTCAATTCTTGTTTGCTGGCAGATGCAATCTTCTGTAGAGGACACCATCTTAGACAAATATTTGTGTTATTAATGTGCTAACTACTTCTCCTACCTCTACCTTCTGCTCCCTACTGTTTTCCTGAGCCATTTTGAAGCTGTTTCTTCATTATTGCCTTCTTCCAAGCAGAAGCCACACTGTTGTGGCTGAGATCCTGGCACCATGCAAGGCGTTCATGGCTGAGACCAACCCTGTCTGAATGGTAAAATTTCTCCTTTCTGAAGGGGTTTTGTAAATCATCGCCTCAGCCTCTATGCAATGTTGCAGCACAGAGTTATATATTGTTGTATATATTTGAACACCCTCACAGTAAAAGAGGTTTTTCTGCCAATGGGCATGGCACAATGAGTAAGCTAAGGTTATAAACTAGGATTTTATGGGGAAACACTATGAAATTCAACAAATTTCTGTGGAACTCTTGAATGACCCTATAGGAATTCACTGAGTGCTCTCTGCTGAACTATAGAGATTTTAAAAGGAAGTCTCATTTCTATAAAACCCACCAATTACACCCATCTAAAATTCTATAGGCCTATTCTCCTGGGGCTTGTTATCCCAGAAATCCAGGTCAAGAGCAGTGTTCAGCTAACACTCACTCCAAAACTCAGACTAACAGGGGCTGGGACTGCACAGCACGATCTGCAGTTGAGCAGATGCTTTGATCAGCACCAGTGCTACCCCTTCAAGTGCTGCAGGTGACATTCACGTTTTTTTTGTCAGTAATGAACCAAAATGATCTAATCTGGGCACAGCAAACCACCACTGGAGAATTTTTCACTATGAGCTAGTCATTTTCAAAATAGTTATAAAAGTAATTGCTGCTTAACTCTGGCTGCACGTTAATGAATACTCAAAAAAGGGCTGATGAGAGCTTTTGATGCAACAGGAGGTCCAGAGGTGAGAGGTGGCTCAAATGGTGCCAACTCCAGTCACTTGTGCCACAAAACCACAGGAGGGACACCTTCCAAGCAGGGAAGGAAAACGTCTCTGTTCCTCTATTTATTGCACCAGCGGCTGAGTCACCACAGCCTCAACAAACATTCCTTAATTAGACTTGTTCATTTTATCAATACTAAGGAGCTCTGGAGAAATAGCTGTAAATATTTATTACCATTTCAAGACTGAAGTACTTTTGCCACCCTGCCAGGTACCTGTCTTGGCAGCTCCTTTAGAGGGGAATGAGCATTTCCTTCTGAAACAAGAGCTAATGCTGTGAAACCCTCTTAACAAAGCATCTCAAATCACAACCCACTGCAGACTTAAAAAGAAGGAAAGGCAAGAAACCCCCCAGTGCTGATGTACTGGACTGATACATGTGAGTTCAGTTCCCAGATCTCATCTGCAGCTTTGATCGGGGCACTCTCAATGTGACAGGCGGGGCCGTATCAGAGGCATCCCTGGTAGGGACTCCTGCAGCTGAGCCTGCTGAATTCTTTCCATAATGCCCTATTTTCACTTCTTCCTGTTTTCTAAACTGGAATATTCAAGAGGAGGCTTTGTACAGGGATGATCCCTAAATCAGACCTGGAAATAAAGGGATGTGGGTTTTCAATAAAACAGATTACAGGGGTTATTATTTTTTTTTTTTTTAGGAAAAAAAAAAAAAATCAGGATGAAATTTGCTATTCTGTCCTCACAGAAATTCCTGCAGCTCTTTCTTTGAGAAATACAAGCACACAAATTCTTCTGAGCAGGAGTGAGAAATACAGAAATGTGTCATTTACTGTCCCTATGATTATCCAGCCAAATCTACTCATTATGAGCCTCTGAAAAATGACAGTTCACTCATTCTAAAGACCTGTTAGAATTTGGCAGCATTGTCAAAACTCCCTCCTCTCAACACATATTCTAAATCAGGCTCCAGATTTCTCAAACTAGACACTCAGAAAAAGGGTAAACTCAAATTTGATTTGAAATATTTTGCATTAACATCGTGAGCAAACCCTCTTGTGCTGACTCTTTGCATTCAAAAGCACCAAGCCCATGGCAGCTGCCTTGTCCCAAGAGACCTTTCCCTTTTTGCATTTGTTCTCCACAGCAAAAATCATCTTCCAAATCCTATAGCTGAGACCGTGCTCTCACTGATAACAGCCCTTGCTTCACAGCCCTGGTTCATTCCTAGTTTTTGATCCATTATTTACTGAAATAGATAAAAAACTTTCAAGGTTTTAAGGGCTTAAGAAATAAGTAAGAAAAGAGACTGTGAAATTAAAGACTATTCTGCAAATATTCAAAAGCAATGTTTCCCTGTTTCCAGACTTCTGTGCCCTCCTTGCAGTATCATTGCTGTGTCAGTGCATTTACTCTGGTTATACACTAATAAAAACCAACAGCAACAACAGCTTCCCCTCACCACCAAATGGTTCCCAGGTCTGAGTATTGCTCATTAAGGTAAGATTCTTTCCAAGGATATGACCATAAAGGGGCAGGTCATTAAATGATTTTACACCACAATCTGAAATGCTGTCTGGTAATATTGCCCAAGTGAGAAAAAAGATGATTTATCCAAACAACTATTGAAAACTCCTTACCTTGGCTATGACGAGTGAAGTTTAGTGTGAGCTGTAAATTGTATTGGTTATACTTGCAACTTGAAATCCAGTCACCTCATCACTTAATTGTCAACATACAAGGCTCAATAACAGTTCACTTATTTAATTGCTGTAAAAGGGAATCCTGCTAAATATGTAAAGGTAATAATTAGCAAGTCATGATGCACCATTGGAGTGCTAGGGCCAAACGGGACTGCTGTCAACAGCAATTCAACAAAAACAGTCACATGGAGGTTTCTCCTTCCCTGACCAGCAATATTCAGCCATTTTCAATAAATTAATAGCAAATGAATTCTGCTTGCAATGCAGAAATTCCCCATAATGAGCACACTTCAGCTGGAGAGAAGTTGCATGGAAGATGCTTCAGGTGCCTCATTCCACATTCTCCCTCCACTCACAGAGCCCCTTTAGAGGAGAAATGAGCTGAGAGGTTCAAAGGAACAAGTACAAGAACAGGTATCCCATATTATGACAAAAAATTACCAGGTGTGTATCAACACCAGACTTCCTGATGCAATAAAGCATTAATAACCGGAACACTGCCAATGTACACCTTGAGGCATTAGTGTCATACTGCTCATAAATGACATTCATGACACAGTCAGTGCACTGCAGGTGAGGAAAATCAACACTGTCATGAAATCACTATGTTCATTTAGAAACGAGCTCATTAAAAATGTGAAAAAATTAATGACTAGCCTTACATAGCGTATGTGATTTTCCATTTTGATATGAATATGAGTTTATTACACTACACTTTCAGTCCAAATATCTGCCATAGCAATTTTATATAATTGGCTTTTGCTGTTAATTTCATTGAATTACTTTCAGTGCTCTAAGTAATAAAATGCTGACTCCATTTCACTGCTGACTGACAGTGTACCTTGTTCACTATCAAGATTTAAACTGTGTTCATGCAGTTTGAAAGCCCTGCAAGCCCTAATCCAGCAGATTTCAGGATGTTCCCTGAGGATAAGTAGCAGCCTACCTTAATGTCATGCTTTACAATAACCATGTAGAATTCAGTAGTTTCCTAAGAATTAGAGATGCCAGAAAAGAAGGTCATGGAAGAAGGCTTATGGACGAGGCTTGATTGAAAAATATTACCTTGGCATAACAGAAGGCATTTTTTGAGAACTTCACTGCACTCCCTCTCCTTTATGTTTGCAAAATGCTAATTGGAAAACAACCCTGAGCCACTGAGTTTAGTACCCATTATCCCAATCATGTAATGCAATGTCAACATTTATGGAAAGGATTAATTAAAAAATGCCCCATGTAGCTCCCTGAAGTAAACTGGCTGTACCTTCAGCTAGGAAAAGTGGAAGACAGACATTTTCTCACTTGCAAATGCTTTCATCAGCAAAGAATGCATGTCTGGAGAAAGGGAGCAAAATCCAGTTTTGTGGTGCCAGATGTCCACATTTCATTCCTGGACACCTGATCTAGGAGCTGTGCTGCTTGTACGGGTCAAAGCACCCACAGAGTAATTTGGGAAGTTGAATGGAAGAGGAAAACTACTCCAGATTAAGCTCAAAGCAGCACAGAAGGCTTTGCTCATCAGCAGTGTCCTGAATAGGATACAGCAGCATTATGAGCTGTTGGGGAAAGGTGACCTTTGAGCCCGGTGTTTTTAGTGGTTAAGAAGCCCAGGTTTAGAGAGATATGTAGCAAATAAATACAAATAAATGAAAAGAGCCAGTAGTGAGTCTCTATTCACTACCGTAATCACTCCCATGAATGGTAATTCATGATTGCAAAAAACTCCATTCATCTTTTCCAGGCTAGAGAATTTTAATATGCTCCTTCCTCACGAAGCAAAGGCCAAGGATGGAGGCAGTGATGGAGACACCCAGAGAGCTGGGCAGACAGGATCAACAGAAGTGCTCACCCATCTCTTCTAACAAACATATCACCGTTCCCATGTTCCTGTCACATTAATTCCACTGCTGTGCACCAAGGAGAACACAGGGAACCACCTTGAAAATGTGCACATCTCTTCTGTGGCCATTCACAGGTCAAAGCACAGGTGCAGAGGGTGTGTGGCACCTTTGGTGTGAAATGCTGCAGCAGCTGCAATGCTGCTGCCTGTTCCAAAAGCTGCTGCTAATTCTACCAGTCCTGGGTGTGCTTGTGTGTGCTGCAGGGAGCAGAAGTTGGAAGGTTTTCTCAATTCTCCCCTGTTTTCATGACAATTCTGTGAAATGGCTCTCTGCTGGGATTATTTCCAGCATTCTGCCCAGTTCTCACTGGGCAGGTGCCCGATGCAGCTGTGTGTGGAGGAGCAGAAGGGTAGTTTGGAAGGAAAATAAACTCTGCAAAGGCAAAGAAGCAGTGTGAGGTGAAATCTCCTGAAAACATGAAGAAATCCTGCAGCCTATCCAATTTAATAGCCCAGCTCGGTGTCTGGCAGAGGTGTAACCCTTGTGGCATCCTTTGGCTCAGCTGGGCAGGCAGCCCTGCCCCTCACTGCAGGGGGAAGGCAGACGTGCACCCACACAAGAGTGAGGAGGAGACTGCTTTGCTGCAGAGCCCTCCCCAGCTACACCAACCTGTGTGAAGCAGTGTGGGTGGCTCTCGAGTCAAATGCAAATCAGGAGTGAATACAAATTTGAGGAAATAAATATAGGGAGAGAGCTAGTTCCCATTTCTTTCATATATTCTGAAATTGCAGCGATTGTTAATTCATTAACATAAATCACAGAGTCGGGCACCCTATATCAGATCAAATATTCATGAAAACAGCAACTCTAAAGATATCACCTTCAGATAAACAGATGCTGGCCTTACTGAAACATGGGACGAAAAGTAGGGACTCAGAAAAGCACATACATTTGCATACAAGCCATACATTCACATACAAATACATTTACTTAATATTCCAGTCTAGTACAGCTACCAAAACATTCCTTGCCGTATAAAAGAGCATGAAACACATATGAACACATACACAGGGCAAAGATTCTTTCACCTTTAAAAGGACATTTGTGCCTCTTGAGAGACATAAGTCAGAGTCAGAAGTGAACAGCAGTGAATAGCCCAAGCACTTTGCATCAACTCTGCTTAACTACTGCAAAATTATCGCTGGTGCGTGCCAGCTATTTTTAATTCTTTAAGTACTAGCAACACGAAGGGCTGGTGCTTTATGTTTTGCACTAAAGGCAAGTAAAGAGACTTGGAGCTGAGTGAAAGAACGACCTGCAATACGTAACCTTGCAAACAAACCAGAGCAGGCAGCGCCTGCACGGATGACGAAACAAACACGAAACTAATACAGAGCTTGGAACAATTCATCACAAGTGCCTCAGGGGCAGATTTACAAATGAGGCATGTAAGTGCCTCGTAAGATTTGCAGGAGCTGCCAGCTAACACCTACTCACTGGAGAAGCCACAAGTCCCTTGAAGAGGCAGTGCAGTTCCTGTGCCCGAATTCCTTCAGGGATCTTGCAGGCTCCCACATGCAACTGCAGGGACCTGAACGCCTCTGTAACTCTCAGCAGGCAGAGCTCTGGTACTACTGACTCACTGAAAATTACTGAGCCCTGCTGCCTGAACTACCCATGGCACTCAAAACTGAGCCTTTAGAAACCCCTGGGTAGTTAGAATGGGTTTTTTCCCCTTCGACAAAAGGGCAAAAATGACAAGAAATCGGATATTGTAAAACCTCGGCTTGTGGCTCATGAAAGCCTTGAGGTAAATCTTAGTTGTAATATTACACCCAATAATGGGGAGCAGCACTCCAAGAGATAAAACACCAAATATCAGTACACGGGGAGAAACCAAACAGGTTGCTGCATTAGGTTGTCACATCCAGAGAATTACAGGCAGAGTTCAGCAAACTCAAAATAGGGATGACTTCCTACCGGGATCCTCCCTTTTCACTCCTGTAACCATGGCAGCACCTTCACAAGCCCTGGCCCAGCTACCAGGGAGTGATGAGCAGGTTTTAGTTTCATTCCAGGAGGCAGCAACTGGGATGAGCAGGGAGAGAGAAGCTTCCAAGAGCCTGACTTGCTATTTACTTCTGAGCATGTTCTGAAAGCTCCAACTGGAACATATTGCTATTTTTGCACCAAAGTTTATGTTAATTTCATCTTGTTTTACCATGAAAGCTTAAATCATACTTTGTGATAACGTAAATCACTGATGTGAAAACTCCCCACTGCAGCATGTCCTCTATTTTTTCCCTCTCCAAAGAAATGGCTGAGCACCAGTGATTTACATCACCTCTTCATGGGATTACCCAAGAACTTGATACCAGTTAGTTAACAATTTTTGAATAATCTCTCAGAGGAAAAAACAATTAAAAGCTTATTTTGAGAAATTTGTTGAGTGTTTGACACTTGATAACTTAAATGCAAGATATCTCGGAATACAAAATATAATTTCGTGTCTTTGAAATGTGCACTGAGACGGTTTGTGGTGGTTGGGGTTTGGGGGTTTTTTTGACAACTGCACTGTGGAAAACTGCTGAAAAGTTTACATTACTGCCACAGTGATAAATGCAGGACCCAGAGCTGCATGGGAGCTCAGCAGGATAATGCTCATGGAATAGAAGAGGACTATTGCATGTGTACTTGTGTTTGTGAAAACAAGACCAAGTGCTGACAGGAGTTTTGTTTCAAATGAGAAAAGCCTGGAGAAATAGGTCAGACCTTTTAAGAGATAATTTGTGTTTCTTGGTACCGTGTGCTGGAGGAATGATACAACAACTGTGCCAGTAATATCTTTCCAGCTGCACTTGTGGTGGTTGGTTCCTGGGAAGTGAGGACAGATGCTTTCATTCCTCTCTGCCCCTACACCCAGAAGTGGCTCCTGGCTCCTGGCTCCCCACCCAGCATCATGGTCAAATTCAACTTTGTTTGCAAGGGTCAGGGCCCCTCTGCCACAATAAAACAGGAATTGGTGGGGAAGTCATCCCTAGCAGAGGAAACTCAGAAGCCCCTTCCACTCTTCTGCCATGCCAGTCTCTCCCCATGCCAGCACCCCCACACTGTACCCCAGAGCTTCCAGCCCTTCCCCCATGTCCAGGCTCCCGGTCTGCCACCTGAGACAGCTGCTCCATCACACACTTGTGCTGGCTGGGAGCATCAGGAAATGACAGATAACAGCCCAGCATTTGTTATCAGCTCCCCTTCACCTCTACAGACACAGTATTTTATGAAAGCAGGAAGAACCTGAGACAGCAGACAACTCTATCTCTGACAAGCTTGATGGAAACTGGCCAAAGGATTAAAAAGTTACTGAGAAAGGTTGTACTTTGTCAATCTTTCAAATGGACTGGGAAGAGAAAGGTAAAATCCATGGCTTTAGTTTTGTTTCCCTAGGAAAGCAACCAAAATATTTGGAAATGTTACCTCGAGTTTCTTGCACTATCAAATTGTATCAAAGATCAGTGCGTTTGCAAAATCCCAGAGAAGTCAGCATGGTTTTTGTAAAAGATTTCTTCCAGCACCATGAGGCAGGGAGCTGTCTGAGGGAAGAGAAATGTATACCCCAGGGCTCCAGGCAGGCTCTGCACGACATCCCCAGTGCTTTGGGTATTCCAAGCTTCAGGGTCAACGCTCCCACTCTTTCTATGGGTTCTATGCCAACCACTAAGCAGCAGAATCCAAATGTAACTCAGGAACAAAATGCTACATTTGTTTTGATCACATTAAAGTCAGAAGGAGCTATTAAAAGAAGTTGTAGCAGATGACTGGGTCCCAAAGAACCACAGGCAATAAATTCACATGGCAGTTTTGTTTCATAACTTCAGTCCTACTTATTCTTTCTTTGTCTATTCTAATTACCCCCTGATATGGAATTAATGTAGGAACCAAATTAAATGCTCAGGAAAGTGTATGAATCAGCTGGCCTGAAAGAAACAACTATTAAAAACAATTAGATAAAAACATCAATTTAGAAATGCACAGTGCATTTCTGCCTGAGTCAAAGAACAAACACAAAGGCAAAATGGAGACCTGTATTGCCAGGAAAGGAGCAGCCTCTCAGGGTGTCATGGAGGTGTTTGATGTCACCATGCTGGTGGCTGGCAGGTGGCACTGAGGAGAAATACATTCAGATCTATATTGCCTCTTTGCTGCAAATCCTCCCAAAAGAGTGCTCTCACACTGGGATGGCAAACACTGTAAACTGGGAGCAGGGACTGTCTGTGATCATGCAGATTGTCTGATCTGAGTCAACCCAAGTTAACATGAAAAACAGAAGATGAAAATCTGGTTGTTTATGCTGAGATTAACTCAGCAAAAGCAACCACAGATAAGGAAATACATCACAGTAAAATGGATTGGGGCCCTCTCTCTCATGTGGATTTTGAGAGAGAAACTACCCCATGACCACTCTTTCCCAAGAAATACATAAAGAAACGGGATTAGGGTTAGGGTTAGGGTTAGGGCAAGATCTATGAGTGTAACACAGCAAGATTACAGCAAGATCTGTGAGTGTATCACTGAGTCTGCATTGGTGATGCTCCTGCAATTCATGACATTTTGGAAGCAAAATGTGCAATAGGGTGGATTGTAAAAGCCTGAGCTCATTGAATGTAAATACTGCTGTCGGTGCGGCGGGCACAGACGCTCGTTAGAGTACATTAATTCTCCAGAGCTGAGGGTATCAGTACGTGTACATAACATCATCTCTGAACAGCTCTGCCAGCAGGAGCCGTGCAGCGAGGCCCAGGCAGAGTTTAACTGAAGCCTTTCAGGCACTTGCACACCCTGGTAAGGACCAGGAGTGTTTGACACATGCCCACGCTGTGCTTGAGGAACAGGGAGCTCGGAGTCAACGCAGGAAGCACCTGCTACCCAGAAGCCCCACAGAACTAAGGGCACGGCACATGCAACAGTTTCCTGCATGGCACAATTTCCAATTGGAAAACTCACAGAAGAGCTGAAAAACTCCAGACGAACCCAAAGATCTGTTAAAAATGACTAAATAATGTTGGCTTTTGCATTTATGCATTAGCTTCTGCGTGTTGTTATTGATCATAAATATTTAGATACAGTATACATTACAACTCCTTTTTAGCTGTTTGTTAATATAACAAAATCTCACAATTTAAGTATGGATTGTACTGCTTTTAGAACTAGTAGTGCAATAGATAAAATATCTATGTATCACTTATAGAAATGGTAACATGATGTATAGACCTTAACAAAACATAAAATGTGAAAAAGCTTTTGTGTAACTAAAAGAACTGTGTAAGATCATCCATTAATTGACCCATCTGAGTGATAACAGTGACACAAAACAGGGTACCAGAGAGGATGGGAGGAGAACTCATCATTTTCTCTTATCAACAGGAGTGTGAAACAGCAGGAATTAAATCACAGGTAGGTGATTTAGTAAATAAAATCTATTGATGTCCTACAGATAAGCAAAGATAGGAAAAATTAAACACAAAGAACCACTGTAGCATCAAAAACTCCCAGGAATGTTTTAATAATGTATAAACTAATGAATATGCATATAATCCCAGCAATGTACCTGTATGTAGAGACCTTGATTTTAAGTGTCTGTGTGCTCTTTGGCGGTTTGTCAAAGGCACAAAGGCACCCCAGTGCTGGTATTGTCTTTTTTTTTAATCTCAACATAATTATTATTATTATTATTATTATTGTTATTATTATTATTATTATTCAACTCCTAAAATTCTGAAGCATGAATCTCGTTTTACACAGATCCCTGCCCCACAGCCACTGCCTGGTAGGGACAGGCTTGGTGAGGAGTGTGGGATGCGAACCCTCTGTTTCCTCAAGGAAATGAAGAAATTCCCCTGGTATCCCAGCTGATAGGATACAAAACAGGAACACAAACTCCTTGCAAGTGCTGAGGCACCTACAGGAGACATTTCCTTAGGTGGCTTCTCTATCTCTCTCCTCTTGAATACTATATGTTTTCTCCAGCAAAGATAGCTTACCCAGTGAGCCTAAAAATACTCCTAAGAACAATTTTTAGCACACAATGGGATATGTACAAGTTGGCAAGTATACAAAAATAATCCCTATCCCACTGGCAAAAATATACACTAGAAACCTCATCTAACTGCCACTCTATCAACACTGTCAGTATACAGTATATATATTATTTTAGTATATATATTATTTTAGGAATAAAAAGTGAATTCTTGCATAAAACTCCATTTATTCCAAGTTTCTCAAATCATATTGACACATCAGTCATAAGAAGCCACTTGTATTAAATAGAAAGCCTTTCTGTGATCCAAATGGAGATTATGTTCCTCTTTTGGACATGAAAATTATCAAAGGTGCAGTGATAATAGTCATAAAATGTCACTTCCCTAAAGAGACTGTGGCATCAGCTAAAATAGCAATCCTTCAGTTATTTACAAGAACAAATGCCAATATGATCATTGGCAAAAGTACTGATATAGCAAAAAAATTCTAAGTGTTACTCAGATGGGGCTAAGTCTTGCTTCATTCAGAAAGAAACAAATAAAAGACATAAGTTTTCATTATGTAATTGCTAGCATTTTTGTATAACTTTTCACATGTTTAAATAGTATTGAAGAGAAACAGTGGCGTTATTCTGATATTAAAAGGTTTGTAAAAAGAAGAAGGTGGTCTATAACTAATAAATCTTTGTTTGAAGAGGCACACACTGAGTACTTAAGAGGCAAAACCATGATATTTATATCAAGATGTGCTGAAACACACAGATAAACACAAAGATACTGAAAAGGTGGAATTTGCTGCTCACAGCAGCTTTCACAAACACAATTTGACTTACTCTTTAACTGGTAATTTACTGATAGACAATGTGAGGTAAGATCTAGGCACTTTACAAATTAATTACTCCCAAACTAAATTTCTACAAAAGCAAAGGAAACAAGAGAGATCATAGAGAGACCAAACTTGTTCTAAAAAGAGGAGGATGAATCAATACACTTGTCTTTACTCTCAACCAAAACATATTTGTATTTAAAAGAAAAAAAAAAAAAAAAAGAAGAGTGAGAAGACTTATAAACACATCACTATATTTCTTCTTTCTGGAAAGAGAAATCAACAATATCAAAACAACAACTATGCACCACTCTGAACTGGAATGAAGTTCACAGCATTCCTGAAAATGTCACACTCACACAGAGCAGAGGCAGAGATGTCTCAGCACTACACCAGTCTAACTAATGCAGGTAACTTCACACTCTGTCTGGCTAACAATTATATCTACTGTAAAGACCTGCTGTTTATTGAAGGAGGAAAACAAATTTTAAGAAGGCACAGATAACTCAAATACCACACTGCAGCTCTTTATCTTAAATAAATAGAATAAATCTTTATTCTATTTATTTACACTTCCCCAGTCACTGCAGGGCTCAAGAAAGGAGCACTACAGCTTGCTGGGCACCTTAAAATGGCAACTTCAGTTTGTTTAAGCCTGCACTTCAGGAGAGCATCAGTGCTGAAAAATATATGTGTGCATGATTCGTGTTTGATAAATGTCAGCTCTGTTGAGGAAGATTTACAAGGTAGCTAGAGTTACAATAGATAAGTCCAACTGCAATGATAATAAATAAAGATAGAGACAGGATGGAACAGGATGTGATTATTTGTATAGGATTAGCTGCTTTTTCTTGCTTACTTAATGCTTTAGTATTGTACGCTTGTGCTAAAGGAGAGTGGAATGCAAGATCATTGAAGAAGATAAGTTGCCTCCATCCAGCGACCCCTGAAAGGGAGAAAAAGACCCTTAGCAACAGCAGAGAGTTTGTGCAGTACAATCTTGAAGAAGAAAAACTGAAGAAACAAAATTGGGAGGGAACTTAAGGGAAGTGAGACCTGCAACAGTATAAAACCAGGACAAACTGTGAATGCAATTTGTGAGTCTCGTTAGAGCGCAGTCTCTAACGGCTGCCCAGTGCTGCTTGCTTACCATTCTCAATAAAATTTATTAATTAATTGTAAATTGACTCTGTTCATTTATAACAGTGCCATCTTCTATACCTGATGCTTTCCATACCAGTTTCACCTTTTTCCTTTGTCGTTACTGCAGAACTGTCCTGGTTTGGCATGGATTCATTTTTTGGTATAGAGCAGTTCCCGGCTAGAGGCCTTGTTAGCTTCCTGTGGGCCTGACAGAGAACCAATCAGTAGCCAGTTTTAAATATTGCCACATGATTAAACCAATGATAGGGGTGGATACGCTTTCGTGAACACACATTTTAAGACAAAAAACCCCAGGAACAGCTCTGTTTCTTTTCCAGTCTGAGTACAGGTAATAGGCTGGCCCCTCCGCCAGACCAGGACAGGCAGGACAGACCCTGCCACGGGGCCAGGCCCCTTCCCAAGAAGCCACCGAGCCCCATCCTGGCAGGGCCAGGATATTGAATATCCCTTTAAATCGTGGAGAAGTATGGGGGAGATGGAACGTTCAAATAGTAGACCTGAGCAAAGGGATTCATTGCTAAAGTAAACAGATGTTGAAGTGGCCGTGATTCCATGAGAAGTTTGAACAGAGAGATGAAGATAGGAGGATGGGGAAGAGGAGGGAACCTCTGTTTCCAGAGACGAAGATGATCTTAGAGGTAGGTGAAGAGATCCTTTGAAACAGTTCATCCTTAAACTAATACCCCAATAAGTTGACATGGCCCAGAAGCAGAGCTGGGTGAAGGCTGTGAAAGATGGGAGGAACTTCACGAATGCAGATTCCCAGGCGGCTGCTGTTTGTAGAAATTGAAGCCAAAAGAGAACTCTTTTCTTGTATGGAGATACTCCTCTCCCTAAATGAACTGAAGGAAGACTACTACAGAGGTGGAAAACTGACTGAGAATCCTGGGTGTTGTTTCTGTATGCTGTCAGTGACAAAGACAAAAAGTGTGGGGGGAGGAGGAAATGTGTACTGAAGGTTTTATTCTAATTCTTAATATTCTTCTTTTAGTTCTGTTAATAAAATTTTCTTTATACCTTTCAAAGTTTAAGCCTGCTTTGCTCTTCTCCTAATCCTATCTCACAGCAAAAATTATACCCACCACATAAATTGGTGCGTTGGCCAGGAAATGTCAAATGGGCAAACCTAAACCACTACAAGAACAAACAAGCAAAATCCTGAAAACCTCTCCCAGCTGGATTCCTAAAAATTCAGTGGAGAAACAGCCCATACTTCAGACCCAGTTTGCTGCTAAGAGACTCAGTCCCAACCCACTGATGTCCCCAGGATTCCTTCTATCCCTTTCCTGACCAGCCCAGACCTCACAGTCAAGATATCCCTGGTTAGACCTAATTAGTCATGGAAATACCCAAGTACTTTAAGCAATTCAACACCAATTCAGTGCATTTAGGCTGGCTACAATGTTAAGAATTTTGCTCTGTGTGCACAAGTAGATGGCATTGATTTCAGCAATAATTGCCTAGAAAGACAATTTTAGAATCAAATTAGCAGTTAAATAATTGTAGAAATTATACAGAGAGACTTCTTTGATTGGACAGTTGTAATAATAGCTGCAGAAATCTGTCCTACAGAGACTCTGCACAATATGCTACACTATTGTAGCCTAAAGTTAATATTGTTGAAAATCCACTGCATTCAGAGAATATGCTCCAGTAAGATTATTTCTTTGGGGTAATTTTAATTATCTGCATTAAACTGAAAATATTGGCTATATTGAAATATCTGATAAACTTTGAATATTCCACACGCTATTATCTCAGTCCTGTTCCCATTACCTATTACTTCTAATTCACCACTGATTTTTTCAAATGAGCTGTTGGTTTTTCAAGAGAACACAGAGTGCCCATGCAGCAGGGATGAGTGTTCTGCAGCATGTCGGAGGGCTGGAGTGTAATTTCAGATAAGCATTAGATGTGATTTCCTTCAAGCATTCCAAGGGTCTCATTAATTGCAGTGGCTGACTTGGGGCCTTTTGGAGGACAAAAAGGAGATTAATATCAAGATGCCATTCCCATCTCCTACCTAGGGCACCAAGGCCCATGCTGCAAAACAGAGGAAGCCAAAGCTATCACAAAAGGAAGGGTCCTACAGCCAGAGGCAGGATGAGGCTTCACTGCCTGGTTTGGAATACAGGTTTGGGTTTTTTTTCCTCAGTTGTTGATTGTTTCCTTGTTGCCAGTGCTAGGAGACAGAGCAAACAAAGAACAGTATTTACCTTTGTTCTATAATATTGTGACATTTAAACAGGGTAAGTGGGAGCTGTCAAATAGAGATTTTGATATTGATGATGATGACAGACTGGATTAGCAGAGAAAGGATTTGATTGATGATGGAACAAAAAGAGGATGGAATAATTAATGCCCAGGATTGAATTTTTATGGACAATGAGCCACTTTAAATTCATTTTATATTTCCATCAGACTAAATTTTTG
Organism: Certhia americana; assembly: GCA_018697195.1. Classification (NCBI taxonomy): domain Eukaryota; kingdom Metazoa; phylum Chordata; class Aves; order Passeriformes; family Certhiidae; genus Certhia; species Certhia americana. The sequence continues at coordinate 8,577,989 of CM031861.1, read as the reverse complement.
ATCTAGTGTTCTTAAATTTCAGCAAGGCATTTGACTTTATATCTCGCATTTTGATTAATAAAACTTAAAATTGATATGGTGCCTATGCAATAGACTTTAAATGATTAAATTGAGCAGCAGGGCTTTTAATAAACTCACATGGGGACTGATTCACAGCCTTGCAGCCAACATTTTTGTCAGGAGGAAGTCAAAACTATCTGATAAAAGTTCTCAGATTACAAGTGGGGAGGTGAGGAACAATGAAGCCCAGCAGATGCAGTCAAGTACCAGAGCATACATCTGGAAATAAGGACTGGAGACCAATTTTACAGGGTGAGAGTGTCTGTGAGGGCAGCTGTGATGGAGGGCTTTGGCTACTGAGCAGCTTCCACAAGTAGGAGAAGCACTTGAGCTGCAGGGTCGTTAATCTTGCTTCTCTCAATTATGCCAAAGTCCGCAGAGTAGACTTGTTATGAAAATAAATGTAAGTCTTGGAAGCTGAGATGAATAATCAGATCAAGGGACACAACTACAGAAGTAACCTTAATTCAACTTTTATATTTGGGAAGATCAGCACTGCAACAAAAACTTTTATTACATCTGACACTGCTGCCTGTTGCTGACCAAGCAGGAACACCAGACCAGATTGGAGGCTGCAGCTTCAGAGGGACACCAGACTGGAAACACTTCAGAGAAGAGTCACAAGAATGATGGAAGATGTGGGAAATACACCTTTGATAGAACCCCCTGAGAACTCAAAGCAAAAGGCATGACTTGATCACAATGCAAAAACAGCTGTGCCACAGGTGCATCAGTCACTAAAACAAAGAGAAAACTTATGGCTCACGTTATTCTGAAGGCAAATTTGACATCAGTGACTTCTTTGTAACCTAAATGCCTGGAAATGTTTTACCAGAAAAAGTTTTCCTGTATTCTGTATTCCTTCTTATGGCCAGCCAGTACCCTTCTCCAGTTTGCACTCATTTATTCCTTTGGATATGGGATATGGGATTAATACCTCCATGTACTCAAGAGTAACCCCAGCTGTCAACAACATTTTTGTACGTGGGTTCTCAGTGAAACATAAAGGTTTTACTTCACTCAATACAACATAAAGAGCTCTTGGTAGGTAATAATCTGGTGAAATGCCTTTTGAAAATAACTCAATAACTTCACATTAATTATGTCACAGAAGTTCATAATCTTTTTATAAGCGTTTCAATAATCTAAAGAAAGGTACACATAGAAAATAATACCTTTTTTAATAGCGGGAGAGCCACAAAGAACACCTCATAAAATGTCTAATCAAGATTCCCACTTATTTATTTAGCAAGAGATCACTGCCTGTAGACAGTTTAGAGGTCAAGCTCTAATAGTCCAATAAAGTCAAACATTTCTTTTAAAACAGCAACATCTTTTAGATACCAAACCTTGCATAGGGAAATATACTGATAAATTCAGGAGGCTGCAGTTTTGAAAACATCCCCATAGTATCCACCATGAGAGCTCTAGTCTGTTTATGGACTGACAGCCAACAGTAGACAGGGTTTTTTTCAGTCTGCCTCTACGTGTATCCAATTAGCAGCTACACACAGCGAAAAAAACAAACCAACAAACAAAAATTTTTAAAAAACCAACAAAACCACCCAAATGAACAAAGAAAGAAAACCACACATCAGGGTTTGAGACTTTCAGAACTGGTGAGAAGCAAATTCAGACAAACCCATCAGAAAATCCTGGACAGCTACAACCATCAAGCCTGTAGTAGTCTTAAAATAATTCAGCCAAGACCACAGACAGTTACAGTGTTCTGGAAGGCCAGGCCAGAATATGCTAAATAAAACTAAAACCCATCAGTTTTAAGAATTTCTGAAAACTAGCCCTAAAAATTTCGTCTTCAAGACCTCTCATCGAAGACAATGACAGAAAACTGTCCTGATTAGCCATGACCCCTATAAAAATCCAATCTTTCACTACTGACACATCCATCTGCCAAAGCTACTCATCAGATTAAAGGAAAACTACACAAAGGAAGAACTTGTCGAGCCTGTAATGGTTTCTTTTAAATCAGTCTTTCAGAACTTGAGTGACAAAGAACATCGCATAAGCTAAAGCATTTTCATTATTTTCAAAACAAAGAACAACTATCTGGTAAGAAACTGCTTCCTCAGATAAACTTCCATATTTCAACTCTTTTCTTACCATTTTTATATCAGTTGCCAAAATATTTTGCTGGTGTCAGTTATTTCATTGTTTAAGAAATACCACAGAAAACTAATATATCTTTGTTTCCCATTCCTTTGGAATCTGGTTTCTTTGACATTTTAATTTCCATGCATTTAAATGCTTAGCCTTTTTCTTGTTTTAGTAACACTTAAAAATCAGTCTCCTAGCCTTGTGAATGATATGCATTTATGCATCAATCTTGTGTTAACCTAGCTAGGAATTATACCAGGTTTAATTTACAAAATCCATACCTCTCAAACAGAGGGCACCGAGATGTTTAAAGACCTTTCACATCTTCTCAGCCGAAGACACTGCAGTGAGATCCTCACATCACTAAGCAGCAGAGTGGTGCAGGATAGTTCTGCTGCTTTTTTATTACCTGGGCTCCAGATGGATTGCAATTTATCTCACCTCCCTCCAGGAAGGCTTTATCCCCACCCATCTGCAGGAGCACCGAGGAAAGCACACCCCAGTGGGTATCTCATGCACAAAGACTTTTCTAGAGAGCAACCAAACTCTCTGCAGTCGACACAGAGGCTTTCCAGCCATAATGAGGAAAATGCAGGGCCATTCAGGAGAAATTCCAAAAGGAGAGCTACAGCTGCTCCCCTGCTGACGCACCAAACCTGATGATAATACCTGAAAATTGGAGGCCCAGACTTACGCTCTGTGTTTACAGTCTTACACAGATTTTGCTGTAATTTCTCCCACGTATTCTTCCCATCCAAAGTCAATAGGAATCAGCTGGAGCACATCCCTAAAAAGGTTGCTAACAGGTGTTAAAATGACAGACAAGGTGTTGTAAACGGTTTCATAGCTACAGCAATGCATGGTGGAGAAAACATGGAAATGGGCACTGTTTTATTTCTGTTTGTTTCTGGGTTTTTACTGTTCTCATCTTTGAATGTTCTTTCATTTTTCTTTCTTTCCTCCTGCTCCCAGAATGCAGAAGGGTGTTTCTTCTGATTTAACCTCCAAGTAGAAATATGTGTATTACATTTTGCTATACATGCTGTATATACCTCTTAAAAGTATCATTATTTAAATATATGATTCATATTAATTATATATTGTATAATATTACATAATAATATACAACAATATATAGTTTATAAGGAATTGTATATTCTAGATTAATACCTATTAGCTTCTAATTAAATACTCTCACTGGGAGTTTTGCTGTGTGCTGTTTGAGCTGAGACATGTCCTGTCCAAAGCCCCTCAGTGCTATCCCACCTTGCTGGTTTAGCAGTAAAAGGCAGGTCACTTCAGGAAGTGCAGCAGTTCCTCCACTGGACTCAGCAGGAGGGAATGAAAACTGTAAATAACCACCAAAATGCTCATTTCTTTTTCAATGAAATGTTGACATGTTTGGACAGTGAAACCTAAATTCATCTGCAAACATTATCAGTATTTACTGCAGCAGAAACAACCTTTCCCACATGACTAAGAAAACACCATAAACAGAAAATTACTCACAGTCCCCTTCCTCTTGTTCATCGGCCTGACCTTTCTTTTAAAAAAAACAGCCCAGTGAAGACTAGGAGGATGCAATACACTACTGGGTGAGTGAACATGTCAGAAAATATGATTTAAAAGTTCTTTTACCACAGGCCTTAAAAGGCCAGTCAGCATTCCCTGCAGGAAAAACGTGGATACCCCTCAACCCACTCTGAGCTACTTGCTTGTCTTACTCAACAGAGAACAGTTTCATCAGAATGGTTTCAGTATATATGAATTTAGAGTATTCTCTATCTATATGGATACTAAATCAAGTTATTTACTGACAGCTGATTATTATTATTATTCCTCAGATCCAGGAATGCAGATGAATAAGGTAACTCATGGCTGGAGGATCTGTGCCAAGCATATCCATCAAAACCTCAAATCCTGCCAAAGAAGCACCTTCTTGCCTGCTCCTGGTAGCCCATTCTCTCAGCCCTTGCTGTAGATCCCTGCTTTGATTTCACTAAAATGAGGCAGAACTGGAACTTTTCACTGCTCTTTCACAGGGTACCTGGGATGTCTGCACGCATTTTGCTCTATTGGGGTGACCAGAACAATGAAAGAGCAATGTGACCAATCTGAAACTACTGGATTTCCAAAATGCTGGACTGGTAATTGTGGAGAGCAACCACAGGAGATGGAGGGTGCCTTTTCCTATGCCCTCATCCCTTTCCATACTGCAGAGCTGGATTTAGGGAAGGACTCATGTCCCATGTGCTCACAGCCCTCACCCCTGCAGCAGCTTCTTTGGCAGTGACAACACCAGCCCCTGCACTTCCAGATGCACCAGTTCTGGAATTTTTGGGGACTTCCAGGAGCTGAGAGGCACCGAGGCAGCGCTCAGGTAGCTGTCATCCATCAGGAGCCGTGGTCTGTGGGAGGTGGCCCTGGCAATTTAGCAGCTGGCACGGAGCACTCTCTGAGTTGTTCAGTCAAAGCTCCAGCTGCGAGAAGCAGCCACAGCGCTGGAGGTGTCCTTATTGTTTGTGAAATCATTGTTAATTAAGGTGAGATCTCACTGTGCTGGTGTTCAGCCAACACAGGGAGAAATGGACCTTTCCCTGACAAGCTTATCGTTCAAACAGGCTACACAACCAAGCATAAAGGATGATTCAAAATGTAGAAGGTGTATTCTATTGCTTCTGAAAACTTTATTTCCTCAGGCCCCCCACTGCAGTCCCTCTGATTAGCTGATTGATCTCATGAGCAACACAAGCAGGAGCAATGTGCCTTTCCCTGTTTTACTCAAACAATAGTGACATGGCTGAGAGATGCTCCACCAACACCAGATCAGCTTTCTACAGCTGCCCTTCAAACATGTGTGTCTCTTCTCCTCCCAGGGGAAGTGGTTGCCCACAGTTCACACCTCTGAGTCACAAGCGAGTTCTACCTTGTTGGAGCATGGCAAGCCAACCCAAACCCTCAGATTCCCTCTTTTGATTTCTGGTGCTTTACTTTTTTCTTTCTTGACAGATATCTTCAGTTTGACTTAATTTTTGCACTGGCCATTCTGTAATCATGATTATGGTACGCAATGTAACTTTGCTTTCAACCTGAACTCAAGCAGTGGTCCTGGGGGTGACATACAGTGGAAATTACATGTCACTGGGCAGTATGGCATGTACCCAGCTAAAGGAGCATAAACTGCTGGTAAAACTACAAATAAAACTTCTTATCTGATGTTTGAAAGCAAATCACTCTGTAGTCCATGGTGAAAATGCCCCAGGACACTGACTAGCATTGAGGTCTGGCTCTGAGCCCCCAACACAGAGACAACCAATCTCCCCTGGTCCCAGAGATAACCAATCTCTCTGCTCCCAACAGCTGGAAACCCAATGCTCATCCTGCCAGGGTCTCTTTTCAAGGAGATTGTCACTCTTTGTGTTGTATTTTTGTTGAAGTCTAAGGAAATACGGTTGACCTCAAGGATCAGGAAAATTTTGAGTTGCCTTCTGAAGCAGCAGTGCCAGAGTAAAACAGGTTTTTCCCTCCATGCTCCTCATTCCCTGCTTTGTCTTCACACACTGCAATGCCATGTGTTCCACACAAACCCAAAAGAAGACTGGAGCATTTATCCATGAGTGTGTGCATCTGCACAGATATAATTTGCCCAGAGAGGCAAATACTGCCCAGTGGAGGAAGCTGTAGTAAAAATGGTACATGACAAGTGCTGTTCCCAGTGTTCACTGCATCCTGTATCACCACTTGGACTCCATGGCAGCAGATCAGCTCCATTATTCCTACACATTCCTGTAGTAATCACCAAAATTAGCAAAAGCACATTTGCTTAAAAGAAACCCAGGCCTAGACTGCTCTTTATAAACATTCTTAGACACAAATTACGTTCTTGATTGAAAATTTGGCTCCACCACGTTTCATTCCTGACTTCAATGGGAGGCAGCATTGCCTGAGCTCTGTGCCTCTGGAAGGCAAAGCTTTTAAGGTTAATTGACATCCAATTTATGCACCTCAGCAATCATATCTAGTGATCAACGCGGCCCAGGAGTAGTAAAGTTTTATTCGCAATTTCAGCTGTAAAGCTCAAAGCTATCAAGTACAACAAATTATGTTTAGTATCATAATGTAACTACCCAATAATGTAAAATTCCCAGGCAAAGCCTATCAGTGACGGTATTTTCCACTGTGTTTATGTCCTTTGGCTTAGTGCTGTTGTTGCTTCTCTCCTCTCTTTCTCTTTTCCAAGCTGTTGGCTATGAGATGCCTACAGATACGTTTTTTAACTCTATTGGATTTCTTCACTTACAAATGAGATCATGGCTGTGCCATAAATACATGCAGACCACAAAGGCAGAAACAAAATATTAACACTTTTCATCCTGTTATTGAATCTCATCCTGGAGCATGAAGAGGTGTCCTTGGCATTGTCAGAAACACCTCAGCTTCAGCAACTGAGCTCTGAGAGCCTGGCTACCTCCAAGTGAAGGAACACAGCTCATAACTTAGGTGTGGTGTTAGGGTTCCCGAGAAATCCAGACTGACTTAACAAGCAAAGGTGAAAAATTAGCCATTCCTCTGATCATGGGTGCATTTGTGTAACAGAGGTAAATCAGACTGTGGCATTTACATGCCCAGCACAAGCCATGCTGTAAGAGGCACTGTTCCACCAACCTACAACCTGCAAATGACAAACCTTATTATGTTATGGCTGTAAAACTGACATCAATTGTATACCATTACCAAACATGCATGTTAACAGCTTCAAAACGTGGACTCACGTCCCTAGTCCTTTCTTAAATCAAAGGAATAATCTAGCCCTATATCAATTTTAGCCTCTTTTAGCATAGCCTCAGAATTATATTTGGCATCTTTCGCTGGCACCCACAACAAGCACCAGCAACAGTAACCATTTCTGCATTGAGGTCACCGAGTATACCCACTGCTGCGAGAAGTCCGGAGAGCACAGGACACTGCCCGGCTCAAAAAGTCCAGGGAAATACGAAAAATATTACCCAGAAATTGTCGGGGCTTTCAGCTGCATTTGAGACGTAGCGCTCAGATCTCAGCAGAGCTTGCCCTCTCCTAACCCCTCCTTATCTTCCCCTCCTCCCCACCACACACACACACGGAATCACTAGAATTGATCCTGTGCTTTAACAAAAGCCTCTGCCCGTCCTTGTTTTTGTAAGGAACGAGACCTAATCCAACTCTCCCGTCCCATGGGAAATGCGCCAGCCAGGCAGCCCGCGGGTGACGGCGGCGCTGGCTGTCTCGAGGAAGGCACAAAACCCGAGCATCCCCTGTCCACAGAGCAGCCTCTGTTCCGCGAGCAGTAAAAAAGGATGCGGCAGACAAAGAGAAGCGCCTGGGCTGTTCCCCGCTCCCAGCGGTGCCGGGCACCGGGCACGCTTCAGCATCTCGCTGTGTCCCTCCCTCCTGGAGCGCGGCTCGGGCCGGCGGGGCCCCGCTGCCCCGGCAGCAGGTGAGGCTGCTCGGCTCAGGGCAGCCCCGCGGAGCCCGCGGCCAGGGCGGCGACGGCCCCGCGCCCCCGCGCTGCTGCTGCTGCTGCTGCTGCTTACCCGGCTCGGCGCGGGCACAGCTCGGCAGGACGGCCACGATGACGGCGAGCAGCAGGACGGCGGCGGCCGGGCCCGCTGGGCCGCCCGCGGGCCGGGCGATGCACGGGGCCGCGGGGCCGGTCGCTGCCTGGGG